>OX451736.1:1774991939-1775629778 GCA_948472305.1 Vicia faba
TCTTTAAGAAAACCTAATTGTTTTTCTTTATTTAAGAGAATACTTTTGACCTCATTAAGCATTTTAATATGAGGATTAGTAATGAATTCAAAAGTGACCTTTTTACCACTAATCATGGTGGTGATGCCTTTAGTGTCAATATTTATTAAAGGCATAATGCTCTTTAAAAAAGGAGTTCCAAGAATAACCCTGTGAGTCATGTTTTTAACTAATATGAAATGGGTAGGTAAATAAATATCTTGATTGTAAACGTAGGTATTAGGTAATTTATAATTAACCATTAATTTGTCACCACTAGCTTGAGCAAGGGTTTGAGTGATTTTGGTATAATATTTGGTAGGAACAATTCCCTCCTGAAGACAATTAAGGTCAGCGCCGCTATCAATAAGAGTGGCTTCATTCTGTAATACAAACATTCAGTTAATAACTAAAGTTATTCTAACAAACCATTTTTGAGAAATTACTTTGTCAATAATAGTTAGAATTCTATAATTAGTGGAAAGACTGCTAGTAGAATATATTTCTTCAACTTTAGGGGTACCCGTTTCAAGTAAGGAAACCCTTTGAGATAATTTTTGATTATCCTTCTTTATCTGAGTAATTTCATATTTCAAAAGATTAATTTCTCTGTTTAAATCAGTAAGGGAAACAGGAGTTTCACGGATATGAGACTGTTGAAATCTGGATAAAACCTCACTTAATTGGTAAGGGGCTTCAATAATAATAGGAGATTCTTTTTTAGAGTTTTCTTGAATTAAAACTTCGATCATTTTTCTTTTAATATTATTATCAGAAATAGACTCAATAGATTTTATAGCTTCATCTTGTCAAGTAGTAAGAACATTAAGACCGTTCATGTCAATAATAGACTTCCAATAATCTATTTGATTACATTGACAACTATTATTGTCAGAACTATCAGAGGAATAATCTGATGATGATTCATAGATCATGTCAATATCTTCATTAGAAGAATTGGTTTGAGTCAGATTTAAGTAAACAAACTTTCTCAAGTTGAGAGCGTAATTTCTCATCCTCGATTTCATTGAGAGCTTTTATAGTCCAACATTGGTTTGCATAGTGACCAACTTTACCACATTTGTGGCAAGATACATCAAACATTTTAGCTTTTCTTTTGCCTTTATGATTAACAGTCTTTTCTTTTGGTCTACTTTTATTAAAGTGACCCTGTTTCTTATTCTTCTTATAAGAGTTTTTATAATTATCCTTATTTTTATGAGGTTTATTCCTGAAAAAATTTCCTTTTCTCTTTTTTTTTCTCAGAAGATCTTCCAAGATCAAAGGCGAATTGGTCGCAGAATTCACCCATTTGTTGTTTTTCAGAAAGTTTTTGTTTTTTAAGCTGATTTCTAAGCTTAATATCATTACACAAGGTTAATCCTTCATTAACACAAGTACTAATAATTTGGCCATAAGTAAGATCAGGATAATTAATATTTATCCCATCATTTTTAATTCTTAAAGAATGTCTAACTTTTTCAGAAAAGAAATGGGGTAATCCATCAATAAATTTGGCTTTTTAGTGGATAGAGTTAGGGTTTTTTAATTGATAAACTCTAGATAAAAAGGTATCTTTGTACCATCTAAAATGTGTAAGGGAGGAACATCTTAGTTTCTGAAGTAGAGTTTGAATTTTTTTCTCCAATAGGGATATTGGTTCCAACAAAATGTTGAAGGATAGAGAGACACATTGTATAAACTGCATCTTCTTCTGCTGTGGTGGCAATACCACTTGTTCCGATTCCAGGAACTTCATACTTAACTATTTTCTTATGGTTAATAATATATTTTTTCTGACTATCAGTGAGATAATGATCCCACCAGCCTCTTAATTGATCAACAAATCAAGTTGATATAAAGGAGGCAATATCATTTTCGAAATTTTTGTGTTGTTTACAAACAGTAGAACACATAATCATTCTATGTATGGCATCAAAGATTTGTTTGTTATTTAATCCATCAATGTTCCATTCGTAAATGGATTTTTCAGAATACGAATTTTGGAAGGGTTCAGGTTCCTCAAAAAGTAAATCTTGAGGAGAGAGGCGCGTATAATAGTATTTCTCCAAAGGTTTAGAATTATAAATAAGGTTCATCTCATTAGTATTTTGATTACTAATGTCTAAGTCAGCAAACATATTTGCTAAATCATTAATGTCTTCTTCATTAGAAGAGTCTTGATTAGACATAACCGTTAAATGTAAATCTTTAAGCTTTTTCTCAAGAATACGGACAAACTCATCTTCGTTGGTTTCCATTTTAAATACTTCTATAAGAATAGGAGGTTGAATTATAGGAACATCTGAAATATTGGAGGTGGAAGCTTGTTCCTGAAATTTAGGCTTATTAATAAGGTCAATAATAACCTTTTGACGAGCTATTTGTTTGTCTAAAAGGTCTTTTACGGATAAGAGCTCTTTTTCTAGAGAAATAAATTGTTCTCTTAGACAAACAAGGTAGGCATTAGTATAATTATTGGATTTAATTATGGAATTTAACTCCTTAAGAGTAACCTGATTTTCTTCAACTCTTTGTAATTGAAGGTTAAGATAAGGTGTTATCTCAGTATGAGGACCCAAACTTATGGTTTGCTCTGGGGGAAAAGGAGATTCCATTTTTTCTCCTTTGATATTTTTCCACGGTTTTTGTAGAACTAAAAGTTCGTCTTTTTTCATAAAAACTAACTCTTATTTTTGTTTACTCATAAATTAACTAATGAACCATTTGACAAAAGGAATGAAATCTTGGTTCATAGACATCTTAGTATAGTACTCATCCTTAAAGCTAGCTAACACTGGAGCAGGAAAAGTTTTAAAAAACCATTTTCTAAATTGAGCGTATCTTTCATGCTAAAACTCGTCATTGAAAAAAATTCTTAGATTACTACATGGGGAATAATATAAGAATTATAACGGGAAGTCCATATCTGAGGGAGTGGGTGATTCTACTCTAGGAGGATTTGGATTTTGATATATACCATGGGGAATTTTGTTTTTGCTAAGTCTTATATTCTCAACGACTTCTATTTCTTCTCTTAATTGAGAAGTTGAAGGTCTACCTAATTGACTAGTAGCAGTGTAAAACTCATCTATAAAATTTACAAAATGTCTTCCATACATAGATCAAGGTAATCTAATCATTCTTTTAGAGTTAAAGTTTATCTCCAAATCTCCTTCATTAGACTGAATTATTTGATCAACATCCTTATTAAGGATGGGTTCAGGTTATATGGCATGAGGAAGATTCCAGGTTTCTGAAAAATTAATTTCATCCCATTTTAGCAACTTATTAGTTGCAACATTAGATGTTAATACATTAGTTTGAACTAAACTAGTAGTTCCAGGAAATGATATTTATTTAGCTTTAGGGTTTAAAGTGGTAAGAACTTTGTAATAAATCCTGTAACATTTAGCCATAATTTCACTTCCAGGTTTAAAATTGTAACCATTGGTATGAATAGTTAATTGAAGAGCATCTAATAAATTTTTATCATACATAGATAAGCTTATATTGGGAGAGACATCAAGATAATATGGTTCATGACACAAGCTTGTCTTAATTAAAGCAGCTAAAGATTGTTTAAAATCTTTACATCTACCATCTCTAATATATCCCAGGATGCTAGTATTTAATCTTAGCAAAGTTAAAGGTTTAACAACAACTTGTATTAAACCAACATGGATATAATTATAATTTTTAAAAGAAAGTAAATCCTTTTTTGTTAAAAGTTTGATTGTCTGAGTACTTTCAGAAATTTGAATAGTTTATTCTAAGCTTTTAACAGCAAAATGAGATAATAAATCTATTTTCCAAATTTATAAATTTGGTTTGAAGGTACTGATGGAATTGTCAATTTGTTAAGTTTATCCAATTTTTTTGGATATTCCATATGTTCTTCATGTTTAATCAGACCGTTTTGATGATTATCATCATCAGAATCCATAAATATAACAGGCTAAGGATGTTGTGGCTGATTAGCTATCTTAGGTAAAACTAAGTAGGTAAATATAACTCTTGATCTTAATAAAAATATATCTAAGAAACAACTGATAAGTCATCTTTGCAAACAAAACGTTGATTAACTATCAACCCTAAGGGATAGAAGGATCTCTCCTAAATCAAAGATGTCCAATGTTTTTTAGCAAAAAAATTTCTTTCCAAATTCATTTTGACACTTCCTTCTCCAGGAAAATGATGAATATAAGAAAACACTAAAAATTCTCTTTAGTTTTGAAAAACCCTTATTACCTGTTGCCATGATATATATATTTATTAATATCAAGAGAATAACCTACATACTTAGTTTCTTCTAAGTTATCTAACCTTCCACACAAAAAATTTAGCCACCAAATGACATTTATTATTAGTTGGATTAAGAAATATACCTTAGTTTTGTTACCAGAAATTGTTTCTGCCAGCGGAATCAGGATCGAAATTATAATTATTTTAAGGTAGAATGAAAGCAGAGCATATATAAAACTTTTTTGTATTAAAATTGCGTGCTTACAAAGGAAATAAAAATCCCTTTATATAGGGATACAAAGGCTTTCTATTTAAGCCGATAATAGCTACCTATGATAGCCAGTTACAACAAACAAAGATGAATTATTAATATCGGGTACATACTGGGCCCCATCGACACAATAATAATCCACAAACAACATAAAACTTTTAAAGTAGATAGAAGATTCTTTTTTATTGTTTCAAGATAAGATTCTCTGTTATCTTTGTTTTTGGCATTATTTCTTCTGGACAATTCTTGTCATTGTTTTGTCTCTTGTCATAGCTTTATTGCCAATAAGATTCTTTTTTATTGTTTCAAGATAAGATTCTCTCTTATCTTTGTGTTTGGAATTATTGCTTATGGATAATTCTTGTCATTGCTTAGTCCCTTGTTATAACTTTAGCCTTGGATTTTTCTTTAGCCTTTTGGGCCATAGATTGAATCATAGCACCCCAGAAGTCTTCAGTCGTGGGATCATCATTTTGAGCTTCTCCAGCTAAACCTTCAAAGGTGTTGGAATCTATTGATCCCATGGATAAACTGGTCTTCATGGATTGCATATCATCTTTTGAAGTTTGAGATTGGAAAGTGTATAAGAATTGAGTCTTCATATGATCTAATGTTCTAACCATAATTTCTTCTTCTGTTTCATTGGGATACTTTCTTTAAAAAAAGTTTTTTAGGTTTCCCATGGACATTTGTTGGGAGTTTTGATCTCTAACATTGCTATTTTTGTCTTCACTCATGGCTGATTTGATTAGAATAATTTTTTCCTGGATGTCTTCTAAACTCATTTTATTCCACCATTTGTAGAAAAATTTTCTTTCTAGAATTGGGACATTAAACTTGTCACTGGAAATAGTGATAGTCCATCTCCAAATGCAAGGAATATAAAACTTAGTGAAGAAAAGAAATGGACATTGTCCAATTATCAAATTTGATGAAATATTTAACACTAGTGGACTATTTTCACACCAAGGAGTATACAATTCATTAACATCTTTTGGCAAAATTTCCAGCGTAGGACCAAATTTAATCCACCAGGCATAAAACTAATTTGGAATGGGTTTATTAATCACGTCTGGATTAATTGAGAAAAACCAAGAATGTTTGTTCTTAGGATTTTGGTAATAAAAGGCTTGGGTGAAAGCCTGGACATAGTCCCAATAATTGAAATAAATATATTTTCCTTCAGCAATTCTTATTGCCTTTGCACCATTTGGTTTAGGACCCCATTCTCTAGGTGATAAGATCTTATTAATGTGGCATTTGCTGAAGTTTATGAAACTTCCAGGATTGTTGTTTTGATAATGATGAGTACAAGTTGCTGATTCAGTAACTGCTAGTAATATTTCTAAATATGGTCTTGATTTACCATGAACGCCTGGATATCCTCTTGATTCGAGGTATCTTGTTTTGATAGCCCGTCCACCATTTGGATTTATTTTTATATCCTCATCATCAATATACATAATTTTTTTCTGTAACTGGATTCTCAAAATAATAAGTTACTTGTTCTTGAGGGGGGTCATTGACCGTAATTTCTTTGTAAGATATAATCTTTTTAGATGATGAAAAATAAGGTATATTTTCCTTTTTTGAGGTAGGTAATTGTTGCATATTTCTACCTTTATAGACTGTAGTCCAATCCCCTATAAGGGGAATGTTTAATTCACTTTGGGGGTAACATATTGTTACTTCCTCTTCCAAGGCTCGTCCATAACCGCGGCCTCTTCTTCCCCTAGATGGGGGTGTCATTCTTTCCCTGCAAAAATTCACGGGTGAGGTAATCAGCAAGTGCATTATTTTTACCTTTAATATGTTTAATGTCAAATTCAAACATCGATAGTTGAGATTACCAGCTAGCAAATATTTGTTTTGCAACAAGATTTTTAACATCTTTTTCAATAATTGATTTGGCAGAGCTGCAGTCAATTTGTATTAAAAAAATTTTATTAAGTAAATCATCTTGAAATTTTGAAACACATTTTATAATACAAAGCATTTGTTTTTTGATGGTCGAATATTTTGACTGAGTAGGATTCCATTTACCGGAGGTAAACCTAACCAAAACTTCTTTACATGTTTCAGGTATAACCTGTTTTAGAATTCATCCATATCCTAAGTCTGAAGCATTATTTTCAACGATTTTAAAATACTTTGGATTAGACAAAGATAAGCAAGGAAAACATTTAACCTTATTTTTAATTCTTCGGACTGCTTGAGAATGTTTATCAGTCCAAGGGCCAGGATTTTTTCTAAGCCTAAAATGTAATATACTAGTATCATTGGCAAGATTCTCATAGTAATCGGCAATATAATTAAGACTACCATAAGTCTTCAGCTATGAGAAGTTAGTCTTAATTATATTGCCGATTACTATGAGAATCTTGCCAATGATATTAGTATATTACATGTTAGGCTTAGAAAAAATCCTGGCCCTTGTATTGATAACCATTCTCAAGCAGTCCAAAGAATGAAAAATAAGGTTAAATGTTTGCCTTGCTTATCTCTGGCTAATCCCAAGTATTTTAAAATCGTTGAAACTGATGCTTCAGACTTAGGATATGGAGGAATTCTAAAACAGGTTATACTTCAAACATCTAAAGAAGTTTTGGTTATGTATACCTCTGGTAAATGGAATCCTACTCATTCAAAATATTCGACCATAAAAAAAGAAATGCTTTCTATTATAAATTGTGTTTCAAAATTTCAAGATGATTTACTTAATAAATTTTTTTAATTACAAATTGACTGCAACTATGCCAAATCAATTATTGAAAAAGATGTTAAAAATCTTGTTGCAAAAAAAATAATTGCTAGCTGGCAATCTCAACTATCGATGTTTGAATTTGATATTAAACATATTAAAGGTGAAAATAATTCATTTGTTGATTACCTCACCCGTGAATTTTCGTAGGGAAAGAATGAAACCCCCGTCTAGGGGAGGAAGAGGGCGCAGTTATGGACAAGACCTTGGAAGAGGGAGTAACATTATGTTACCCCAAAGTGAATTAAACATTCCCCTTATAGGGGATTGGAATACAGTCTATAAAGGTAGAAATATGCAACAATTACCTACCTCAAAAAAGGATGATATACCTTCTTCTTCATCTTCTAAAAATATTATATCTTACAAAGAAATTACGGTCAATGACCCCCCTCTAGAACAAGTAACTGATTATTTTGAGAATCCAGTTACAAAAAAAATTGTGTATATTGATGATGAGGATATAAAAATAAATCCAAAACGGTGGATGGGCTATCAAACCAAGATACCTCGAATCAAGAGGATATCCAGGCCTTCATGGTAAATCAAGACCACATTTAGAAATATTACTAGCAATTACTGAATCAACAACTTTTACTCATCATTATCAAAACAACAATCCTGAAAGTTTCATAAACTTCAGCAAATGGCACATTAATAAGATTTTATCACCTAGAGAATGGGGTCTTAACCCTAATGGTGAAAAGGCAATAAGAATTGACTAAGGAAAATATATTTATTTCAATTATTGGGACTATGTCCAGGCTTTCACCCAAGCCTTTTATTACCAAAATCCTAAGAACAAACATTCTTGGTTTTTCTCAATTAATCCAGACGTGATTAATAGACCCACTCCAAATTGGTTTTATGCATGGTGGATTAAATTTGGTCCTACGCTGGAAATTTTTCCAAAAGAGTTAAATGAATTGTATACTCCTTGATGCGAAAATAGTCCACTAGTGTTAAATATTTCATCAAATTTGATAACTGGACAATGTACGTTTCTTTTCTTCGCTAAGTTTAAAATTCCTTGATTTGGATATGGACTATCACTATTTCAAGTGACAAGTTTAATGTCCCAATTCTAGAAAGAAATTTTTTCTACAAATGGTGGAATGAAATGGGTTTAGAATACATCCAGGACAAAATTGTTCTAATCAAATCAGCCATGAATGAAGACAAAAATAGCAATGTTAGAGATTAAAACTCCCAACAAATGTCTATGGGAAACCTAAAAAACTTTTTTCAAAGAAAGTATCCCAATAAAACAGAAGAAGAAATTATATTCAGAACTTTAGATCATATGAAGACTCAATTCTTCTACACTTTCCAATCTCAAACTTCAAAAGATGATATGCAATCCATAAAGACCAGTTCATCCATGGGATCAATAGATTCCAACACCTTTGAAGGTTTAGCTGCAGAAGTCAAAATAATGATCCTATAGCTGAAGACTTCTCGGATGCTATGATTCAATCTATGGCCCAAAAGGCTAAAGAAAAAGCCAAGGCTAAAGCTTTGACACATAACTAAGCAATTATAAGAATTGTCCACAAGCAATAATGCCAAACACAAAGATAAAAGAGAATCTTATCTTGAAACAATAAAAAAAAATCTTATTGGCAATAAAGCTATGACAAGAGACAAAGCAATGACAAGAATTGTCAAGAAGCAATAATGCCATAAACAAAGATAAGAGAGAATCTTATCTTGAAAAAATAAAAAAGAATCTTCTGTCTACTTTAAAAGTTTTTTTTGTTATTTGTGGATTATTTTTGTGTCGATGGGGCCCAGTATGTACCCGACATTAATAATTCATCTTTGTTTGTTGTAACTGGCTATTATAGGTAGCTATTACCGGCTTAAATAGTAAGCCTTTGTATTCTTATATAAATGGATTTTTATTTCCTTTGTAAGCACGTAATTTTAATACAAAAAAGTTTTATATATGCTCTGCTTTCTTTCTACCTTAAAATACTTATAATTCCGATCCCGATTCTGCTTGAAAAAACAATTTCTGGTAGTCTTAATTATATTGCCGATTACTATGAGAATCTTGCCAATGATACTAGTATATTACATCATAGGCTTAGAAAAAATTTTGGCCCTTGTACTGATAACCATTCTCAAGCAGTCCAAAGAATTAAAAATAAGGTTAAATGTTTGCCTTGCTTATCTCTGGCTAATCCCAAGTATTTTAAAATCGTTGGAACTGATGCTTCAGACTTAGGATATGGAGTAATTCTAAAACATGTTATACCTGAAACTTCTAAAGAAGTTTTGGTTAGGTTTACCTCTGGTAAATGGAATCCTACTCAATCAAAATATTTGACCATCAAAAAAGAAATTCTTTCTATTATAAAATGTGTTTCAAAATTTCAAGAGTATTTATTTAATAAATTTTTTTTATTACAAATTGACCGCAGCTCTGCCAAATCAATTATTGAAAAAGATGTTAGAAATCTTGTTGCAAAACAAATATTTGCTAGCTAGCAATATCAACTATCGATGTTTGAATTTGATAGTAAATATATTAAAGGTGAAAATAATTCACTTGTTGATTACCTCACCCGTGAATTTTTGTAGGGAAAGAATGACACGCCCATCTAAGGGTGGAAGAGGTCGCGGTTATGGACGAGGCCTTGGAAGAGGGAGTAATAATATGTTACCCCAAAGTGAATTAAACATTTCCCTTATAGAGGATTGGACTACAGTTTATAAATGTAGAAATATGAAACAATTACATACCTCAAAAAAGGAAGATATACCTTCTTCTTCATCTTCTAAAAAATATTATATCTTACAAAGAAATTACGGTCAATGACCCCCCTTAAGAACAAGTAACTGATTATTTTGAGAATCCAGTTACAGAAAAAATTATGTATATTGATGATGAGGATATAAAGATAAATCCCAATGATGGATGGGCTATCAAAACAAGATACCTCGAATCAAGAGGATATCCAGGCCTTCATGGTAAATCAAGACCACATTTAGAAATATTACTAGCAGTTACTGAATCAACAACTTTTACTCATCATTATTAAAACAACAATCCTGACAGTTTCATAAACTTAAGCAAAAGCCACATTAATAAGATCTTATCACCTAGAGAACGGGGTTTTAACCCTAATGGTGAAAAGGAAATAAGAATTTCCGAAGGAAAATATATTTATTTCAATTATTGGGACTATGTCCAGGCTTTCACCCAAGCCTTTTATTACCAAAATCCTAAGAACAACCATTCTTAGTTTTTCTTAATTAATCCAGACGTGTTTAATAGACCCATTCCAAATTGGTTTTATGCCTGGTGGATTAAATTTGGTCCTACGCTGGAAATTTTTCCAAAAAAGTTAAATGAATTGTATGCTCCTTGGTGCAAAAATAGTTCAATAACGTTAAATATTTCATCAAATTTGATAACTGGACAATGCTCATTTATTTTCTTCACTAAGTTTCAAATTCCTTGGATTTGGAGATGGATTGTCATTATTTCCAATGACAAGTTTAATGTCCCAATTCTAGAAAGAATGTTTTTCTACAAATGGTGGAATAAAATGAGTTTAGAAGACATTCAGGACAAAATTGTTCTAATCAAATCAACCATGAGTGAAGACAAACATAGCAATGTTAGAGATCAAAACTCCCAACAAATGTCTATGAGAAACCTAAAAAACTTTTTTCAAAGAAAGTATCCCAATGAAACAGAAGAAGAAATTATGGTCAGAACTTTAGATCATATGAAGACTTAATTCTTCTACACTTTCCAATCTCAAACATCAAAAGATGATATGCAATCCATGAAGACCAGCTCATCCATGGGATCAATAGATTCCAACACCTTTTAAGGTTTAGCTGGAGAAGCTGAAAATGATAATCCCACAGCTGAAGACTTCTGGGATGCTATGATTTAATCTATGGCCCAAAAGGCTAAAGGAAAAGCCAAGGCTAAAGCTATGACAATGGACTAAGCAATGACAAGAATTGTCCATAAGCAATAATGCCAAACACAAAGATAAGAGAGAATCTTATCTTGAAACAATAAAAAAGAATCTTATTGCTAATAAAGTTATGACAAGAGAAAAAGCAATGGCAAGAATTGTCCAGAAGCAATAATGCCAAAAACAAAGATAAGAGAGAATCTCATCTTGAAACAATAAAAAAGAATCTTCTGTCTAATTTAAAAGTTTTTTGTTGTTTGTGGATTATTTTTGTGTCAATGGGGCCCAATGTGTACCCGATATTAATAATTCATATTTGTTTGTTGTAACTGGCTATCATAGGTAGCTATTACCGGCTTAAATAGTATGCCTTTGTATCCCTATATAATGGGATTTTTATTTCCTTTGTAAGCACGCAATTTTAATAAAAAAAAGTTTTATATATGCTCTACTTTCTTTCTACCTTAAAATACTTATAATTCTGATCCTAATTCAGTTGGCAAAAATAATTTCTGGTAGTCTTAATTATATTGCTGATTACTATGAGAATCTTGCCAATGATACTTGTATATTACATGTTAGGCTTAGAAAAGATTCTGGCCCTTGTACTGATAACCATTCTCAAGCAGTCCAAAGAATTAAAAATTAGTTTAAATGTTTGCCTTGCTTATCTCTGGATAATCCCAAGTATTTTAAAATCGTTGAAATTGATGCTTCAAACTTAGGATATGGAAGAATTCTAAAATAGGTTATACCTGCTACATCTAAAGAAGTTTTGGTTAGGTTTACCTCTGGTAAATGAAATCCTACTCAGTCAAAATATTCAACCATCAAAAAAGAAATGCTTTCTATTATAAGATGTGTTTCAAAATTTCAAGATGATTTACCTAATAAAATATTTTTATTAGAAATTGATTGCAGCTCTGCCAAGTTAATTATTGAAAAAGATGTTAAAAATCTTGTTGCAAAACAAATATTTGCTAGCTGGAAATATCAACTATAGATGTTTGAATATTATATTAAATATATTAAAGGTGAAAATAATTCACTTGTTGATTACCTCACCCGTGAATTTTTACAGGGAAAGAATGACACCCTCATCTAAGTGTGGAAGAGGTCGCGATTATGGACAAGGCCTTGGAAGAGGGGTAACATTATGTTACCCCAAAGTGAATTAAACATTCCCCTTATAGGGGATTGGACTACAGTTTATAAAGGTAGAAATATGCAACAATTACCTACCTCAAAAAAGGAAGATATACCTTCTTCTTCATCTTCTAAAAAGATTATATCTTACAAAGAAATTACGGTCAATGATCCACCTCAAGAACAAGAAACTGATTATTTTGAGAATCCAGTTACAGAAAAAATTATGTATATATATGATGAGGATATAAAAAAAAATCTCAATGATGGATGGGCTATCAAAACAAGATACCTCGAATCAAGAGGATATCCAGGCCTTCATGGTAAATCAAGACCACATTTAGAAATAATACTAGCAGTTACCGAATCAGCAACTTTTACTCATCATTATCAAAACAACAATCCTGAAAGTTTTATAAACTTCAGCAAATGCCACATTAATAAGATCTTATCACCTAGATAATGAGGTCTTAACCCTAATGGTGAAATGGCAATAAGAATCATCGAAGGAAAATATATTTATTTCAATTATTGGGACTATGTCCAGGCTTTCACCCAAGCCTTTTATTACCAAAATCCTAAGAACAACCATTCTTAGTTTTTCTTAATTAATCCAGACGTGATTAATAGATCAATTCCAAATTAGTTTTATGCCTGGTGGATTAAATTTGGTCCTACGCTGGAAATTTTGTCAAATGAGTTAAATGAATTGTATACTCCTTGGTGAAAAAATAGTCCACTAGTGTTAAATATTTCATCAAATTTGATAACTGGACAATGCTCATTTATTTTCTTCACTAAGTTTCAAATTCCTTGGATTTGGAGATGGATTGTCATTATTTCCAATGACAAGTTTAATGTCCAAATTCTAGGAAGAAAGTTTTTCTACAAATGGTGGAATAAAATGAGTTTAGAAGACATCCAGGACAAAATTGTTCTAATCAAATCAACCATGAGTGAAGACAAACATAGAAATGTTAGAGATCAAAACTCCCAACAAATGTCTATGAGAAACCTAAAAAACTTCTTTCAAAGAAAGTATCCCAAAGAAACAGAAGAAGAAATTATGGTCAGAACTTTAGATCATATGAAGACTTAATTCTTCTACACTTTCCAATCTCAAACATCAAAAGATGATATGCAATCCATGAAGACCAGCTCATCCATGGGATCAATAGATTCCAACACCTTTTAAGGTTTAGCTGGAGAAGCTGAAAATGATGATCCCACAGCTGAAGACTTCTGGGATGCTATGATTTAATCTATGGCCCAAAAGGCTAAAGGAAAAGCCAAGGCTAAAGCTATGATAATGGACTAAGCAATGACAAGAATTCTCCATAAGCAATAATGCCAAACACAAAGATAAGAGAGAATCTTATCTTGAAACAATAAAAAAGAATCTTATTGCTAATAAAGCTATGACAAGAGAAAAAGCAATGACAAGAATTATCCAGAAGCAATAATGCCAAAAACAAAGATAAGAGAGAATCTTATCTTGAAACAATAAAAAAGAGTCTTATGTCAACTTTAAAAGTTTTTTGTTGTTTGTGGATTATTTTTGTGTCGATGGGACCCAGTGTGTACCCGACATTAATAATTCATCTTTGTTTGTTTTAATTAGATAGCATAGGTAGCTATTACCAGTTTAAATAGTAAGCCTTTGTATCCCTATATAAAGGGATTTTTATTTCCTTTGTAAGCACGCAATTTTAATACAAAAAAGTTTTATATATGCTCTGCTTTCTTTCTACCTTAAAATACTTATAATTCTGATCCTGATTCCGTTGGCAAAAACAATTTCTGGTATCATCACCTGGTTCCAAAACTAAGGTATATTTTTTAATCCAACTAATAATAAATGTCATTTAGTGGCTAAATGTTTTGTTGTGGAAGGTTAGATAACTTAGAAGAAACTAGGTATGTAGGTTCTCTCTTGATATTAATAAATATATATCATGGCAACAGGTAATAAGGGTTTTTCAAAACTAAAGAGGTTTTTTTAGTGTTTTCTTATATTCATCGTTTTCTCGGAGAAGGAAGTGTCAAAATGAATTTGGAATGAAAATTTTTGCTAAAAAACATTGGACATCTTCTGTTTAGGAGAGATCTTTCTATCCCTTAGGGTTGATAGTTAAACAACTTTTTGTTTGCAAAGATGACTTATAAGTTGTTACCTATATATATTTGTATTAAGATCAAGAGTTATATTTACCTACTTAGTTTTACCTAAGATAGCTAATCAGCCACAACATCCTTAGCCTATCATATTTATGGATTATGTTGATGATAATCATCAAAATGGTTTGATTAAACATGAAAAACTTATGGAATATCCAAAAAAATTGGATTAACTTAACAAATGGGAAATTCCATCAGTACCTTCAAACCAAATTTATAAATTTCTCAAAATAGATATATTATCTCGTTTTGCTGTTAAAAGCTTAGAACAAACTATTCAAATTTCTGAAAGTACTCAAATAATTAAACTTTTAACAAAAAAAGGATTTACTTCCTTTTAAAAATTATAATTATATCCATGTTGGTTTAATACAAGTTGTTGTTAAACCTTTAACTCTGCTAGGATTAAATACGAGCATCATGGGATATATTAGAGATGGTAGATGTAAAGATTTTAAACAATCTTTAGCTGCTTTAATTGAGACAAGCCTGTGTCATGGACCAGTTTATTTTGATGTCTCTCCCAATATAATCTTATTTATGTCTGATAAAAATTTATTAGATGCTCTTCAATTAACTATTCATACCAATGGTTACAATTTTAAACCTGGTAGTGAAATTATGGCTATATGTTACAGGATTTAGTACAAAGTTCTTACCACTTTAAACCCTAAAGCTAAACAAATATCGTTTCCTGGAACTACTACTTTAGTTAAAACTAATTTATTAACATATAATGTTACAACTAATAGGTTGCTAAAATAGGATGAAGTTAATTTTCCCGAAACCTGGAATCTTCCCCAGGCCATAGAACCTGAACCCATCCTTAATAAGGATGTTGATCAAATATTCCAGACTAATGAAGGAGATTTGGAGATAAACTTTAACTCTAAAAGAATGATTAGAATACCAAGATCTATGTCTGGAAGAAATTCTGTAAATTTTATAGATGAGTTTTACACTGCTCATAGTCAATTAGCTAGACCTTCAACTTCTCAATTAAGAGAAGAAATAGAAGTCGTTGAGAATATAAGAATTAGCAAAAACAAAATTCCCCATGGTATATATATATATATATATATATATATATATATATATATATATATATATATATATATCAAAAACAAAATCCTCCTAGAGTAGAATCACCTAATCCCTCAGATATGGACTTCCCGTTATAATGTTAGATTATTCCCCAGGTAGTAATCTAAGAAACTTTGTCAATGACGAGTTTCAGCATGAAAGATACGCTCAATTTAGAAAATAGTTTTTTAAAACTTTTCCTGCTCCAGTGTTAGCTAGCTTTAAGGATGAGTACTATACTCAGATGTCTATGAACCAAGATTTCATTCCTTTTTTCAAATGGTACATTAGTTACTTTATAGGTAAGCAAAAAAAAAAAAAAGAGTTAGTTTTATGAAAAAAGACGACCTTTTAGTTCTACAAAAACCGTGGGAAAATATCAAAGGAGAAAAAATGGAATCTCCTTTTCCCCCCAGAGCAAACCATAAGTTTGGGTCCTCATACTGAGGCTACAACTTATCTTACCCTTCAATTACAAAGAGTTGAACAAAATCAGGTTACTCTTAAGGAGTAAAATTCCATAATTAAATCCAATAATTATACTAATGCCTACCTTGTTTGTCTAGGAGAATAATTTATTTCTCTAGAAAAAGAACTCTTATCCGTAAAAGACCTTTTAGACAAATAAATAGCTCGTCAAAAGGTTATTATTGACCTTATTAATAAGCCTAAATTTCAGGAACAAGCTTCTACCTCCAATATTTCAGATGTTCCTATAATTCAACCTCCTATTCCTATAGAAGGATTTAAAATGGAAACCAACGGAGATGAGTTTGTCTGTATTCTTGAGAAAAAGCTTAAAGGTTTACATTTAACGGTTATGTCTAATCAAGAATCTTCTAATGAAGAAGAAATTAATGATTTAGCAAATATGTTTGCTGACTTAGACATTAGTAATCAAAATACTAATGAGATATACCCTATTTATAACTCTAAACCTTTGGAGAAATAATATTATAAGCGCCCCTCTCCTCAAGTTTTACTTTTTGAGGAACCCGAATCCTTCCAAAATTCGTATTTTAGAAAAGCCATTTACGAATGGAACATTTATGGATTAAATGACAAACAAATCCTTGATTCCATACATAGAATGATTATGTACTCTACTGTTTGTAAACAACACGGAAATTCCAACAAAGATATTGCCTCCATTATATCAACTGGATTTGTTGGTCAATTAAGAGGCTGGTGGGATCATTATCTCACTGATAGTCAGAAAAAAGGTATTCTTAACCATAAGAAAATAGTTAAGTCTAAAGTTCCTGGAATCGTAACAAGTGGTATTGCCACCACAGGAGAAGAAGATGTAGTTTATACACCGTGTCTCTCTATCCTTCAACATTTTATTGGAAACAATATCCCTATTGGTGAAAAAATTCTCTACTTTAGAATCTAAGATGTCCCTCCCTTACACATTTTAGATGGTACAAAGATTCCTTTTTATCAAGAGTTTATCAATTAAAAACCCTAACTCTATCCACTGGAAATCCAAATTTATTGATGGATTACCCCCATTTCTTTTCTGAAAAAGTTAGACATTCTTTAAGAAGTAAAAATGATGGGATAAATATTAATTATCTTGATCTTATTTATGGCCAAATTATTAGTACTTGTGTTAATGAAGGATTAACCTTGTGTAATGATATTAAGCTTAGAAATCAGCTTAAAAAACAAAAACTTTCTGAAAAACACCAAATGGGTGAATTTTGTGACCAGTTCGCCTTTGATCTTGGAAGATCTCCTGAGAATAAAAAGAGAAAAGGAAAAGTTTTCAGGAATAAACCTCATAAAAATAAAGATAATTACAAAAACTCTTATAAGAAGAATAAGAAACAGGGTCACTTCAAAAAAGTAGACCAAAAGAAAAGACTTTTAATCATAAAGGCAAAAGAAAAGCTAAAATGCTTGATGTATCTTGCCACAAATGTGGTAAAGCTGGTCACCATGCAAACCAATGTTGGACTAAAAAAGCTCTCAATGAAATCGAGGATGAGAAATTACGCTCTCAACTTGAGAAAGTTTGTTTACTTAAATCTGACTCAGAAACCAATTCTTCTAATGAATATATTGACATGATATATAAATCATCATCATATTATTCCTCTGATAGTTCTGACAATAATAATTGTCAATGTAATCAAATAGATTATTGGAAGTCTATTATTGACATGAACAGTCTTAATGTTCTTACTACAGAACAAGATGAAGCTATAAAAGCTATTAAGTCTATTTCTGATAATAATCTTAAAATAAAAATGCTTGAAGTTTTAATTCAAGAAAACTCTAAAAAAGAATCTCCTATTATTATTGAAGCCCCTTTACCAATTAAGTGAGGTTTTATCCAGATTTCAACAGTTCCATATTCGTGAAACTCTTGTTTCCCTTACTGATTTAAACAGAGAAATTAATCTTTTGAAATCTAAAGTTACTCACATAGAGAAGGATAATAAAAAATTATCTCAAAGGGTTTCTTTACTTGAAACGGGTACCCCTAAAGTTGAAGAAATATCTTCTACTAGCAGTCTTTCAACTAATTATAGATTTATCACTCTTATTGACAGAGTAATTTCTCAAAAATGGTTTGTTAGAATAAATTTAGTTATTAACAGAATGTTTATATTATAGAATGAAGTCGCCCTTATTGATAGTGCACTGACTTAAATTGTCTTCAGGAGGGAATTGTTTCTACCAAATATTATACCAAAACCACTCAAACCCTTGCTCAGGCTAGTGGTGACAAATTAACGGTTAATTATAAATTATCCAATACCTACGTTTGCAATCAAGATATTTATTTACCTACCCATTTCATATTAGTTAAAAACATGACTCACAGGGTTATTCTTGGAACTCCTTTTTTAAATAGCATTATGCCTTTAATAAATGTTGACACTAAAGGCATCACCACCATGATTAGTGGTAAGAAGGTCACTTTTGAATTCATTACTGATCCTCATATTAAAATGCTTAATGAGGTCAAAATTATTCTATTAAATAAATAAAAACAATCAGGTTTTCTTAAAGAAGAAGTTAGTTTATTAAATATTAATGAATAACTTAATAAAGATGAGATAAAAGGACAAATCAAATTAATTGATCAACATTTTAAAGATGAAGTTTGCAATGACTTGCCAAACGCTTTTTGGGATAGAAAGAAACATGTTATTTCTTTACCTTATCTTGATGGCTTTAATGAAAGTCAGATTCCCACTAAAGTCATACCAGCCCAGATGAATCATGAGTATTTAAACCTATGTAAAGAAGAAATAAATTCTCTTTTAGAGAAAGGTTTAATTAGAAAATATAAATCTCCTTGGAGTTACATTGCTTTTTATGTTAATAATGTTGCTGAAAGAGAATGCGGCGTCTCTAGACTTGTTATCAATTATAAACCCCACTCATATATATATATATATATATATATATATATATATATATATATATATATATATATATATATATATATATATATATATATATATATATATATATATATATATATATATATATATATATATATATATATATATATATATATATATATATATATATATATATATATATATATATATATATATATATATATATGAGTGATCAAATTACATTCGAAGAGTTACACTATGAGTTACGCTCGCTCAATAACTTCACATCAGATAATATTTTTTAAAACCAATTCATATGAGATTAATCTATAATGATTTATTATTTCATTGAACTACATCAAAATTAACACTATATGAAAGTCCATTTTGACGTTAATCTTTGAATATCTTAATGGTATAGTAAATCATTATAGATTAATCTCAAACTTTATAGGTATGAATTATATGATATAATGTTTCAATCCAACGATTGATTTTAAAAAATATTTATCTGATATAAAGTTATTGAGCAAGTGTAACTCATGATATAACTCTTCAAATTATATGTATATTTATTTCTCATGGTGTTGTATAAAACTCATTTTACAAATTAATATTGATGATTTCTTTCTTTATTTGGATTTGAGTTATTGCAGACATGGATGGATTTAATCCAGATTTAGGATGAACATCTATTAGGTTCTAGATTCTAGAGATAGATTTAGGCTTAATATTCACTTGGGTATCAGAATTTAATGTTTCTGTGTTGTTTATATTGTGCTGAGAGATCGCTGACGCGAGTAATACAGTCATTGTCTCACTCTGTATTAGAGATAACCTTTGTGTGAGAGATACATGATAATGTTGACGAGTGATTTAGGTTGCGTACAACTGGGTAGTAATTTTAAGTATTTGATAGGATAGATGAAATACAAACCCGAGAGTTCTCTACTCTCTAAAGAATGAATTCTTTTTCTGTTTATAAGTTTTAATTCCCGCATTTACTTTAAACTCATTTTAATCCAAACTCATAAACGCGAAACTTGTCGAACAATAATTCGATAGCACTAATCCATGTGGAGACAACATGATAAAACTAAATACTTACTTACTTTTGCTTACCGCTTCAGAAAAATAGCGTCGTTGCTAGGGATTGGTGTTTTTATTGGATCGCATTGCGATAGTTTTTTTTTAATAGTTTTTCACATATTGTCTATAATGTGTAAATAGAAACTTGTTTATATTGATACTTGTATATGTTTACCATATTTGTTAATTTTGCATGTTTTGCATATTTGTGAATATAATGTATATATTTGTTTCTCTTCACGCTTGTCAAAAGTGTAGTTAGATGTCTAGTTCTGATTAGAGCTCGAGGAGATGAGAGAAAAGACGGGAGTGAAAGAATTTGGCTCATCTGAAGAAACATGCTTGGTTTATAAATATTAGGCGTCGAGCTAACAACGTAAAACAAGCATGCTATATTGTTTTGCAATGTTATTTAGTATAGGTAGTGTCGTGAAATTGACTAAACAAATTTAAATAGGACCAACTTTGAAATTTCCAATTTTCACTTTTAAACTTGTTTAATTCAATTTCACCTGGTCTTTTAGTATGTTAATAGTAGTTGTTTTAATTTTTAATTTTTTTTGTCCAAGAGCTTGTTTTGAGTAGCTTGAGGAAGTTTGAGGTGATTTTCCAAGTTGACCGTTTCAACTTGCGAATGTATGGTGTTGTACCCCAAAATTTGCCCTCTTCTTTCATTCAAAAATGTCCCTCCATACTCCTAGGGATTTCAATTGCCTTAGACTACTAAGGCTTCTCAGGCCTCGTGACATCTCAAGCTAATTCTCTGTTTCATCGGAGGATTCAGAACTTGCGAGTATTTTGGGATGAATCACAATTTCCTTATTTATTGGCTCTGGCGCATGGGTTTGATTGTTGAAGTGTGTGACGTCATCATTTATAAGATCTTTAAAGCATTATCATCCTAAGTTTTGTTCGAATACGCTTTTAATCATCAACTAAGGTTCAGTGGGCTAAAGATTCTTATGGCCACTCTCATTTCCATGTTTCAAACGAGACATTCATCGAAGGATTCTTCAAAGCGTTAATTACTATAATTAAATCAAGATACCTTTGTTTGAATTGAAATATAAATGTCAAGAGATTTGTTGAGAGCAAGGCTTTTTGTTGTTATCTTGAAGATTGTTACATATCGATGGGGATTGAAGATTTGGATCATTGTGAATTTGTTATTGTAGGAGTGTTCATTAAAGTAATTATTTTGATCCAATTTATGGAAGTATTGATCATTTGAAATGAACAATAATATGAATTCAAGTTCGATCAAAGATCGCAACCTGTTTTTTACAAGCACTATGGAAAAGAGAAAGAGGATCTTAAATTCTAAAGCTTCATTGATTACAAGAATACATTAATATTTCAAGTGTTTCAAGCAAGAATGAATTCAAGGGGTTCACATAAATTTCAAATTATCTTACAAATTTATTTACAAATTTGAATCATAAATTTCCTATTTTTGTTCTAAAGATGCATAAAAAAAAGGGGGGCTCTTCTTCAATCTTTGAGTTCCTTGTGGCCATTTCCTAGATTTCATCTTCCAAGATTTCCTTCATCGTCGCTCCAAACTCATATCAATGCATCCAATACATGAAACAAAAGTTTGTTAGCAACTTAAACATGAAAATAAGCAAAGAATTGTAAAATGCTTTAGTTCATCATCAGGGTTTGGCTTATGGAATCAGATTTTTGGGTTTAGCTTTGCCCATTGCAAATCACAAATCCAAGTCTGGTTCACAAAAAAGACAATGATAAATCAAAAGGGTCCAAAAAAGAATTTCAAAATTCAGCATCATATTCAAGCATACCAGCATCATACAAAGTTGTTTCACAAGTCATAATCATATCATTGGCTAGGGGCATATCTATTCCAAATCACAAAGAAACTTGGTTCACAATAAACAAATGCAAAAAAGTTCAAAACAGAATTGCAATCACAAAACAACCCAATTACAGCAGACACGGGTTCAATGGCCCAAGAAGCATTACAAATCATAATTCAAGCCCAAAGCCTCAAACAATATTATTCTATCATTGGCATAAGAAACATGTCTTTTGAAAAACACAAGATTGGTTCAACAAGGCAAAAGACAATCAAAAGAAGTTTCAAGTCAGAATTTCAAAAAGATTCATCATGCTTTCACAATTCACTTCAATGAAAAGTCAGCAAGTACAAAAGCAGCCAGCAAAAGTCAGCATTTGACATATCAGTAAAGAAGGAAAACTCAGAAAAATGTTCATCATAGTTGTAAAAGCATCACAGAAAACCAGAGTTTATCAAAGCCACATGCAATAAAGTGCAAAAGCCAGCAGCAAAGTACAAAGTCTAACAAGCAACCAGTATAAAAGTCAGCAGGAAACCATCACAGAAAACCAAGGCCAATATAGAAAAGTAAGTAACTAACACAGCAAGCATAGGCCAGCAAGCAAAGGGCAAAAGTCAGCATAGCAAAAGTACCACAGAGTTCAGAAAATCAGAAGAAAAAAAAGATGATAAGTCCAGCAAGGCCAACAAGAAAAGTCAAAAACCAGCAAAAGTACAACAATAAAAAGTGACAAGTCTATTATCTCAAAAAAAAAATAGTCCCAAGGCCAAATTGGACACACAAAATCACAGTATAAAAATCGAGCCATAGTTCACCAAAATAAGGGGGAAGAACCCCAAAATTTTTTGTTTCAATTTCCATCATAAACCTTTTCAAAAAAACAAGTTCATAGAAACAATAACACCCTTTTCCCCTCAAAAACCATTTCAACATAGTACACCAAAAACAGAGAATAAAGAACTGAGCCACCATACACGGTTTCAATGTTCTCTTTCATAAAAATGCAGAATCAGTAACCCAAAAATCCTCGTTTCATAAACCCTTCCCACTTGTTTACAGAAACATACATGCAAACAAATACACATAACATAGTTTCAAAACCCTAAAAATCCTAAGTTATCATCATTTTCAAAATCCCAATACCCTTCATAAATTTAACAAAGAAGAAGAAAAAGAAAGATCTCACCGGAAATCACACGAATAGGGCCAAACTGGAACCCCTAGGGTTTCGTTCACCGCCTTCAATATTTACTCCAAATCATGCACGATATGTAAAAACAGACCACATATTAGAAATGAGAAGGAGAGGACGAACCAGAAACTGTAAGAAAAATCAAGTTTGGAGCATCTCCACTTCCTCGCCGCCACAAGGGCGATTTCCGGTGTGGCCATTGGCTATTCTCCGGCGAAGAGTCATTTGAGAGAATGAGAGAAAGTCAGCGTAAGAGAGAGGGAGAGAGAGAGAGAGAGTATGTATGTACAAATGACAACTCTTTTCATTTGTTTTGTCTTTTTGTTAATTAGAAATTTCATTGGGCCTCCCTCAAACAATAAACATCAGGCCCAATGTCCCTCTTCATTGCATACCCCCTTTCCTTGTTGTTCACCATCAATTTCGCTTGGGCCTCACCCCAAACCAACACTAAGCCAACCCAACTCATCTTACTCATGCACCCCCTCCCTTTTACTTTTACTGCTAACGACTATAATGGGCCTTACACCTCCAGCCCATTCATACTTTTTTTTTCTGATCTCAAAAACAATATTGAGCCTAAAACCAAATCTGTTTTGCTTGTTTACCATCCTCTTTATTTTCAAACCCCACTGACCAAACGTTTATATTTTTATTTTATTTTGTTATTATTTTTTTAATTATTATTATTATTTATTAATCAAAAATACCAAAAATATTTAATACTTATTATTTAGATATTTAATATATTTTTATTCTATTTCTTTTAGACAAAAAGACCAAAAAAAAAACATTTCTTAAACAAATTGATTATCTTAATTAAATTAATATTAAACTTAGTTTATTTTAATTAAATTCATTTAGAACTTAGGAATTTAATTAATTAATTTTTTTCCATTCATTTTAGTTTTAATTGATTAGGTTAAAATCTTTTCCTAGAAAACCCTAAGAAAAATGTTTTCACAATTAAATTAATTTCTTTCGAAATTTAATTTAGGTCCAGTTCTTGTTAAATCAACCTAGAATAGACAATTATTTTATTAGTTTAATTAGGTTAATATTAAACCTTTCATACAAAAAGTCAAACAAAAAAAACATTTTCCTTTCATATTGCCTTCATTATCCTTGTACATATATTTGACACCATTCAATATGGTTGTAATAATAATTAGGTATAATTTTTCTTATCTCCCCATTTGTGAATTTGTACCCTCATCCCTAAATGATGTAATAGCGTAGAATTTTACATTACCGTAATTTATCGCTATTCAATATAAATGCTAGTAATTAGGGTTTGTATGGCAAGACATAAAATCAACAAATAGAAAACCCTAATTCAAGATACAAAGAGCATGAAAACAAACACTTTGCACACTTGTACCTCTAGGGCTAACCTCATTTGTTGCTTAAAGATAAAATAGTCATGTTACGCAAACGTGGGATACTTTAGCAAAAACAATCAAAAACAAGATCATAGTCCCTCGATGACCCTTCAATGTTGCCTTCGGTAAATGATCTTAGACCCTTACGAGAAATTTTTAAGGTATCCTACAATATTTCTTTTTATGACTATACGGTGACCCACGCCCGTCCCTTCACATCCAATGATAGGGCTTCTTATCAATCAATGGTAAGATATCAATATCTAAAGGAGGAGGAAAAGAACTAATACTTTTTGAGTAGATAGAACATTTGTAGTTGCTTGCTCACAACCATCTTCAAAAATATCTTTCAAACACACCAGCACTTTCAAATGAAATATTTTCAAAAGTCAACACTTTGTATGCATTCTTATAGAGACGAGAATCATTACAAAGTTCGCCTAAACGAAGGCACTTTTTCAAAAATATTTTCAAAAACAATCACAAAACACATTTCAAACAAAACATTTCAAATTAAGCTAGCAACTAAGAGCCCGTAGATAACTACAAATTAAAAGGGTGCTAACACCTTCCCTTTTCATAACCTACCCCCCGAACTCAAGAAAATTCTCAAAAGGTCTTTCCTGTTCTTTTCACCCTTTCCTTTATTGGATAAAAGAAAAGTAGGTGGCGACTCTTGCTATCCGCAACAATTACGATAAAACGCAAAACACCCAAGTCAGTTCTCCCACTGTATCACAGAATTGGTGACTCTGCTGGGGAGTACTAAAAAGTGGGGTTACCTTAGAGACTATATCACCTTTAAATTGATTTCATGGTTTGACTTGATTTCTTTATATTTTGGGTCCTTGTTTGGGTTTTGTATTGATCCTCTACCCGAATCCGGGAACATTATTAGGTAAGTAGCAAAGATTGTGGAGACTGTTCAGCATAGACCGATATGGTTCAAGCAATAGCTACGTTAGTGTGACACAATTGTGGGTACCAATATCCTTTGTGTTGAATCAAGGAAAATACGGGGCCACTGTATGGTGTCATGAAGTACTAAATGACCTTAGAACCTTTAATTGAACAACTTGGTCATTAGGAAGTAGTGAGATAACCGATTTCGGTGGAAAGATGAAAATTGGTTGATACTTGATACTACGCCCATTGAGATTGGACTTTCGGGATATTTTGGTCGCCAATAAAGAGGCTTGCGTTGAAACATTGCCCGATGAAGAAAGATCATTGATATTGATATTCCCTAGAACCCAATTACTTTCTAGGACAGGTTGAACCAATCAAACTTCAAGAGGGTACTTACCTATAAACTCCATGAAAGCCTAAACCTAAGGATTTTTTTGCTTTGCTTGTATATGTTTATTTGCACATAACATCATGACATCATACCATAGCATTTTTAATAACCATTTCAAGGATCTCAAGGGTTTGTGATGCAGGGTTATATTGAATCAGACGTCTATCAAGGGGCAAGAGGATTTATTTTCCTCTAGCCAAATGCTGTCAAAAAACCAAAGCACAGTAACTTGAGTCAAGGGCTATAACCCACTTGACATGGTGAGCTTGAGTCTTGTAGAAGGACATTCAATGATACGAAATTCTTCAATCAAAGTTGTGATCAAAGTTCAACTTCTAACATTTTCTTGGGTTTACCCCGTGAGATCCTTAAAAACATTGCATCCATATATCATGCATCATATCATGACAGGTTTTCCCCATATAGGTTTTCTCATCCACTTACTGTTTATTTTAGTAAAAATGGCTCTCGAGCAGACTGTCCAAGATCTTCACCCCTAAAATGATCTGCTTCAAGATTTGTTCCTAAACCTGTCCAAGGGGAAATAAGAAGTCAAAGCACTTATCATTGAGAGCATGACTAATAACAATCATGAAGACTACAAGGATGACCAGATGAGACAATTGCAAGCGGAGATAGCAACAATGAGAATCCAGATGTTGGGACAGATGGCTCTTATCCAAAACTTAGCTCGCAGACAAGAAGAGTTGAGAATTCTTGTCAACAAGCTTCATCAAGACGGATACAAATGTATGAAACAAATAATTAAGGTTGGGGATCAAGTCATTAATCAGCCCCCAGTAAGACAAGAAGTTGGTTTGGTCGAGAGAACACCTTTCAAAATGGCTACTACACTGCGAGTTCAACAACGACCTTGCCAAAAACAACAGGGTAGTCATCATAGGCAAGATACGCCCAAAAGACAATTTACCGATATCAACATGTTCTTGGCTCAAGCATTGCATCATGTGTTGGAAGCCAAGCTAGTCTCATTGAAGGAGCCTCCTCAAAAACCTAATACTGCTTCTCCCCGTTACAAATATGAAGAAAGATGTGCATACCATTCCCGCAGTCATGGACGTGACACTAATCACTGTTGGCCGTTGAAGAACAAGATTCAAGACCTGATCGACGAAGAAGTATTGGAATTCACACAAGATGGTCAAATTGAGTTTTTTTGTCACCTCTCAACGACACACCATCTAAAGTGACAAATTTAGATGGATAATTTTTTTGTTCATTCGAATTTTCAATTATAATTTCTTTGTTTCTTTACACGTTTATCTTTATGTCAGACTTTGTTTGTTCTCATCAATGCATTGCATATGTTTGTCTTGAGTTAATCCATTCGTTTTCACTATACTGAAACTATACTTTTTTGTATGATATTCAATTCTCGATTACAAGCAATAAGCCTTTAGAGGGAGGATGGCGAAAATAATACCATTATCTCATACAATATGCTTTTGGACAGGCTTTGCTGACGACGTACAAGCATTGTTTCAAATTACAAACAGTGGAGTTATAAGGAAGATAATCCCTAGTCAACCCCTTTGATCCTAAGAAGTAGAAGTTTTCTTTTTTGCACAAATCGAAACCTTTAAGTCATAACCTGGGGCGTGGTAGTTTCTCAGTTAATTCAGATGCGCATTCAGTCGTAAGTTGTAACTTTATGAATGAAAAGACGGTGATGGTTTCCCCATAAAATAGGAAGTCATTATCTCTCAAAAAGAAAGCCCACTGAGTCAAAACCTATGAAGGAGACTTAAGAAAAATTGGGGCATCCCGCTGGCCGTAATCTCAAAACAAGAACAGTCAGGTAAAAATTAGGGATAATAGATCGAAAAAAAACATGAGAAATGTAACAAAAAATGACTGCCTTCTCAAATAAACTTAACCATCACCAAAATATCATTCCCGATTCTAGTAAGAGATAAATGCCCGATCGACTGAGTTTAGGACTGGAGAACATCATGGAGAACGGGTTGGGTACAAATAAACTTTGAGCCTTATCCTTTATTTCTTAAACCATGAACCAGGCCACGTTATAACCCTTTAAAAGTCCTAATTGAAGAATAGGTTAGTTCAAAATCATGTTGTTACAAAAGGTATACGGACTCCTGTAAGGTTTACTATAGATCCTGAGTTGAATTCATATTCCTACAAATTTTTATTGCACTTTAAAAGTGCATATTTCAATTTTTTTCTCGAGACAGACATAAACTTTGCATTGTTTGAATACCACTGTTTGAATATGGCTAATTATTTGACAATGGAGAAATTTTCACGAAAGACATCCAATGAACGAAAACTCTCTCAATAAGCGGAATCACTTCAAAGGGAAAGATGCCTCCAGTGAAAAATCTCTCATAATCAAGGGGCGTGACATGACCATCTGGGGCAGTTAAGTCGAGATTCAAATATCTCAAGAAGTGTTGAATATCCAGGTGTTGTACCCCAAAATTTGCCCTCCCATATTTCTCAATACATTTCAAGTGTGATTCTCAAATTGCTCAAGGAAGTCCAAGGGTTGACCAGACAAACTCTCTCCTAAGGTAGTCTACCTCAAATTAGGGTTTCATGTTGCATCAAGATACTTGATTCCAAGGGATCCCAAATGCTCACCATTGTCATAATATGTTCTTAAGATCATCCATGTCAAGTTTCAAGCCTTGCAGAGTAAGTTTGCTCAGTCAATTGCTCATAGGCCTGAAAATCGACTATGCTAGGGCAAAAGTCAACAGTGGCCCACATACAGTCAAAGTTCAAAATTTTTGGTCAACATTCTCATTTTGAAGTATTATTCATCTTTTGATCAAGGATTGATCATGATTCATCAAGGATTGCTCACAATTCATCAAAACCCAAAAGTTGCTAAATTAGGGTTTTGTAGGAAAAGTCAACTCAACTTTGACCAAGCATAACTTTCTCATACTTTATTAAGAATGACCCATCCAAAGCTCATTTTTAATAGGATGAAATTCCCTACAATTCATCTTCATCTACCAAGTTCAAAATATGCACTCACAAGAAGTTATGAATTTGGACATTATAGGTCATTTTGAAAAGTCAACAAAAACACATTTTTTGTCAAAGCTTCATACATGAACATGGAAGACTCAATTGAGATGAGAACAAAATGGTTGCTTAGAGGACATCTCAAGCTTTCTAAAAAGTCAAAGAACACCCTCATAGAGTCAAAATTAAGGAAGTTATGCATTGGTGAAGTTGACCCTTTTTGCAAAATTGCCAAAAGTCAAAAGTGCCTCAAATTGCAATTTTTGTCAAATGGGCCCAACTTTTTTTTGCTTGTCTTGAGTTTGTAACATGGTCCACGACCCATGATCCTTCCCACCTGCCTTTATTTTATTTTTGCCATCTATTTTGATTTTTATTTCAATTAAATCAAATTAAATCAAAGTAAAATCATGGAAATATCAAAATCATTTAAACCTTGAGATTTTGTGCATATTTCAGGTCCCTTATACAGCTAGAAATGAAATCAAATCGTGAAAGGCCTATTTGTACACAAAAGATTGGTTTTTGGCCTATTTTGGAAAGATTTGCAAGAGAATCAAATCTTGATCAATGACCATAATTGAAAAAGATTTAGAGCAAGCTTGTAAACCTAATTCACTCATTGATATATATGGAACAAATGCAGACCAAAAGGACAAGGGGTGAGAGGCGTGAGAAGCTGAGAAGAAACTTGAAAAAATCACCAAAAATTGTTGAATCAAATTGTAGGTTAGAGGATGATTTACACCATTCCAAGCATTCCTTTCACTTGCTGGGCACTCAAGGAATCCATCCCAATCCCTAGCAAGCAATTTCGTGCACGAAAACCCACTGTAAGTGACTCACGACTTCGCCATTTTTTTGAAATTCAATATCATGATTCTGACACTTATATCACGAATTCTTCATATATTCTTGTTCAGTGAAACATTTGCAAGCTATTAGTCATAATTAATTGCATTCTTGCTAACCATACAGAGATCCACCATTGTTAGGTTTTCTTGGTTCGTTTTAGGGTTTTCTTATACAGGAACAATTGGCCCTAGGGGAAGAGACCATTGTAATCAGCAGGTCAACCCCAGCTGATCCATGGTCCTGAATTTTATTTATATCGTTTGTATACAATTTCTGAGATGCACAGGGTTATAGCTACAATGCCACGTCTGTAGGTAAAGGTTAGAGTTTTAAACGACATATCCAGGAGGAAGACGATGGCGTGTCATGACTCTACTGGCCGGTTAAATTCTGGCGCGTTATTTTGGCCAGAAACTTGTAAATCTGATATTTGTTTGTTTCTGTTATGTTAATGAACAAACATCCAGCGCAGTTGGTCAGAAGAACGAAATCAGGGGTTCAGTGTTCTGGGTTCGACACCAAGTAGAAGCTTTTGGTATATTCTCCTTCGGTTTCGCCAGAGTCACCACGTGCATCTTTTGAAGGTCACCACCTTCTGGATCCACCGGCCAGCAGCAGATCCAGTGCATTATCTTTCTGACCCATTAGACAGGATCAGATCCCATGCATCATATTCTGGATCCCATTCAGAACCAGATCCAGTACGTGCAGGCCATTATTTTCTGGACCACCATCCTCTGATCACCGTCATCTTTTGGATCATCATCCTCTGATCAGAGCCGCTGACACCAGGCCCTTTTTCTTTATCCCTCTTTTTTTTATTATTATTTTTTGTTTTAATCATTTTTATAACACAAAAATTAACTCTTTTTTATAAAAAAAACTCATAAAACCAATTTTCATCAAAATAGATTTAGGTTTATTTTTATCAAATTCAATTTAATTAGTTTAATTTAATTTTAGCATAATTTTAATCTTTTTGCAAATAAATTAAAATAAATTAGAAAGTTAGGTTTTTATTGGATTTGACATTTATTTTCTTTTTCTCAAAATAACGCAAATACAAAATAGGTCAAAAGTAATTATTTGTGTTAATTAATTGGTAATTAGGTTTGTACATATTTAATTTAAAAACCTTATTTTATTAAAATAATCAAAACAACCAAAAAATAAATTTTCTTTTAATTAGGTTTAGGCGGGGTCAAAACCCTAATTTCTCTCGTTCTCGTTTCATCGCGCGCGTTTATTTATTTTTGCAAATATTGATGTAACTGCTCATGAGATGTAATAGTTTAATTAGGACTTTTTTCTTTCATTTATCGTTTTACGAGTTTTTGGCTATGTAATTAATCCCTCTCCCCGAAGCCTTGTAATAGCGTAGTTTATTTCTCGTATTTTTAATTTTCGCAAATATTAACTGTTAGATGCATGATAATAGGATTGCATGACAAGAATGTATGTTAATTTTAAAATGGTTAGCAAACCCTAAATATGCAAAGATAATAACTGAAATTGAATCACTTGCACATGCACACTCCTAGGGTATACTCTCACTTCGGTTGCCTTCGGTAAACGATCATTAAGTATAGGGTATTTTAGTGGTCGCTCTCCTGTCTAAACAAAGATCAAAAGTCCCATTCGGAAATGTTGCCTCGGAAATGTTGCCTCGGAAATGTTGCCTCGAATATGATCTTAAGACATTAAGGTTACTAATAAGACATCCTAACATTGCTTTAGTGATCGTACGTCCCTTTCGAATTGACCCTTACAACTCCAACAACGGTGCTACCTACTCGCTAATAGTGGGATAGCGTTGTCTAAAGGAAACAAGAACAGAAACATTCTCTTTTCGAGTAGGTAGATGCTAGTAGGTACTTGCTCAAAATAAACTTTTTCACACCAAACACTTTTTCAAACAGAGTTTTCAAAAACACTTCGTAACACTCTTGAAGACAGAAGCAAGGGTTAAACCGAAGTAAAACAAAAACTTTTTAAAACACACAAACACGGAAGCAATTTTTAAAATGATGAGCAAGTACCTAAGAGCCTATGGAAAACCATGGATAGAAAGGGTGCTAACACCTTCCCTTTCTATAATCTACCCCCCGTACTCAGAATATCTCGAAAAAGGAATTTTTCTGTGCTTTTTTCCTTTCCAGTTGGATAAAATAAAAGTCAGAGGCGACTCTTGCTTACCGTGACATTTTGCAAACACAAACGCAAAATGCAAACCAGCATTTTCCTAAAACAGTCTGGTTCTGCCACCGTATCACAGAACTGGCGACTCTGCTGGGGAAAAAAGTGGAGTATACCTTAGGATTAGTTCATCATATTGCTTCTATTGTTTGATTTGATTGATTTACTTTTGAGGGTGTTGTATTAGGAGTTACTATAGATCCTAACCCGGATCTGGGGACACCTTTTAGGTAAGTAGCAATAAACTGTAAGGGAACTGTACGGCATAGACCGATACGGTTGAAGTAGTAGTTACGTTGATGTGGCACATTGGTTGGTACCGGTATCCCTTGTGGAGAAACAAGGAGAATACGGGGCTGCTATGTGTGTCATTAAGCATCAACTGACCTTAGAACCTATAATTGACCAACTTGGCCATAGGAAGTAGTGAGATAGCCGGCCTCGGTGTAAAGCTGAGAACTGGTTGATGCTCGATACTACACTCATTGAGACCATACTCTCGAGATAGTTCTGGCCGCAAGAAAAGATTGCGTGAGCTGAAACCATGACCGATGGAGGATGGTCGGTGATATTGAGAACCTCTAGAACCCGGTTACTATTATTAGGACAGGTTGAAACAAACTGAACTTCAAGAGGGTAGTACCTAGACCACATGCAAGCCTGAAACTTAAGGGATCTTGTGTGACTTGTTTGCCTTTACCATGTCTGTTATTTGCTATACCTGTTGTGTGTTTTACCATGACATCATGCATCATAACATAGCATGCATATTTCATTACACTAACCATTTCAAAGACCGAGGGGATTTATCTTTGTTCTGTTTTGCAGATTATGGCTTCCATGCGCAGAAACACCATCCGAGTTAACTTTGTGCAAATACCTGCTCAACTCAAAGAGTTAGTCTTAAAAGTTCCTGATACTTCTTCATTCATTAGATGACATGGTCAGCTTCTTAGCTTGGTTACCTCAAAGTTTGATGAGAAGATGATGAGTGTGCTTTTCCAGTTCTTCGATCCGGTGCATCATTGCTTCACTTTCCCGGATTATCAGCTAGTTCCCACTTTGGAAGAGTTTTCTTACTTACTGGGCATATCCATCCTCGAGAAGACACCCTTCATAGGTTTGGAGGAGGTTCCTAGACTAGAGGACATTGCTTCAGCTTTGCATCTAAAAAGGGCTAATGTAGTATCCAACTGGGAGACACGAAGCGGGGTTAAAGGTTTCTTAGCCAAGTTTCTGATGGATTAAGCTCAACTGTTCTGGGATGATTTGGACTTTCAGGATTTTGAAGACATCTTGGCTCTCCTTATCTACGGTTTGGTTCTTTTCCTGAATCCATATTCCTTCATAGATGTGAATGCGGTTAAGATCTTCCTGTCTCGCAATCTTGTGCCTACTCTTCTGGGTGATATTTTGCATGCCCTCTATACTCGTACTGTGCGAAGAAGAGGGACTCTCATGTGTTGCATGCCGCTACTGGTGAGGTGGTTTATTTTGCACCTCCCCAAATCTGTGTTGAAGAATGAGGAAGGTTTAGGGTGGCCTTACATGATAATGTCTCTTGCCCATACAAATATTCTTTGGAGTTCTAAGGCTATGGAAAGCACTGCTGCCATTAATTGTTGTGAGGGATACCCTAATGTCCTGTTGCTTGGAATCAGAGGGGAAATAACCTACAGTCCTTGCTTGGCTTTGCGATAGTTTGGTCGCGCTCGGAGAAACGGTCCTCATGAGCTACTCCTTACAGATATTGTCTTTGACTACAAGGGGGACATTGATGAGCATCGATGCAGGTTTATACGAGCTTTGGGCATGGTGAACAGGTCTGACCCTCAAGAACTAGGACAAAGACTTCTCTCCCTATGTAGCCTTATCTCCAATGGGTCCTAGCTCGTTCTCAGAAGCTTGGGATGCCTTATGAAGCTGTGTTGCCAGTAATTATGGAGCCCACCAATGAAGAGGGAATTCCTTATACAGTCCTTTATCCCTACATGCCTACTGATCTTGGGGCATTGAAGAGATCCTGGATTCAGCTGAGAGAGGAGAGGGATACCTACCGGGAGAAGTATCATGAGAAAGAAAGGAAGATCTTGAAGCTCACGAGGCAAATTGAGAATGAAAGGACAATTAATGACTACGTCAGCACGAAGGGGAAGCGTCCATGGGATTTCTGATTTTTCTTTCTTTAGTTTAGATTTGTTTTTCAGTTATTTCTTTGTAAACGCCTTAAAAGGCATTGTTAAACATTTTACAAATTTAATCTAATAAAGTTGGTTGTTTCTTGGTTTACAAATTTGAATCTCCCAAAGTCTTTGAAATCATTCCATACGCATTCCATTATCATGTACATCATTACATGTTTCTCATCTTCTTCACTGTTTATTTCAGCATAAAATGTCTTCTGAAATACCTACCGATCAGGCTATCAAAGCTCTTCAGGCACAGAATGCCCAATTCCAAGAGATGTTCTTGAACTTGGCTAAAGGGTAAGAAGATTTGAAGACTCTCATCCTGAAGGAAAAGAAGAAGAAGAAGAAGAAGAAGAAGAAGAAGAAGAAGAAGGTGGTTCTTCTGAATATGGGCCACAAATTTGGGAATAGGTTGCAACAAGAAGCTGATTTGTCTCATTCATCCAAAGGAGGAGAGAATCAAGAGGAAGAAAAGGGTCTTAGTCTTGTAGTCTCTTATAATGATACTGATTTTGATGATGAGCAGTATCCTCCTGCTGAGGATAGGTACAAACAACTTGAAGACCGTTTAAGTGCTATGGAGATTCAGAAGATTCCCGGTTTAGACTTCGGAGATCTGGGGCTAGCATCTGGGGTAGTGATCCCTCACAAATTTAAAGCTCCAGTTTTTGCTAAGTACGATGGAGTATCCTGTCCAAAACTCCATCTCCGCTCGTACGTCAGAAAAATCCAACCTTACACTGTTGATAGGAATCTGTGGGTACATTTCTTTCAAGATAGTCTGTCAGGGACTCAGCTTGAATGGTTTTATCAATTGGAAGGAGATAATGTCCGAAACTGGGAAGACCTTGCTTCTGCTTTCTACAAGCAGTACCACTATAACGCCGACCTTGCTCCCACTCGTGCTCAGCTTCAGGGTATGTCTATGGGTGCAGGCGAAGACTTTAAAGACTATGCTCAAAAGTGGAGAGATTTGGCTGGAAGAGTCCAACCCCCTTTGTCTGATAGGGAGTTGGTTGATATGTTTCTAGGGACGTTGTCTGGTCCATTTTTCAATCATCTGATCGGAAGTTCGTCATCTGGGTTTACTAAATTGATTTTGACTAGGGAGAGAGTAGAAGCTGGTATCCGAAGTGGTAAGATACAGAAGGATACGACGTCAAGTGCAACAAAGAAGCCTTTCACCGGTAAGAAAGATGCTAGTGCAGTTTACAGTTCGAGGAGCCAAAACCAACCTGAACGCCGTCAAGCAGTGAATGCGGTAGTAATATCAAGACCCACCGTTTCCCCATAATGCAACAATCAGCAAAGAATGGAGAGACCGCAGAGACAATACACTTGACTCAATATGACCTTGTCTCAAATTCTACCATAATTGTTGAAGACCAACCTGGTAACTCTGAGGGAAGCCCCAAAGAATCCCAGCACCACATCTCCGTTGTATAATCCGAACACCCGCTGCGCCTATCACTCTGATAGCCCAGGTCATGATACGAACAACTGTTGGGCCTTGAAGAATAAAGTACAAGATTTGATTGAAGCTAAAGAGATTGAGTTTGACGCTCCAGAGAAACCTAACGTCATAACTGCTCCTATGCCCAAGCATGGTCATGGAGTAAATGATGTGGACGATGATTTATTTGTGACCTCCGTGGAATAAATTTCCACTCCTTTGATGACAATTAAGAAGAATTTATTGTTGGCCAGTTTATTTACGGGTTGTGGCGAAGGTTGCCACCTATGTTCAATCCTGCCTGCTGGTTGCCATTTATTGAAATTAGGTGTTCAACGCCTGATGGATAACAAAGAGATCTTGTTCGAGAAGACTTTGATTCTGTTAATTCCAGTTGAAGATGTTGCCATGATAACCATTTCTGCCAATCCTTCCAAGGCTTCCTCGAGAAATCCTGTTAGGATTACACCTGTTCCGAGAACCGCTCCGTTAATCATTACTACCCCTGGTCCTATCCCATACACTTCGGATAAGGCTGTCCCTTGGCACTATGGGGCCGGTGTGTATTACCATGGAGTTAAGCAAGACTTAAAGATTGAAGAAGCTGATGCTGATATCAGCAATATTGTCGGGGCTAGAAAGGTCACCCGAAGTGGAAGACTTTTTTCTCCCGAGATTTCCCCTCCGACTGTTCAAAAGCCTATTGCCATTCCATCTGCAAGTACATTTGATACTGTTCCAATTCTTACTCCAGTTATCACCCCTGTCGTCGAGTCATCTGGTACTCGGGGCAAAGAAATCACAGGTGAGCCTGCCCGGACGGGGGCGCCTAAGAAGATCATTGTAGAAATCTCTAAGCATGAGATAGAGGAAATTCTGAAGATTATCAAGAAGAGTGACTACAACATAGTTGAGCAGCTGGGGCAGACCCCGTCAAAAATCTCCATGTTGTCCTTGTTATTATGTTCGGAAGCCCATGCAAAGGCTTTAATTGCTTTCCTCAAAACTGCGCATGTGCCGCAAGAAACTTCTACTGATCAATTCAAAGACTATGTAGCTAGTTTGACTGCCGACAACGGGTTGGGTTTCTCAGACGCAGATCTGACTGCTAAAGGAAGAAATCACAATGATGCTCTGCACGTCTCGATTGAGTGCATGGGTACTACTCTGGCCCACGTACTAGTGGATACTGGGTCCTCATTGAATGTTTTACCAAAGAAGGCATTAGACCGTCTGGACTGTGAAGGTTAGATTCTGAAGCCGAGTAATATTGTGGTCAGGTCTTTCGACGGGTCCAAAAGGATGGTGCACGGGGAGGTGGACGTCCCTGTTAAAGTTGGCTCTCAGACTTTTTCATCTACGTTCTATGTGATGGATATCCGACCATCTTATTCTTGCTTGTTGGGTCGCCCTTGGATTCATAAGGCTGGGGCAGTGACTTCTACGCTCCATCAGATGTTGAAATATCCAGTAAAGGGGAAGATTGTTACGGTACAAGGTGAAGAGGAGTACATGGTGAGTCATCTTAATTCCTTTCGCTATGTGGAGATGGATGGGGAGTTCATCGAAACCCCGTGTCAGAACTTTGAAGAGGTCCCCCAGACTCTAGCGTCGACTGAAGTTGCTACTGACAAACCTTCGATGAAGATGGCTTCCCTCAAGGATGCCAGGGCTGTAGTTGAAAAAGGTGGGTGTGGAAATTGGGGTCATCTCCCTGACTTTGCACACAAGACTAACAAGTTTGGTTTAGGCTTTACTGTAGAGGCTCAAAAGGTTGTTCGGCGCGCGCAAATTGGAAGACCTCCTCTGCACATCAGTAATCCGGGAGTGAATGCAATTGAAGATGATGAAGAAGAGTCAGAGTTTGACAGCTGGATTTACCTGACTACCAACGGTGGATTGAACAACTGGACGGCGAAAGACTTCGTGCCCGTTTCTTTTATTACACAGTAATATACTTTTGTTTTGAGATTTGTAACAGACAGTTTAAAACTTTAAGGCCCAGTGCCTTGCCCTAGGCACCTTGGCTTTGTTTGTGAGGGCTTATTATTTATCATTTTCATATATCATCAATAAAGCATTGGATGTTTTCTTGCATTACAAATTTTGCGCTCCTTGTTTTTTCTTTTCTATCTTGCACTTTATCAAAAAACAGCTATTATCTTACACACACTCACGTATCATAATGCAGATCCACATCCACTCTGGATCCCATTGATAACGACTCTGCTACTTCCAATTATAACTTCGAAAATCTGATCAACCAAGCCGAGGACGAAGGTGAGGATGATTGTGAGGTGCCTGGGGAACTTGCTAGACTGTTACTACAGGAAGAGAGGGCCATACAGCCTCATGAAGAGCCAGTGGAATCAACGAATTTGGGTACAGAGGAAGACAAGAAAGAGGTCAAGATAGGTGCAAATCTGGAACCTAGTGTCAAGCAGCGGTTGATACAGATGCTACACGACTATGTTGAGATCTTCACTTGGTCTTATGAAGATATGCCTGGTTTAGACACTGACATTGTGGTACACCGACTGCCTACTAAAGAAGATTGTCCTCCGGTAAAGCAGAAGGTTCGCCGTATGCGCCCTGAGATGTCTGAGAAAATCAAAGTTGGGGTCATGAAACAGTTTGACGCCGGGTTTCTAGCTGTCACTTCTTACCCGCAGTGGGTTGCCAATGTTGTACCGGTGCTTAAGAAGGATGGTAAGGTACAAATGTGTATGGACTATAGGGATCTGAATAGGGCGAGCCCCAAGGATGATTTCCCGCTTCCTCACATCAATGTTCTGGTTGACAACACCGCGCAACATAAGATCTTCTCCTTTATGGATGGTTTTTCTGGTTACAATCAGATTAAGATGGCTCCTGAAGACATGGAGAAGACAACTTTCGTTACACAATGGGGCACCTTTTTCTACAAGGTCATGCCGTTCGGGTTGAAGAATGCTGGGGCAACTTATCAGCGCGCCATGGTCGCTTTGTTCCACGACATGATTCACCATGAGATCAAGGTTTACGTTGATGACATGATTGCAAGGTCTCAGACTGAAGAAGAACACCTTGACCATCTCCAGAAGCTGTTCGACAGGTTGAAGATGTACAAGCTGAGGTTAAACCCAAACAAGTGCACCTTCGGGGTGAGGTCTGGTAAGCTGCTGGGTTTCGTTGTTAGTGATAAAGGTATTCAAATGGATCCTGCAAAGGTGAAGGCTATACAGGAGATGCCCGCTCCCCGAACGGAAAAGGAAGTTAGAGGCTTTTTGGGACGTCTGAATTACATTGCCCGATTCATTTCACATCTGATTGCTACTTGTGAGCCGATCTTCAAGATGCTGAAGAAAGATCAAGTGGTAAAATGGAATGATGAATGTCAGACCGCTTTCGAAGGGATCAAGGAATACCTCCAAGAGCCACCTATTCTGATGCCTCCAGTTGAAGGAAGACATTTCATCTTATACTTGACATTGCTGGATAATTCAATGGGGTGCTGTGATACAGTGGGAGAACTGACTTGGGATTTTGCATTTGTGTTCGCACTTGTTCGGTTTAGAAAGAGTCGCCACCGGCTTTTTATTTTATCCTAAGGAAAGGTCAAAAAGCACAGGAAAAACCTTTGAGATGTTTTCTTGGGTTCGGGGGGTAGATTATGAAAAGGGAAGGTGCTAGCACCCTTTTCATCCATGGTTTTCCATGGGCTCTTAGTTACTTGTCTTAGATCACTTGCCTTTGCTTTTCAATTGTTTGAAATGGTGCTTTGTGTGTGGTTTTTGAAAATGCTTTGAAAAAGAAGCCTTGTCTAGGCCACCTTTGTAATGATTCTTGTTTGAATATATACAAAGGTGTGTGTCTTTTTGAAAAGATATTTCAATGTTTTGAAAGTTGTTTTGAAATTGTTTTGAAGTTGTTTTGAAATTGTTTTGAAGTTGTTTTGTGAAGTGTGTTTGAAAATGGCAGGGAGGTTTTGCAAGATTTTTGATCAAGTAACTAAGAGTTGTCTACCCTATTTTACTCAAAGATCTTTCTTATGTTTTTAACCCTTTTGATAGTGTTATTTCACCATTGTGTTTGGTGAACAACCTTGTGTTAGGATGTTTAAGCGGGACAGGCGCGTGTCATCGTATACAATCATTGAAAGCAACTTGTGAGACGCTCTAGCAATTTTGTAAGGGACGAGATCGTTTTATCGAAGGCAACATCGAGGGACTATGATCTTTGTTTATCGAAGGGGTATTTGCTAGCGTGTCTAATATTCAAGGGACATGATTGTGTTTCCGAGGCAACATGCGAGGTTACCCTAGAGGTGCAAGTGTGAATGGTGTATTGATTTTCATGCATTTATTCTTGGATTAGGTCATCTAGCGATTGATTTTAGATCTTCACATACAAACCCTAATCTCTAATCATGGCATAATTTAAAAGCATAAAGTGCGAGAATTAAATTCTAAGCTATTACAAAAGAGTATCCGGGGATGGGGGTACAATCATTTACAAATGGGGATGAGTCTCTCAAGAATAATAATGTCCCAAATATTATGGGTTACAACCAAATTGAATCATCGCCACTCAACATAAGATTATAACAATTTATAAGATAAAGAAAAATCAAAGAAATATGAGATGTATGTGTTTATTTACAAACAAACAGATAAAATTTAACCTAATAAAGATTAAGTATTTATTATTATTTTTTGTGTTTTTTAGGAACTTATGTAAAGAAAAATTCTAAAGAAAGAAAATTATTAATGTTTCTATTATTTACATATTTCTTAAAGAAAACAAAATTAGTTAAATAAAATTCTCATTTACATTTGTAATTCTTAATTTAATAAAGAAAATTAAAACTAATGTTAAGAAAATTAAAGTAATTATTAACAAAAATAAAAAAATCAAATTACTTATAATGAAAATAGAATAAAGTATTAGTTTAAAAATTAAAAAAAAGATGAAGATGATGGGCCTAGGATTTGTGGCCCAAACAAATTGCAAATCAGAATTAGCAAAAAAGGGGGTATGCGCTAGCCAGCCAATTGGGTTTGTGGTTTTTGTTTGGGGCGAAGGCCCAAGTAGTGCTGTACAATATTTTTCAGGGTTTGCTCATTTGACTAGGGTTTGTAATTTTGGCCTCAGCGGCGCCGCTTCTCTCATCTCTTCTCCGTTTCTCCCATCTCTTTCATGCAAAGCGTTTGATACTCTGAAGTCCTAGGTTTCCAGAGCGCCACCTCCTCTCACTTCCTCTCCTCTCACAGCGGCCCACAGTTGTGGTTTGGAATGGTAAGAGTTTTATCTTGTTTTGATTCTTAGGTTCTTCTCTTTTACAGTTTGTATTCGTTTGTTTGAGTTTTGCTTATATTATTGTTTCATCTTTTAATCCATGGTGATTATGTCTAAGATGCAGTTAAGTTGGGAAGAAAAATCATACCTTGGAGATTGGTTTCTGGAAAAAACGGACGAAGAGGAAGAATGAGTTGGACCGGCGACGCTCTTGGTGTCCAAAGGGCGGAGGATGGAACGATGATGGTCGCTTCTGGTATTTTTTGTTTTTTTTGAATGTTTGATGATGAGTGTCTTCTGAAAACTATTTGTTCTTTGAATTTTTGTTTCTGAAAACCTATTTGCTTCTTCTGAAAACCCTTTGAATCGTTTCTGATACTCTTCCTCTCTTTTGGCTACTGATGTTTGATGATGATGAACTTTGCCTCTGAATCTTTATTGCTTCTGAATCTCTCTCTTCTTTGGGTGTTGAATATTGATGATGAATGTATTTCTGAGATTGCTTTGGTTGTTTTTTCTTTGTTGGTTTGAAACTTGTTGGTGATAGTTTTGGTTGGTTGAGTTTGTTAAGCTTGGCCTTTAGAACTATAACTTGCAGTTTTTTGCAGGTTTGTTGAGCTTTGAATAAGTTTCGGCTTGCAGGTTTGAGTTTTGCAAGTTGTTTGGTTTTGAGCTGGTTTGTTGATTGCAGTTTGGAAATGTTTGGCTTGCAGGCTTGCTAGCAGGTTTGCTATGCAGGTTGAGTTTACAATTTGTTTGTAATGCAGGCTGTAGCTTTGAGTTTTGGAAACAGACTTACAGGTTTGAGTTGTTTTGGCTAGCAGGTTTGCTAGCAGGTTTGAGTTTTTGTTATGCAGTTTGAGATGCATGTTGTGCAGGTTTGCTTTAGTTTGCAAGCTTGAGTAAACTGGGCAGTCTTTGGTTGTATGGCAAGCAGGTTTGCAGTTTGTAATGCAGGCTTGAGTTTGTAGTTTGAGTTTTGCAAGCAAGTTTATAGTTTGTAATGCAGGCTTGGCAAACTTGAGTTATGCAGGTTTGGAGATTTTTCAATATTTCTCCTCCTCTATTGTGTTGGATGTTGGACTGTTATATATCTTTTTTGTTATATTTTCTGCCTTTTACAGCCTGCTTTTTCCGAAACTGCAAACCTCTTCACTAGGTATTCTCTTTCTCTCTCTCTCTCTAAGCACTTTTGCTTATAATATTTTATTCTGAAAAGTTGGCTATCTAGAAAATGACGAAAGCCTTTTGACAGGTTTTGACTTGTCAAGTGAATTATCTCTTGTTATCTTGCTTTTGCCTGCTGTATTTCTGTTTCCATGCTGCACTACCATATTTATCCAATTTGTCTTGTAACTTGGTTTTGGGAAATTTGTTCTGTAGCTGAATATGGGACTTTGCTTGCTGCTGTATTATACATTTGTTTGACTTATACTTTGATAGTTTTGGCGCCTGTTTGTCCTTTTGAATTTGTGACTTAGTTTGGTTTGGCTGCCCTGTTTGGTTTGCTTGGTTAGACAGTTTGTAACTCAGCATGCTTTCATTTTTCAATTTGTATTTTAATTTTCTCTTTGTGAACCAAGAAGAGAAATCTTCTTGTGATTTGCAGAGAGAAAAATAAAGCGTGACGAAAATAGGCAATCTGATTCTAGACGGCCAATTTTAATGATGACTTTATTTTTCTTCTTTTCATTTGAAAATTCTTGCGCTGATTTTCTTTTCTTTCTTCTTTTTCAGGTGGATGCATCTTGGACAATAGCAGAAGCAGTAAAAGCCAAAGATTTTAGGAGATTAGGCTTAGGTTTATTATTTTTTTTCATTTATTGTAAACAAATATTATTGTAAATACTGTAAGTTATAAATTTACAATATTCAGATAAATTTTGTAACAATATTTGAAAATAATAAAGAAAGTCTTTGTCAAATATCTTCCAATCTTTCCTTGCATTGTTTATTTAATTATTTAAGACTCTTAAATCAAAATAATTGGAACTGTATCCCAATAATTTTAATTCAGATAAAATAAATAATCAACAAACTTTGCAGTCTCGTAACCTTGCATTACTCACAATACGCATGGTATTCCAATTAACACACGTATTGTACAGTTAAACCAACAAAGCATTCCAATAAATGGTAAACTTTTCACTCCATTAGTCAAGCAGATGCCTTAATGTTCCAAACAAAAGTCTCAGCTTTTATCCTAGATAATCAGGCCTTGAGAAACAACCAGAGAAAACCCTAATTCTGGATTGACTGATAAAGAAAAGTCTGTTTGACCGATTCTGGAGCCAATCTCAAAAATCAGAGAAAACCTTGGGGTTGTGATTTCTTGTGAAAAAGAGAGCAAATTTTGGGGTACAACAGGTGCGTGCTGGGGAAGCATGACGAGTCTGGCCGAAAAGAGCACGCTATTTACTACCTCAGCAAAAAGTTTACCGACTGTGAGACCCGATACTCACTGCTCGAGAAAACTTCCTGCGGTTTGGCATGGGCTGCTCGCCGGCTGAGACAGTATATGCTGACTCACACTACCCTATTGATATCAAAGATGGACCCAATCAAGTATATCTTCAAAAAACCTGCCTTGTTCGGAAGAATAGCAAGATGGCAGATGATCTTAACTGAGTATGACATCCAATACAAAACCCAAAAAGCAATCAAGGGGAGTGTGTTGGCGGATCATTTGGTGCATCAGGTAGTGGATGATTACCAATCCATGAATTTCGAGTTCCCGGATGAGAACATCATGTTTGTGACCGACTGTGCAGAACATGGACCGAATGAAGGACCTAAGGAGGGATTCCGATGGTCTATGTACTTTGATGGAGCTTCAAACGCGTTGGGTAATGGAATTGGCGCTGTGATCATATCTCCTGAGGGCTATCATACTCCGTTTACCGCCCGATTATGTTTTAACTACACCAACAATATGGCGGAGTATGTAGCGTGCATCATGGGTCTTCGAGCAGCTATCGACCTACGAATTAAGTTCTTGAGTGTATTTGGAGATTCCTCTCTAGTGATCAGTCATATCAAGGGCGAGTGGGATACGAAACACCCAAATATTATTCCTTACAAAGAGTATGTATTGACGTTGCTTCCACACTTTGAGGAGATAACCTTTGAACACTTCCCGAGAGAGGAGAATCGGTTAGCGGACGCGCTAGCTACCATGTCTTCTATGTTCAAATTCAGGTGGGACAATGAAGCTCCCCAGATTACCATCGATAGGTTGGATAAACCCTCACATTGCTATGACATTGAGACTGAAGAGGTAGCAGATAAACCCTAGTTTCACGAGGTAAAGAGGTATCTTGAGGCCCAAGAGTACCCCGAGGGTGCATCTGTTAATGATAAGAAGTTCTTGAGAAGCTTCGCTGTGGAGTTCTTCATTAGCAATGGGATTCTTTATAAGCGTAACCATGATTCGACCTTGCTGCGATGTATGGACAAGAAAGAGGCAGAAAGGATTATGGCAGAGTTACATGAAGGTACTTTCGGAACTCATTCCGGTGGACATACCATGGCAAAGAAAATCCTACGGGCAGGATATTATTGGTCTACTATGGAAGCCGATTGTTATCAGCATTCTTGGACCTGTCATAAGTGCCAAGTCTATGCTGATAAGGTGCATGTACCTCCAGTTCCTCTGAACATCTTGACCACTCCTTAGCCTTTTGCAATGTGGGGCATTGATATGATCGGCGAGATCAGACCTACTGTGTCTAACGGGCATCGTTTCATTCTGGTAGTTATTGATTACTTTACAAAGTGGGTTGAAGGAGCTTTCTTTGCTACAGTAACCAAGAACGTCGTGGCACGGTTCATCCGACATAACTTGATCTATTGATATGGTGTACCAGAGAGATTCATCACGGACAATGGTACAAATCTCAACAACACAATGATCACCGAACTCTGCAAATAGTTTAAGATACAGCATCACAACTCTTCTCCTTACCGACCGAAGATGAATGGGGCTGTTGAAGCGGCTAATAAGAACATCAAGAAGATTGTGCAGAAGATGACGGTGACACACAAAGAATGGCATGAGATGTTACCATTCGCTCTTCATGGGTACCGTACCTCAGCGCGGACATCAACAGGGGAAACACCCTATTCCTTGGTGTATGGCATGGAGGCAGTCTTGCCCATTGAGGTCCAGATACCCTCTCTCCGGATTATGAAGGATGCAGGTTTGAGTGAGGACGATTGGACCCATACCCGGTTTGATCAGCTGAACTTAATCGATGAAAAGAGACTTACTGCTATTTGTCATGGTCAGACGTATCAAAAGCAAATGATCAAGGCATTTAACAATAAAGTTAGACGACAAGAGTATTAAGTCGGGGATATGGTGATCAAACGCATCATACTTCCGCAAGGTGATCCCAGGGGAAAATGGACCCCCACGTACGAAGGGACATTTGTGGTTAAGAACATTTTCTCAGGAGGAGCTATGATTCTAACCACCATGGATGGTGACGACCTTCCTCACCCCGTCAATGCAGATATAGTGAAAAAATACTATGCATAATCAAAGACCCGCTAGGTTGACTGGCCTAGGCAAAAATAAGGGCTTCCCGGCGAACCAAAAGGGTTCGGGCAAAAATAAGGGATGAAAATGAAAAAATTATACACCCGACAAGTCGAAAACCTGAAAAGGCGGCTTGGGCAAAAAAGGGTATCCCGGTGGACTAAAAACCCGAAAGGGCGGTCCAGGCAAAAATTAGGGATCAAAGCGTAACACTATGTCTCATTGGATCACCAGACTTCAGTATCGACTATCAAGATCAGACGGCGCTAATTAGTCTGATCTACCTTCGACCTAGTAGAAAAGTGATGAGACGCTCGAAGATATAAAGGCGATAGCAGAGTTGGAACCCAATTGGATTGTTCACATAGCTGTTTTTCTTTGTTTTTTACAAATTGTATAATTTATATCTTTCGACAGCGTTCTCTTACTAGGACATCAACCTCTTGTACAAAACGACTATTACAGGCCAACTTCAAAATCAATACACTTCATTTTACAACAAAATGTCAAAATTGTTTTTATTTTCCTGTTTTGTTTTGCAAGAACGTCCAATGATTCATTTTTTATATATGCATTTGAAAATAATTGCTGCTCATAAGTATTTACATGCGAAACAAAAGACGATTACTCGTAATGCCAGGAACAGGGGCAAACAATAAATGTCCAGACCTTACAGTTGCTCTATTCACCAGGTACAGGGATAGACCCAGCTGAAGAATATGACTAAAAATGCATATACTCCCCGTAGAGTAAAAGGTATCTAAAAAAAATTGGTGTTAATTCTCCCCAAGCAGAGTTTATCTTTCACCAAAAATGGAAGACCATCCCCAGTGGAGTTTATTTCTTCTACAAACAGAAACTTTATCCCCGACAAAGTTCATCATCACCAGCAACGATAATTCATCCCCAGCTGAGGATATTTCTCCAAATCAGCGGATCTTCTGGCAGAGTATCTCGCTTCCCCATAGAGTCACTCTCTCACCAATTTATTCTCCAACAGAATTATTCTCCCACCAATGTATTCTCAAATCAGCTTCGGTCATTCATTATCCCCAGCGGGAACAAAGAATTCAACTCCTTGCACTCTCCAACAACAGTCTGGGATTTATTTTCCCTAGCTAGAAAACATCATAAAAACATTGCATATCTATACATCATGGCATGCACATACGCATCATACAACACAATCTCATTTATTTTGAGAACATCATTGCTCGATACATGTCATGCATCATGGCATTACATACGACTAACCCTTTATATTTCAGGAAAAGATACAATCAAATTCTCATAAAGTTCAAGCTATGAAGCCCGGGTCTGACCGGATAGTATCTTGATTTCTCCATCATATTGTGAAGCCCGGAGAACGACCGGATAACAATATCAGAATACCGCGAAGCCTGGATTATGACCAGATAGTGGCATCTTTTAAACAAGCTATGAAGCCTGGGTTCAACCGGATAATAGTTTAATCTCCAGCAAGTTATTATGAAGCCTGGATTACGACCAGATAGTAGTACAAGGACACCATGAAGCCTGGATACGACCAGATAGTGGTATATCATAAACACAAGCCGTGAAGCCCGGATTCGACCAGATAACAGCTCAGCAAGTTATTGTGAATCCTGGATTACGACCAGATAGCAATACAAGACACCATGAAGCCTGGACTCGACCAGATAATGGTAGAAGACGTTGTGAAGCCTGGGTTGTAAATAGATAGCAACCAAGAATACTACGAAGCCTGGAGTCGACCAGATAGTGGTATATCTTTAATGCAAGTTATGAAGCCCAGGTTCGACCGGATAGTACCTTGATTTCTCCAAGCACCATGAAGCCTGGATTCGACCAGATAATGGTATGAGACATCGTGAAGCCTGGATTACGACCAGATAGCGGTAAAAGACACTGAAGCCTGGGATTACGACCAGATAACAGTGAGGGACACTGCAAAGCTTGGATTTCAACCAAATAGCAGTCTACCCGGCCAATTACTATGAAGCCCGGAATCAACCAGATATTAGTAGGCCTAAAATCAAATGGAAGCCCGGATGCGACTGGATAACCACTTGATTTCTACTGAATCCTGGATTTCGACCAGATAAGAAGTAAGGTATTGTGAAGCCTGGAATTGACCAGATAGCAGTACAGGACACCATGAAGCCTGGATTCGACCAGATATTGGTATAAGACATCATGAAGCCTGGATTACGACCAGATAGCGGTAAAGGACACTGAAGCCTGGATTACGACCAGATAATAGTACAATACACTACGATGCTTGGATTTCAACCAAATAGCAGTTTACCTGGATAATTACTAAGAAGCCCGGAGTCGACTAGATATTGGTGTGCCCTAAATTCAAGTTGAAGCCCGGATGCAACCGGATAACAACCTAATTCCTTCTGAAGCCTGGAGTACGACCAGATAAGAATTGAGAAATTGCAAAGCCTGGATTACAACCGAATAGCAAGTTTAATCTCATCTCCCCGTTAAGTCTCTGTAAATTCTGGAGTACGACCAAATAGCAGTCGATCTCATCACTATGAAGCCTGGAACACGACCAGATAGTAGTTCATTTTCACCTCCTCGACCAAGAGACGATTCCTCAGTAGAATAACAGACGACTGAAACTCCTAAAGTTCTATTTCTCTCAAGACAGAGACCAACATTCCCCAGTGTAGTCTTCCTCAACAACAGGTATACGGGCTCTCGCTAAGGAATCTCTTATGTGATCGAAACTCCTTCGGATGGCATCTTTAAGCCCATTCCCGACATTACAAGACAAATACCACTTCATGCGAGTGCAAATTTCTGGGCACTCTAGTGTTCAATCATCTTCCACCTTCGGATCACGAAAGGCAGACAAACCAATCTACATCACCAGGTTTAAGAAGATTGAACAGGGGCAGATGTTTTACCCCAAAATTTTCCCTCCCATATTTCTCAATACATTTCAAGTGTGATTCTCAAATTGCTCAAGGAAGTCCAAGGGTTGACCAGACAAACTCTCTCCTAAGGCAGTCAACCTCAAATTAGGGTTTCATGTTGTATCAAGATACTTGAGTACAAGGGATCCAAAATTCTCACCATTGTCCTAATATGTTCTCAAGATCATCCATGTCATGTTTCAAGCCTTGCAGAGGAAGTTTGCTCAGTCAATTGCTCAAAGGCTTGGAAATCGACTGTGCTAGGGCAAAAGTCAACTGTGGCCCACATACAATCAAACTTCAAGATTTTTGGTCAACATTCTCTTTTTGAAGTATTATTAATCATTTGATCAAGGGTTGATCATGATTCATCAATGATTTCTCACAATTCATCAAAACCCAAAAGTTGCTAAATTAGGGTTTTGTAGGAAAAGTCAACTCAACTTTGACCAAGCATAACTTTCTCATACTTTATCAAGAATGACCCATCCAAAGCTCATTTTGAAGAGGATGAAATTCCCTACAATTCATCTTCATCTATCAAGTTAAAAATATGCACTCACAAGAAGTTATGAATTTGGACATTATAGGTCATTTTGAAAAGTCAACAAAAACACCTTTTTTGTCAAAGCTTCATACATGAACAATGAAGACTCAATTGAGATGAGACAAAAAGGTTGATTATAGGACATATCAAGCTTTCTAAAAAGTCCAAGAACACCCTCATAGAGTCAACATTAAGGAAGTTATGCATTGGTGAAGTTGACCCTTTTTGCAAAATTGCCAAAAGTTAAAAGTGCCTCAAATTGCAATTTTTGTCAAATAGGCCCAACTTGTTTTTGCTTGTCTTGAGTTTGTAACATGGTCCACGACCCATGATCCTTCCCACCTGCCTTTATTTTATTTTTGCCATCTATTTTTATTTTTATTTCAATTAAATCAAATTAAATCAAAGTAAAATCATGGAAATATCAAAATCATTTAAACCTTGAGATTTTGTGCATATTTCCGGTCCCTTATACAGCTAGAAATGAAATCAAATCGTGCAAGGCCTATTTGTACACAAAAAGATTGGCTTTTGTCCTATTTTGGAAAGATTTGCAAGAGAATCAAATCTTGATCAATGACCATAATTGAAAAAGATTTAGAGCAAGCTTGTAAACCTAATTCACTCATTGATATATATGTAACAAATTCAGACCAAAAGGACAAGGGGTGAGAGGCGTGAGAAGCTGAGAAGAAACTTGCAAAAATCACCAAAAAGTGTTGAATCAAATTGTAGGTTAGAGGACGATTTACACCATTCCAAGCATTCCTTTCACTTGTTGGGCACTCAAGGAATCCATCCCAATCCCTAGCAAGCAATTTCGTGCACGAAAACCCACTATAAGTGACTCACGACTTCGCCATTTTTTTGAAATTCAATATCATGATTCTGACACTTATAGCATGAATTCTTCATATATTCTTGTTCAGTGAAACATTTGTAAGCTATTAGTCATAATTAATTGCATTCTTGCTAACCATACAGAGATCCACCATTGTTAGGTTTTCTTGGTTCGTTTTAGGGTTTTCTTATACAAGAACAATTGGCCCTAGGGGAAGAGACCATTGTAATCAGCGGGTCAAACCCAGCTGATCCATGGTCCTGAATTTTATTTATATCGTTTGTATATAATTTCTGAGATGCACAGGGTTATAGCTACAGCGCCACGTCTGTAGGTAAAGTTTAGAGTTTTAAACGAAAGATCCAGGAGGAAGACGATGGCGTGTCATGACTCTACTAGCCGGTATAAAATTCTGGCGCATTATTTTGGCCAGAAACCTGTAAATATGATATTTGTTTGTTTCTGATATGTTAATGAACTAACATCCAGCGCAGTTGGTCAGAAGAAGGAAATCAGAGGTTCAGTGTTCTAGGTTCGACCCCAGGAAGAAGCTTTTGGTATATTCTCCTTTGGTTTCGCCAGAGTCAGCACGTGCATCTTCTGAAGGTCACCACCTTCTGGATCCACCGGCCAGCAGCAGATCCAGTACATCATCTTTCTGACCCATTAGACAGGATCAGATCCCATGCATCATATTCTGGATCCTAGTCAGAACCAGATCCAGCACGTGCAGGCCATTATCTTCTGGATCACCATCCTCTGATCACCGTCATCTTCTGGATCATCATCCTCTGATCAGAGCCGCTGACACCAGGCCCTTTTTCTTTATCCTTCTTATTTTTTATTTTTTTTATTATTATTTTTTGTTTTAATCATTTTTTTAACACAAAAATTAACTCTTTTTTATAAAAAAAAAAACTCATAAAACCAATTTTCATCAAAATAGATTTAGGTTTATTTTTATCAAATTCAATTTAATTAGTTTAATTTAATTTTAGGTTAATTTTAATCTTTTTGCAAATAAATTAAAATAAATTAAAAAATTAGGTTTTTATTGGATTTGACATTTATTTTCTTTTTCTCAAAATAACGCAAATACAAAATAGGTCAAAAGTAATTATTGTGTTAATTAATTGGTAATTAGGTTTGTACATATTTAATTTAAAAACCTTATTTTTTTAAAATAATCAAAATAACCAAAAAATAATTTTTCTTTTAATTAGGTTTAGGCGGGGTCAAAACCCTAATTTCTCTCGTTCTCGTTTCATCGCGCGCGTTTATTTATTTTTGCAAATATTGATGTAACTGCTCATGGGATGTAATAGTTTAATTAGGACTTTGTTCTTTCATTTATCGTTTTACGGGTTTTTGGCTATGTAATTAATCCCCCTCCCCGAAGCCTTGTAATAATGTAGTTTTATTTCTCGCATTTTTAATTTTCGCAAATATTAACAGTTAGATGTATGATAATAGGATTTCATGACAAGAATGTATGTTAATTTTAAAATGGTTAGCAAACCCTAAATGTGCAAAGATAATAACTGAAATTAAATCACTCGCACATGCACACTCCTAGGGTATACTCTCACTTCGGTTGCCTTCGGTAAACGATCATTAAGTATAGGGTATTTTAGTGGTCACTCTCCTGTCTAAAAAAAGATCAAAAGTCCCATTCGGAAATGTTGCCTCGGAAAGGTTGCCTCAAAAATGTTGCCTCGAATATGATCTTAAGACATTAAGGTTACTACTAAGACGTCCTAACATTGCTTTAGTGATCGTACGTCCCTTTCGAATTGACCCTTACAACTCCAACGACGGTGCTACCTACTCGCTAATAGTGGGATAGCGTTGTCTAAAGAAAACAAGAACAAAAACATTCTCTTTTCGAGTAGGTAGATGCTAGTAGGTACTTGCTCAAAATAAACTTTTTCACACCAAACACTTTTTCAAACAGAGTTTTCAAAAACACTTCGTAACACTCTTGAAGATAAAAGCAAGGGTTAAACCGAAGTAAAACAAAAACTTTTCAAAACACACAAACATGGAAGCAATTTTTTAAAATGATGAGCAAGTACCAAAGAGCCCATGGAAAACCATGGATAGAAAGGGTGCTAACACCTTCCCTTTCTATAATCTACCCCCCGTACTCAGAATATCTCGAAAAAGGAATTTTTCTGTGCTTTTTTCCTTTCCAGTTGGATAAAATAAAAGTCGGTGGCGACTCTTGCTTACCGCGACATTTTGCAAACACAAACGCAAAACGCAAACCAACATTTTCCTAAAACAGTCCGGTTCTGCCACCGTATCACACCAGGGGCAGATTTTCATCCGGATCACTTGGAGGAAATGTTACATTGATCATGGGCTTGAATAAAATACACTATGAAGACCTCTGATACCCCCAAATTTCTTGTACCAGTAGTATCATATGGTGTCAGTATCATGTCTTCAGATCCTTCCATGAAAGTTCTTAGAAAATATCGAGACTTGATCAAAAGATCTTGGGTACCACCAAATTGATTGCTTGTACTAGTAGTGTCATATGGTGTCAGTATCATGTCTTCGAACCTTCCATGACAGTTCTTAGAAAATACCGAGACTTGATCAAAAGATCTTGGGTACCACCAAATTGCTTGCTTGTACTAGTAGTGACAGATGGTGTCAGTATCATGTCTTCGAATCCTTTCATGATAGTTCTTAGAAAATACTGAGACTTGATCAAAAGATCTTGGGTACCACCAAATTGCTTGCTTGTACCAGTAGTATCAGATGGTATCAGTATCATGTCTTCGGATCCTTCCATGACAGTTCTTAGAAAATATCGAGACTTGATCAAAAGATCTTGGGAACCACCAAATTTTTTGTCTGTTCCAGTAGTATCAGATGGTGTGAGTATCATGTCTTCGGATCCTTCCATGACAGTTCTTAGAAAATACTGAGACTTGGTCAAAAGATATTTGATACCACCAAATTTCTTGTCTGTGCCAGTAGTATCAGATGGTATCAATATCATGTCTTCAAATTCTTCCATGACAGTTCTTAGAAAAATATACCTAGGTGTTGTACCCCAAAATTTTCCCTCCCATATTTCTCAATACATTTCAAGTGAGGTCCTCAAATTGCTCAAGGAAGTCCGAGGGTTGACCATACAAGCTCTCTCCTAAGGCAATACACCTCAAATTAGGGTTTCATGTTGCATCAAGATACTTGAGTTCAAGGGATCCCAAATGCTCACTATTGTCCTAATATGTTCTCAAGATCACCCATGTCAATTTTCAAGCCCTACAGAGAAAGTTTGCTCAGACAATTGCTCAAAGGCCTGAAAATCGACTATGCTAGGGCAAAAGTCAACTGTGACCCACATACAGTCAAACTTCAAGATTTTTTGGTCAACATCCTCACTTTTAATTATTACTCATAATTTGATCAAGGGTTGATCATGATTCAACAAGGATTGCTCACAATTCATCAAAACCCAAAAGTTACTAAATTAGGGTTTTATAGGAAAAGTCAACTTAACTTTAACCAAGCATAACTTTCTCATAATTTATGAGAAATGACCCATCCAAAGCTCATTTTGAAGAGGATTCCATTCCCTACAATCCATCTTCGACTCTAAAGTTCAAAATATGCATTCACAAGAAGTTATGAATTTGGACATTATAGGTCATTTTGAAAAGTCAACAAAAACACCCTTTTTGTCAAAGATTCATACATCATGGAATACCAAATTGAGATGAGACCAAAATGGTTGCTTAGATGACATCACAAGCTTTCTAAAAAGTCCAAGAACACCTTCAAAGAGTCAAAATTGAGGAAGTTATGCATTGGTGAAGTTGACCTTTTTTGCAAAATTGTCAAAAGTCAACTATGCCTCAAATTGCAATTTTTGCTAATTGGGCCTAATCTTTTGCACTTATTTTGAGTTGGTAGCATAGTCCACGAGCTCTAGATCTTTCCATTTGTCTTTATCCTATTTTTATTATTTATTTTTATTTTTATTGTAATTAAATCAATTTAAATCAAAACAAATCATGAAAAAATCCAAATCATTGAAACCTCAAGATATTGTGCATGTTTTAGGTTCTATATCCAGCTAGCAAAAGATTGAATTCGTGCAAGGCAAAAGTGGGCACAAAAAGATTTATTTTGGCCTATTTTGGAAAGAATTTCAAGTGAATCAAATCAAGATCAAAATCAATAATTGGAAAAGATTGAATGGACTTTTGTAAACCTAATTCATTCCTCAGTATATAGGGAACATTTGCAGACAAAAATCACAAGGCTAAGGAGGCGTGAAAAGGCAGAACAAACTTGAAAAAACACAAAAAAGTGCTGAGTTGATTTCATAGTTCCAGGCGATTACAAGGCTTCCTGACCATCCCATTCACTTCCTGGGAGTGCAAGCAAGCTATACCAATCGAAAACAAGCGCGCTAATGCCCAGAATTCATCCCCACAACTCCCACGGTTTGCCCATATTTCCAAAACTGAATCTTGTTATTCTTGCACATTCATCATGTTTTAATAGTATATTCTTGTTCCTTAACACATTTGCAAGCTATCTATATCATTTAATTGCATTTTTGTGGACTGTATCAAGATTCACCATCGCTAGGTTTTGATGGCTCGTTTTAGGATCTTTTAGTACAGGTAAAATTTTCCCCCAAGAAGGGAACCATCGTGCTCAGCAGGCCAAGACGAGTTGATTCATGGCCTTAGATTTTATTTATCTTGCTTGTGTTTGATTTTGAGAATTACAGAGTTTGTAGCGACGGATGTTGTCTGTAGGTAAAAGTCTTTGATTTTTACCAACGGAGAGAGGACAAGGATGACTAGCGTGGCACCATTGGATTGGTTCATTTGAATTCTGGCGCAATTTTTTTTATTTTTTCCCACTAACGCTCATTATTATATATTATCAATTGTTATCATTCTATATACAAGAAACGTGTCCAGTGCAGTTGGTAGCAAGGTGATTGGAAAAGGCTTCAGGACCTGGGTTCGAATCCCAGGTCCCCCCATTATTTCACATATTTTTTCTTTCCATAATTAGGCGCGTGCATATGTGGTATGAGCACCATGGTCCATCATTATCCAACCAGCCAAGTGTCCAGGAGGCCAGATCTAAAGGCTATCATGTGGTGACCATCATACAACCCAGTCAACGCATAGCATGAGAGCATGGGAGTCAACGTGGATCACTTCCTTTTGGGCCCAGGGCTTTCTTTTCACACCCCCCATTTTGCTGACTTCTCAGGCCCAATTCTTCTTCTTTCTTTTTATATTCTTCTTTTAATTTATTTAGTTATTATTTTTAGTAATACAAATTAATTTTTCTTTTTATCAAAAAATCACAAAAATAATATTTTTCATCCAATTAGATTTAGGTTTATTTTCTATCAAAAATTAATTAATTTAATTAGTTTATTTAATTTTAGGGTAACTTAAATTCTTTTGTAAATAAATTTAAAACAATTAGAAAATTAGGGTTTTAGTTTAATGTAATTCTATTTTCTTTTTCCTTAAAAATAATAAAAAATATAAAAATAGGCCATGTAAATTATTTTCTTTAATTAACTTAATTACTAATTAATTTTGTATTTAATTTAAAAACCTTATTCTTTTTTCTTAAATAATTAAAAACAACAAAAATAATTGTTTCTTTGAATTAGGTTAGACGGGGTCAAAACCCTAGTTCTCTCTCATTCTCGATTCGTCGCGTTTATTTATTTTTACCATATTGATGTAATTGCTCACAAATTGTAATAGATTAATTAGGACTTTTACTTTCGTTTATCGCTTTTTTTACGGGTTGTTTTTGGCTATGTAATTAATACCCGAAGCCTTGTAATAGCGTAGCTTTACTTTCCGCACTTTAATTTCCGCAAAATATTAAATTGTTAGATGTATGATGTTAGGATTGCATGACTAGAATGTATGATTAAATTTAAAACGGTTAGCAAACCCTAAATGCACAAAGATAAATAATTTGAAATAGAATTACTCGCACATGCACACTCCTAGGGTATACTCCCACTTCGGTTGCCTTCGGTAAACGATTATTGAGTATAGGATATTTTAGTGTTCGCTCTCTTGTCCAAAAGATCAAAGTTGCCTCAGAAAGGTTGCCTCGGATACGTTGCCTCAAATATTGATCTTAAGACATTAGAGTTATTACTAAGATGTTCTAACATTGCTTTAGTGATCGTGCGTCCCTTTCGAATTGACCCTCAAAACTCCAATGACGGTGCTACTTACTCACTAATAGTGGGATAACACTGTCTAAAGGAAACGAACATAGAACAATTCTTTTTTCGAGTAGGTAGAATAGCTCTTAAGTACTTGCTCAAACAAAACAAACTTTTTCCACACTTACACTCTTTTCAAACAAGTTTTCAAAACAACTTCGTAACACTCTTGAAGACAGAAGCAAGGGTTAAATCAAAGTCAAACAAAAACTTTTTTTCAAATCAAACACACATAAGCAATTTTGAAAATGATGAGCAAGTACCTAAGATCCCGTAGATAGCTACGGATAGAAAGGGTGCTAATACCTTCCCTTTCTATAATCTACCCCTCGTACTCAAAATCTCCGAAAAAGGAAATTTTCTGTGCTTTTTTCCTTTCCAGTTGGATAAAATAAAAGTTTGTGGCGACTCTTGCTTACCGCGACATTTTGCAAACAGAAACGCAAAATGCAAACCAACATTTCAAAGCAGCCCTGTTCTGGCCACCGTATCACACTAGGAAGTTCAAGACTACCAGAAAGGTGATCAAAACTTTAGACATCAGAGTGCACCAGACTAACCCTAAGGGCAAACAGGCTCCACATATGAAAAGTAATGTGCGATCGAGCAAATAATTTTTGGCATTTCTACAACACTTACTACCATAAACAGTAACAATACTCCACACCTTGTGAACATGGACATAGTCGAAAAATACTACACATGAAAAGATACCCCTAGGTTGACATACCTAGGAAAAAGTAAGGGCATCCCGGTGAACCAAAAGGTTCAGGCAAAAATTAGGGATATATACAAAAGATTGTACACCCGGCAAGTCGAAAACCTGAAAAGGCGGCTTCGGCAAAAAAGGGTATCCCGTTGGACTGAAAATATGAAAGGACGGACCAGGAAAAAGTTAGGGGTTAAAGTGTATGACTATATTCTGTTATCTCATCATTTTGTCTATCAATAAAAGATTTGTCACTCTGATCAATGTTTACTAAGGACTCTAGGAGAAGACAGAGTTCAAGCTGTCCACAAATCCCCACAAGGCCAAAGTCACAAATATCCCCACAGAATCACTTCAAAAAGATTATCCCCACAAAGTTGAATTCATACAGTCTCCATCTGAAGTTCCAATCTCCTGAAAATCCTCTTCCCAGCTGAGTGTGGCCTTAGCTGAAAAAATGAACCTTGCATGAAAGAATTCATGTCCCCAATAAGGTCTCAAAAATATTCTTCTCAACAAGGTTTATTTTCCCAACAAACTCCAGATTCCTCATCACGAGTATTTTCTCAGACTATTACAAATCAACGGACAAAACCCCTTGTCTCCAGTGGAGTTAAAACTATCCCAGTAAGTTACTATGAAACCTGGAATTCGACCAGATAACAGTTAACTTCATCCCATCAGTAAGTTACTGCGAAGCCTGGAATCCGAACAAATAATAGTTAACTTCATTCTCCTCAGAAAGTTGATGCGAAGCCTGGAACCCGACCAGATAACAGTTAACTTCATTCTCCCCTAAAAGTTACTACGAAGTCTGGAATCCGACCAGATAACAGTTAACTTCATTCTCCCCAGAAAGTTGTTGCGAAGCCTGGAATTGGACCACATAACAATTAACTTCATCCTCCCTAGAAAGTTGATGCAAAGCCTAGATTTTGACTAGATACCAGTCAATTATCCTCTCTGAGACGATAGTTTACCCATCTCTTTTATCCCTAGTCAGGGTAAATAAGAATTAAATTCCCCAGTAGAGTGATGGACAACCAATGATCCCTGAACCCTACTTCCCAAGCAGAAATCAACATTCCCCGCAGAGTTTCTATGAACAGCAAAACCGTAATCCTTAGCGGAAACATTCTAAACAAAGTTAAAGATACACATACTCTTCATCTCCAGTGGTAGTCCGGGATTCATCTTCCCAATACTCCCCAAAAATTTGTCAAGGATTTGTTTTCCAGACAAAGACGCACTTCAATATTTCATATTCATACATCATACCACATACATGATAAATGCATAATATCATTTATTTTGAAAACACCATTACGCCATGCATACATTTGCATGCAATTAACCCCCTTCCTTGCAGGAAAAATCAATAAAAAGACCTCTTCTAGTTAGATTTATTTCTTCCAGATTAAAGACAGGCAGACAAAGACCTCTTCTGGTTAGATTTATTTCTTCCAGATTAAAGACAGGCGAACAAATACCTCTCCTGGTTAGATTTATTTCTTCCAGATTAAAGACAGGAAAACAAAGACCTCTTATGGTTAGATTTATTTCTTCCAGAGTAAAGATAGGTGAACAAAGACCTCTTCTGGGTTAGATTTATTTCTTCCAGTTAAAGACTGGCAGACGAAGACCTCTTTTGGTTGGATTTATTCTTCCAGATTAAAGACAGGCGAACGAAGACCTCTTCTGGTTGGATTTATTTCTTTCAGATTCATTGATCGATGTGGGGAATACCCTAATGTCCCGTTGCTTGGAATTAGAGGGGGTATAACTTACATTCCTTGTTTGGTTTTACGACAGTTTAGACGCGCTCGGAGAGACGGTCCTCATGAGCTACTTCTTACAGATATTGTCTTTGACTATAAGGAGGACGTTAAAGAGCATCGCCGAAGGTTTATACGAGCCTGGGGCATGGTGAACAGGTCTGAACCTCAAGTGCTAGGACTAAAAACTTCTCTCCCTATGCAACCTTATCTCCAGTGGGTTCGAGCCTGTGCTCAAAAGCTGGGGATGCCTTATGAAGCTGTTTTTCCGATGATTGTAGAGCATACTAATGAAGAAGGGGTTCCTTATACAGTCCTTCATCCCTACATGCCTACTGATCTTGGGGCATTGAAGAGGTCCTGGATTCAGCTAAAGAAGGAGAGGGATACCTACAGGGAGAAGTATCATGAGCAAGAGAGGAAGATCTTGAAGCTCACGAGGCAGCTTGAGAATGAAAAGACAATCAATGATTATGTCTGCACGAAGGGAAAACGACCATGGGACTTCTGATGTTTTTATTGTTTTCTAGTTTAGATTTGTTTTCAGTTTCTTTCTTTTTTGTAACGCCTTAAAGGCATTGTTAAACATTTTTACGAGTTAATCTAATAAAGTGTGTTTTATTCTGTTTTACAAATTTGAATCTCCCAAAGTCTTTGAAATCGTTTCATACGCATTCCATTACCATGCACCTCATTATAGGTACCATTACAGGTTTCTTATCTTCTTCGTTGTTTATTTCAACACAAAATGTCTTCTGAAACACCCACCGATCAAGCCATCAAAGCTATTCAAGCGCATAATGCTCAATTCCAAGAGATGTTCTTGAACTTGGCCAAAGGACAACAGGATTTGAAGACTCTCATCCTGAAGGAGAAGAAGAAGAAGAAGAAGAAGAAGAAGGTGGTGCTACTGAATATGGGTCATAAATTTGGGAATAGGTTGCGACAGGAAGCTGATCTGTCTCATTCATCTGGAGGAGGAAAGAAAGGGTCCTAGTCCTGTAGTCTCTGATAATGACACTGATTTTGATGAAGAACAGTATCCTCCTGCTGAGGATAGGTACAAGCAACTCGAAGACCGTCTGAGTGCAATGGAGATTCAGAAGATCCCTGGGTTGGACTTCAGAGATCTGGGATTAACATCTGGGGTGGTGATCCCTCACAAGTTTAAAACTTCTGTTTTTGCTAAATACGATGAGGTATCCTGTCCAAAGCTCCATCTCCGCTCATACATTAGAAAAATCCAACCCTACACACACTGATAGAAATCTGTGGGTTCATTTCTTTCAAGATAGTCTATCAGGGACTCAATTTGAATGGTTCTATCAACTGGAAGGAGCTAATGTCTGCAATTGGGAGGACCTTGCTGCTACTTTTTACAAACAGTATCAGTACAACACTGACCTTGCTCCCACGTGTACTCGGCTTCAGGGTATGTCTATGGGTACAGGTGAAGGCTTTAAGGACTATGCTCAAAAGTGGAGAGATTTGGCTGGAAGAGTCCAACCCCCTTTGTCTGATAGGGAGTTGGTGGATATGTTTCTTGGGACTTTGTCGGGTCCGTTTTTCAATCACTTGATCGACAGTTCATCATCTGGGTTCACTGAATTGATTTTGACTGGGGAGAGGGTAGAAGCTGGTATCAGAAGTGGCAAGATACATAAAGGTGCTTCATCAAGTACAAAAAAGAAGCCTTTCAAGAAATAAGCTAGTGCAGTTTACAGCTCGAGGAACCAAAACTGACCTGCACGCCGCCAAGCAGTGAATGCGGTAGTAATATCAAGTCCCACTGTTGCCCCACAACGCAACAATCAGCAAAGATTAGAGAGACCGCAAAGACAGTATACTCGGCTCAGTATGACCTTGTCTCAAATCATACCGCAATTGTTGAAGACCAACCTGGTAACTCTGAGGGAAGCCCCGAAGAATCCCAGCACCACCTCTCCGCTTTATAATCCGAATGCCCGTTGTGCTTATCACTCCGATAGCCTAGGGCATGATACCAACAACTGCCGGGCCTTGAGGAATAAGGTGCAAGATTTGATTGAAGCTAAAGAAATTGAGTTTGATGCTCTGGAGAAACCCAACTTCATAACTGCACCCATGCCCAAGCATGATCAGGGAGTGAATTCAATTGAAGATGATGAAGAAGAGTCAGATATCGACAACTGGATTTACCCGACTACCGACGGTGGCTTGAACAATTGGACGGCAAAGGACTTCGTGCCTGTTTCTTTTATTACACAGTAATAGACTTTTGTTTTGAAATTTGTAACAGACAGTTTAAGAATTTATGGCCCGGTGCGTCGCCCGAGGCACCTCGGCTTTGTTTGTGAGGGCTTATTATTTGTCATTTTCATATACCATCAATAAAGCATTTGACGTTTTTTTGCATTACAAATTTTATGCTCCCTGCTTTTCTTTTCTATCTTGCACTTTATCAAAACGGCTATTTGTCTTAAACACACTCACTTATCATAATATGGGTCCACATCCACTCTAGATCCCATTGATAACGACTCTGCTACTGCCAGTTATAACTTCGAAAATACGACAAACCAAGCCGAGACGAAGGTGAGGATGATTGTGAAGTGCTTGGGGAACTTGCTAGATTGTTACTTCAGGAAGAGAGGGCCATACAGCCGCATGAAGAGCCAGTAGAATCAGTGAATTTGGGTACAGAGGAAGACAAGAAAGAGGTCAAGATCGGTGCAAATCTGAAGTCTAGTGTCAAGCAACAGTTGATACAGATGCTACGTGAATATGTTGAGATCTTCGCTTGGTCTTATGAAGATATGCCCGGGTTAGATACTGATATTGTGGTACACCGCTTTCCAACTAAAGAAGACTGTCCTCCGGTAAAGTAGAAAGTTTGCCGTATACGCCCAGAGATGTCTGAGAAAATCAAAGCTAAGGTCATGAAACAGTTTGATGCCGGTTTTCTAGCTGTCACTTCTTACCCGCAGTGGATTGCCAAAGTGGTTCCGGTGCCGAAGAAAGATGGCAAGGTACGGATGTGTGTGGACTATAGGGATCTGAACAGGGCGAGCCCCAAGGATGATTTCCCACTGCCTCACATCGATGTTTTGGTTGACAACACCACGCAGCATAAGGTCTTCTCCTTTATGGTTGGTTTTTCTGGTTACAATCAGATTAAGATGGCTCCCGAAGACATGGAGAAGACAACCTTCGTTACGCAGTGGGGTACATTTTGCTATAAAGTCATGCTGTTCGGGTTGAAGAATGCCGGGGCAACTTATCAGCGCCCCATGGTTTCTTTGTTCCACGACATGATTCACCATGAGATTGAGGTATACGTTGACGACATGATTGCAAGATACCAGACTGAAGAAGAACATCTTGACCATCTCCAGAAACTGTTTGACAGGTTGAAGATGTACAAACTGAGGTTAAACCCGAACAAGTGCACCTTCGGGGTAAGGTCTGGAAAGCTCTTGGGCTTCGTCATTAGTGATAAAGGTATTCAAGTGGATCCTGCAAAGGTAAAGGCTATTCAGGAGATGCCAGCTCCCCGAACTGAAAAGGAAGTCAGAAGTTTTTTGGGACGTCTGAACTATATTGCCCGATTCATTTCGCACCTGACTACTACTTGTGAGTCAGTCTTCAAGCTGCTGAAGAAAGATCAAGTGGTAAGATGGAATGATGAATGTCAGGCTGCTTTCGAAAGGATCAAAGAATATCTCAAAGAGCCCCCTATTTTGTTGCCTCCAGTTGAAGGAATACCTTTGATCTTATACTTGACAGTACTCGATAATTCGATGGGGTGTGTGCTGGGGCAGCATGACGAGTCTAGCTGAAAAGAGCACACTATTTACTACCTTAGCAAAAAGTTTACCGACTACGAGACCCGATACGCGTTGCTCAAGAAAACTTGCTGCGCTTTGGCATGGGCTGCTCGCCGGCTGAGACAGTATATGCTGACTCACACTACCTTATTGATATCAAAGATGGACCCAATCAAGTATATCTTCGAGAAGCCTGCCTTGTCCGGAAGAATAGCAAGATGGCAGATGATCTTAACTGAGTATAACATCCAATACACAACCCAAAAGGCAATCAAGGGAAGTGTGTTGGCAGATCATTTGGCGCATGAGGCAGTGGATGATTACCAATCCATGAATTTCGAGTTTCCGGATGAGAACATCATGTTGGTGACTGACTGTGAAAAACCTGGACCGGATGAAGGACCTGAGGAGGGATCCCGATGGTCTATGTATTTTGATATAGCTTCAAATGCATTGGGTAATGGCGTTGGTTCCGTGGTCATATCCCCTGAGGGCTGTCATACTCCATTCACCGCCCGATTATGTTTTAACTGTACCAACAATATGGCGGAGTATGAAGCATGCATCATGGGCCTTTGAGCAGCTATTGACCTAAGGGTTAAGTTCTTGAGGGTATTCGGAGATTCTGCTCTAGTGATCAGTAAGATCAAAGGTGAGTGGGATACGAAACACCAAAATCTTATTCTTTACAAGGAGTATGTGTTGACGTTGCTTCCACACTTCGAGGAGATAACCTTTGAACATTTCCCTAGGGAGGAGTATCAGTTAGTGGACGCACTAGCTACCATGTCTTTTATGTTCAAGGTTAGGTGGGACAATGAAGCTCCCCAGATTACTATTGAGAGGTTGGACGAACCCGCACATTGCTGCGACATCGAGACTGAAGAGGTAGCAGATAAACCCTGGTTTCATGAGGTAAAGAGGTATCTTGAGGCTCAGGAATACCCTAAGGGTGCATCTGTTAATGATAAGAAGTTCTTGAGGAGGTTCGCGGCGAAGTTCTTCATCAGTAATGGTATCCTTTACAAGTGTAACCATGATTCAACCTTACTGCGATGTATGGAAAAGAACGAGGCAGAAAGGATCATGGAAGAATTACATGAAGGTACTTTCGGGACTCATTCCAGTGGACACACCATGGCAAAGAAAATCCTTCGGGCAGGATATTATTGGTCCACTATGGAAGCCGATTGTTATCAGCATTCTCGGACCTGTCATAAGTGCTAAGTCTATGCTGATAAGGTGCACATATCTCCAGTCCTCTTGAACATCTTGACAGCTCTTTGGCCTTTTGCAATGTGGGGCATCAATCTGATTGGTGAGATCAGACCTACTGCGTCCAACGGGCATCATTTCATTCTGGTGGCTATTGATTACTTTACAAAGTGGGTTGAGGCAGCTTCCTTTGCTACAGCGACCAAGAACGTCGTGGCACGGTTTATTCGGCATAATTTGATCTGTCGATACGGTGTACCAGAGAGGATCATTACGGACAATGGTACAAATCTCAACAATACGATGATCACCGAGCTCTGCAAGCAGTTAAAGATACAATATCACAACTCTTCTCCTTACCGGCCGAAGATGAATGGGCCTGTTGAAGTAGCTAATAAGAACATTAAGAAGATTGCGCAGAAGATGATGATGACATATAAAGACTGGCACGAGATGTTACCATTCGCTCTTCATGGGTACCGTACCTCAGCATGGACATCAACATGGGCAACACCTTACTCTTTGGTGTATGGAATGGAAGCAGTCTTACCTATTGATATCCAGATACCCTCTCTTCAGATTATGAAAGATGCAGGTTTGAGCGAGGACGATTGGATCCAGACCCGACTTGATCAGCTGAATTTAATCGACGAAAAGAGACTTACTGCTATTTGTCATGGTCAGACGTATCAAAGGAAAATGATCAAGGCATTTAACAAGAAAGTTAGACGACAAGAGTATCAAGTTGGGGATCTGGTGATCAAACGCATCATACTGCCACAAGGTGATCCTAGGGGAAAATAGACCCCTACGTATGAAGGGCCATTTGTGGTTTAGAACATTTTCTCAGGAGGAGCCATGATTCTAACCACCATGGATGGTGACGACTTTCCTCACTCCGTCAATGCAGACATAGTGAAAAAATACTACGCATAATCAGAGACCTGCTAGGTTGACTGGCTTAGGAAAAAATAAGGGCTTCCCGGCGAACCAAAAGGGTTCGGGAAAAAATAAGGTATGAAAATGAAAAAATTGTACACCCGGCAAGTCGAAAACCTGAAAAGGCGGCTTGGGCAAAAAAGGGTATCCCGGTAGACTGAAAACCCGAAAGGGCGGTCCAAGTTAAATTAGGGATTGAAGCGTAACACTATGTCTCATTGGATCACCTTGTACGATGCTAATCAGTCTGATCCACCTTCAACCAAGTAGCAAAGTGTTGAGACTCTCGAAGATATAAAGGCAATAGCAGAGTTGGAACCCAATGGGATTGTTCACATAGCTGTTTTTCTTTGTTTTTCACAAATTGTATAATTTCTATCTTCAGCGGCGTTCTCTTATTAGGACGTCAACCTCTTTTACAAAAATGCCTATTTACGGGCCAACTTCAAAATCAATACAATTCATTTTCACAAAGAAATTTCAAATTGTTTTTCTTTTTCTGTTTTGTTTTGCAAGAATGTCCAATGATTCATTTTTTATGTATGCATTTGACAATAATTACTGCTCATAAATATTTACATGCGAAACAAAAGACGATTACTCGTAATATCAGAAACAGGGGCAAACAAGAAATGTCCAGACCTTACAGTTGCTCTATTCACCAGGTACAGGGATAGACCCAGCTGAAGAAAATGACTAAAAATATGTACATTCCCCACAAAGTAAGAAAAAGACAGTGATGTTAGCTGTCCCAAACAGGACACAACTCTCCCTAGCTGAGGTTCGCAATCGCGAATGAGTCGGTAAGATTCTATCCAAGAAGAGTTCGTCTATCACCAACGATGGAAGACCATCCCTAGTGGAGTTTATTTCATTCATAAACAGAAACTTTATCCCCGACAGAGTTCATCACCGCCAACAACAGTAATTCATCCACATCCGAGGTTATTTCTCCAAATCAACAGATCTTCTAGTAGATTATCTCTTCCCCAGAGTCAGTTTATTCTCCAGCAAGATCATCATCTCAATCACCTTCAATCGTTATCCCCAGCGAGCGAAAGTCTTTCATTCTCCAGCAGCAATATGGGATTTATTTTCCCAACTAGAGAATATCATAAGAACATTGCATGTCCATACATCATGACGTGCGCATACGCATCATACAACACAATCTCATTTATTTTGAGAACATCATTGCTTGATACATATCATGCATTACATACGACTAACTCTTTACATTTCAGGAAAAGATACAATCAAATTCTCACCGAGTTCAAGCTATGAAGCCCGGATCCAACCGGATAATATCTTGATTTCTACATCATATTGTGAAGCCCAGAGAACGACCGGATAACAGTATCAAACACCGTGAAGCCTGGATTCTACCAGATAGTGGTTTATCTTTAAGCTATGAAGCCTGGGTTCGACCAAATAATAGTTTAATCCCCAGCAAGCCGTGAAGCTCGGATTACGACTGGATAGCAGCTCAGCAAGTTACTGTGAAGCCTGGATTACGACCAGATAGCAGTGCGAGACACCATGAAGCCTGGACTCGACCAGATAGTGGTATATCATAAACACAAGCCGTGAAGCCCGGATTACGACCGGATAACAGCTTAGCAAGTTATTGTGAAGCCTGAATTACGACCAAATAGCAATACAAGTTTCTGTGAAGCCTGGATTACGACCAGATAACAGCCAAAGACACCGCGAAGCCTGGATTACGACCAGATAGTGGTATATTTTTAATACAAGTTATGAAGCCCGGATTCGACCGGATAGTATCTTGATTTCTCTGAACACCATGAAGCCTGGATTCGACCAGATAAAGGTATGAGACATCGCGAAGCCTGGATTATGACCAGATAGTGGTAAGAGACACTGAAGCCTGGATTACGACCAGATAACAGTGAGGGACATTGTGAAGCTTGGATTTCGACCAGATAACAGTCTACCCGACCAATTACTATAAAGCCCGGATTCGACCGGATATTAGTAGGCCCAAAAGTCAAAGGGAAGCCCGGAGGCAACCGGATAACCACTTGATTTCTTCTGAAGCCTGGATTACGACCAGATAAGAAGTAAGGCATTATGAAGCCTGGAATACAACCAAATAGCAGTACAGAACACCATGAAGCCTGGATTTGACCAGATAATGGTATGAAGCATCGTGAAGCCTGGATTACGACCAGATAACGATAAAAGGACTGAAGCCTGGATTACGATCAGATAACAATACAAGACACTGCGAAGCTTAGATTTCGACCAAATAGCAGTTTACCTGGACAATTACTAAGAAGCCCGGAGTCGACCGGATATTAGTGTGCCCTAAATTCAAGTTGAAGCCCGGATGCGACTGGATAACAACTTAATTCCTTCTGAAGCCTAGATTACGACCAGATAAGAATTGAGAAATTTCAAAGCCTGGATTACGACTGGATGGCAAGTGTAATCTCATCTCCTCAATAAGTCACTGTAAAACCTGGATTACGACCAGATAGTAGTCATTCTTATCACTATGAAGCCTGGGTCACGACCAGATAGTAGTTCATTTTCACCTCTTCAACCAAGAGACGATTCCCCCAGTAGAATAACGGACGACCGAAGCTCCTAAAATTCTATTTCTACCAAGACAGAGATTAACATTCCCCAGCGCAGTCTTCCTCAACAACAGGTATACAAACTCTCGCTAAGGAATATCTTATGCGATCGACACTCCTTCGGATGGCATCTTTAAGCCCATCTTCCATCATCAATCTCCAAATGGAATCTGTAAGCCCATTCCCAATATCGCAAGACGGATACCACTTCATGCGAGTGCAAATTTCTGGGCACTCTATTGTTCAATCATCTTCCACCTTCGGATCACGAAAGGCAAGCAAGCCAATCTACATCCTCAGGTTTAAGAAGATTGAACAGGGGCAGATGTTGTACCCAAAAATTTTCCCTCCCATATTTCTCAATACATTTCAAGTGAGGTCCTCAAATTGCTCAAGGAAGTCCAAGGGTTGACCAGACAAGCTCTCTCCTAAGGCAATCTACCTCAAATTAGGGTTTCATTTTGCATCAAGATACTTGATTTCAAGGGATCCCAAATTCTCACTATTGTCCTAATATGTTCTCAAGATCACCCATGTCAAGTTTCAAGCCCTACAGAGAAAGTTTGCTCAGACAATTGCTCAAAGGTCTGAAAATCGACTATGCTAGGGCAAAAGTCAACTGTGGCCCACATACAGTCAAAATTCAAGATTTTTTGATCAACATCCTCATTTTGAAGTATTACTCATCATTTGGTCAAGGGTTGATCATGATTCATCAAGGGTCGCTCACAATTCATCAAAACCCAAAAGTTGCTAAATTAGGGTTTTGTAGGAAAAGTCAACTCAACTTTGACCAAACATAACTTTCTCATACTTTATGAGAAATGACCCATCCAAAGCTCATTTCTAAGAGGATTCAATTCCCTACAATCAAGCTTCAGATCCCAAGTTCAAAATATGCAATCACAAAAAGTTATGAATTTGGACATTATAGGTCATTTTGAAAAGTCAACAAAAACACCCTTTTTGTCAAAGCGTCCTACATGAACATGGAATACCAAATTGAGATGAGACCAAAAGGGTTGCTTAGAGGACATTTCAAGCTTTCAAAAAAGTCAAAGAATACCTTCAAAGAGTCAAAATTGAGGAAGTTATGCATTGGTGAAGTTGAACTTTTTTGCAAAATTGTCAAACGTCAACTATGCCTTAAATTGCAATTTTTGCTAATTGGGCCTAATCTTTTGCACTTGATTTGAGTTGGTAGCATGGTCCATGAGCTCTAGCTCTTTCCATTTGTCTTTATCCTATTTTTATTATTTATTTTGATTTTTATTGTAATTAAATCAATTTAAATCAAAACAAATCATGAAAAAATCCAAATCATTGAAACCTCAAGATATTGTGCATGTTTCAGGTTCTATATCCAGCTAGCAAAAGATTGAATTCGTGCAAGGCAAAAGTGGGCACAAAAAGATTGATTTTGGCCTATTTTGGAAAGAATTTCAAGTGAATCAAATCAAGATCAAAATCAATAATTGGCAAAGATTGAATGGACTTTTGTAAACCTAATTCATTCCTCAGTATATAGGGAACATTTGCAGACAAAAATCACAAGGCTAAGGAGGCGTGAAAAGGCAGAACAAACTTGGAAAAAACACAAAAAAGTGCTGAGTTGATTTCATAGTTCCAGGCGATTACAAGGCTTCCTGACCATCCCATTCACTTCCTGGGAGTGCAAGCAAGCTATACCAATCGAAAACAAGCGCGCTAATGCCCAGAATTCATCCCCACGACTCCCACGGTTTGCCCATATTTCTAAAACTGAATCTTGTTATTCTTGCATATTCATCATGTTTTAATAGTATATTCTTGTTCCTTAACACATTTGCAAGCTATTTATATCATTTAATTGCGTTTTTGTGGACTGTATCAAGATTCACCATTGCTAGGTTTTGATGGCTCGTTTTAGGATCTTTTAGTACAGGTAAAGTTGGCCCCCAAGAAGGGAACCATCGTGCTCAGCAGGCCAAGATGAGTTGATTCATGGCCTTAGATTTTATTTATCTTTCTTGTGTTTGATTTTGAGAATTACAGGGTTTGTAGCGACGAATGTTGTCCGTAGGTAAAAGTCTTTGATTTTTACCAACGGAGAGAGGACAGGGATGACTAGCGTGGCACCATTGGATTGGTTCATTTGAATTCTGGCGCAATTTTTTATTTATTTTTTCCCACTAACGCTCATTATTATATATTATCAATTGTTATCATTCTATATACAAGAAACGTGTCCAGAGCCATTGGTAGCGAGGTGATTAGAAAAGGCTTCAGGACCTGGGTTCGAATCCCAGGTCCCCCCCATTATTTCACCTATTTTTTCTTTCCATAATTAGGCGCGTGCATAGGTGGGATGACCACCATGGTCCATCATTATCCAACCAGCCAAGTGTCTAGGAGGCCAGATCTAAAGGCTATCATGTGGTGACCATCATACAACGCAGTCAACGCATAGAATGGGAGCATAGGAGTCAACGTAGATCACTTCCTTTTAGGCCCAGGGCTTGCTTTTCACACCCCCCATTTTGCTGACTTCTCAGACCCAATTCTTCTTCTTTCTTTTTATATTCTTCTTTTAATTTATTTAGTTATTATTTTTACTAACACAAATTAATTTTTCTTTTTATCAAAAAATCACAACAATAATATTTTTCATCCAATTAGATTTAGATTTATTTTCTGTCAAAAATTAATTAATTTAATTAGTTTATTTAATTTTAGGGTAACTTAAGTTCTTTTGTAAATAAATTAAAAACAATTAGAAAATTAGGGTTTTAGTTTAATGTAATTCTATTTTATTTTTCCTTAAAAATAACAAAAAAATATAAAAATAGGCCATGTAAATTATTTTCTTTAATTGACTTAATTACTAATTAATTTTGTATTTAATTTAAAAACCTTATTCTTTTTTCTTAAATAATTAAAAACAACAAAAATAATTGTTTCTTTCGATTAGGTTAGACGGGGTCAAAACCCTAGTTCTCTCTCGTTCTCGATTCGTCGCGTTTATTTATTTTTACCATATTGATGTAATTGCTCACATGTTGTAATAGATTAATTAGGACTTTTGCTTTCGTTTATCGCTTTTTTTATGGGTTGTTTTTGGCTATGTAATTAATACCTTGTAATAGCGTAGCTTTACTTTCCGCACTTTAATTTATGCAAAATATTAAATTGTTAGATATATGATATTAGGATTGCATGACAAGAATGTATGATTAACTTTAAAATGGATAGCAAACCCTAAATGTGCAAAGATAAATAATTTGAAATTGAATCACTCGCACATGCGCACTCCTAGGGTATACTCCCACTTCGGTTGCCTTCGGTAAACGATCATTGAGTATAGGATATTTTAGTGGTCTCTCTCTTGTCCAAAAGATCAAAGTTTCCTCGGAAAGGTTGCCTCGGATACGTTGCCTCGAATATTGATCTTAAGACATTAGAGTTATTACTAAGACGTTCTAACATTGCTTTAGTGATTGTACGTCCCTTTCGAATTGACCCTCAAACTCCGACGACGGTGCTACTTACTTACTAATAGTGGGATAGCACTGTCTAAAGGAAATGAACATAGAACAATTCTTTTTTCGAGTAGGTAGAATAGCTCTTAAGTACTTGCTCAAACAAAACAAACTTTTTCCACACTTACACTCTTTTCAAACAAGTTTTCAAAACAACTTCGTAACACTCTTGAAGACAGAAGCAAGGGTTAAATAAAAGTCAAACAAAAACTTTTTTTCAAATCAAACACACACAAGCAATTTTGAAAATGATGAGCAAGTAACTAAGAGCCCGTAGATAACTACGAATATAAAGGGTGCTAATACATTCCCTTTCTATAATCTACCCCGTACTCAAAATCTCGGAAAAAGGAATTTTTCTGTGCTTTTTTCCTTTCCAGTTGGATAAAATAAAAGTCGATGGCGACTCTTTCTTACCGCGACATTTTGCAAATACAAACGCAAAAGGAAAACCAGCATTTTGAAACAGTCTGGTTCTGGCCACCGTATCACACTAGGAAGTTTAAGACTACCAGAAAGGTGATCAAAACTTTAGACATCAGAGTGCACCAGACTAACCCTAAGGGAAAACAGGCTCCACATATGAAAAGTCATGCGCAATCGAGCAAATAACTTCTGGCATTTCTACAACACTTACTACCATAAATAGTAACAATTCTCAACACCCTGTGAACACGGACATAGTTGGAAAATACTACGCATGAAAAGATACCCCTAGGTTGACATACCTAGGCAAAAGTAAGGGCATCCCGGTGAACCAAAAGGTTCAGGCAAAAATTAGGGATATATACAAAAGATTGTACACCCGGCAAGTCGAAAACCTGAAAAGACGGCTTGGGAAAAAAAGGGTATCCTGTTGGACTGAAAATATGAAAGGACTGTCTAGGAAAAAGTTAGGGGTTAAAGCGTATGACTATATTCTGTTATCTCATAATTTTGTCTATCAATAAAAGATTTGTCACTCTAATCAATGTTTACTAAGGACTCTAGGAGAAGACAGTTCAAGCTGTCCACAAATCCCCATAATGTCACAGATATCCCCACAAAATCACTTCAAAAAGATTATCCCCACAAAGTTGAATTCATACAGTCTCCATCTGAAGTTCCAATCTCCTGAAAATCCTCTTCCTAACTGTGTGTGGCCTTAGCTGAAAAAATGAACCTTGCATGAAAGAATTCATGTCCCCAATAAGGTCTCAAAAATATTCTTCTCAACAAGGTTTATTTTCCCAACAAACTCCAGATTCCCCATCATGAGTATTTTCTCAGACTATTACAAATCAACGGACAAAACCCCTTGTCTCCAGTGGAGTTGAAACTATCCCAGTAAGTTGCTATGAAGCCTGGAATTCGACCAGATAACAATTAACTTCATCCTATCAGTAAGTTACTGTGAATCCTGGAATTCGAACAAATAATAGTTAACTTCATTCTCCTTAAAAAGTTGATGCGAAGCCTGGAACCCGACCAGATAACAGTTAACTTCATTCTCCCCTAAAAGTTACTACGAAGCCTGGAATCTGACCAGATAACAGTTAACTTCATTCTCCCCAGAAAGTTGATGCGAAGCCTGAAATTCGACCAGATAACAGTTAACTTCATCCTCCCTAGAAAGTTGCTGCAAAGCCTAGATTTTGACGAGATACCAGTCAATTATCCTCTCTGAGACGAAATTTTACCCATCTCTTTTATCCCTAGTCAGGGTAAATAAGAATTAAATTCCCCAGTAGAGTGATGGACAACCAATGATCCCTGAACCCTACTTCCTAAGCAAAAATTAACATTCCCCGCAGAGTTTCTCTGAACAACAAAACTGTAATCCCCAGCGGAAACATTCTAAACAAAGTTAAAGATACACCTACTCTTTATCTCCAGTGGTAGTCCGAGATTCATCTTCCCAATACTCCCCGAAAATTTGTCAAGGATTTGTTTTCCAGACAAAGACTCACTTCAATATTTCATATTCATACATCATACCACATACATGATAAATTCATAATATCATTTATTTTGAAAACACCATTACACCATGCATACATTTGCATGCAATTAACCCCCTTCCTTGCAGGAAAAATCAATAAAAAAAGACCTCTTCTAGTTAGATTTATTTCTTCCAGATTAAAGACAGGCAGACAAAGACCTCTTCTGGTTAGATTTATTTCTTCCAGATTAAAGACAGGTGAACAAAGACCTCTCCTGGTTAGATTTATTTCTTCCAAATTAAAGACAGGCAAACGAAGACCTCTTCTGGTTAGATTTATTTCTTCCAGAGTACAGATAGGCGAACAAAGACCTCTTCTGGTTTAGATTTATTTCTTCCAGTTAAAGACTGGCAGACGAAGACCTCTTCTGGTTAGATTTATTTCTTCCAGATTAAAGACAGGAGAACAAAGACCTCTTCTGGTTAGATTTATTTCTTCCAGATTAAAGACAGGCGAACAAAGACCTATTCTAGTTAGATTTATTTCTTCCAGATTAAAGACAGGTGAACGAAGACCTCTTCTGGTTAGATTTATTTCTTCCAGATTAAATACAAGCGAATGAAGACCTCTTCTGGTTAGATTTATTTCTTCCAGATTAAAGACATGCGAGCAAAGACCTCTTATGGTTAGATTTATTTCTTCCAGATTAAAGACAGGCGAACAAAGACCTTTTCTGGTTAGATTCACTTTTTCCAGTTAAAGACAGGCAAACGACATACCTATTCTGGTTTAGATTTATTTCTTCCATTTAAAGACAGGCGAACAAAGACCTTTTTTGGTTTAGATTTATTTCTTCCAGTTAAAGACAGGCAAACAAAGACCTCTTCTGGTTAGATTTACTTCTTCCAGTTAAAGATAGGCAAACGACAGATCTATTCTGGTTAGACTCACTTCTTCCAGTTAATAACAGGCGAACGACATAACTCTTTTGGTTAGACTCATTTCCTCCAGTTGTCAACAAATAAGTGTTATCAACATTTCTCAAATAGGTCAGAGGTTAATTCCCGAAATAAGCCGGGGCAACTATCTCTACAACCAACAAAAGTGAGTTCCAGATAAAGTCTGAAATAAGACAGGAAACTATCTATGAACGAATGATTGTAGATTAATACTTGAAACAAGACAGGACAACAATCTACATGAGCAGATTGAAGATTAACTCCCAAAACAGGACGGGGAAATTATCTTTCTTTCTCTTTGGTTAAATAAAGACCAATTCCTGAAATAAGACAGGACAACTATCTACATGATCAGATTAAAGATTAACTCCCAAAATAGGACAGGGAAATTATCTTTCTTTCTCTTTGGTTAAATAAAGATCAATTCCCGCAACAAGACGGGGAGACTATCTTTATCACCAATGGTATGAACTCCCGAAGCAAGACGAGTTTATAAATAAATTGGTTGTAGATCAATTCATGAAACAGCCAGGGGCGACTATCTACGAGACAAACATTTCCTTTAAGATCTCTGCTGGTTCAGTTTAAATCAATCAATGATTTATCCTGATTCAGTTTCGGTAGACACTTTCTCTGGTTCAGTTAAATCGCTCTGAAGATTTATACTGATTTGTTCTCCATTTAAAGATTATTCCAGACCTTTGTTGGTTCAGTTTAAATCAACCAATGATTTATCCTGATTCCATTCTGGCAGACACTTTCTCTGGTTCAGTTAAATCGCTCTGAAAATTTATAATGATTCGTTATCCAGTCAATGATTATTCAAGAACTCTGTTGGTTCAGTTTAAATCGACGAATGATTTATCCTGATTCTGTTCCGGTAGACACTTTCCCTGGTTCACTTAAGTTGGCCTTAAGATTTATTCTGATTCTTACCCAGTCAAAGGCAAATTCAAACATCTACTATTTCGGTATAAGTCGACCAAAGATTTATTCTGGTATTTCCTCCAATATCTACCAATAGTCACTTTTGGATCATATCTATAAGCCCATCTCCGACGACAACGATCACTTTGAATTTGCATATATAAGCCCATCTCTGATATTTCTTTATTACATATCCAAATGGCATCTTTAAGCCCATTCCTGATACAATCAACCAACGGTGTTGTTTCGTATACCGACGAGTGAAAATTTCTGGGCACTCTAGTGTTCAATCATCTTTCACATTCAAGTTACGAATGGCGAACATGATAATCTAACTCTTCAGGTTTAAGAAGATTGAACAGGGAAAGCTGTTGTACCCCAAAATTTTCCCTCTTCTTTCATTCAAAAATGTCCCTCCATACTCATAGGGTTTTCAATCTCCTTAGGCTACCAAGGCTTCTCAGGCCTCGTGCCATCTCAAGCTGATTCTCTATTTCATTGGAGGATGCAGAACTTGCAAGTATTTTGAGATGAATCACAATTTCCTTGTCTATTGGCTCTGGCGCATGGGTTTGATTGTTGAAGTGTGTGACGTCATCCTTTATAAGATCTTTGAAGCATTATCATCCTAAGTTTTGTTCGAATACGCTTTCAATCATCAACTAATATTCAGTGAGCTAAAGATTCTTATGGTCACTCGCATTTCCATATTTCAAATGAGACATTCATCAAAGGATTATTCAAAGTGTCAATTACTATAATTAAATCAAGATACCTTTATTTGAATTGAAATACAAATGGCAAGAGATTTGTTGAGAGCAAGGCTTTTTGTTGTTATCTTGAAGATTGTTACTTATTGATGGGGATTGAAGATTTGTGAAATTCTGGTATCAGATATGTGATGTCAAATGAGATGTCACGACACAAATATCTGTTTGCAAGTAAGGTGCAGTAAAATTAAAAGTAGTAAAAACACAAGAGATTGTTCATCCAATTCAGTGTACAACAACACCTACTTTGGGGGCTACCAAGCCAGGGACAAGTCCACTAAATAGTATAAATTCATAGACCCTCAGTAAACAACTAGTTTACGATCTGATCACTTAATCACTACCCGTGCTATACTTCTACCTAAGACTCACCTAGGTATGAGGCCCTCCTCAAATCCCTTCAATCACTTATAGTGAAAACTAACAACATTAATAAGTTTAAAACACTTCAATCATTCAATGCTTAAAAGCTTATGAATGATGCACAATTAACAACACAAGTATTCAATCAATACTAGAGTGTTTGACAATTAAAAGACTTATAATTTTTAAAACAGAAAGAAAGTATTCTTCTTCAAAAGTTTTTAGTAGTTTGAACAAGGAAGCAAGTCCTTATATATGCGCAGCTGTGGGCTTGGGATTTAAAACCAAATATTCAATTCTTTTGAATATTTCCATAAAAATAGGTCAAGATAAAATCCATGCATTTTGAAAAATATTCCTCCATATTTTCCGCTGCCTGTGAGTTACAAATATTGAATTATGGATTGCTGGAAATCAGAAAACATAAAACTTAAACTGATGTGGGCTGAGATTAGTTCAGGAGGCAGATGTCAAGACATCTGCTTTGACATCATACAGAACAATTTTGCTCCAAATGTTAAGACATTTATCAAAACATTATTAAGTCATTATTTTATCAAAATTGTTGCCAACAAACACTTACAAACTACCCCTTTGGAAAATTTTGGCTAAAACATTATCAGAGCATTATCAGAGCAGCAACATAAGCAAAGCAACCAAAACATAAACTCAGTTAGCAGTTAGCTGATAGAAAAGGAAGATGTCAAAACATCTTCTGAGACATGAGGCTCCCCCTCAAGTATTGAGCTCCCCCTCAAACAATGGTCAGTGGTCAGTCAGTGGTCAGTGGTTAGTCAGTTAGTCACTCACTTACTCTCCCCCTTTTTAGTCATAATATGCCAAATATACGGATGCATTCAAGAGAGTATCAGTATTAAGGTACAGACCATAGAATTAGAATGTCAAGCACATGCAAGTGCAAAAAAAAAACAAGAAACAAAATGATCATATCAAGAAAGATCAATTAGTCTAACTGTTATCAGGACCAGTTGACTTGTCTAAGCCAGAACTTTCTTCCTTACTAGAGTCTTCACCTTCAAAGTTCACTGTATCATCAAGGTTGTTGTTCTTTTGCAGGTCCTTGATCATCTTTTCAAAGATTAGCTTCCTTGCTGAGCTAACTCTGATCACATCATCCAATTCCTTGCATGCTTATCTTAATTCTTTGATCATATCATCCTTGGTGGAGGTATTTTCAGCGGGTGCAGATGTTAAAACAATGTCTGGGACATGTTTTCCTAAAAAGAGCTTAAAATGGAGGGCCAAGGCAGACTCCCTCTTGCACACTATATCATTTCTACTTAGGATTCCAAGATGCTGATTTAGGATAGTTCCATAGAGGAGGGAAGGAAAAGCAATTGGCATCTTAATGGCACAAGTTCCTGCATGTTTAATGGTCTGATCAAATATGTAAGTCCCATAATCAAAAAGTTTTTGGTTTCTAATAGCATAAAGGAACTTTCCTAAACCAATGGAGATGGTTGAAGTGTGATTAGTGGGAACCCAATTTGCAGCTCCAATCCTATGTAAAATTGCATATTTCACACTCAGTTTGCTGACAAGAAGTTTGTTTTTCATGGGCCAGTCACTTACTTGATTAGCAGTGATGGCTCTGCACACTTGATTATATGTAACTTCTAGCTCACAACAGACATCTTCAGACCTATCTAGAAATCTATTTATGATGACAGGAGAAAATTCTACACACTTTCCTCTAACAAAAACTTTATATACTCCTTACTTTTATGGTCAGCACAATCAACAGGAATATTAACAATAAACTCCTTAACAAGAGTTTCATAGCAATTGGCAAACCTGGTAACTATTTTCATCAATCCAGCATAAGAGATAAGCTCCATGATTTCTTTACATTCCAAAGCACCAGCTCCCAGTTCTCTCTCCAGGGCAATCCTTCTTTGATACACATACTTCCACTTTTCAGCATTCCCAACATAGTGGAAGGAGATGTTGTCAAGTGGGGCATCAGGAACCCTCACAGAAATCTTCTTGTTTGTAGACTTTTTGATAGGAGAGATGTCCTGGACATCTTGCTCGACATCATAGTATGAATCAACTTCTTCAACCACCACAACTTTCTTCTTATTCTTGGATCTTTTTACAGCATCCTCATCATCATCTATGGAGCTAGAAGGTCTAGCTTTTCTTTTTCTAGAGAGAGGAACAGCTTTACTTCCTGGCTTTGGGGGTCCATACATGATTTTCTTCTTGGTTGTTTTGGCAGGGGGTGTGAAACTTGCTTCCTTCACTTTCCTGGATTTTAACCTTCTTGCAATACCAGGTACCACATTAGTAATGAGCTCATTATCAGACAGCTCTTCAATATTGACTACATTCTCAGCATTGTGACCTTCTCCATCCTTGGAGGCAACATCATCTTCTTTAGAAGGAGAGTTATCTTCAACATTTTCTTCTTCCACTTCCTTTAGAGCAGAGATAGAAAGCTTCTCAAGTTTGCTTTCAGTAGTATCTTTCTTGAAGGTTGATAATTCAGCAGCAGCACTTTTAGGGTTACTTCCTCTGTCAGTAGGAGGAGGCATGCGGGCAAGGGGAGTAGAAATCCCAGGCATTGCAAACCCTTCATTTAATACTATGTATGCTAGCCTTCTGATGCTTCTATCAACATTGACAATCTCTTCGTATGTCCTATTATCAGTTGCATTAGAAGAGTTACCTCTATCATATTTGGATTTCTTTGCAGGTGATGGTATGGGTTTCTTGACCTTTTTATCAAAAGGTGGGATGGTTGTTAGAGGAGTAGCATTGAGTACTCTGTTAAGGGAAATATTTTCAGGGAGGTTGACAGATTTTGAGGAAGATGATGTATGATGTTGAGACATGTTTGAGAATTTTTGAGCAAGGTGATGAAGAATGGCAAGGGTCATTTTTCTGTGGAGGAGAATGAAGAGTTTGTGAAAGTAGAGAGAAGAAATTTCGTAGCATGTGGGAAAAAATTTGAGGCAATCTTGTAATGATTGCTTTCTAAATTTTATTTGTTGGAAACACAAATAATACAATATCCCTTTAATGATATTCCCACATAATTTTAATTGCTACAAACCCTCATATAAATAGATCCCTAATTTTCCTCTTAAATTCTCAAATTGATTAGTATCCAAAGCCTTTATAAAGATGTCAGCCAGTTGCAATTCAGTGGCTACATGTTCTAAGGCAACAATCTTTTCTTCAACAAGCTCTCTTATGAAGGGGTGACAAATGTCAATATGCTTGGTCCTGCTGTGTTGAATGGGATTCTTTGATATGTTTACGGCACTTAAATTGTCACAGAATAATGTCATGACATCTTGTTTAACATTATATTCTGTTAACATTTGTTTCATCCAAACTAATTGAGAACAACTTCTTCCTGCAGCAATATACTCAGCCTCAACAGTGGACAAAGACACACAATTTTGCTTCTTGCTGAACCATGATATGAGATTATTTCCCAGAAAGAAGCATCCTCCTGATGTACTTTTTCTATCATCAACACTTCCTGCCCAATCAGCATCACAAAAACCATTTAAGGAAGAGTTTGATCCATGAGAGTACAACATACCATAGTCACTTGTCCCATTCACATATTTAAGAATCCTCTTCATATGGTTGACATGGCTAACTTTAGGAGCAGCTTGATATCTTGCACACATACCTACAACAAAGGCAATGTCTGGTCTGCTAGCTGTGAGATATAGAAGACAACCTATCATGCTTCTATAGAGACTTTGATCTACACTTACTCCTTTTTCATCTTTAGTCAACTTAAGATGTGTGGGAGCAGGGGTTCTTTTGTGACTGGAATTCTCCATCCAAAACTTCTTTACTATATTCTTGGCATACTTGCTCTGAGATAAAAATATGGAATCTTCCATTTTTTTAACTTGCAGACCAAGAAAGTAGGTTAATTCACCAACAAGACTCATCTCAAATTCAGACTTCATTTTCTTGACAAAATGTTGAAGCATCTCATTTGACATCCCACCAAATACAATATCATAAACATAAATTTGAGCATTCATAATCTTCCCTTCTTCTTCTTTGACAAAGAGGGTTTTGTCTATGCCACTTTTCCTATATCCATTCTCATACCAAGCTCTTGGAGCTTGCTTCAATCCATACAGAGCTTTCTTCAGTTTGTAGACATGTTTAGGAAAACTTGGATCAACAAATACTTTTGGTTGTGCCACTGTCATCAACATATACCTCAATTTATTTGTGCATCAGATCATGGAATAGGGTTGTCATAGCCCTCTGGTACATTGTACCAACGTTCTTCAACCCGAAGGGCATCACTCTGTAACAGAATGTTCCCCAGGGTGTGATAAATGTTGTTTTTTCCATGTCCTCATGAGCCATTCTTATTTGATTATATCTGGAAAATCCGTTCATGAACGAGAATACTTTGAATTTTGTTGTACTATCAACCAACATATCAATATGCGGCAATGGAAAATCATCTTTTGGACTAGCTTTATTTAAATCTCTATAATCAACGCACATGCAAACTTTTCTTTCTTTCTTTGGTACTGGGACAATATTGGCAATCCACTGAGGGTACACTGATGTCACAAGAAAATCGGCATTAATATGTTTTAAAACTTATTCTTTAATTTTCACTGCCATGTCAGGGTGAGTTCTTCGCAATTTTTGCTTAACTAGCGGGCACTCTGGCTTCAACGACAAATGATGCTCCACAATATCAGTATCTAGACCAGGCATGTCTTGGTAAGACCAAGCAAAGATGTCAACATACTCTTTCAACAATTCAGTCAACCTACTCTTCACGTCGGGGTGCAGTAATGCTCCAATCTTGACCTCCTTTGGCTCTTCCTCTGAACCCAAATTGATGGTCTCCAATGGCTCTTTATGCAGATGAATGGCACTTTCCTCACGCTCGAGAAACTGTGAAACCTCTTCTGGAATGTCATCATATTCTTCTTCTTCGGCCCCATACACAGGATATTCAAAGTTGGGAGAGGGTACATGGTCATTGTATTCAATGGGTTTATTAATTAATTTGCACATATGATTTATGATTGCTTTTAGAAACTGACACATATATCAAGTGATTATGCATATTTATTTAAAGTTATTATTTATTCAAAAAGAAAGGTTTTTTTTTACATTACCATTTTCCAAGAAAAAGCAGAAAATAAAAACACAATTTGAGAGTCAAAGACAACTTTTATTTATGATTTTAATGATCAAAGCAAATAGATAAACCCATACAACATTAACTTTCACCTTGGGCAGAGTGAAAGCTTTTTGAAAAAATAGATAAAAACAAATTACTTTGAGACATGGATGTAAGAGGGGATATCAATAGTGACCCAGTTCTGGACTCTGACTCAAGGCGTGACATAATTCAACATTTCCTGCTCTTCTTCATCCTCCACAATAGCATTGATTCCAGAAACAGTTGGATGGAGGTAACCTCCACTGTGGAAAATATCCTGATAGTTGCTCACAGTAGACTTTGACTTCAGGGTCTCAACTTTGCCATTCTTTACTGAGAATCCTAAACCAGCCCTGTTCTTGTTCATCGGCAGATCAACAATTTTCCCCCATATTTTACTAGGGCCATTGCGTACAACCTGCTGAGCATCTTTGAATAAAGCCATAGAATTCTCATTCTCTCTCACGTTATCAATGGGCAAATCTTGTAACTGCGTTCCAACAACAGCTTCATATGCTTCTACAACACTGAAAGATGATAGATGAGAAATCAGTAATGCTTGCTCTCCATTTATAATAACCACTTTGCCTTCACGCACGAACTTTAGCTTTTGGTGTAGAGTTGAAGTGACAACCCTTACCTCATGTATCCATGGCCGTCCCAGTAAACACCTGTATGTGGGCACAATATCCATGACTTGGAAACTCATATAGAAAAGGTGTGGGCCTATGTGGATAGGCAAATCCACTTCCCCAATAACTGACTTCCATGGTCCATGGAAAGCTTTTACAATAATAAAACTTGGGCGCATGGGAGCCCCTTGATATTTCAACTTCATAGCGTGCTCTTCGGTATAACTTTTAAGGTGGACCCATTATCAATCAACACATTTGACAATGAACCATTTTTATAGTTCATGGATATGTGGAGGGCTATATTATGATTCCTCCCTTCGTCAGGAAATTCATCATCGTAAAAGATTAGGTTATTACAAGATGTAATATCACCTACCATACTACTGAATTGATCTAACGACATATCACACTCCACGAAGGCTTGGTCCAACACCCGCATTAAATATTCTCTATGGGCAGCAAAATTCATCAAAAATGCTAGGATAGATATCTTTGAAGGAGTCTGCAATAGCTTATCTACAATTTTGTAGTCGCTCATTTTGATAATCTTCAAAATATCATCCACGTCTTTCTCCAGGATAGCACCACTGGACTCCCCTACAACTTTCTTATTCTCGACACTTTCCACAACTTTCTTACCAACATTATCATTTCCCCAAACAACCGGTGCAAATACACGACCACTGTGGGTCACCTTACTAGTCTCAGCAATATTCTCGATGCTACACAACGGCTGGATGGGAACTTCCACACCGTCCTCTAAAATAGTAGCATTGTACTTGTGCGGTACAAATTTCTCTGATTTGTAAGGAACAGGCCCTGGCAAGCAAATCACCATTGGGGAAACAATTGACTTGCTACAACATTTAATCTCAATGGGGAAAGAATCATTAAAACAAGGAACAATTACGTTCACACCTTCTTCATAAAATTTGGGTATCAAAGAATCATCGCTGGAGAACATATCCTCATTTAAGGGAAAAAATTCATTCACTAAAGTATATTCATCATCTGATTCATCCTCAGCCAAGCAAACTTCAATCTTGTTAACCTCATGGTAATCATCTCTTTGGCTTGAAACTTTGATAGTTCCATTATCCAATAACAACTGAATACATCTTCTTACAATGGAACATCCTTGGGAATCCCTGCAGCAAACCCGACAAGATCCATAGTGGTGCTCTACCTGACCATCCATGTGGCAAAAGGTAGTGCGCAATTGCAGGAGATCATCACTCATATGGTCCATATTAAAGATCCGGAACTCTCCAAGACATCCAAAGACCATGTTCACTTCCTCCTCATATTCTGCCCTAGGTATGATTATATGGATGAGGCCCTCATCCATCATCTCCTACAAATCAGCCTTTATCTTATCACAACATTGTATATTAGTACTACAAATACCACAACCAGCATGGTCATGAGTATAGTAACTAAACTCGGAAAGGTCTGCATGCATCTTTACCAAGTCTCCTTTGACCAAGTTAATATCATAAATGCGGAAGTCCCCTGGACAACCAGCAACCATGTTAACAGCATTCGTTCCTCCATGCTTTGGTAGAGGATTATCTTTGACATTAGGATTGACATATTTGAAGGACAAAAGGCCAGATCTCACCATTTTCTATACCTCAGACTTCATAGGATAACAATTTTCCCCATTATTCCCTGATGCACCCTGATGGAAAGTGCACGTCTGATCTGCCTTGTAGTACCAAGGCATTGGTGATGGTATAGCCGGGGGTGGCCTAATTTGGACCAATGTTTTTTGGATCAATGTTGGGAGTAACTCTGCATAGCTCATGGGGATAGATTCAAAAGGCTCCCTCCTTTGATTCTGCCCTTAATTTCCTTGAGGGGATGGTCTTTGATAAGTGACTGTAGTCGGAGCTGTATTAACAATTAGAGTTACCGAGGCAACCTGTTGATGGCGCTGATGATTTCTTATAGGAGGATTAACCCTTCTTTCTTGAATAACATCATTTGTCTCCCCTTCTTTCTTTTTAGCAAACCCGTATGATGGTTTCTTCATACTATTGAAATTTTCACCTCTTGTCAGACGACCTTCGCTTACAATTTCTTCCAAACGAACGCACATTCCCACCATCTCGGTAAAATCATTGGGTGCACTCACTACCATTATTTCATAATAGAATGCACCTAGTGTCTTAAGAAAAATATTTGTCATCTCTTTTTCTTCCATTTGAGGAATCACTTGGGCGGTTACTTCAGGCTGTTGTACCCCAAAATTTTCCCTCCCATATTCCTCAAGATTTGTCAAGAATCATCTCCAAATGGTTCAAGATTGCTCAAGAGTTAGACAGTCGAATCATCTCCTAAGGCAGTCAATTCAAAATTAGGGTTTTGGTTCTTTCAAGGAAGTTGGGGTTTTCAATGGTTCAATCAAGTCTCATAGGCCTATATACATTCTCTAGCACCTACATGCGAAGTTTCAAGACTCACAGTGCCAGTTTGCACAGTCAAAAGCTCCATTTGATCTACAGTCAACTGCAGGGGCAAAATGGTCATTTTGCAGTCAAAAGTCAGAATTCTTGGTCAACATCTTATTTTGAGTTCATAATCATCATTTTATCAAGTCTTGATCATGATCCCACAAGAATAGCTCAAAAATCATCAAGATGCAAAAGTTACTATTTTTGGACAGCAGAAAAGTCAATTTACTTTGACAAGGGCATAACTCTTTCATGGTTTATCAGGAAAATTCCATACAAAGCTCATTTTGAAGGGGATTCAATTTCCTACAATCCATCTTCACACCCCAAGATCAAGAAATGCTCTCACAAAAAGTTACAAATTTTTACATTATAGGTCAATTCCAAAAGTCAACAAAAGTACACTTTGAGTCAAAGGCCATAACTCGAGATTGGTAAATCCAAATGACATGGGACCAAAAGCATTGGTTAGAGGACTTCAAGGGCTTTCCAAAATTTCCAAGAACATGGTCATATGATGAAAATTGAGCAAGTTATGCATTGGAGAAGTTGAGCAATTTTCATGAATTTGCAAAAGTCAACTTTGCTCAAAACACCTTCTTTTTGCTAATGGGCCTCAAATCTCTTCTTGAAACTTCACCCATGACCTATGCACGACCCACCAAATTAAATTGGATTTATTTTCTTAAATTTATTGATTAAATGGATTTTTAATACATATTAATTCATTTAATTAATTTAAATTATAAGAAAATAAAAGATTTGATTCTTAAATCAATTTGTGAACCAAATTTGATCCAAATATGCTGACCAATTCGTGCACAAGCTAAAAGATACAAAAATATCCAATTTTGGCAACTTGTTCAATCATGAAAATCAAGAATATTTGATTTATCAATCAAAGATTTAATCTTCAATGCACATGGGTATGGGTTCAAATTTTGACCTAGATTGATTCCCTTATATGCAAGCAAGCCAAGCATAACCTAGGACACGACTAAAAGACTGCAGAACAACCATATCAATTTCAAGAATTTTCAAGAAAACTCAAAACTTGTTCTTGCAATCTAGGCCAATTCAAGGTGCCTTGTCCATCCAAACACATTGCAGGAAGTACCAGGAGTGATTTGCAATCAAATTCAGGTACCAAAGCTCAAGGAATCACGAAATACAGTTTCATGGTTTGCACTTATAATTCAAAATTGTATCTCTTAATTCATACGCATTTGACATGTTTTTGTGATTGATTTGCATTGCTAGAGATCATACAAAGCTAATGGAATGACTGAATTGAACCATAGTGCCCTAAATCGAGAGATGCCATGATTGAATTTCTAGGGTTTTCAAGCTTTTAAATAGGGCTTTCCAGACCAGGAAAAATTGGAACCAATGGGATATATGGTTGAATTCGTGAGACCAAGACGATTGGAACACATACCTCACGAAATATTTCTTTTTGCCCTATGTCTATTCGCTATTTTTCGTGCAGGGAGGTAGTGGAGGTTAAAAACCCCCGCTATCTGATTCTCTTTTATGCAGGACAAAGGTTGAAGATGGTGATGTGTGATCATCTGATTCGTGTGTTTGAAAAACGCGCGCTTTATTTTTTGTTTACAGCATATTTATTCGTTTGCATATATTATATTCAGTGGCTATTACAATAACAAAGAGATACAGGTGGTTGAGTGGTTGGGACGCTGGCCAATGAGTATTGAGACCTGGGTTCGAATCCCAGGTCCCCCAAAACCTGTCTATTTTTTCTCCAGATGATCTCATGCAACGCTCACAGGATGGTCCACCATAGGCTTCAAAGATCCAGGCGCCAGATGGCCTCCTGGCCAAATCTGAAGGCTAGGATTGAAGGACTATCCTAATCTCCAGTCAACAAGCGTGTAGACAATTCAGAAAGTCAACAGGGCCTGGACGTTTTGGGCTTCTCAAAATGCAGATCTCACCTCCTCTTGGGCCCAACACCCCCCTTGGTTTATTTCTTTTTTCCTCTTTTATATTTTTATTTAATTGTTTTTTTTATTAATTATTATCATTATTACTTAATTAACCAAATAATTTATTTTTCCTAATAAAAATCAGAAAACATAAAAAATATATTATTTTTATTAATTTCATTATTTTTGTAAATAAACAATTTAATTGACTTAGTTTTTTTTAATTAGGCATAATTTTAACATTTTTTGCAACAAAATAAAATTAATATAGAATTAGGGTTTTTTTAATAACATTTAACCATTTTTAATTTATTTCCTAAAATGTAAAAAACTCAAAAAAAAATATTTTCTTTTAATTAATTAATTCCATTTTTTTTAATTTAGACTTAATTCTTAAATTCAAAAATAACCAAAAAATGTTTTATTTGACAAAAAGGGTCAAAACCCTAAAACTCTCTGATTCAATTTTTCTCGCGCGTATGATTTTTTGATTCATATTTTGATCCATATAATTGTATTTGCTCCGAGGATGTAATAGTTTTAATTAGGATTATTTGTCGTTTTTATTTATTTTTCGCAATTTACTTTTTCAAGGGTTTGTTTTTGGCGATGTAAATACCCGACGCCTTGTAATAGCTTAGTTTTATTTTCCGCAACCATTAACTGCTAGATGTATGCTAATAGGCTATGCATGACAAGATCTATCTTAACTTAAAATCAATCGTAGCTCACCATAACATGTACAAAGATAACATAACTGAAAATTGACACATTTGCACATGCCACTCTTAGGGTACGCCTCACTTGGTTGCCTCGAACGTGGTCATTGAGTATAGGAAGTTTTAGAGGTCGCCCTCCTATCTAAAGATCAAAGTTTCCACGAAACGGTTGTCTCGATAAAAAATGATCTAGGACATTAGGGTTACCGCTAAGGCGTTGTTGTACCCCAAAATTTGCCCTCTCATTTCATCAACATTTTTCTCATCACAAGACTTTTGGAACTCAAGATCAAGTTAGGGTTTGCTCTGCTCAAGACCCCTCCTTGCACTGTTGACCCAAATTAGGGTTTGAGTTTGCATAGGGATATTTTGACCTAAAATGCCCAAAGTGACTTTCATGCTTCATGTTGGACTCACAAGTTTATCCGTACCAAGTTTCAAGCCTTGATTCTAATCTTTGCCCAGTCAATTGGACAGTTGACCTAGAAATCAGCTGTATTGGGGAAAAAGTCAAATGTGGCCAATTGACAGTCAAACCTCATGATTTTTAACCCACATCAACATAATGAACTCACATGAACCATTTGGTCAAGTTTGGATTACAATTCCACAAGAAATTTGATCATATCACCAAAAGGGTAAAATGGTCATTTTTAGGGTTTTGACTGCACAAAGGCAATTTTTGACTGTTTGACCTAACCAATGGCAAACCAAGCTCACATATGGACTCAAGGATTCAATGGCATTGTCTTGACCCATTCAACAAGTTCAAAAGATCTCAAATGCATAGGATTGACAGATGAATTTTTCAGTCAACTGATCAAAATTTGACTGTACATTGAAAAGTCAAACTTTGACTTTTTGGTCAAAATCAAGTGCCAAGATTTATTTTTCAACAAGACATGTCAAATTATGAAACTTGTTCATCAAGAAATCCAAAATTGCAAATTAGGGTTTAAAATGAGAAAATTTCATAACTTAGAATTTTTCTAAGTTATGAAACTTCCTTATTTTTTCCTAACTTTCTCCCATTTTTTCACCAAGATGCAAATGGATTCAAACAAAACTTGAAACATGAAAGTTGTAGTCCATTGCAAAATCTACAACTTTGATTCACAAAGTTTTCTCTAAGGAAGCTTGGATCTCAAGTTATAATTTTTGGAACAAGGGTACAAAACACTTTTAACTTAGAGAAATTTTGACCTATTCTAGGCAGGATTTTTGTCCAACTTCTTGGCCATTTTTCACATGGTTCCACTTGGAGTTTCAATTTGCATTACAAAGATGGATTGTAGTACACATTCCAAGCTTTCCAAATTGTCCAAGAACTTCTCAAACACCCTTGTGGTTAGAGAGAATCGAATTTGCAAAGTTGGCCAAAACTCACTTTTGTTCATGGCCAAAGCATGTTCATAACATTGGCATTTTTCAAATCAGCATGGTTTATGATATCTTGCAGGCCTATAAACCTCTTTACACTCAACAATTAAATGTCTAACCATTGTGTTAAGGTGTTATTTCATCCCTTTGGGCATTGCACATAAAACTAATCCCTAACTAGAAAAAGCAAAGTTCCCATTTTTGGCTTAATGTCACTTTATGTCAAAAGTGAATCCTTGAGGCATGGGGCCAGATCTTTGAGGCCATATAGAGTCCACAAATTTGTGTTACCAAGAGCAAGATATGCAGCATACATAGAGGATGGTACAGGCCTGCATGGACAACTTACACTTTCTTGCTTACATTTGAAGAAATCTTGCAAACTGAAGCCAACTTCCATTTCCTGTCAACACAGCCAAACACAAACTTTGTTCTCATCTTCCATACATCCCAACTAACCTAAGGCACGACTGAACTACCCCTCATACCTCCTCATACACAAAAACACCATCTTGTTGCAAAACAGGGTACCTGCTGCAGATTGAGGTCCATAACTCAATCCACTCGTGCGCTTTGGCTGAAACCTATCCAAACACATTCCATACCATCCACTGAAACTATCCCAAGCCCTGAACACCAGTTGTAACACCCCTAACCTCATCTGCCATTTTCATTTTTCAGTTTTGCAGGTGAACTTCCATAGCACGATTCAGGGTGATTCAAAGCAAGCTAGGTGTTGGAGAAGCATCCTTGGACTTCAGGCAAGCTCAACCAAAGCTCAAACTCCATTAAAGATACCTACATTGCTCTGTTCAAGTCAAGCTGAAACAGGTAAAACCATGAACTTCTATCTCTCAATCTAGGAAGAGTTAGGCTTAGGTTTGTGAATGAAACATGTCCTACTCATAGCCCTGAAGCCATACATATGATTACTTTTCATTTATGTTAAGCGTGCTGTGAGAATTTTAGCCATGAACATTGAAGAAAAATTAGGTCAGAAATTGGGGGTGAAGAAATTCTCCCTGGTTTCTTAGAGTTAGGTCAAGTTTTTTACATGTCTGAATTCGTCTTTTGATGCTCTATAATATTGGTGTTATGAGTTTTGCATAAAAGTCAAGGAATCAGGAGTTAGCTTTGGTGCAAGAGGCGCGCGCGTTTTGTTATTCAAACAGAAGCTGGAGGAAGAAGATGATGGCTTGGGCTGGGCCTGAGCCATCCTTGCTGTTTACACCGTTTTTTTCAATTTGCAACCCCCTGGCCCATTATGTGAAATACTTGTCATTTTTGCATTTTTCTTTTTTATTCTGACTTATTATTTTTTGTTCAAACATAAAAAACATCAAAAATATTTTTCCACACATTTTTGCATTTATTTGTTTTATTAGGTATATATATGTAAATAATATAAAAACCTCTTTTATTTAAAACCCTAAAAATAATACAAAAATATTTATTTTTCAGTTATTATTTTTTTTTTACATTTTGAAAATATTTTCTAAAATACACATTTTTGTAAATGATTAATATTTTATTTTTGTATATATTTAGTATATTTAATATATAATATATAAATACTTGTATATTTTATTAGAATACTTAGGATAAAAATATAGAAATAATACATTTTTATTTTTATTTAAATATTTGACATCAAAAATACTTTTTTTACAATATACTTCTTATTTTTTTTGTATATAATTAACAACTATTGTATATAATTAATAAATAAATTCTATTTATTTAAAAAACTAGGGTTTTGCCCTAATTTACAAAAATATTGAAAATTTGACCTTTTTATTTTTGTTTATATTTCACATACATAAAAAATCATTTTGTGCATAATACATTTTGCATATTTATTGTATTTATTTAAATATTATACAATTAAATATTTGTATATTCGATATGGATGTAATAGCTTAGAATTTAATTTCTTGTCAAATATCCCCAAATTCAAACTTGTACCCCCATCCCCATAATCATTATTGTAATAATTTAGGACTTTAAATTTTCGCATTTAAAAGCTTTCAAATTATGCCATGATAGACCTAGGGTTTGTATGCAAATAAAACTAATGAATAGCTTGACCTAATTCAAGATAAACATGCATGAAAAACAAACACAATGCACACTTGCACCCTTAGGGTTACTCCACTTGTTGCCTTCAAAAATGGGCCATGGTTGCATGTTAAGTGTCTTTGGCAAAACAAAAACAAATCAAATGATCATAGTCCCTCGATGACGCTATCAAATTGCCTAAACAAAAATGATCAAGTCCCTTTAGAAAATTGCCAAAGACACTTGACACTATTGCATTCATGGTCTAAACGATGACCCGCGCCCGTCCCGTTAACATCCCAACACAAGGTTGTTCACCAAATACAATGGTGAAACAACACTATTAAAAGGGTTAAAACATGAGAAAGATCTTTGAGAAATCTAGGGTAGATAGCTCTTGGTTACTTGACCAATCTTGCAAAACAATCCTTGCCATTTTTCAAAACACACATCACAATACAACTTCAAAACAAACTTTCAAAAACATTGAAACATCTTTTCAAAAAGACACACACCTTTGTAAAACATTCAAACAAGAATTGTTACAATAGTTGCCTAGACAAGGCATCTTTTTCAAAACATTTTCAAAACCACACACACAAAGCACCATTTCAAACAATTGAAAAGCAAAGGCAAGTGATCTAAGCAAGTAACTAAGAGCCCATGGATAACCATGGATAGAAATGGTGCTAATACCTTCCCTTTCTATAATCTACTCCCCGAACCCAAGAAAACATCTCAAAGGTTTTTCCTGTGCTTTTTAACCTTTCCTTAGGATAAAATAAAAATTCAGTGGCGACTCTTTCTCAACTGAAACATTTGCAAAAACAAACGCAAAACCTCAAGTTAGTTCTCCCACCATATCACAGAACTGGAGACTCTGCTGGGGAAGACTTTAAAAGTGGAGTAACCTTAGGGCTTAGATCACCCTTTTGCATGACTAATTGATTGCTTTGATTGTTTTAAATTTTGTATCTCTTGTTTGGGCTTGAAATCCTACATCTGGATTTGGGAAACATTCATAGATAGCAATACGTTGTGGAAACTATGCGGGGTATACCGACACGGTTGAAGCAATAGCTATATTAGTGCGACATATTTGTGAGTACGGTAACCCTTGAGTTCAATCAAGGAGAGTACGGGGCCGCTGAGTGATGTCACCAAGCACTAATGACCTAGAACCTTACTTGACCATCTTGGCCTTTTATTAGGGGTAGTGAGATGACCGGCTTTGGTGCAGTCCGAAGTTGGTAGATACTCGATACTACACTCATTGAGGGTTGTTTTCTTGGAATATTTTGGTCGCTAGTTAAGTGGCTAAACCAAAATAATGAACATGGAAAACAATCCAATGATATTGAGCTCCTTAGAACCCGGTTACTATTTATAGGACAGGTTTTTAAGCCAACTACACTCAAGAGGGTACTTACCTATGAAACCCCATGCAAGCTTGAAACTAGGGTTTTGTGTGACTTGATTGTACTTATGTTTGTGCATACATCATGAACATCATAAAGCATCATATGCATCCACTAACCATTTCAAGGGTTTGGATCTTCATCTTTGTTCTTGTTTTGTAGGTCATGGAAATTCTTCGCAGGAAAACTATGCAAGTCAACCTTGTGAGAATCCCTCCTCAACTCAAGGAGCTTACATCCAGAATTCCAGAAAACTCTCTCTTCAGTGAAAGACATGGTAGACTTCTCAACCTAGTCAACACCAGCATTGAAGAAGACATGGTGAAAGTGTTGTTCCAGTTCTTTGACCCCCTTCACCACTGTTTCACATTCCCCGACTACCAATTGGTGCCTACTTTGGAGGAATTTTCTCAACTCCTGAGAATTCCTATTTTTAATCAACTACCCAACAAACGGTACGGAAAAAGAACCAAAGCCTGAAGATGTTGCTCAAGCACTACACTTGCAACCATCTGACATCAAGGGGCATTGGGAGACTAGAAGTGGTGTCAAAGGCTTCTTGTCAAAATTCTTGTTTGAGAAGGCACAAGAGTGTTGGAATTCTTTGAATCTACAAGCCTTTGAAGAGATTGTGGCACTCCTCATTTATGGGTTGGTCTTCTTCCCAAATCTTGACCAACTTATAGATGTCAATGCTGTCAAGATCTTCATGTCCAGGAATCCCATACCTACATTGCTTGGGGACATCCTCCACTCATTTTACACACGAACAATGAGGAAGAGAGGTGTTCTCATGTGCTGTACTCCTCTCCTTGCAAGGTGGTTTATTTCTCATCTTCCACAATCTGTTTTGAAGAATGAGCAAGGCTCAAGGTGGTCACAACGATTGATGACCCTCACACATTCTGATGTACATTGGTGTTCTCGGTCCAGAGAAAATGTCATCATCATCGATCGTTGTGGTGAGTTCCCTAATGTTCCATTACTTGGCATTAGGGGAGGAATTACCTACAACCCCTGTCTAGCTTTAAGACAATTTGGATACGCTCGGAGGGATGGCCCTCATGACATGCTGATTCCTGACCTAGTTTTTGACTTCGACAACGATGCGCAAGGACTTCGACAAAGATTCATCAGAGCTTGGAGGATGCCTAACAAGGTTGATAGCAAGACACTGGGGCACAAGAATTCCATCCCTCTTGAGCCTTACCTCAAGTGGGTACGAACCCGAGCCCAGAGTCTTATGATGCCTTACCCTCATATTCTCCCTTTGATTAAAGAGCCTGTTAAGGAAGGAGAGGTTCCATACACCATCCTACATCCTGACATGCCAACATCATGGGAGGAAATGCAGAAGAGTTGGATCCAACTCAAGGAAGAAAGGGATACTTTTGAAGCCAGCTTCTACGCCAATGAGAAGAAGGTTTTAGAGCTTATCCACCGACTTCACGAGGAGGAGACCCTCAATACTTACATCGCACCAAAGAGGATGTGCAACGTCTTTTAACCTTAAGAAGTTTTTTGTAATATTTAGGCCATGGGGCATTTATGTACTGACAAAATTTCTTCTTATTAATATGACGTGTGTTCTTTTTGTTTGCAACAATTTTGAATTTCTAAATCCTTGAATGCATTACATGAATAAACATATCATTCATCATATGCATAAACAGGTCTTCACACTAGGTTTCCTTATCTTTCTGCTGTTTATTTCAGTAAGATGGATCTTGAACAGACGGTCAAAGATCTGCAAGCACAAAACTCGCAGTTTTAACAGCTCCTTATGACCTTGGCGAAGGGTCAGGAGGATCTTAAAGCACTGTTAGGGAATAAAGAGCAAGAAAAAGGAAAAAAGAAGAAGAAAAGAGTTGGGGTAGCTACACTGGGAAGAAGATTTGAGAATGAAGCTAGGAGAGTTCTTGAATTCCCCTCCACATCTGATGAGGGGACCGGTAAGGGAAAAGGGGCTGCATTACCTTCGGAATCCGAGGCTGAATAGGAAGAGGTTGAGGAAGATGAGGATTATTCATAGCAGCAATACCCGCCAGCGGACGACAAATACAAAAACCTGGAGGATAGACTGGCAGCTATGGAGCTGCAAAGGGTTCCCGGGCTAGATTTTGAAGAATTGGGATTGATTGCTGGGATTGTGATCCCTCCAAAGTTTAAGGTGCCAACTTTTGCAAAATACGACGGTCTGTCTTGCCCGAAGATGCACCTGAGGTCGTATGTCAGAAAAATTCAACCTCATTCATCCGATAGAAATCTTTGGGTACACTTCTTCCAGGACAGCCTGTCTGGTACACAGCTAGATTGGTTTTACCAGCTTGAGAGGTCAGAAGTGCATAGTTGGGAGGATTTGGCAGCTGCCTTTTATCGCCAGTATCAATATAACGCTGACTTGGCGCCAACCCGTACTCAGCTACAAAGTATGGGGATGGCCTCAAATGAGGGATTCAAAGAATACGCCCAGAAATGGCGCGACTTGGCCGGAAGAGTGCAGCCACCTCTTTCAGATAGGGAGCTAGTTGATATGTTCTTGGGGACCCTATCTGGCCCTTTCTTCAACCATTTGATCGGGAGCTCTTCCGCATGGTTTACTGAATTGATTCTGACTGGCGAAAGAGTGGAAGCTGGTATTAAGAGTGGGAAGATTCAAAGGGATGCCTCTGCCTCCACAACTGCTAAAAAATCTTTCCCAACTAAGAAAGAGGCAGCTGTTATATACTCTCAGAAAGGATTGAGAAGAAATGAGCGCCGACCAACTGTAGGGGCCGTGATGATTCAAAATTCGTCAAATAATCAGCCTCGTAACAATCAGTCTAGACCCAACCAGCAACAGGTAGAACGGCCACAACGACAGTTCACCCGCATCTACATGACACCTGCGCAAGTTCTTCCTCATTTGTTGAAGTTGAATCTGACTGGTTTAAAGGAGGCGCCGAAAAACCCTAACACCACATCTCCATACTATTATGCCAATGCTAAATGTGCCTATCATTCTGACAGCACCGGGTATGACACCAACAATTACTGGGCGTTAAAGAATAAAATTCAAGACTTGATAGATGCTAAAGAGGTTGAGTTCGACGCCCCTGAGAAGCCGAATGTAATCTCCGCTCCAATGCCAAAGCATGGTCACAATGTCCATGCTGTTAAAGAGGATCTGTTTGTTTCTGCTGTTGATGATCTGATAACCCCACTACTGACAATCAAATTGAATCTGTTGAAGGCTGGGATTTTCCCAGGTTGTAAAGAAGATTGCTACCTTTGTTCCTCCCTACCAACCGACTGTCCGTTGCTGAAGATAGGCATCCAACGCCTAATGGACAACCAACAAATTCTTTTCGAAAAGACTCCTGTTACTCCAACTCCTATCAATGAAGTTTCAATAATAACCATTTCCGCCAATCTTTCCGAGGTCCCCAAAAGGCCTGTTAAGATTACATCCGCTCCGAAGATTGTACCCTTGAAAATAACCATGCCTGGGCCCGTCCCATACAAATCTGACAAATCAATATCGTGGAATTATGGTGGAGAAATCTACTACCACGGTGTTAAGCAAATTGAGATAACTGAAGAGAGCTCTGACGAAGAAACTGCCGACATTGGAAACATTGCCGGTACGAGCAAAATTACCCAAAGTGGAATAATTTTATCTCCAGAGATTGCCCCTCCAAAGGCAATCTTTGGACCTTCAGTTGTTCCCAAGGTTACCCCTGCACCGGTAAAACTATCTGCAAGAGCTCCAATGATTGAAGAAGCTGTTACTCATGTGGTTGTCCCTCCTGCTGCTGCTGATAAAGGAAAAGGGATCCAAGAAGAGCTCGTCAGGACGAGGGCTCAGCCTTTAGTCATCCCCGAAACCTCTAAGAAAGAAATGGAGGAGATTCTGAGAATAATTAAAAAGAGTGATTATGATGCGGTAGAACAACTGGGGCAAACCCCCTCGAAGATCTCCATGTTAGCTTTGCTGCTTTGCTCGGAGGCTTATGCCAAAGCTTTGATAAGGTTTTTGAAGACAACCCATGTGCCCCAAGAAACCTCAGCCGATCAATTCCAGGATTGTGTAGCCAGCCTTACCGTCGACAACGGCCTGGGTTTCTCTGATGCTGACCTGACTCCGAAGGGAAGAAAGCACAATGACGCACTGCATGTGTCAGTTGAATGCCGAGGAACCACTCTCGCCCATGTATTGGTCGACACTGGTTCTTCTCTAAATGTGCTGCCTAAGAAGGCTCTGGACCGGTTGGATTGTGAAGGCTTGGAGCTGAAACCAAGTAATGTCATTGTCAGGGCCTTTGACGGGTCTAAAAGAATGGTGCATGGGGAGGTCGACATTCCCATCAAGGTAGGCACTGAAGTGTTCCACTCCACATTATATGTGATGGACATCCGCCCATCTTACTCTTGCTTGCTAGGAAGACCGTGGATACATAATGTTGGGGCAGTCACCTCTTCTCTACATCAGATGCTGAAATACCCTGTTAAGGGAAAGATAATAACTGTGCACGGTGAGGAGGAGTAGATGATCAGTCATCTGAACTCCTTTCGGTATGTGGAAGTGGATGGAGAATTCATCGAAACACCCTTTCAGCACTTTGAGGAAGTTTCTCCCGAGGTGGCAGTAGCAAAGGCAGTAGCTGAGGTACCCAAGCAGGTGGCCAAGATGGCATCTCTGAAAGACGCAAAGGCTGCAATGAAGGAGGGGAAGAGCTCAACATGGGGACAGTTGCCTGACTTTCCTCACAAGACAGACAAGTTTGGGTTGGGATTTACCGCTGCGGGGCAAAAGGCTATGCGTCGCTCAAAAATTGAAAAGACACCCATCAAGATTTCTCCTCATGGAATCAATGCTTTGGAAGACGAAGACGAAGAGGGTAACATTGAAGATTGGATCTTCCCAACCATTGAAGGGGGACTGCACAATTGGGAGGCGAAAGACTTCGTTCCCATTACTTTCATCAATCAGTAATTTATCTTTCGAACATTTCCTGTTGGTCTGTAATAATTACTAAAACAATCTGCACACTACTTTTTCACCTCATGCCTTGCCCGGGGCATGAAGGTCCATTTGTAAGGGTTTTGATTCTCTTCATATTCATATGCCATGTTTAATGAATCATTGGACGTTTTTCATTTATAAACTGCTGTATTCATTTTCTTTCCTTTTGCATTTTTGTTTGTTTAAGGATGGCTATCCCTTACACACACCCACACTCACAAATGCAGGTACCCATCCACTCCGGATTCCATGGGTGACTATTCTGTTGTATCCTTCAATAACTCTGAAGATTTGGTCAATCAGGCTGAGTACGAAGATGACGAAGATTGTGAAGTACCGGGAGAGCTAGCTAGACTTCTACAACAAGAAGAGAGGGCCATCTTGCCTCATGAAGAGTTGTTGGAAACAGTCAACTTAGGAACAGAGGAAGACAGGAAAGAAGTCAAAGTGGGTGCCAATCTGGAACCAGGTGTCAAGGAGCGCTTAATACAGCTGTTGAATGAGTATGTTGAAATCTTCGCTTGGTCTTATGAAGACATGCCAGGGTTAGACACAGACATCGTGGTTCACCATCTCCCTACAAGAGAAGACTGTCCACCGATCAAGCAAAAAGTCCACCGAATGAGGCCCGACATGTCTGAGAAGATTAAAGCTGAAGTAATGAAGCAATTCAACGCTGGCTTTCTGGATGTTACATCCTATCCGCAATGGGTTGCTAACATCGTGCCAGTACCCAAAAAAGACGGCAAGGTCAGAATGTGTGTGGACTACCGGGATTTGAACAGGGCTAGCCCTAAAGATGATTTTCCGCTACCGCATATTGACATTTTGATTGACAACACGGCTCAACATAAGGTATTTTCCTTCATGGAAGGATTCTCGGGCTACAACCAGATTAAAATGGCCCCCGAGGACATGGAGAAAACAACCTTTGTTACACAATGGGGTACCTTCTGCTACAAGGTGATGTCGTTCGGACTGAAGAACGCAGGGGCAACTTATCAACGCGCCATGGTAGCTTTGTTTCATGATATGATACATCATGAGATCAAAGTTTATGTAGACGACATGATAGCTCGATCACAAACGGAAGAAGAACACCTTGAACATTTGCAGAAGCTGTTTTCCAGGTTGAAGGAGTATAAACTCAGGCTAAATCCAAGTAAGTGCACTTTTGGAGTTAGGTCTGGTAAACTCCTGGGATTTATTGTCAGCAACAAAGGCATTGAGGTCGATCCAGCAAAAGTAAAGGCTATACAAGAAATGCCTGCCCCCCGTACTGAAAAGGAGGTCAGAGGATTCTTGGGACGCTTGAACTATATTGTCAGATTCATCTCTCATCTGACGTCTACCTGTGAGCCAATTTTCAAACTATTGAAGAAAGATCAGGTAGTCGAATGGAACGACGATTGCCAAGCTGCTTTTGATAAGATCAAGGAGTATTTGCTAGAACCTCCTATTCTGATGCCACCCGTCGAAGGAAGGACGCTGATCATGTATCTGACTGTTTTGGACAACTCAATGGGGTGCGTACTGGGCCAGCATGACGAGTCTGGTCGAAAAGAGCATGCCATTTATTACCTTAGAAAAAAGTTTACCGACTGTGAGACTCACTACTCACTGCTCGAGAAAACTTGCTGCGCTTTGGTATGAGCTGCTCGCCAGCTAAGGCAGTATATGTTGACTCATACCACCTTGCTGATTTCCAAAATGGATCCTATCAAGTATATCTTCGAGAAGCCTGCTTTATCCGGAAGAATCGCTAGATGAAAAATGATCCTGACTGAGTATGACATCCAGTATACTACCCAAATAGCTATAAAAGGGAGTGTACTAGCTGACCATCTAGCTCATCAAGCTATCTAAAATTATCAATCCATGAGATTCGACTTCTCGGACGAGGACATCATGACATTGGACAACATTGAAGGTAATGGACCGTATGACGGACCTGAACAAGGATCCCGATGGACCCTGTACTTCGATGGTGCCTCCAATGCACTTGGAAACGGTATCGGTGCTGTACTCATTTCCCCAGAAGGTTGCCATACACCTTTCACGGCCCGACTTTATTTCAGTTGTACCAACAACATGGCCGAATATGAAGCTTGCATCTTTGGTCTCAAGGCTGCTATAGACTTGGGGATCAAATCATTGATCGTATTTGGGGACTCGGCTTTGGTTATCAGTCAAATCAAAGGAGAGTGGGATACCAAGCATCCTAATATTATCCCATACAAAGAACATGTCCTGACGTTGCTGCCTCATTTCGAGCAGATCACCTTCGAGCATTTCCCGCGAGAAGAAAATCAGCTAGCAGATGCTCTGGCTACAATGTCTTCCATGTTTAAACTCAACTGGGATAACGAGGCTCCCCAAATCACCATCGAGCGGATGGATGAACATGCGCATTGTCAAGAGATTAATACCGAAGAGGTAGTGGAACAACCCTGGTTCCATGAAATCAAAAGGGATCTCCAGACTAGAGAATATCCTGAAGGAGCTTCCGTCAATGACAAAAAGTTCTTAAGGAGATTTGCTGCCAAGTTCTTCCTAAGCAATGGCATCCTTTACAAGCACAGCCATGATTGTGTTTTACTTCGATGCGTAGACAAAGCTGAAGCAGAGTTGATCATGACTGAGATACATAGCGGCACATTTGGCACCCACTTGAGCGGACATACGATGGCTAAGAAGATTCTAAGGGCAGGGTATTACTGGTCTACCATGGAGGCTGATTGCCATCAACATTCCCGTACTTGTCACAAGTGTCAAGTCTATGCCGACAAAGTACATATTCCTCCTGTTCTTCTCAATGTTCTGACAGCTCCTTGGCCATTCGCAATGTGGGGCATTGACATGATTGGAGAGATCAAGCCCACGACATCCAATGGATATCGCTTCATCCTGGTCGCCGTTGACTATTTCACCAAGTGGGACGAAGCAGCTTCCTTTGCCTCTGTTACAAAAAATGTGGTTGCCTGCTTCATCAAGCAGAACCTCATATGCCGGTATGGTGTCCCCGACAGGATCATGACAGACAACGGTACAAATCTGAACAATACTATGATCACCGCTCTATGCGAACGTTCAAGATTTATCATCACAATTCATCTCCCTATCGGCCGAAGATGAACGGTGCTGTTGAAGCTGCGAACAAAAACATCAAGAAGATCATTCAGAAAATGACAGTTACCTACAAAGACTGGTACGTACTTCAACAGGGGCAACCCCATTTTCTTTGGTATATGGCATGGAAGCTTTCCTACCCATGGAAGTTCAGATTCCTTCTTTAAGGATTATGAAGGACGCTGGTTTGAGTGAAGACGATTGGATTCAGACCCGACTTGATCAACTCAATTTGATCGATGAGAAGCGACTCACTGCTGTTTGCCATGGTCAGACGAACCAAAAACGGATGATCAAGGCTTTCAACAAGAAAGTAAGACGTCAAGTATATCAAGTCGGAGATCAAGTAATCAAGCGGATTATCTTGCCGCAAAGTGATCCCAGGGGCAAATGGACTCCTACTTACGAAGGACCATTTGTGATCAAGAGCATATTTTCTGGTGGTGCAATGATTTTGACCACCATGGACGGCGACGATTTGCCACACCCTGCAAATGCAGAAATAGTCAAAAGATACTACGCATAAAGCAACCCGACAAGTCGAAAACCCGAAAGGGCGACTTGGGCAAAAATGGGCATCCCGGTGAACCGAAAACCCGAAAGGACGGTTCAGGCAAAAATTAGGGATAAAACAAAAAAATCTGTGCACCCGGCAAGTTGAAAACCCGAAAGGGCGACTTGGGCAAAAAAAGGGTTTCCCGATGGATCGAAAACCCGAAAGGGCGATCCAGGCAAAAGTTAGGGAATTAAAGCGTATGACTATGTCTCGACGGATCCCTTTAAAGAACAATCTCTTCATCAACAAGCTCCGAGTTTCTGATCAATCCAATCATCGGCGGACGAAGCATTGAATGGACAAGATATTCAGAGTTGTGAAGGCTATAACAGAATGGAATCCTATGGAATTGTTACACATAGCCATCTTTCTTTTGTATAAAATTTTCAATTTTTACGACAACATCCTCTTACTAGGATGCCTGTCTCCTTTGTACAAAGATACTCATAAAAAGTTAATACAAATACTTTTCCAAATACATAAATTGGCTTTGTCTTCTTTTTCTTTTTCACACTTATGTTTTATTTGAGAAACGTCCAATGTTTTGTTAAATAGGCATATGCATTTGAGCATAATCATTCTCTTACAAACCAAGAAAGATGATTACTGATAGGTTGAAGGTACATATAGATATCTTGGTGCCCTTTCAGAAGAAATCCCCAGCGGATTTAAACTCCAAATTCCCCAAACAGAGTTAGACTTCAGGATCCTCAGCAGAACAAAAGCTTTCTCAAAACTGACTTCCCCAGCTAAGAGAGCCTTCCAGAACTTAATTCCCCTCAGAGCTAAGTTTCAGTATCCCCAGTGGAGCCCTAAAATCTGAAAATCCTATCCCCAGCAAAGTCAAAGCTGTTAAACCCCAGCGAGCTAAAACTTCCAACTATCAATCCCCAGTAGGAACCAGATTAGTGAACATTCTCCCACAGAGATACTTCCCATGAGATTGAAGATTCTCAGTCTTACTCCTCCAGCATGAGTCTCCCAGGCTCCGGACTTCCCAGTAGAGATCATCAGAATTCTCATTCCCCACAGGTCACTAAGGATTTTCAATCCCCAACAGTGGTCCTAAGATCCCTCAACAACTGAAGATCTTGCTCCCCAAGCAATCAGCAGTCAGCAAGGATTTCTCACCCTCAGTAATAAAAGGATTTTCAATCCCCAGCTTCGGTTATGGGTTTATTTCCCCAACATTTGTCAAGGATTTATTCTCCAAAGAAAAATTACATTTCAGGTTGAAAGGTCGTTCAAAATTTCCTTCATCACCTGCTGGAAGTTACGATCATCATCAAAAATTCCTTCATCACCTGCTAGAATTCAAGGTCATTCAAAATTTCCTTCTTCACCTGCTGGAAGTTACAACCACCGACAGAATAACGGACAACTGAGGCTCCTAAAAATCTGTTTCTCTCAAGAATGAAGACTCTCATCCTTAAAACCTCGGAAGATTGGTATACTCCAAATTTTTGACCCTTAACAGAATGAAGACTCTCATCCTTAAAACCTCGGAAGATTTGTATACTCCCAATTTCTGACCCTTAACAGAATGAAGACTCTCATCCTTGAAACCTCAGAAGATTGGTATACTCCCAATTTCTGACCCTTAACAGAATGAAGACTCTCATCCTTAAAACCCCAGTAGATTGACATACACCCAACCTCCTGATATCCCCAACAGAATGAAGATTCTCATTCTCAAAGTGGCATATAACCTGAATTCCTGATATCCCCAACAGAATGAAGATTCTCATTCTCAAAGTGGCATACAACCTGAATTCTTGATATTCCCAACAGAATGAAGATTCTCATTCTCAAGGTGGCAGATAAACTGAGTTCCTGATACTTCCCAACAGAATGAAGATTCTCATTCTCAAAGTGGTATACAACCCAAGCTCCTGATTCCCCAAAAGCGGTCCCAAGACTTCTCATTTTTCAACGATCAAAGGATTTTCAATCCCCTGCAGCAGTCAAGGATTCACTTTCCCCAACAGCAGTCAAGATTCTATTATCTCTGGCTATCCAGGATTCATCTACCCCCAGCAAGACAGCTCATCAGCTTACATGCGCATTCATTACATTCATATCATAAACATTGATATAACATACATTGCATCATACATTTCATGCAACATAACTTTGTGTTTCGGCTAATATTTTACCCTTTTCAGGATAAGATTGATAAGCTCAGACTTCTGAAAATAGTTCACGGATTCTCCAAACACGGATGTCAATCTATTGCTTATTCAGACCCCCGGTTCAGAGATGTTCCAAAACATGGACACCTTTCTGATACTCATTTCTTTCACCTACAACATACATTCCAGATGGCATCTTTAAGCACATACCCCGACAAGATTCTGTCACTCTCCAAATGGCATCTTTAAGCCCATTCCCGAACCTACACTTTGACGGGTGCAAATTTTTCGGGCACTCTAGTGTCCAATCTCCTTTTACCTTCGAGACGCGAAAGGTAAACCTGCCAATCTAACTCTTCAGGTGCAAGAAGATTGAACAGAGGCAACTGTTGTACCCCAAAATTTTCCCTCTCATTTCATCAACATTTTTCTCATCACAAGACTTTTGGAACTCAAGATCAAGTTAGGGTTTACTCTGCTCAAGACCCCTGCTTGCACTGTTGACCCAAATTAGGGTTTGAGTTTGCATAGGGATATTTTGACCTAAAATGCCCAAAGTTACTTTCATGCTTCATGTTGGACTCACAATTTTATCCATACCAAGTTTCAAGCCTTGATTCCAATCTTTGCCCAGTCAATTGGACAGTTGACCTAGAAATCAGCTGTATTGGGGAAAAAGTCAATTGTGGCCAATTGACAGTCAAACCTCATGATTTTTGACCCACATAAATATAATGAACTCACATGAACCATTTGGTCAAGTTTGGATTACAATTCCACAAGAAATTTGATCAGATCACCAAAAGGGTAAAATGGTCATTTTTAGGGTTTTGACTGCACAAAGGCAATTTTTGACTGTTTGACCTAACCAATGGCAAACCAAGCTCACATATGGACTCAAGGATTCAATGGCATTGTCTTTACCCATTCAACAAGTTCAAAAGATCTCAAATGCATAGGATTGACAGATGAATTTTTCAGTCAACTGATCAAAATTTGACTATACACTAAAAAGTCAAACTTTGACTTTTTGGTCAAAATCAAGTGCCAAGATTCATTTTTAATCAAGACATGTCAAATTATGAAACTTGTTCATCAAGAAATACAAAATTGCAAATTAGGGTTTAAAATGAGAAAATTTCATAACTTAGAATTTTTCTAAGTTATGAAACTTCCTTATTTTTTCCTAACTTTGTCCCATTGTTTCACCAAGATGAAAATGGATTCAAACAAAACTTGAAACATGAAAGTTGTAGTCCATTGCAAAATCTATAACTTTGATTCACAAAGTTTTCTCAAAGGAAGCTTGCATCTCAAGTTATGATTTTTAGAACAAGGGTACAAAACACTTTTAACTTAGAGAAATTTTGACCTATTCTAGGCAGGATTTTTGTCCAACTTCTTGGTCATTTTTCACATGGTTCCAGTTGGAGTTTCAATTTGCATTACAAAGATGGATTGTAGTACACATTCCAAGCTTTCCAAATTGTCCAATAACTTCTCAAACACCCTTGTGGTTAGAGAGAATCGAATTTGCAAAGTTGGCCAAAACTCACTTTTGTTCATGGCCAAAGCATGTTCATAACATTGGCATTTTTCAAATCAGCATGGTTTATGCTATCTTGCAGGCCTCTAAACCTCTTTACACTCAAAAATTAAATGCCTAAACATTGTGTTAAGGTGTTATTTCATCCCTTTGGGCATTGCACATAAAACTAATCCCTAACTAGAAAAAGAAAAGTTCCTATTTTTGGCTTAATGTCACTTTATGTCAAAAGTGAATCCTTGAGGCATGGGGCCAGATCTTTGAGGCCAGATAGAGTCCACAAATTTTTGTTACCAAGAGCAAGATATGCAGCATACATAGAGGATGGTACAGGCCTGCATGGACAACTTACACTTTCTTGCTTACATTTGAAGAAATCTTGCAAACTGAAGCCAACTTCCATTTCCTGTCAACACAGCCAAACACAAACTTTGTTATCATCTTCCATACATCCCAACTAACCTAAGGCACGACTGAACTACCCCTCATACCTCCTCATACACAAAAACACCATTTTGCTGCAAAACAGGGTACCTACTGCAGATTGAGGTCCATAACTCAATCCACTCGTGCGCTTTGGCTGAAACCTATCCAAACACATTCCATACCATCCACTGAAACTATCCCAAGCCTTGAACACCAGCTGTAACACCCCTAACCTCATCTGCCATTTTCATTTTTCAGTTTTGCAGGTGAACTTCCATAGCACGATTCAGGGTGATTCAAAGCAAGCTAGGTGTTGGAGAAGCATCCTTGGACTTCAGGCAAGCTCAACCAAAGCTCAAACTCCATTAAAGATACCTACATTGCTCTGTTCAAGTCAAGCTGAAACAGGTAAAACCATGAACTTCTATCTCTCAATCTAGGAAGAGTTAGGCTTAGGTTTGTGAATGAAACATGTCCTACTCATAGCCCTGAAGCCATACATATGATTACTTTTCATTTATGTTAAGCGTGCTGTGAGAATTTTAGCCATGAACATTGAAGAAAAATTAGGTCAGAAATTGGGGGTGAAGAAATTCTCCCTGGTTTCTTAGAGTTAGGTCAAGTTTTTTACATGTCTGAATTCGTCTTTTGATGCTCTATAATATTGGTGTTATGAGTTTTGCATAAAAGTCAAGGAATCAGGAGTTAGCTTTGGTGCAAGAGGCGCGCGCGTTTTGTTATTCAAACAGAAGCTGGAGGAAGAAGATGATGGCTTGGGCTAGGCCTGAGCCATCCTTGCTGTTTACACCGTTTTTTTCAATTTGCAACCCCCTGGCCCATTATGTGAAATACTTGTCATTTTTGCATTTTTCTTTTTTATTCTGACTTATTATTTTTTGTTCAAACATAAAAAACATCAAAAATATTTTTCCACACATTTTTGCATTTATTTGGCATTTATTTGTTTTATTAGGTATATATATGTAAATAATATAAAAACCTCTTTTATTTAAAACCCTAAAAATAATACAAAAATATTTATTTTTCAGTTATTATTTTTTGTTTACATTTTGAAAATATTTTCTAAAATACACATTTTTGTAAATAATTAATATTTTATTTTTGTATATATTTAGTATATTTAATATATAATATATAAATACTTGTATATTTTATTAGAATACTTAGGATAAAAATACAGAAATAATACATTTTTATTTTTATTTAAATATTTGACATCAAAAATACTTTTTTTACAATATACTTCTTATTTTTTTTGTATATAATTAACAAATATTGTATATAATTAATAAATAAATGCTATTTATTTAAAAAACTAGGGTTTTGCCCTAATTTACAAAAATATTCAAAATTTGACCTTTTTATTTTTGTTTATATTTCACATTGAAAAATATTTTCACATACATAAAAAATCATTTTGTGCATAATACATTTTGCTATTGTATTTATTTAAATATTGTATAATTAAATATTTGTATATTCGATATGGATGTAATAGCTTAGAATTTAATTTCTTGTCAAATATCCCCAAATTCAAACTTGTACCCCCATCCCCATAATCATTGTTGTAATAATTTAGGACTTTAAATTTTCGCATTTAAAAGCTTTCAAATTATGCCATGATAGACCTAGGGTTTGTATGCAAATAAAACCAATGAATAGCTTGACCTAATTCAAGATAAACATGCATGAAAAACAAACACAATGCACACTTGCACCCTTAGGGTTACTCCACTTGTTGCCTTCAAAAATGGGCAATGGTTGCATGTTAAGTGTCTTTGGCAAAACAAAAACAAATCAAATAATCATAGTCCCTCGATGACGCTATCAAGTTTCCTAAACAAAAATGATCAAATCCCTTGAGAAAATTGCCAAAAACACTTGACACTATTGCATTTATGGTCTAAAAGATGACCCGCGCCCGTCCCGTTAACATCCTAACACAAGGTTGTTCACCAAATACAATGGTGAAACAACACTGTTAAAAGGGTTAAAACATGAGAAAGATCTTTGAGAAATCTAGGGTAGATAGCTCTTGGTTACTTGACCAATCTTGCAAAACAATCCTTGCCATTTTTCAAAACACACATCACAACACAACTTCAAAACAAACTTTCAAAAACATTGAAACATCTTTTCAAAAAGACACACACCTTTGTAAAACATTCAAACAAGAATTGTTACAATGGTTGCCTAGACAAGGCATCTTTTTCAAAACATTTTCAAAACCACACACACAAAGCACCATTTCAAACAATTGAAAAGAAAAGGCAAGTGATCTAAGCAAGTAACTAAGAGCCCATGGATAACCATGGATAGAAAGGGTGCTAATACCTTCCCTTTCTATAATCTACTCCCCGAACCCAAGAAAACATCTCAAAGGTATTTCCTGTGCTTTTTAACCTTTACTTAGGATAAAATAAAAAGTCGGTGACGACTCTTGCTTAACCAAAACATTTGCGAAAACAAACGCAAAACCTCAAGTCAGTTCTCCCACCGTATCACAGGCGTCCTAACATTGCTTTGGTGACCACATGTCCCTTAATCGAATTGACCCGAAAACTCCAACGACGGTATTACCTACTTCTCAATAGTGGGATAGCACTGTCTAAAGGACATTTACACAGTTTAATTCCTTTTGAGTAGGTAGAGGTTCTTAGGTACTTGCACTTTCAAAACAAAACAAATTTTTTGCACTTACACTTTTGTTCAAACAAAGTTTTCAACAAACACTTCATACACTCTTGAGGATAGACACAAGAGTTAAATCGAAGTTTTCAAACAAAACTTTTTCAAAACCCACGAGCACAAGAAAAGCAAAACTTTTTGAAAACATAGTGAGCAAGTACCTAAGAGCCCGTGGATAACCACGGATAGAAAGGGTGCTAACACCTTCCCTTTCTACAATCTACCTCCCGAACCCGAGAAACATCTCAAAAAGGAATTTTTCTGTGCTTTTGTCCTTTCCTTGTTGGATAAAATAAAAGACGGTGGCGACTCTTGCTTACCATAACATTTTGCGAAAACAAACGCAAACGCAAACCAGCATTCCAAAATAGTCAGTTCTCATTCCCACCGATCACAGAACTGGCGACTCTGCTGGGGAATATAATAAGTGAGGTGTACCTTAGGATTAGATCACTTGTGTTTTCAATTGTATGCCTTGTATGCTTTAAACTTTGTGGGCTTGTATCAGAGTTCTATAGATCCTAACCCGGATCTGGGGGTACCCTTTTTTAGGTAAGTAGCGATAAACTATGAGGGATCTATCCGGCGTAGATCGACACAGATGAAGCAGTAGCTACGTTGGTGTGACACCTTGGTATGTACCGATATCCCTTGTGTTGGAACAAGGAGAATATGGGTCTTCTAAGGAGTCATTAAGCACCAACTGACCTTAGAACCTTAAATTGACCAACTTGGCCATAGAACAGTAGCAGTATGCTACACTCATTGAGACTAAACTCTCGCGATGGTTCCGGCTGCAAGAAAAGGTTGCCAAACTAGAATTATGACCTATTGAGGGTAGTCAGTGATATTGAGATCCTCTAGAACCCGGTTACTATTTTTAGGACAGGTCTTAACCAACTGAAACTGAAAGAGGGTAGTACCTAAGCTTCATGCCAGCCTGAAATCTAAGGGCTCTTTTGTGTGACTTGTGTGCATTCAAACTTGAACTACTTGCACATTCTTGTTATCTAACAGCATGAGTTCCTTGCAGGTTTTGTTTACGGTCCTTATCCAACAATTTGGATTTATTGCAGGGCTTACTTACAACACCTCACACTTTTGCTTAAACGCATATCATACGCATCATAACATCATACCTTAACAAGGATCTCAAAGGTTTGTGATGCAGGTCATGATGAACCAAATGTCTAGAAAGGGGAAAAGGGGATTTATTTTCCTCTAGCCAAGGTTGTTTGGAGATCAAAACATGATAACTTGAGTCAGGGGCTATGACCCACTCGATATGGTGAGCTTGACTCTTGAAGAAGGACTCTCAGCAACATGAAGTTCCTTCAACCGAGCTACCAGATTCAGATTCTAACAGTTTCTTGTTTACCCCGCGAGATCCTTGAAAACATCACATACATACATATTATTGCATAATGGGTCACCCTTTACAGGTCTCTCATGTTCTCGCTGTTTATTTCAGCAATGGCTCTCCAACAAGACAACCAGGATCTTCATACTCAAGAGACTCAGTTCAAGGAAATCTTCCTAAACCTATCCAAGGGGCAGGAAGAGTTAAGAACACTCCTCATGGGGAATTTGGTCAAGAAAAGTCCTGAGGACAATAAGGACGAACGGCTGAAACATCTGCAAGCTGAGGTAGATGCAATGAGAACCCAGATGCTGGGGCAGATGGCTCTTATCCAAGGCTTAGCTCGGGAGCAAGAAGAGTTGAGAACCATGGTCAACCAGCTTCATCAAGACAGATACAACAGTATGAAGCAAATAGTAAAGGCTGAGGATCAAGTCATTAATCAACTTCCGAGAAGACAAGGGTTTGGTTTGGTAAAGAATGGACCTCTCCAAGTTGCTACTACCTCAAGGGTCCAACAACAACATTGCCATAAACAACGGGCTAATCAGAGGCAGTTTACCAGGCTCAACATGCCGCTGTCTCAAGCTTTGCAACACTTGTTGAGATTGAAGCTGGTGACATTGGTAGGACCTCATCCGAATCCTAAGACTTCTTCACCCAACTACAATCCTGATGCAAGGTGTGCATACCATTCTAACAGCCCGGGGCATGATACTGACGACTGTTGGAAGTTGTAGTACAAAATTCAAAACCTGATTGATGAAGGAGCATTGGAATTCACACAAGATGGTCAGGCCGAGTTCTTCTACCATCCCGCCAAGGTTCACCATTTGAAGTGACAAGTCCTGAGACGAGAAGACTTTTTGTTCATTAGAATTTTCAATTTGTAATTTTGTTTTGATTGTTCAAACATTTATTCATGTCAAACTTTATTACTTTATCAATGCATCGCATATGTCTGTTTTGAATTAATCCATTCGTATTCACTATATTCAAATTGCTTTCATCTTTTGTGATGTCCAACTCTCGATTAAAAAATTCTAAACCTTTTTAGGGAGGATGACGAAAACGATACCACGATCTTTACAGTATGCTTTTGAATAGACCCCACTGATGAGGTACAAGCATTGTTTAAAATCCTAAACAGTGGAGTTATAAGGAAGATAATCCCTAGTCAACCCCTTTGAGCCAAAGAAGTTGGAGTTTTTATTTTCACGCAAAAATTAAAACCCTTAATTATAACCTGGGGCAGGGTAGTTCTCTCAGTTGATCCAGGTGCACAATGAATGGCATCAAAGAAGTCCTTCCGAAATAAAAGACAGTGATGGTTCCCTATAATCGTCAAGACAGGCAGTCATTATCTCTCAAAATGAAAGCCCAATAAGTCAAAACCTATGAAGGAGACTTACAAAACTGGGGCATCCCGCTGAATGTAATCATAAAAGAAACAGTTCAGGCAAAAAGACAGGGACAATAAAATCAAAAAGAAAGAGGTCCTGCAAACTCTCGACAAAATGACTGCCTGTTCAAAATAAACTGTCAGTATCCAAACCATCACTGGTATATCAAAGCAAAGACTCAAACAAGATCTAATGCACGATTAGCTGAGTTTGGATCGAAGAACATCACGAAGAACGGGTGGGTAAAAATAAAATTTGAGCCTTTATCCTTTGTTTCTTAAACCGTGAACCAGGCCACGTTAAAACCCTTAAAAGTCCTAGCTGAAGCATGGGTTAGTTCGAAAGCATACTATTACAAAAGGTATCCTGACTCCTGTAGGGCTTGCTGTAAATCCTGAGTTGATATCACATTTTACAAAAATTCGCTGGTTTTATTGAAAACTGCATTTTCAAAAACTTCAAGACAGACATAAGCTTTGCATTCTTAAAATAACATTGTTTGCATATGACTATTTGTTCAAACAGCAGAGAAATTTACACGACGAATATCCAGTGAACAAAAACCTTTTCAATAAAAAAGGATCACCTCAAGTGGAAAAACACTTCCTATCAAGGGGCACGGCATGATCATTGTCCATCATCTGGGGCAGTCAAGTCAAGATTCAAGGAATCTCTCAAGATGCCAAATAGCCAGGGGCAGATCTCCGTCTGAATCACTTGGGGCATTGGACATGAATTCCAGTGACGAATCTTGCACGGTCAAACACCTTCTGGTAGTATGGCAACACAACACTACTGACAGTGACAACTCCCTACACTCTGAGAGCGTGGACATGGTAAAAAAAAATACTACGCATAATCAAAGACCCGCTAGGTCGACTGGCCTAGGCAAAAATAAGGGCTTCCCGGCGAACCAAAAGGGTTCGGGAAAAATGAGGGATGAAAATGAAAAATCTGTACCCCGGCAAGTCGAAAACCTGAAAAGGCGGCTTGGGCAAAAAAAGGGTACCCCGATGGACTGAAAACCCGAAAGGGCGGTCCAGGCAAAAATTAGGGACCAAAGCGTACGACTATGTCCCGTCATCTCGTCACTTGCCTACCAGAAGAAGATTTGTCAATCGACAGTTATCAAGCACCTCATAGGCCTTCTTCTCCCGTAGAAATTGGGGCAATAAGAATTGTCCGAACTGTACAAGTTGCTTTGTCCTCCAGGTACAAGGTAGATTCAGTTGAAGAGTATGACCAAGATACCTTCACTCCCCGCAGAGTAAGACAGTAATGGAAGCTCTCCCCACTGAGACCTGCAACCATGGACGAATCAACAATACTCTCCCCCAAGCAGAGTTAGTCTACCGTCAGTCCCGAAAAAGCTCGGTATTCCCAGAAGGTCTTAATATTCCCCAGCGGAGTATAAAGATATTCCCCAGCAAGCGTAAAGAGCATCCCCGGCAGTCTTAATATTCCTCAACAAAATATAAGAATGTTCCCCGGCGGAATACAAGATACCACCAGTGGATCCATTTCCCCAGCGTAGTCTAAAAGAGGGCTTCGCCAATAGAGAGTTGAATCATCTTCCCCAGTAGATTCTGGAAGCTTATCCCCTACAGAATACAAATGCATCTCCTCAGCCAAATTCAGAGGTTATCCCCACAAGAGTCTAACTGGGTTATCCTCAACAAGTTGCAACTGAAAGATCATCCCCAGCGAAGTTCTTTCTATCCCCAGCGGAGTTCATCATCAAAATCTCCAAAAGAGCTTATCAACGGAATCCCCAACGGAGTTATCATTAAAATCCTCAGCAGAGTAATTCCCCACAGAGTAATTCCTCGCAGAGTAATATCTTCACCAGTTTATTCCCCAACGGAGTTCTTTTCTCCTGCAGGTTTATTCCCCAACGGAGTTCTTTTCTCCTGCAGGTTTATTCTTACAATCATCTTCGTTCATCATCCCCAGCAGAAACGAAGAACTCAACTCTATTCTCCAGCAGCTCCGGGATTTATTTTCCCAGACGAAAATACATTCATAAACATTTCACATTTCATACCTCCTATTTACATACATGATAAAGTGCATACGACACGATCTCATTTATTTTGAGAACATCATGACATCATGCATCTCATACATCATGACATTGCATACAGTTAACGTTTTACCTTTTTCAGGAAAAGGTCAATCAAAAGATGGCTACCATCGACCTTCTTAAGTCCCAGATTGATACCTGTAACAAGCCAGGAAAACATCTGTGGACGACTGATTATAGGTTAATACCTATAACAAGGCAGGAAAACTATCTACATGAAGAGATTGAAGATTAATATCTGTAACAAGCCAGGAAAACTATCTTTCTTTCTCAGGTCAGAGATTAATACCTGAAACCAGCCAGGACAACTATCTCCTCGACCAACCTTTCTTAAGTTCCAGATCAATACCTGTAACAAGCCAGGAAAATATCTGTGGACGACTGATCGTAGATTAATACCTGTAACAAGCCAGGAAAACTATCTACATGAAGAGATTGAAGATTAATACCTATAACAAGCCAGGAAAACTATTTTTCTTTCTCAGGTCAGAGATTAATACCTGAAACCATCCAGGACAACTATCTTCTCGACCAACCTTTCTTAAGTTCCAGATGAATACCTGTAACAAGCCAGGAAAATTCTGTGGACAACTGATTGTAGATCAATACCTGTAACAAGCCAGGAAAACTATCTACATGAAGAGATTGAAGATCAATACCTGTAACAAGCCAGGAAGACCATCTTTCTTTCTCAGGTCAGAGATCAATACCTGTAACCAGCCAGGATAACTATCTCATCAACCAATCTTTTCAAGTTCCAGATTAATACCTGTAACAAGCCAGGAAAAGCATCTGTGGACGACTAATTCCAGATTAATACTTGTAACAAGCCAGGAAAATTCTGTGGATGACGGATTGTAGATTAATACCTGAAACCAGACAGGACAATTATCTACTTAATCGCCAGGCGACCCTACACTGGTTCCTTCTCTCTTTCAGATGAAGTTTCACACGAACTCATCGTCAAAGTAACCTTACCCAGGTTCCTCCAGAAGTTTTACACGGACTTATCACAAAGTAACCTTACTCAGGTTCCTCCAGAAGTTTTACACGGACTTATCACAAAGTAACCTTACTCAGGTTCCTCCAGAAGTTTTACACGGACTTATCACCTTACCCAGGTTCCTCCTTAAAATTTCCCGACGTGGTTTTACCCAAACTCCTTGCAAGGCAACCCTACACCGGTTCCTTCTCTTTCAGATGTAGTTTTACACAGACTCATCATCAGGCAACCCTACACAGGATACTTCTTTCAACTTACAAAATTACAATTCAACAAACAATCTTCAGATGGCATCTATAAGCCAATCTTCCTATCCATCATCTCTCCAAATGGCATCTGTAAGCCCATTCCCGACATCACATTGCTGATACAACACCATGCGAGTGCAAATTTCTGGGCACTTTAGTGTTCAATCATCTTCCACCTTCGGATCACGAAAGGCACGCAAGCCAATCTACATCCTCAGGTTTAAGAAGATTTAACAGGGGAAACTGTTGTACCCCAAAATTTGCCCTCCCATATTCCTCAAGATTTGTAAAGAATCATCTCCAAATGGTTCAAGATTGCTCAAGAGTTAGACAATCGAATCATCTCCTAAGGCAGTCAATTCAAAATTAGGGTTTTGGTTCTTTCAAGGAAGTTGGGGTTTTCAATGGTTCAATCAAGTCTCATAGGCCTATATACATTCTCTAGCACCTACATGCCAATTTTCAAGACTCACAGTGCCAGTTTGCACAGTCAAAAGCTCCATTTGATCTATAGTCAACTACAGGGGCAAAATGGTCATTTTGCAGTCAAAAGTCAGAATTCTTGGTCAACATCTTATTTTGAGTTCACAATCATCATTTGATCAAGTCTTGATCATGATCCCACAAAAATAGCTCAAAAATCATCAAGATGCAAAAGTTACAATTTTTGGACAGCAGAAAAGTCAACTGTACTTTGACAAGGGCATAACTCTTTCATGGTTTATCAGGAAAATTCCATCCAAAGCTCATTTTGAAGGGGATGCAATTTCCTACAATCCATCTTCACACCCCAATATCAAGAAATGCTCTCACAAAAGTTACAAATTTTTACATTATAGGTCAATTCCAAAAGTCAACAAAAGCACACTTTGAGTCAAAGGCCATAACTTTGGATTGGTAAATCCAAATGACATGGGACCAAAAGCATTGGTTAGAGGACTTCAAGGGATTTCCAAAATGTCCAAGAAGATTGTCATATGATCAAAATTAGGCAAGTTATGCATTGGAGAAGTTGGGCAATTTTCATGAATTTGCAAAAGTCAACTTTGCTCAAAACACCTTCTTTTTGCTAATGGGCCTCAAATCTCTTCTTGAAACTTCACCCATGACCTATGCACGACCCACCAAATTAAATTGGATTTATTTTCTTAAATTTATTGATTAAATGGATTTTTAATACATATTAATTCATTTAATTAATTTAAATTATAAGAAAATAAAAGATTTGATTCTTAAATCAATTTGTGAACCAAATATGATCCAAATATGCTGACCAATTCGTGCACAAGCTAAAAGATACAAAAATATCCAATTTTGGCAACTTGTTCAATCATGAAAATCAAGAATATTTGATTTATCAATCAAAGATTTAATCTTCAATGCACATGGGTATGGGTCCAAATTTTGACCTAGATTGATTCCCTTATATGCAAGCAACCCAAGCATAACCTAGGACACGACTAAAAGACTGCAGAATGGCCATATCAATTTCAAGAATTTTCAAGAAAACTCAAAACTTGTTCTTACAATCTAGGCCAATTCAAGGTGCCTTGTCCATCCAAACACATTGCAGGAAGTACCAGGAGTGATTTGCAATCAAATTCAGGCACCAAAGCTCAAGGAATCACGAAATACAGTTTCACGGTTTGCACTTATAATTTAAAACTGTATCTCTTAATTCATACGCATTTGACATGTTTTTGTGATTGATTTGCATTGCTAGAGATCATACAAAGCTAATGGAATGACTGAATTGAACCATAGTGCCCTAAATCGAGAGATGCCATGATTCAATTTCTAGGGTTTTCAAGCTTTCAAATAGGGCTTTCCAGACCAGGAAAAATTGGAACCAATGGGATATATGGTTGAATTCGTGAGACCAAGACGATTGGAACACATACCTCGCGAAATATTTCTTTTTGCCATGTGTCTATTCGCTATTTTTCGTGCAGGGAGGTAGTGGAGGTTAAAAACCCCCGCTATCTGATTCTCTTTTATGCAGGACAAAGGTTGAAGATGGTGACGTGTGATCATCTGATTCGCGTGTTTGAAAAACGTGCGCTTTATTTTTTGTTTACAGCATATTTATTCGTTTGCATATATTATATTCAGTGGCTATTACAATAACAAAGAGATACAAGTGGTTGAGTGGTTGGGACGCTGGCCAATGAGTATTGGGACCTGGGTTCGAATCCCAGGTCCCCCAAAACCTTTATCTATTTTTTCTCCAGATGATCTCATGCAACGCTCACAGGATGGTCCACCATAGGCTTCAAAGATCCAGGCGCCAGATGGCCTCCTGGCCAAATCTGAAGGCTAGGATTGAAGGACTATCCTAATCTCCAGTCAACAAGCGTGTAGACAATTCAGAAAGTCAACAGGGCCTGGACGTTTTGGGCTTCTCAAAATGCAGATCTCACCTCCTCTTGGGCCCAACACCCCCCTGGGTTTATTTCTTTTTTCCTCTTTTATATTTTTATTTAATTGTTTTTTTTTATTAATTATTATCATTATTACTTAATTAACCAAATAATTTATTTTTCCTAATAAAAATCAGAAAACATAAAAAATATATTATTTTTATTAATTTCATTATTTTTGTAAATAAACAATTTAATTGACTTAGTTTTTTTTAATTAGGCATAATTTTAACATTTTTTGCAACAAAATAAAATTAATATAGAATTAGGGTTTTTTTAATAACTTTTAACCATTTTTAATTTATTTCCTAAAAGATAAAAAACTCAAAAAAAAATATTTTCTTTTAATTAATTAATTCCATTTTTTTAAATTTAGACTTAATTCTTAAATTCAAAAATAACCAAAAAATGTTTTATTTGACAAAAAGGGTCAAAACCCTAAAACTCTCCGATTCAATTTTTCTCGCGCGTATGATTTTTTGATTCATATTTTGATCCATATAATTGTATTTGCTCCGAGGATGTAATAGTTTTAATTAGGATTATTTATCGCTTTTATTTATTTTTCGCAATTTACTTTTTCAAGGGTTTGTTTTTGGCGATGTAAATACCCGACGCCTTGTAATAGCTTAGTTTTATTTTCCGCAACCATTAACTGCTAGATGTATGCTAATAGGCTATGCATGACAAGATCTATCTTAACTTAAAATCAATCGTAGCTCACCATAACATGTACAAAGATAACATAACTGAAAATTGACACATTTGCACATGCCACTCTTAGGGTACGCCTCACTTGGTTGTCTCGAACGTGGTCATTGAGTATAGGAAGTTTTAGAGGTCGCCCTCCTGTCTAAAGATCAAAGTTGCCTCGAAACGGTTACCTCGATAAAAAATGATCTAGGACATTAGGGTTACCGCTAAGGCGTCCTAACATTGCTTTGGTGACCACATGTCCCTTAATCGAATTGACCCGAAAACTCCAACGACGGTGTTACCTACTTCTCAATAGTTGGATAGCACTGTCTAAAGGACATTTACATAGTTTAATTCCTTTTGAGTCGGTAGAGGTTCTTAGGTACTTGCTCTTTCAAAACAAAACAAATTTTTCGCACTTACACTTTTGTTCAAACAAAGTTTTCAACAAACACTTCATACACTCTTGAGGACAGACACAAGAGTTAAATCGAAGTTTTCAAACAAAACTTTTTCAAAACCCACGAACACAAGAAAAGCAAAACTTTTTGAAAACATAGTGAGCAAGTACCTAAGAGCCCGTGGATAACCACAGATAGAAAGGTTGCTAACACCTTCCCTTTCTATAATCTACCTCCCGAACCTGAGAAATATCTCAAAAAGGAATCTTTCTGTGCTTTTGTCCTTTCCTTGTTGGATAAAATAAAAGACGGTGGCAACTCTTGCTTACCGCGACATTTTGCAAAAACAAACGCAAACGCAAACCAGCATTCCAAAATAGTCAATTCTCATTCCCACGATCACACACGCCGTCTTTGTGCATATTCTTTAAATGACTCCTTGTCCTTCTGGACCATGGCCCTGAGTTGATCATGGTCAGGCACCATGTCCACATTGTATTTGTATTGTCTAATAAACGCTTCACCCAAGTCATTAAAATTATGAATGTTGGCATTGTCCAGGCTTATGTACCATTTTAATGTTGCACCAGTCAAATTGTCTTGAAAGAAATGAATTAACAGGCGTTGATCATCTATATGAGTAGACATTCTCCTAACATATATCACTAAGTGAGCACGAGGGCAAGTGTTGCCCTTGTACTTTTCTAACTCTGGTACTTTGAACATTGTAGGTATTTTCACATTTGGAACCAAACACATATCATTCACATTCTGCCCAAATAGTTCTTTTCCTCTGAGATCTTTTAACTCTTTTTGCATCCTATCAAACTGATCTTGAAATCGTCCATTCGATCATAGACACCTAAGCTTTCACTTGATTGAGGAATAGGGCGATACACTTCATCATTAGCAAGTGGTACCACATTCACCGAGGGAGGTGCTGCATAGTGGATCTCATTTCTCGCAGCAGGAGTAATATGCACCACAGGAGATGCAGAAGCAACAGCATCCAGAGCAAGTGGAGCAGCTTAAGCATCCTGATTATAAACTTCGGGTATAAAGTTCTCTGGCATTCCCCCAGGATAAACTTGAGGCAACTGATTCTGAACAACAGTAGTTGGAGTAGCAGAAACAAGAACAATCAGAGCTTCGGTAGTAACTATTGTCTGTTGAGGCTGAGCAAGTGGTGGTTGATTCTGAGCAGCCACCAAAGATTCCATTAGAGCAGTGAGATTGGCTATACCTGCCTTTAGAGCAAAAACTTATTCGCGCAGCTCACGATTCTCTTCTTCTAGATTGTCCATCTTTCTTGTGAAATTAGCTCGAGTATTGTACTGATGAGACAACTTGCTGAACAAAGTAAAAAAGCTCAGTAAGACACCTGGTTATGCTTAAAAAATTCAAGAAGTATGTACAATATGATGCATGATATGCAATGCATATGATTTATTTGATTATTAATATTTCAAGGAACTCAGATTTATAGATAATTTTGCAAATATCAAAGTACTAACACATTTGAAATACTGAAAATCTCATTATAATAACCTCAAAACAGATTACACTTTTTAGTACAAATTTCAATAGTCCCAAATACAATATGAAGATAAAGTCTAAAAACCCTAAGAAAGCAAATATGAAGGAGATCACTCTACACGTTGACACTTGCCTGTGAGTCTTGCAATCTGAGCTTTCAAACTCTGGCTCTCTTCCGCATACCTGTTGGTGACATCTTTCCAGTCATTAGAGCCAGGAAGTGAGCAACTAAGGTTTGACCGAGGCTTAGAGGAAAATAAATCATCTTGCCTCTCCATCGTCTCTACAACATGGCTCTCAAGAATCTCGATCAAATAGTCTTTCTCCTTTAGGTCTGCTCGGTAGGACACCTCTAGAGTCTGGAACTTATTCTTCCAATATTCCTTTTCCTACTGCATCCTGACTAAGGCAAGCTGAAGTTCTTCCACATTATCTAACAAGGGAGGAGTGTTTTCACAAACATGTCAGGCATGGGTGCTTCCCTGGAATACGACATCTTCAATTGGATGACTCTTGCTTGTACCCACTGCAGATAATGCTCCAAATAAACAACCCATCCCGGTCTTAGGTCCTTCCTACTTTTCCTGTGAATATGACGCCAAGTCTTCGCAATCTCCTCTTTAGCTTCCTTATGAACCTCTCCCTCTTTAAGAAAGAAATCACTCAAATGAATATTATTTGGCTTATCCCTCATCGGATATCCAAGCTGTCGCCATGCAAGAACAGGGTTGTAGTTAATTCCTCCCTTCAGGTCTGCTCGATAGGACACCTCTAGAGTCTGGCACTTATTTTTCCAAGCTTCCTTTTCCTGCTGCATCCTGACTAAGGCAAGCTGAAGTTATTCCACATCGTCTAACAAGGGAGGAGTGGTTTTCACAAACATGTCAGGCATGGGTGCTTCCCGGGAATACGACATCTTCAATTAGATGGCTCTTGCATGTACCCACTGCAGATAAGGCTCCAAAGAAACAGCCCCTCTCGGTCCCAAGTCCTTCCTACTTTTTCTGTGAATATGACTGTTGTACCCCAAAATTTGCCCTCTCATTTCATCAACATTTTCTCACTACAAGACCCTTGGAGCTCAAGATCAAGTTAGAGTTTGCTCTGCTCAAGACTCCTCCTTGCACTGTTGACCCAAATTAGGGTTTGAGTTTGCACAAGGATGTTTTGACCTAAAATGCCCAAAGTAACTTTCATGCTTCATGTTGGACTCACAAGTTTATCCATACCAAGTTTCAAGCCTTGATTCCAATCTTTGCCCAATCAATTGGACAGTTGACCTAGAAATCAACTGTATTTGGGAAAAGTCAACTGTGGCCAATTGACAGTCAAACTTCACAATTTTTTACCCACATCAACATAATGAACTCATATGAACCATTTGATCAAGTTTGGATCATAATTCCACAAGAAATTTGATCAGATCATCAAAAGGGCAAAATGGTCATTTTTAGGGTTTTGACTGTACAAAGGCAATTTTTGACTGTTTGACCTAACCAATGGAAAACCAAGTTCACATATGGACTCAAGGAATCAATGGAATTGTCTTGACATATTCAACAAGTTCAAAAGATCTCAAATGCACATGATTGACAGAATGAATTTTCCAATCAATTGATCAAAATTTGATTGTATACTGAAAAGTCAAACTTTGACTTTTTGGTCAAAATCAAGTGCCAAGATTCATTTTTCATCAAGACATGTCAAATTATGAAACTTGTTCATCAAGAAATCCAAAATTGCAAATTAGGGTTTAAAATGAAGAAATTTCATAACTTAGAAATTTTCTAAGTTATCAAATTCCCTTATTTTTCCTTAACTTTGTCCCATTTTTTCATCAAGATACAAATGGATTCAAACAAAACTCAAAACAAGAAAGTTGTAGTCCATTGCAAAATCTACAACTTTTATTCACAAAGTTTTCTCAAAGGAAGCTTGTAGCTCAAGTTATGATTTTTGGAATAAGGGTGCAAAACATTTTTAACTTAGAGAAATTTTGACCTATTTTAGGCAGGATTTTTGTCCAACTTCATGGCCACTTTTCACATGGTTCCACTTGGAGTTTCAATTTTCATTACAAATATGGATTGTATTACACATTCCAAGCTTTCCAAATTATCTAAGAACTTCTCAAACACCCTTGTGGTTAGGGAGAATCGAATTTGTAAAGTTGGGCAAAATCCACTTTTGTTCTTGGCCAAGGCTTGTTCATAACACTTTGCATTTTCAACTCAGCATGGTTTATGCTAGCTTACAGGCCTCTAATCCTCTTCACACTCAATAATTAAATGACAAACCATTGTGTTCAAGCATTATTTTGTTCGTTTGGTCATTACATGCAAGATTAATCCATAATTAGAAAAAGTAAATTTGCCATTTTGGAAAAGATGCACTTTATGTCAAATAACAAATCCAAGAGGCATGGGCCAAATCTTTGAAGCTAGCATTTGTACATAAATCCCTCTGATCAAGAAGAAGAGATGCAGCATACTTTAGGGCATTGCACAGGCCTGTATTGAAACTTGCATTTTCTTGCTTCAAGTAGAAGAAACTTGGCAAAACAACTCCAATCTCTCATACCTGTAAACACCAACCTAAGCAAACTTGGCAAACATCTTTCACACTCCCTAACTGACCTAAAACACGACCAAACCACCCTTCATCCCTCCTCATACAGAAAATCATAGTTTTTCTGCAAAACAGAGTGCCTGCTGTAGATTGACTTCCACCATCCATTCCACTCGTTCATTTTGACCAAAACTAGTTCAAACACATTCTATATTATCCACACAAACTATCCCAAGCATTAAATCCAAGCTGTAACATCCTTAACATCGTTTGCCATTTTTGATTTCAAGCTATGCAGGTGGACTTCCATAGCACGATACAGGCACTTTCAGAGCAAGCCAAGCATAGGAGAAGCATCCTTGGACTTCAGGCAAGCTGTACCAAAGCTCAAACTCCATTGAAGATACCTCCATTGATGTACACGACTCAAGCTGAAACAGGTAAAAAATGAACTTCTATCTCTCAATATAGGAAGAGTTAGGCTTAGGTTTGTGAATGAAACATGTTCTCCTCATAGCCCTGAAGCCATCCATATACTCACTTTTCATTTATATTGAGTGTGCTGTGAGAATTTTGGCCATAAACATGGGAGAAAATTTAGGTCATAAATTGGGGATGAAGAAATTCTCCTTCGTTTCTGAGAGTTAGGTCAAGATTTTTATATGTATGAACTCGTGATTTAATGCTCTACATTGTTTATGTTATGAGTTTTGGCTAAAAATTAAGGAATTAGGAGTTAGTGTGGAACAAGGAAGGGTGCGCGTTTTCTGTTTCAAATGGCTGAAGGTTGAAGACAGAGTTGACTTGGATTGGGCCTGAGTCAACTTGTTGTTTGCACCCCTTTTTTAGTTTTGCACCCCCCTGGCCCATTGTGATATTTTGATCATTTTTGATTTTTTTCTTTTTGATCCTGACTTATCATTTTTTGCTCAAATATAAAAAATATTAAAAATATTTTTCCACCCATTTTTGCATTTTATTTGACATTTATTTGTTTTATTTAAACTTGTACATGTAAATAAATATTTATACTTTTATTTAAAACACTAAAAAATAATACAAAAATATATTTATTTTCAGTTATTATTTTATTTTACCTTTTGAAAACATTTTCTGAAAATATAGTTTTTTTAATAAATAATTAATATTTTATTTTGGTATATATTTAGTATATTTATTATATAATATAAATGCTTATATATATTTATTAAATACTTAGGATAAAATATGAAAATAATACCTTTTTATTTTTATTAATATATGACACAAAAAATACCTTTTTTACAATATACTTTTTTTATTCTTGTATAAATTAATATATAAATATTGTATATAATTAATAAATAATTGATATTTATTCAAAAAACTAGGGTTTTTCCCTAAAACATAAAAATACTTCAAAATTGACTTTTTTATTTTTTGTTTATATTTTACATTGAAAAATATTTTTACATACATAAAAAACCATTTTTGTGCATAATACATTTTTGCATATTTGTTGTATTTATTTAATTATTGTACAATTAAATAATTTGTATATTCAATATGGATGTAATAGTTTTAAATTTAATTTCTTGTTAAATATCCTCCATTCAAACATTTGTACCCCCATCCCCATAATCATGTTGTAATAATTTAGGACTTTAAATTTCCGCATTTAAAAGCTTTTAAATTATGCCATGATAGACCTAGGGTTTGTATGCAAAAATCAAATAACAAATAGTTTGACTAATACAAAGACAAAAAAGCATGAAAATGGAAAATGCACACTTGCACCCTTAGGGTTACTCCACTTGTTGCCTTCAAAAATGGGCCATATTGCATGTTGAGTGTCTTTGGCAAATTAAAAACAAATCAAATGATCATAGTCCCTCGATGACGCTATCAAGTTGCCTAAAAAATGATCAAGTCCCTTAAAGGAAAATTGCCAAAGACACTTGGCACTATTGCATTCATGGTCTAAACGATGACCCGCGCCCGTCCCGTTAACATTCTAACACAAGATTGTCCACCAAATACAATGGTGGAACAATACTGTTAAAAGGGTTAAAACATAGGAAAGATCTTTGAGAAATTTAGGGTAGATAGCTCTTGGTTACTTGACCAACTTGCAAAACAAATCCTTGCCATTTTTCAAAATACACCTCACAACACAATTTCCAAACAAATTTTCAAATCCTTGAAACATCTTTTCAAAAAGACAAACACCTTTTGTAAAACATTCGAGTAAAGAATTGTTACAAGGGTTGCCTAGACAAGGCATATTTTTCAAAACATTTTCAAAACCACACACACAAAGCACCATTTCAAACAATTGAAAATGCAAGGCAAGTGATCTAAGCAAGTAACTAAGAGCCCATGGATAACCATGGATAGAAAGGATGCTAATACCTTCCCTTTCTATAATCTACTCCCCGAACCCAAGAAAACATCTCAAAGGTTTTTGCTGTGCTTTTTAACCTTTCCTTAGGATAAAATAAAAAGTCGGTGGCGACTCTTGCTAAACCGAAACATTTGCGAAAACAAACGCATAACCTCAAGTCAGTTATCCCACTGTATCACAGAACTGGCGACTCTGCTGGGGAAATCGTTAAAAGTGGAGTAACCTTAGGGCTTAGATCACCCTTTTTTTGCATGACTAATTGTTTGCTTTGATTGCTTTATATTTTGGTTCACTTGTTTGGGCTTGAAATCCTACACCCAGATTTGGGGGAAACATTCATAGATAGCAATACGTTGTGGAAACTGTGCGGGGTATACCGACACGGTTGAAGCAATAGCTATATTAGTGCGACATATTTGTGAGTACCGGTAACCCTTGAGTTCAATCAAGGAGAGTACGGGGCCGCTGAGTGATGTCACTAAGCACTAATGACCTAAAACCTTACTTGACCATCTTGGCCTTTTATTAGGGGTAGTGAGATGACCGGCTTTGGTGCAGTCCGAAGTTGGTAGATACTCGATACTACACTCATTGAGGGTTGTTTTCTTGGAATATTTTGGTCGCTAGTTAAGTGGCTAAACCAAAACAATGAACATAGAAAATAATTCAATGATATTGAGCTCCTTAGAACCCGGTTACTATTTATAGGACAGGTTTTTAAGCCAACTACACTCAAGAGGGTACTTACCTATGAAACCTCATGCAAGCCTGAAACTAGGGTTTTGTGTGACTTGCTTGTACATATGTTTGTGCATACATCATGAACATCATAAAGCATCATATGCATCCACTAACCATTTTAAGGGTTTGGATCTTCATCTTTGTTCTTGATTTGTAGGTCATGGAAACTCTTTGCAGGAAAACCATCCAAGTCAACCTTGTGAGAATTCCTCATCAACTCAAGGAGCTTACATCCAGAATACCAGAAAGCTCTCTCTTCAGTGAAAGACATGGTAGACTGCTCAACCTAGTCAACACCAACATTGAAGAAGACATGGTGAAAGTGTTGTTCCAGTTCTTTGATCCCCTTCACCACTGTTTCACATTCCCCGACTACCAATTGGTGCCTACTTTGGAGGAATTTTCTCAACTCCTGAGAATTCCTATTCTTAATCAACTACCCTACAACGGTACGGAAAAAGAACCAAAGCCTGAAGATGTTGCTCAAGCACTACACTTGCAACCATCTGACATCAAGGGGCATTGGGAGACTAGAAGTGGTGTCAAAGGATTCTTGGCAAAATTCTTGTTTGAGAAGGCACAAGAGTGTTAGAATTCTTTGGATCTGCAAGCCTTTGAAGAAATTGTGGCACTCCTTATTTATGGGTTGGTCTTGTTCCCAAATCCTGACCAACTTAGAGATATCAACGTTGTCAAGATTTTCCTATCCAGGAATCCCATACCTACATTGCTTGGGGACATCCTCCACTCATTTTACACACGAACAATAAGGAAGAGAGGTGTTCTCATGTGTTGTACTCCTCTCCTTGCAAGGTGGTTTATTTCTCACCTTCCACAATCTGTTTTGAAGAATGAGCAAGGCTTAAGGTGGTCACAACGGTTGATGACCCTCACACACTCTGATGTACATTGGTGTCCTCGGTCCAGAGAAAATGTCATCATCGTCGATCGTTGTGGTGAGTTCCCTAATGTTCCATTACTTGGCATTAGAGGGGGCATTACCTACAACACTTGTCTAGCTTTGAGACAATTTGGATATGCACGGAGGGATGGCCCTCATGACATGCTGATTCCTGACCTAGCTTTTGACTTCGACAACGATGCGCAAGGACTTCGCCAAAGATTCATCAGAGCTTGAAGGATGCCTAACAAGGTAGATAGCAAGACACTGGGGCACAAGAACTCCATCCCTCTTGAGCCTTATCTCAAGTGGGTAAGAACCCTAGCCCAGAGTCTTATGATGCCTTACCCTCATGTTCTCCCTTTGATTAAAGAGCCTGTTAAGGAAGGAGAGGTTCCTTACACCATCCTACATCCTGACATGCCTACATCATGGGAGGAAATGCAGAAGAGTTGGATCCAACTCAAGGAAGAGCGAAATACTTTTGAAGCCAGCTTCTACGCCAGTGAGAAGAAGGTTTTAGAGCTCACCCGCTGACTTCACGAGGAGGAGACCCTCAAAACTTACATCGAACCAAAGAGGATGCGCAACGTCTTTTTACCTTAAGAAGTTTTTGTAATATTTGGCCCATGAGGCATTTATGTACTGACAAATTTTCTTCTTATTAATATGACGTGTGTTCTTTTTGTTTGCAACAATTTTGAATTTCTAAATCCTTGAATGCATTGCATGAATAAACATATCATTCATCATATGCATAAACAGGTCTCCACACCAGGTTTCCTTATCTTTCTGCTGTTTATTTCAGTAAGATGGATCTCGAACAGACGGTCAAAGATCTGCAATCACAAAACTCGCAGTTTCAACAGCTCCTAATGACCTTGGCAAAGGGTCAGGAGGATCTAAAAGCACTGTTGGGGAATAAAGAGCAAGAAAAAGGAAAAAAGACGAAGAAAAGAGTTGGGGTAGCTACACTGGGAAGAAGGTTTGAGAATGAAGCTAGAAGAGTTCTTGAATTTCCCTCCGCATCTGATGAGGGAACCAGTAAGGGAAAAGGAGCTGCACTACCTTCTGAGTCCGAAGCTGAAGAGGAAGAGGTTAAGGAAGATGAAGACTACTCAGAGCAGCAATACCCGCCAGCGGACGACAAATACAAAAAGCTGGAGGATAGACTGGTAGCTATGGAGCTGTAGAGAATTCCCGGGTTAGATTTTGAAGAATTGGGATTGATTGATGGGATTGTGATCCCTCCAAAGTTAAGGTGCCGATTTTTGCAAAATATGACGGGCTGTCTTGCCCAAAGATGCACCTGAGGTCATATGTCAGAAGAATTCAACCTCATACATCCGACAAAAATCTTTGGGTACACTTCTTTCAGGACAGCTTGTCCGGTACGCAGCTAGACTGGTTTTACCAGCTTGAGAGGTCAGAAGTACATAACTGGGAAGACTTGGCAGCTGCCTTTTATCGCCAGTATCAATATAACGCTGACTTGGCGCCAACCCGTACTCAGCTACAGAGTATGGGAATGGCCTCAAATGAGGGATTCAAAGAATACGCCCAGAAATGGCGCGACTTGGCCGGAAGAGTGCAGCCACCTCTTTCAGATAGGGAACTAGTTGATATGTTCTTGGGGACCCTATCTGGCCCGTTCTTCAACCATTTGATCGGGAGCTCTTCCGCAGGGTTTACTGAATTGATTCTGACTGGCGAACGGGTGGAAGCTGGTATTAAGAATGGAAAGATTCAAAGGGATGCCTCTGCCTCTACAACTGCTAAGAAATCATTTCCGGCCAAGAAGGAGGCAGCTGTTATATACTCTCAGAAAAGATCGGGAAGAACTGAGCGCCAGCCGACTGTGGGGGCCGTGATGATCCAAAATTCATCAAACGACCACAACGGCAGTTCACCCGCATCAATATGACGCCCGCACAAGTTCTTCCCCATTTGTTGAAGCTAAATATCACCACTATCAAAGAGGCACCAAAAAATGTGAATACAACTTCCCCGCATTATCATCCCAATGCTAAATGTGCCTATCATTCTGACAGCATCGGGCATGACACCAACGATTGTTGGGCGCTTAAGCATAAAATTCAAGACTTGATAGATTCAAAAGAGGTTGAGTTCGATGCTCCAGAAAAGCCAAACGTAATATCCGCTCCAATGCCGAAGCATGGTCGCAATGTCCATGCTATTGAAGAAGATCTGTATGTTTCTGTTGTTGATGATATGATGACCCCACTGTTGACAATCAAGTTGAATCTGTTGAAGGCTGGGATTTTTCCAGGATGTAAAGAATACTGCTACTGTTTTTCCTCCCTACCAATCGACTGTCCATTGCTGAAGATAGGCATCCAAGGCCTAATGGACAACCAACAAATTCTTTTCAAAAAGATTCCTGCTATTCCAACTCCTATCGAAGATGTTTCAATAATCACCATTTCCACCAATCTTTCCAAGGTCCCTAAAAAGCCTGTTAAGATTACATCCGCTACGAAGTTTGTTCCTCTGAAAATAACCATGCCCAGGCCTGTCCCCTACAAATCTGACAAATCAATACCATGGAATTATGGTGGAGAAATCTACTACCATGGTGTGAAACAAATTGAGATAACTGAAGAGAGCTCTAACGAAGAAGATGCCGACATTGGAAACATTGCCGGTACGAGCAAGATTACCCGAAGTGGGAGAATTTTCTCTCCAGAGATTGCCCCTCCAAAGGCAATCTTTGGACCCTCAGTTGCTGCCAAAGTTACTCCTACACCGATAAAACTTTCTGCAAGGACTCCGTTAGTTGAAGAAGTTGTTACTCCTGTGGTTGTCCCTCCTACTTCTGCTGATAAGGGGAAAGGGATCCAAGATGAGCTCGTCAGGACGAGGGCTCAGCCATTGGTTATCCCCGAAACCTCTAAGAAAGAAATGGAGGAGATTCTGAAAATAATAAAGAAAAGTGATTATGACGTCGTAGAGCAACTGGGGTAAACCCCCTCGAAGATATCCATGCTAGCTTTGCTGCTTTGTTCGGAGGCTCGTGCCAAAGCTTTGATAAGGTTTTTGAAGACAGCCCATGTGCCCCAGGAAACCTCAGCCGATCAATTCTAGGATTGTGTAGCCAGCCTTACCGCAGACAACGACCTGGGTTTCTCTGATGCTGACCTGACTCCGAAAGGAAGAAAGCACAATGACACATTACATGTGTCAGTCGAATGCCGAGGAACTACTCTTGCCCATGTTTTGGTCGACACTGGTTCTTCTCTGAACGTGCTGCCTAAGAAAGCTCTTAATCGATTGGATTGTGAAGGCTTGGAGCTGAAACCAAGTAATATCATTGTCAGGGCCTTTGACGGGTCTAAAAGGATGGTACATGGGGAGGTCGACATTCCCATCAAGGTGGGCACTGAAGTATTCCACTCAACTTTCTATGTGATGGACATCCGTCCGTCATACTCTTGCTTGCTAGGGAGACCATGGATACATAATGCTGGCGCAGTCACTTCCTCCCTACATCAAATGCTGAAATACCCTGTCAAAGGAAAAATCATAACTGTACACGGTGAAGAGGAATATATGATCAGTCATCTGAACTCCTTTCGGTATGTAGAGGTGGAGGGCGAATTCATTGAAACACCGTTCCAACACTTCGAGGAAATTGCTCCCGAAGTTGCAGTAGCAAAGGCAGTAGCTGAGGTACCCAAGCAGGTGGCCAAGATGGCATCTCTGAAAGACGCAAAGGCTTCAATGAAGGAAGGAAAGAGCTCAACATGGGGACAGTTGCCTGACATTCCTCACAAAACAGACAAGTTTGGGTTGGGATTTACCGCTGCGGGGCAAAACGCTATGCGTCGCTCAAAAATCGAAAGAACACCCATCAAGATTTCTCCTCATGGGATCAATGCTGTGGAAGACGAAGACGAAGAGGGTAACATTGAAGACTGGATCTTCCCAACCATCGAAGGGGGACTGCACAACTGGGAGGCGAAAGACTTCGTCCCCATTACTTTCATTAATCAGTAACTTATCTTTCGAACATTTCCTGTTGGTCTGTAATAATTACTTTTAAACAATCTGCACACTACTTTTCACCTCATGCCTTGCCCGGGGCATGTAGGTTCATTTGTAAGGGTTTTGATTCTCTTCATATTCATATGCCATGTTTAATGAATCATTGGACGTTTTTCATTTATAAACAGTTGTGCTCATTTTCTTTCCTTTTGCATTTTTGTTTGTTTAAGGATGGCTATCCCTTACACACACCCACACTCACAAATGCAGGTACCCATCCACTCTGGATTCTATGGGTGACTATTCTGCTATGTCCTTCAATAACTCTGAAGATTTGGTCAATCAAGCTGAGTGCGAAGACGACGAAGATTGTGAAGTACCAGGAGAGCTAGCCAGACTTCTACAACAAGAAGAGAGGGCCATCTTGCCCCACGAAGAGTTGTTGGAAACTGTCAACTTAGGAACAGAGGAAGACCGGAAGGAAGTACAAGTGGGTGCCAATCTGGAACCAAGTGTCAAGGAGCGCTTGATACTGCTGTTGAATGAATACGTTGAAATCTTCGCCTGGTCTTATGAAGACATGTCGGGTTTAGACACAGACGTCGTGGTTCACCGTCTCCCTACAAGAGAGGATTGTCCACCGATCAAGCAAAAAGTCCGCCGAATGAGGCCCGACATGTCTGAGAAGATTAAAGCTGAAGTAATGAAGCAATTCAACGTTGGATTTCTGGCTGTTACATCCTATCCATAATGGGTTGCTAACATCGTGCCAGTACCTAAAAAAGACGGCAAGGTTAGAATGTGTGTGGACTACCGGGATTTGAACAGGGCTAGCCCTAAAGATGATTTTCCGATACCGCATATCGACATCTTGATTGACAACACAGCTTAGCACAAGGTGTTTTCCTTCATGGACGGATTCTCGGGCTACAACCAGATTAAAATGGCCCCCGAGGACATGGAGAAAACAACCTTTGTTACATAATGGGGTACCTTCTGCTACAAGGTGATGCCGTTCGGACTGAAGAACGCAGGGGCAACTTATCAACGCGCCATGGTAGCTTTATTTCATGATATGATACATCATGAGATCGAAGTTTACGTAGACGATATGATAGCTCGATCACAAATAGAGGAGGAACACCTTGAACATATGCAAAAGCTGTTTGCCAGGTTGAAGGAGTACAAACTCAAGCTGAATCCAAGTAAGTGTACTTTTGGAGTTAGGTCTGGTAAACTTCTAGGATTTATTGTCAGCAACAAAGGCATTGAGGTCGATCCAGAAAAAGTGAAAGCTATACAAGAAATGCCTGCTCCGCGTACTGAAAAGGAGGTTCGAGGGTTCTTGGGGCGCTTGAACTATATTGCCAGATTCATCTCTCATCTGACGTCTACCTGTGAGCCAATTTTCAAACTATTGAAGAAAGGTCAGGTAGTCGAGTGGAACGACGATTGCCAAGCTGCTTTTGATAAGATCAAGGAGTATTTGCTAGAACCTCCTATTCTGATGCCACCCGTCGAAGGAAGGCCGCTGATCATGTATCTGACCGTCTTGGATAACTCAATGGGGTGTGTATTGGGCCAGCATGACGAGTCTGGTCGAAAAGAGCATGCCATTTATTACCTTAGCAAAAAGTTTACCGACTGTGAGACTCGCTACTCACTGCTCGAGAAAACTTGCTGCGCTTTGGTATGGGCTGCTCGCCGACTAAGGCAGTATATGTTGACTCATACCACTCTGTTGATTTCCAAAATGGATCCTATCAAGTATATCTTCGAAAATCCTGCTTTATCTGGAAGAATCGCTAGATGGCAGATGATCCTGACAGAGTATGACATCCAGTATACTACCCAAAAAGCTATAAAAGGGAGTGTACTAGCTGACCATCTAGCTCATCAAGCTATCGAAGATTATCAGTCCATGAGATTCGACTTCCCGGACGAGGACATCATGAATGTAGACACCATTAAAGGTAACGGACCGTATGACGGACCTGAAAATGGATCCCGATGGACCTTGTACTTTGATGGTGCTTCAAATGCACTTGGAAACGATATTGGTGCGGTACTTATTTCCCCGGAAGGTTGCCACACACATTTCACGGCCCGACTTTGCTTCAGTTGTACCAACAACATGGCTGAATATGAAGCTTGCATCTTTGGTCTCAAGGCTGCTATAGACTTGGGGATCAAATCTTTGATCGTATTTGGGGACTCGACTTTGGTTATCAGTCAAATCAAAGGAGAGTGGGACAGCAAACATCCTAATCTTATCCCATACAAAGAACATGTCCTGACATTGTTGCCTCATTTCGAGCAAATCACCTTCGAGCATTTCCCACGAGAAGAAAATCAGCTAGCAGATGCTTTGGCTACAATGTCTTCCATGTTTAAACTCAACTGGGATAAAGAGGCTCCCCAAATCACCATCGAGCAAATGGATGAACCTACGCATTGTCATGAGATTAATACCGAAGAAGAAGTGGAACAACCCTGGTTTCACGAAATCAAAAGGTATCTCCAGACTAGACAATATCCCGAAGGAGCTTCAGTAAATGACAAGAAGTTCCTAAGGAAATTTGCTGCCAAGTTCTTCCTGAGCAACGGCATCCTCTATAAACGCAGCCATGATTGTGTTTTACTCAGTTGTGTGGATAAAGCTGAAGCAGAGTTAATCATGACCGAGATACACAGCGGTACATTTGGCACCCACTTGAGCGGGCATACGATGGCTAAAAAGATTCTAAGGGCAGGCTATTACTGGTCTACCATGGAAGCAGATTGCCATCAGCATTCCCGTACTTGCCACAAATGTCAGGTCTACGTTAACAAGATTCATATTCCTCCTGTTCCTCTCAACATTCTGACAGCTCCTTGGCCATTCGCAATGTGGGGCATTGACATGATTGGAGAGATCAAGCCCACGACGTCCAATGGACATCGCTTTATCCTGGTCGCCATTGACTATTTTACCAAATGGGTCGAAGCAGCTTCCTTCGCCTCTGTTACCAAGAATGTGGTTGCCCGCTTCATCAAGCAGAACCTCATATGTCGGTATGGTGTCCCCGACAGGATCATCACAGACAACGGTACAAATCTGAATAATACTATGATCACCGCTCTATGCGAACAGTTCAAGATTTATCATCACAATTCATATCCCTATCGGACGAAGATGAACGGTGCTGTTGAAGCTGCGAACAAAAACATTAAGAAGATCATTCAAAAAATGACAGTCACCTACAAGGACTGGCATGAGATGTTACCGTTTTCTCTGCACGGATACCGTACCACGGCACGTACTTCGACAGGGGCAACCCCATTTTCTTTGGTATATGGCATGGAAGTTGTCTTACCCATGGAAGTTCAGATTCCTTCTTTAAGGATTATGAAGGACGCTGGTTTAAATGAAGACGATTGGATTCAGACCCGACTTGATCAACTCAATTTGATCGACGAGAAGCGACTCGCTGCTGTTTGCCATGGTCAGACGTATCAAAAACGGATGATCAAGGCTTTCAATAAGAAAGTCAGACGTCAAGTATATCAAGTCGGAGATCTCGTAATCAAGCGAATTATCTTGCCGCAAAGTGATCCTAGGGGAAAATGGACTCCTACTTACGAAGGACCATTTGTAATCAAGAGCATATTTTCTGGTGGTGCAATGATTCTGACCACCATGGACGGCGACGATTTGCCGCACCCTGCGAACACAGACATAGTCAAAAGATACTATGCATAAAATCACCCGACAAGTCGAAAACCCGAAAGGGCGACTTGGGAAAAAGGGGGAATCCCGGTGAACCGAATACCCGGAAGGGCGGTTCAGGCAAAAATTAGGGATAAAACAAAAAAAAATTTGTACACCCGGCAAGTCGAAAACCCGAAAGGGCGGCTTGGGCAAAAAAGGGTTTCCCGGTGGATTGAAAACCCGAAAGGGCGATCCAGGCAAAAGTTAGGGAATTAACGCGTATGACTATGTCTCGTCGGATCACTTTAAGGACAATCTCCTCATCAACCAGCTCCAAGCTTCTGATCAATCCATTCATCGGCGGACGAAGCATTGAATGGACAGATATTCAGAGTTGCGAAGGCTATAGCAGAATGGAATCCCATGGAATTGTTTCACATAGCCATCTTTCTTTTGTATAAATTTTTCAATTTTTACGACAATATCCTCTTACTAGGATGCCTGTCTCATTTGTACAAAGATACTCATAAAAAGTCAATACAAATACTTTTCCAAATACAGAAATTTGCTTTGTCGTCCTTTTTCTCTTTGGCACTTATGTTTTATTTGAGAAACGTCCAATGTGTTGTTAAATAGGCATATGCATTTGAACATAATCATTTTCCTTACAAATCAAGAAAGATGATTGCTGATAGGATGAAGGTACAGGTAGATATCTTGATGCCCCTTCAGAAGGAATCCCTAGCAGAATTAAACTCCAAATTCCTCAACAAAGTCAAAATCCAGAACTTAATTCCCCAAACAGAAATAAACTTCAGGATCTCCAGCAGAACATAAGCTTTTTCCAAAACTGATTTCCCCAGCCAGAGAGCCTTCTAGAACTCAATTCCCCTCAAAGTTAAATTTCAAAATCCCCATTGGAGCCTTAAAATCTGAAAATCCTATCCCTAGTGGAGCTAAAAGTTCCAGCTATCAATCCCCAACGGAACCAGACTGGTGAACCTTCTCCCCACAGAGATACTTCGCACCAGACTGAAGACTCTCAGTCTTACTTCTCCAGCATAAGTCTACCAGGTTCTGGACTCCCCAGTAGAGATCATCAGAATTCTCTTGCCCTACAAGTCACCAAGGAGATCCAATCCCCAACAGTGGTCCTAAGATCCCTTAACAATTGAAGATCTTGTTCCCCAAGCAGTCAGCAGTCGACAAGGATGTCTCATCTTCAGCAATCAAAGATTCTTGCAATCGCCTGCAGTAGTCAAGGATTCACTTTCCCCGACAACAGTCAAGATTCTATTATCTCCAGCCATCCAGGATTCATCTATCCCCAGCAAGACAGCTCATCAGCTTACATGCGCATTCATTACATTCATATCATAAACATTGATATAACATATATTGCATCATACATTTCATGCAACATAACTTTGTGTTTAGCTAACATTTTGTCTTTTTCAGGATAAGAATAAAAGGCTATCATTAACAATTATCCAAGATGCAGCTCTACACGGACTCATCATGAGGCAACCCTACACCGGTTCCTTCTCAATTCAGATGCAGCTCTACACGGACTCCCCATGAGGCAACCCTACACCGGTTCCTTCTCAATTCAGATGTAGTTTTATACGGACTCATCATCAGGAAGCCCTACACCGGTTCCTTCTCCATTCCAAGACTTCTGAAAATAGTTTACAGGTTCTCCAGACACGGATGTTAACCTATTGCTTGTTCAGATTCTTCAACTTTTGAAAACAGTTTACGGACGCCTCCCAACATGGATGCTGCTCTATTGCTTATTCAACTTCAAGACTTCTGAAAACAGTTTACGGTTTCTCCAGACACGGATGTTAACCTATCGCTTGTTCAGATTCTTCAACCTCTGAAAACAGTTTACAGATTCTCCAAACACGGATGTTAATCTATCGCTTGTTCAGACTCAACTTTTGAAAACAGTTTACGGACGCCTCCCAACATGGATGCTGCTCTATTGCTTATTCAACTTCAAGACCTCTGAAAACAGTTTACGGTTTCTCCAGACACAGATGTTAACCTATCGCTTGTTCAGATTCTTCAACCTCTGAAAACAGTTTACGGATTCTCCAAACACGGATGTCAATCTATCGCTTGTTCAGACTCAACTTTTGAAAACAGTTTACGGACGCCTCCCAACATGGATGCTGCTCTATTGCTTATTCAACTTCAAGACCTCTAAAAACAGTTTACGGTTTCTCCAGACACGGATGTTAACCTATCGCTTGTTTAGATTCTTCAACCTCTGAAAACAGTTTACGGATTCTCCAAACACGGATGTCAATCTATCGCTTGTTCAGACTCAACTTTTGAAAACAGTTTACGGACGCCTCCCAACATGGATGCTTCTCTATTACTTATTCAACTTCGAGACTTCTGAAAATAGTTTACAGGTTCTCCAGACACGGATGTTAACCTATCGCTTATTCAGATCCGATATTTTTGAAAACAGTTTACGGATTCTCCAAACACGGATGTTAATCTATCGCTTGTTCAGACTCAACTTTTGAAAACAGTTCACGGATTCTCCAAACACGGATGTCAATCCATTGCTTATTCAAGACCCCCCAGTTCAGAGATATTCCAAAACAGGGACACCTTTCTAATACTCATTCCAGATGGCATCTTTAAGCCCATCCCCGACAAGATTCTGTCACCCCTCCAGATGGCATCTTTAAGCCCATCTCCAAATGGCATCTCTAAGCCCATTCTCGCATCCAGTGTTTCGACGAGTGCAAATTTAAGGGCACTCTAGTGTCCAATCTCCTTTTACCTTCGAGACACGAAAGGCAAACCTGCCAATCTAACTCTTCAGGTTCAAGCAGATTGAATAGGGGCAACTGTTGTACCCCAAAATTTACCCTCTCATTTCATCAACATTTTCTCACCACAAGACCCTTGGAGCTCAAGATCAAGTTAGAGTTTGCTCTGCTCAAGACTCCTCCTTGCACTGTTGACCCAAATTAGGGTTTGAGTTTGCACAAGGATGTTTTGACCTAAAATGCCCAAAGTAACTTTCATGCTTCATGTTGGACTCACAAGTTTATCCATACCAAGTTTCAAGCCTTGATTCCAATCTTTGCCCAGTCAATTGGACAGTTGACCTAGAAATCAACTATATTGGGGAAAAGTCAACTGTGGCCAATTGACAGTCAAACTTCATAATTTTTAACCCACATCAACATAATGAACTCATATGAACCATTTGATAAAGTTTGGATCACAATTCCACAAGAAATTTGATCAGATCATCAAAAGGGCAAAATGGTCATTTTTAGGGTTTTGATTGTACAAAGGCAATTTTTGACTGTTTGACCTAACCAATGGCAAACAAAGTTCACATATGGACTCAAGGACTCAATTGAATTGTCTTGACACATTCAACAAGTTCAAAAGATCTCAAATGCACAGGATTGACAGATGAATTTTCCAGCCAATTGATCAAAATTTGACTGTATACTGAAAAGTCAAACTTTGACTTTTTGGTCAAAATCAAGTGCCAAGATTCATTTTTCATCAAGACATGTCAAATTATGAAACTTGTTCATCAAGAAATCCAAAATTGCAAATTAGGGTTTAAAATGAAGAAATTTCATAACTTAGAAATTTTCTAAGTTATGAAATTCCCTTATTTTTCCTTAACTTTGTCCCATTTTTTCATCAAGCTACAAATGGATTCAAACAAAACTCAAAATATGAAAGTTGTAGTCCATTGCAAAATCTACAACTTTTATTTACAAAGTTTTCTCAAAGTAAGCTTGTAGATCAAGTTATGATTTTTGAAACAAGGGTGCAAAACATTTTTAACTTAGAGAAATTTTGACCTATTCTAGGCAGGATTTTTGTCCAACTTCATGGCCACTTTTCACATGGTTCCACTTGGAGTTTCAATTTGCATTACAAAGATGGATTGTAGTACACATTCCAAGATTTCCAAATTTTCCAAGAACTTCTCAAACACCCTTTTTGTTAGGGAGAATCGAATTTGTAAAGTTGGGCAAAATCCACTTTTGTTCTTGGCCAAGGCTTGTTCATAACACTTTGCATTTTCAACTCAACATGGTTTATGCTAGCTTACAGGCCTCTAATCCTCTTCACACTCAATAATTAAATTCCAAACCATTGTGTTCAAGCATTATTTTGTTCATTTGGTCATTACATGCAAGATTAATCCATAATTAGAAAAAGTAAATTTGCCATTTTGGAAAATATGCACTTTATGTCAAATAACAAATCCAAGAGGCATGGGCCAAATCTTTGAAGCTAGCATTTGTACAAAAATCCCTCTGATCAAGAAGAAGAGATGCAGCATACTTTAGGGCATTGCACAGGCCTGTATTAAAACTTCCATTTTCTTGCTTCAAGTAGAAGAAACTTGGCAAAACAACTCCAATCTCTCATACCTGTAAACACCAACCTAAGCAAACTTGGCAAACATCTTTCACACTCCCTAACTGACCTAAAACACGACCAAACCACCCTTCATCCCTCCTCATACAGAAAATCATAGTTTTTCTACAAAACAGAGTGCCTGCTGCAGATTGACTTCCACCATCCATTCCACTCGTGCATTTTGACCAAAACCAGTTCAAACACATTCTATATTATCCACACAAACTATCCCAAGCATTAAATCCAAGATGTAACATCCTTAACATCGTTTGCCATTTTTGATTTCAAGCTGTGCAGGTGGACTTCCATAGCACGATACAGGCACTTTCAGAGCAAGCCAAGCATAGGAGAAGCATCCTTGGACTTCAGGCAAGTTGTACCAAAGCTCAAACTCCATTGAAGATACCTCCATTGTTGTACACGACTCAAGCTGAAACAGGTAAAAAATGAACTTCTATCTCTCAATATAGGAAGAGTTAGGCTTAGGTTTGTGAATGAAACATGTTCTCCTCATAGCCCTGAAGCCATCCATATACTCACTTTTCATTTATATTGAGTGTGTTGTGAGAATTTTGGCCATAAACATGGGAGAAAATTTAGGTCAGAAATTGGGGATGAAGAAATTCTCCTTCGTTTCTGAGAGTTAGGTCAAGATTTTTATATGTATGAACTCGTGATTTAATGCTCTACATTGTTTATGTTATGAGTTTTGGCTAAAAATCAAGGAATCAGGAGTTACTGTGGAATAAGGAAGGGCGCGCGTTTTCTGTTTCAAATGACTGAAGGTTGAAGACAGAGTTGACTTGGGCTGGGCCTGAGTCAACTTGTTGTTTGCACCCCTTTTTTAGTTTTGCACCCCCCTGGCCCATTGTGTGATATTTTGATCATTTTTGATTTTTTCTTTTTGATTCTGACTTATCATTTTTTGCTCAAATATAAAAAATATTAAAAATATTTTTACACCCATTTTTGCATTTTATTTGACATTTATTTGTTTTATTTAAACTTGTACATGTAAATAAATATTTATACTTTTATTTAAAACACTAAAAAATAATACAAAAATATATTTATTTTCAGTTATTATTTTATTTTACCTTTTGAAAACATTTTCTGAAAATATACTTTTTTTTTATAAATAATTAATATTTTATTTTGGTATATATTTAGTATATTTAATATATAATATAAATGCTTATATATATATATTTATTAAATACTTTGGATAAAATATGAAAATAATACCTTTTTATTTTTATTAATATATGACACTAAAAAATACCTTTTTACAATATACTTTTTTTATTCTTGTATAAATTAATATATAAATATTGTATATAATTAATAAATAATTGCTATTTATTCAAAAAACTAGTGTTTTGCCCTAAAACATAAAAATACTTCAAAATTGACTTTTTTATTTTTTGTTTATATTTTACATTGAAAAATATTTTTACATACATAAAAAACCATTTTTGTGCATAATACACTTTTGCATATTTGTTGTATTTATTTAATTATTGTACAATTAAATAATTTGTATATTCAATATGGATGTAATAGTTTTAGATTTAATTTCTTGCTAAATATCCCCCATTCAAACATTTGTACCCCCATCCCCATAATCATGTTGTAATAATTTAAGACTTTAAATTTCCGCATTTAAAAGCTTTTAAATTATGCCATGATAGACCTAGGGTTTGTATGCAAAAATCAAATAACAAATAGTTTGACTAATACAAAGACAAAAAAGCATGAAAATAGACAATGCACACTTGCACCCTTAGGGTTACTCCACTTGTTGCCTTCAAAAATGGGCCATGTTGCATGTTGAGTGTCTTTGGCAAAACAAAAAAAAATCAAATCATCATAGTCCCTCGATGACGCTATCAAGTTGCCTAAAAAATGATCAAGTCCCTTAAAGGAAAATTGCCAAAGACACTTGGCACTATTGTATTCATTGTCTAAACAATGACCCGCGCCCGTCCCGTTAACATCCTAACACAAGATTGTCCACCAAATACAATGGTGGAACAATACTGTTAAAAGGGTTAAAACATAGGAAAGATCTTTGAGAAATTTAGGGTAGATAGCTCTTGGTTACTTGACCAACTTGCAAAACAAATCCTTGCCATTTTTCAAAATACACCTCACAACACAATTTCCAAACAAATTTTCAAATCCTTGAAACATCTTTTCAAAAAGACAAACACCTTTTGTAAAACATTCGAGAAGAATTGTTACAAGGGTTGCCTAGACAAGGCATCTTTTTCAAAACATTTTCAAAACCACACACACAAAGCACCATTTCAAACAATTGAAAATGCAAGGCAAGTGATCTAAGCAAGTAACTAAGAGCCCATGGATAACCATGGATAGAAAAGGTGCTAATACCTTCCCTTTCTATAATCTACTCCCCGAACCCAAGAAAACATCTCAAAGGTTTTTGCTGTGCTTTTTAACCTTTCCTTAGGATAAAATAAAAAGTCGGTGGCGACTCTTGCTAAACCGAAACATTTGCGAAAACAAACGCAAAACCTCAAGTCAGTTCTCCCACCGTATCACAATGACGCCAAGCCTTCGCAATCTCCTCTTTAGCTTCCTTATGAACCTCTCCATCTTTAAGAAAGAAATCACTCAAATGAATACTATTTAGCTTATCCCTCATCGGATATCCAAGTTGTTGCCGTGAAAGAACAGGGTTGTAGTTAATTCCTCCCTTTGTACCAAGAAGAGGTACATTGGGAAAACTACCACAACTGTCAACAATCTCTACATCATGGTAAGCCTGGTGATACCAAACAATATCTAAATGAGTAAGGGCCATAATCTTTGGAGCCCAACGAGGTTCCTTCTTGACATCCCAGAAAGCATCAGATCAAGGTAAGTGAGAAATAAACCACTGATACAACAAAGACGTGCAACAAATGATCATCCCTCCATGATAAGAATCCCGAAGATGAATAGAGTAATAAGTATCACCCAATAATGTAGGGACTGGGTTCCCAATCATAAAGATCTATATGGCATTGATATCCACAAATTTGTCGACATTGGGAAATAAGAACAATCCATAAGCAAGTAGAGCAAAGATGGCCTCAAAAGCAACCGTACTCTTCATTCTGGAAAAATAATGAGCTTTCTCCAATAAGAACTGAGTTGGTAATCCTCTAATCCCTCATTTGGTATTCATGTGTGCTTCAACCTCAGACTTCCCCAAATGGATCAAAGCAGCAATCCCATGGGATTTTGGCTCCCCCTTCAAACCAGTAAAAGGAACACGATCAGTAATAAGTAAACCCATCAGATAAGAATACTCATCTAATGCAGGCATTAACTGATAATCAGGGAAAGTAAAGCATCAATACATTAAATCATAAACCTGGACCAAAGTCGAGATAATTCCCTCCTTCATCCTGAGCTTCATAATAGAAATGATGGACCCATACTTCCTCCGATAATCTATAGAACTCTAGATCTCGGGTGTCAGACTCATCAACTCATCTATCTTGGGATCTTTGAAATCATACTTCTTAGTCTTTCTTTTTACAAAATCCATAGTCAAAACGTACCTGAGATATTCACAAAGAGTCAACTTTAAGTCCCTTTAAACGAAATGTTTTAAAGGATGCTCATGGGTGCATGAATGTATGATGATACAATCACACACAAGATCATAAACATAGGGTTCAAAAGTTCAACGTCACGAGCATGAGGTCGAAGGTACTACCCACAAGGTATGGTATAAAAGTTTATCACCTGTCAAACAAGGTTCTAAGAGGTTCTCATAGTCTACATCCTTCCTTCGGATATTACCAACTTCTCAATTGACTCAATAATTAGCAATATTCTCAATAAAAACTCGTCCGAGTGTAGTATCGCGTGACAACTATTTCCGGATTACTCCGTCATAGCTTCCGAACTACACCTAAAAGGCCAAGATGGGTTAAAGGTTCTACGGTCCTCAGCTTAAACAGTCTTCCAGGTCGAAATCAGCACGTCTTCCCGATTACTCGGTAAATGACACTATAGTCAAAGGGGCCTCCATTGAGTGGGGGATCTCATGCCTCCTTTTTTGAGATTACTCTCTCAAAGTTAACATAACTATACCGCCCGTCCTATCTTAAGTTTTCCCAAGTCCGGGTATAGGACTTATGAGAAATGACCAAGCACCCTGAAAACCAAGAAAATCCAGAAAAACAGATATACAACATATAAGATACAACACATAATAGCACATATTCAGATAAAAAAAGATAGACTCAACCCACTTAAGAATGGACCAGCAAGAGGTTAATCTATCCCCAGTGAAGTCGCCATTTTTTCTATAGCGGTAGAAACGCTGAGACTAAGCCATTAGATTGACTTGACTCGCACAGATCAAAATAAAAATCACCATCGTGCATTATTTTTTCCAAAGGAATAGGAAAAGAGCGAATAACCCAAAAAGAGGGGGAGGTAATCTAAGTTCGGGGGTTGGTTATGCAAAGGGAAGGTATTAGCACCCTAAACATCTACGGCACTCCGTAGGAGCCTCTTTGAAAATCTGTGTATTTTGGCTATAAATGTTGTATACAAAAATAAATTGTGGAGATGAGAAAAGAAGTATTTTTTTTATAATTTTTGCACCCGCCACGGTTGCGAATATTTAGTTCCTACGTACGACCTTCTGTGTAATAGGGGATCAGGGTACTCGTAGTTCATCTTTTAAAAAAATTTAAAACACAAGTGCGTTGGTTAAATTTTAAGAGACGAGATGTCATCTCCATTATCCGAGTGGAAAACATGCTTACTACCCACAATTATGAGAAAGGAGAATTCGCATCATCTCAAAGTGGAGGATATGACTTGGATTTTAAAATCAACAAAGCCTCACTCAACACCCAAATGGAAAATATCTCCCTTCACTACATATTATAGAAGTATAGTTGTTTGCGTCACTACAATGATTGACAAGAGTCTAATCTTTTGAGAACATTTTAAGGTAAAAAGCCAAAATAGAAAAATGGTTTGAATGAGTTTGATTGACTCTTAATGTTCTCACAAAAAATGTCCATGTATTATTAAATCGATTAAAGTTTAACTAAGAAAATGTTTTGAAAATGCATGGACATAAGTCCAAATTTATTATGAAAGTTGTTCAAGTTTTGAAACAAGAAGAGTTTTCAAAAGGAGGGAGAAGATTTTTGAAATTAAAGAAGATAGGAGGAGATGAAGGGACTAACCTAAAGCATAAGGTAAAAGCTAGGAAAAAGAACCATCTAACCAACAAGAAGCGAACACTTGACACAATGAGTCAATGTAGAGTTCACATCCTTTAGATTTGAAACCAAACAATCAAAGATAATAAACCTATTAAAAAAACAAACTTCAATTGCATTAAGTCTTCACAAAAATTGGGCAGAGTAACGACTGTATACAGATGAATTCCCGATCACAGACAAAGCATGTAATCACAATAACCTGCACACAAAGCAAACAAGCAAACAACCCAATATCTTGCGGTAAACCCCAATAACTCTAGACAAAATAACAATTGAGGTCACAAGGTCTCAAAGTAGGTCACAACTTCTAATCCTAAGTCCAAGAAGTCCACAATCTCCATAATGCCAAGGATAGTAACCAAGTGGTCCAAGTAACATTAAAGTTTTTATGGTTCAAGTTGATTATTAGGTATCTTCAAAAAGAAAATGAGCAAAAATGAAAATAGCCTGAAATGCAAATGCCAAAATAATTGTGCTTAAAGTAAAAGCATAAAATAAAAGTATAAAATAAAGTCAATTGTTAATGAGTTAGAAATTAGAGGTTAGTTGAATGACCATCTTGAAATTTGCATTTGAAAACTCATTAGAAGATTGATAAAATCAAAGCCTCTCAACAACAAGTTTCATTTGCTTTTCGTTAAGTATATCGTTCATTTCAAAATCTCAAGGCTACAATAAATGATCAATGATGTTTAAGTGATTCAATTTGACCAAAGTTGATGAAAATTCATTAGAGGATTAATAGGACCAAAGCCTCCTAACAATGAATCTCAAGGTTATTGGACCAAAGGGTTAAAATTAACATACTTGGACTTACAAACATGGGTTTGGGCCACAAATGATCATTTTCTCAAATCGGGATAAAATTTAGCGCTATGTTAAGCAATTGTAAGTGGACTTATATAGAAGTCGCACCTATTTTTAGGTCGGTCAATAGCAATTTATGTACAATATGTTTTGAGAAATGATATAAAAATCATTCTCCAATAACATTTAGTATAATAAGAAGGGGATAAGATGAAGAGGGATGTGGTAAGAATTAAACCATATTTGAACCAAAAATTTAATCAAGCTATTATTAAAATCATTTATCCATTTTTTGTAGAGTTAAACTCAACACCATGGATCCAATGATGTTAACAAAGCTCATGATCAAAATCTCATAGTCCAAGATCATCCAGAATATATACAGGATAAAATATATTTAAAAAGTAAAGAAAAATATTAAAAAAAGGTTTAAAAATGGGAATAAAAGTAGAAAATATAAATTATATTCAAAACATCCAAGAAAAATCAAACAAGACCATAGAAAAATCAGAAATGAGCTCAAGTATTTATATACAATTTTTGGTAATTTTTTAAAGTCAGAAACTATTTTTAAAATTAAAAAAATAGGAAAAACAAACCAAAAATTGTGAAATATAGCAAAGTCAGAAATAAAAATAAAATAAGGTCACCAATATTTGTCAAAAGATCATTGGATCCTTCCATATTTTTTTTCATAATTTAAAATTAATAAAAGTATTTTTAAACATTTAAAACAATTCAAATAAAGTGAAAAATTATAAAAAATATCAGAACACAAAATAAAATTGTGAAAAATAATAATCAGAAAGAGAAAAATCAAAAGCATTTTTCATGATTTTTTCAGATTTTTTTGAAGTTAAAATGAATTTCCTATGATTTTTTGAAGTTTAAAACCATTTAAATATAAAAATCAGAAATAAAAATAAAGTCAAAAAAAATGTGGACCAACGGATGAGAGTCAATATTGAACTGGGCCCAAAATGCAGATGGGGTATTAAGGGTCCAAGTTCAGAAATTGAACTTGGCCCAATTAAACAGGGGATTTAGATTAAGTAGAATTTTAATTTAAAAATTTGATTTTTTGAATTCTTATAATTAAAAGTTAATAGAGTATAATACACCAATTAAATTTAATTATCCTAATAATTATATAACTATATTAATCATTTACCAACAAATCTAAAGCTAATAATAAAATCACCCATTTTTGTGTTTGGATATTTTTTATAGACTAAATTAAGCAATTAATGAAATTAATATTTTATATCCTTTTTAGAATAATAAAGTAACTAAATATAATGATTAGTAAATTAAATATGAAGGGATTGTTACCCAATATCTATAGCCTAGTTTAAACAAGAGTTTGTGTAAAAATAAAATAAAATAGAAATAACAAATGAAATAAATTGAAGAGATTACCTTTCACGTGACTTTATCTCTATTGCTATCATCAATTTTTAAAGCACTGACCAATGGTGGCTAGACATGTGGCATTTAATTAAAACAAAACTAAGAAAAAAAGTAAAGAGATAACACGAATACATCCAAGAGATCAATCTTTTCTCTTTCACATGTACCCTTTTTTTCATTCATAACTTTTGAAGAAACAATAACAACAAGCAAATTTCTCTTCTTCATAGTAACAAAATTAACACCTATGTCCCACAATCAAAACCGAAACATAAATAAAAAAATAAAGGAGAGACTTATAGTGGTGGTAGCCGCGATTGAAGGGTTTCCGGAGAGACTTCGTGCGTTGGTGCGTGGAAGCTTCACCAAAACATGGTTGTGCAATTTGTGTGTGGTTGATGGAAAAATTGTTGATGAATTATGGATCTGTGAAATTGTTGATAAAACAAAATACTGCATATATATTATTTTGTTTTATGAAGAAAGAAAACATGAGAAAATATCATTATATAGTTAAATAAAACAACAACAACAACAACAATTAAAAAAATAATCAAGAGGTCTCATATGAAATCATCGGCAAAAAAATAGTAAAACAAACACCAATTATATTGAGAAGAAAATTTGAAAAGAAAGTGTGTGTAAAAAGTTGTTGTGAGAAATTCAAGATGTTTTATTTATATTTTTCTTTCCAATAATAATCAAGAACAAAATAAGCATTTGATAATGAAAAAAATAAAATAAAATACATAAATTTAAAGAGACAATCATCAGAGTATCATCATATGGTTGAAAAACAAGAACAAACAAATTAAAAAGAATATTGAAAACAGAGGTCTCATATTAAATCATCGGCCAAAAAACAGTTTGAAAAGAAACCTTGAAAAGATATTGAAAAAAAGTATGAATGTTAAAGTTGAAAACAGTGTAAGTGTAGTGAAATTGTGAAAATTGTTAATGATCCTCAAGTGTAAACTTTGAGGGCTATTTATAAGTGAAAAGAAATTAGGTTAAACCCCAAAAAAGGAAATTATCCAATACCCAAAGCCCAACTTCTTATCTTGACTAGCAAGATTAAGAAGCTGGACATATTTGTGTCCAAGTGCAAAATTTAATATACAAAAAAATTGATTTGAAAATATTTTATTTATTTATAAGGTATTTTGACTATTTTTTAAAATAAAATAATGATTTTAATAAAAAAAGTATTTTTAAAATATAATAAATAAATAAAAACAAAAATAGTAATTTAATAATAAAAATATGGTTAGAAATAATTAAAAATGAAAATAAAGTTAGTAATAATAAACAACAAACAACAAAAATATCAAAAGTGCACCAAGTGAGATTCAAACCCGTGACCTTCTACTTGCAAGCCTTTCTCCCTTAACAAATATGCTATGTTACTTAATTGAAATAAAAGCCAATTAAAAGTATATGAAGCTGAACAATTATTTGCTATTTTTAAAAGTATAAATAATTATTATATTTTTAAACAGACTTGAAAGCGAATATTTATTAAGAGCCCCAAAATATTAATGTAATTAAACCAAAGGAATCTTTCACCATGTAAAACCCAAGTTCGAAAATAAATTTGACGGTAACACTAAGGACGGGCAAATTTGGGATATGACACCATAAATAACCCTAGTTACTAGCAATTAAATATGTGCAGAAAAAATAAAATGCGGAATATAAAGACCTAAGCTATTACATGGCTTTGAAAGAGATACATAAGTATAAAAATTCGCGAGAAAGTAAACCTACGGTGGTACATCCCGTGAGCATTTACATAATTGGAAAAAATGCGAGAAAAGAAATCTACGCTATTACAATTAAAGAATGCAACCTATACAATTTTCTAGGAAATTAAATGGCAAGGAAAAATAAAAATTGTTTGAAAAATATTTAAGACCTAAAGTTCTAAGTTAATATTTTTGGTATTTTGTAGAAAATAATTTAAGTGACTTGTTTTTAATTAATTTTAATATTAAGAAAAATGTTAATTATTTAATTAAATAGTATATAAGAAAAATAAAAGAAAATTTTAATTACTAACTAAAACCCTAATCCTAGTTTGTTAGTATTAAAAAAAGATTAGATTAGTTAATTATTAATTAAAAAAATAATTAGTAAAATATGATGAAAAATAGGGTTAGTAAAATAAGGGAAAAAAAGAATTGCATGGGGTGAATGTTGAACCCACGCCCCAGATTGCCTTCCAACCAATGCGTCAGCGCTACTTTTGTGTTTAGGAATATGAACTAATCAATATAATATTAATCTGCGCGTTAGTTTGGAAAAACAACAAAAATTTTACAAGACGTAGGGATCGAACACACGCCCTTCACGTTACATGCCTTCGTCTCCAACCAACTGTGTTGCACTGCGTTTTTGTTATAGAATAGAAACAGATAAATATATAATAAGTGAATCAGGGAAGCGCCGGGGCCCTAGCTCCGGTCGTCTTCTTCAGTGAGAAGATTTTCCACCCTGCAACAATAGCAAGATTTAGATTATAAAAGGGACCATATCCCCTTAATTTGACCCTTGCGTATCCAATGGAGGTGTTTGTCTGGCGTCTAAAGTCGTTAACATGCTGGAGAAACAGAACCAGTATGGGAACATGGCCATGAAAGTTGACATTTCGAAAGCCTTCGACACAATCAGTTGGGATTTCATTCTCCATGTTATAAATCAATTTGGTTTCTATTCAAGATTCAGTAATTGGATATCTATTATTTTATCTTCTGCGTGTCTCTCCATCAGTTTTAATGGTGAGTTACACAGTTAATTCAATTGCTCTAGGGGAGTTCGTTAAGGAGACCTATTGTCTCATGATCAGTAAAGTTGTTTTGGATGGTTCTCTTGATCTTATTAAAGCTTCTAAATCCAACTTAGTTCCCTCTCATGTTATGTATGCAGACGACATTATGCTCTTTTATTCCAAAAAGAAATCCAATATCTGGGTCTTGAAGAAGATTTTCAAGGATTATGCCATGGTTTCCGGTCAAAATATTAATATATCTAAATCTTTCCTTTATACGGATTCGATGTCAGAGACTAGAAAAATTAGCATCTCCAACGAAACTGACTTCCAGCTGGGAAATCTCCCTTTCTTGTACCTTGGGGTCCTCTCTTCAAAGGGAGAGTCAAGCAGTCCCATATTGTGCCTACCGCCGACATAATTATTTCAAAGTTGTCTAGAAGGAAAGGGCAGTGTCTTTCGATGGCTGGAAGATTAACTCTTATAAAATCTATTATCATTAGCATGACTATGTATGCTATCAGTGTTTATGATTGGCCTATTTCTATCCTAAAAAGAGTGGAACATGCTTGCAGGAACTTTACCTGGACTGGAGCATTACCAATATATATATATATATATATATATATATATATATATATATATATATATATATATATATATATATATATATATATATATATATATATATATATATATATATATGTGTGTGTGTGTGTGTGTGTGTGTGTGTGTGTGTGTGTGTGTGTGTGTGTGTGTGTGTGTGTGTGTGTGTGTGTGTGTGTGTGTGTGTGTGTGTGTGTGTGTGTGTGTGTGTGTGTGTGTGTGTGTGTGTGTGTGTGTGTGTGTGTGTGTGTGTGTGTGTGTGTGTGTGTGTGTGTGTGTGTGTGTGTGTGTGTGTGTGTGTGTGTGTGTGTGTGTGTGTTCTCTTGGAAGAAAGTATGTCAACCTTTCGCTAAAGGTGGGCTTGGGTTGAGGTCTTTAATTCGTCTAAACGAGGCCGCGAAAATGAAGCTTCTAGGGGAATTGCTTAACAGTAAGGATGATTGGGCCATCCTTTTAAAGAACATAATTTTTAAATCTTATGGGTTTATTAAGTATCATATTTTTTCCTCTATCTGGACCAACATTAAGGCAGAATTACCTACTATTCTCAACAATTCTTATTGGTGTTTTGGCTCGGGCAGCATCGTGAAGTTCTGGATAGACTCATGGGCAGGTAATCCTCTCATCCATGATACTGACATGGAGTTGCTTCTTCATTATGGGATAAATTCTTTCATTTGTATTGAGGATTTATTATCTCACGACTAATGGAATATCCTGGTCGAGTGGTTCACTTGGTTTCTGCATTCGAGAATATCTAATTACTCTCTTCCTCTTGATAGTGTTGATGATTACCTTAGATGGAATCATACTACTATTGGTTTACTCTCTTTAAACGAGGCACACATTTTTAAATCTAGGCAGGCCCCAGACGCCCTTGGAGTAAAGTTGTCTGGCACTTTAATATTCCCCCCAACAGATCCATCACGATGTGGAAAATGATTCAAATGAAGATTCCAACAAATGATTTCGTCATGAATTACGGCATTGCTTTGGCTTCCCGTTGCTCAATATGTAGTGTTAATACCGAATATTTCCATCACATTCTATTTGAATGCAAGTTTTCTAAATGTCTTTGGAGATGGTTGATGGGAAAATTTCATCTATCTTGCAATCCTAATACCATTGTCAGGTGGCTGGATTTCAGCTGCCGAAACAAGGCCCCTCAAGCTTCTCTTGTTCTTTATGTTGCGGTTATTAATACTCTTGTGAAGATTTGGCATGCCAAGAATCTTATGAAGCACCACAAGAGGTTGACTCCCCCTGCCAATGTTATGGACTGAATTTTTGTTCGGGTGCAACTGTCCGACAATCTTGCTATAAAGTATGTTGATTTCAGTATGTTGGATTTTCATTTTATTTAGGCTTTTAAAGTTAATATTCATCCCCCAAGTCTCCCACCATCAAAGAGCTTATTTGGTCCCCTCCGGTGGTCGACTGGACAAAATGTAATTGCGATGGTGCCTTCATTCATGAGAATTCTAATGCTGATGGAGGTGGTTTATTTCACAATCATAGGGGAGATTTTCTTCTCGCATTTGTGGAGAAGTTTACTTGTGTTTCTTCAGTTCAGGCTGGATTTGAAGCGGTTATTAAAGCTACGGAGATTAGTATTGTTAGCGGTTGGACCAAGCTCTGGATTGAAACCGACTCTAGTTTGGTCATCAAAGCTTTTTCCAACCACATATTGGTGCCTCTTATTTTTAGAAACAGATGGATTTTTTTGTCTCCATAACCATTTTGTTAATATTTTCATCACTCACATATTCAAAGAAGGCAATTCTTGTGCTGATTTTTTGGCGAATTCCGCATCCGGCTTAAGTAATGTCGTCATTTTTTATTCTATTCCTTCGGGAATTAGGAGTGATTTTGTAAATAATAAGTTAGGATTACCATTCTTTATATTTTCTTAACCTCGGGCTAACGCCCCCCCCCCCCCCCCCCCCCCCCCCTTTGTTCGGTTTCCTTTTGATATATATATTGATCTTTACTAAAAAAAATGCAGTCTATTCTACTCCTCAAGAATATCTCTTTAAGTGTTCGAGTAACAAACAGATACATGAACATCTTTCGAGTTTGATCCAAACATATACTTTTTTAAAGCAAATAGTATATATATATATATATATATATATATATATATATATATATAACACTAAAGGCCAAAGTACATAACAAATGATTGAAGGTAGAATGAGTACCTGTCAGCCAACAAAATTGGAACAAAAAGCGTTCCAAAAAACAAACCACCAACATCAATTACCAATACAAGTGAGAAAAGAAAAGCAATACAAGTGAGAAGCAGATACAACCAACATACAAAGAAAAAATAAAATCTAAAATATAACAAAATGAAAGACCCTAATAAAGGGCGTGCTAGAGCTCCTCACGCAAGGATCGACAAGGGGAACACTGAACTCCAACGGAACAACAAGAATACACCCAATGGAGGACGAAGACACTCAAAATGTTATTAGCTCGGATGCATGATATGATTCTCAAGCTAGACTGAGAAAGCACAATAGTTACCCACTGACCTACCAAGATATCATTTTCCAAAAGAGAGTTCATGTCTTCTATGTCTTAGTTGTCACCAATGTATCTGAGAATACTATATCATTTCAATATTTCCAAATCGCATAAATTGATGCATACTAAATCATAATTAAACACCCTAATCCAAAAAAAACACACCTAGCGTAGAGAACATGTGTATAAGGGTCAATGAATCTCTAGATAATACTACACTCTAGCCCAACCACTTGAAAATCGTATCTCATACTACCACTATGCTGCTGCTATAAAGCGGCAAGCAAAAAGTAAGTTATTAGTTTACTGGGTGATATAGGTAATATCGTATCGTGTCCACAGAGATTGGTTATTGATTCTTCGTTGGACAAATTTCTTGCTTATGAGTTTGGGTTTAAATGGGTTTAAAGAAAACATTATCAACAGAAAATAAATGGATAAAAAGGAAAAAGGAAAAAGGAATGACTTATCAAGCATGCATATATACTACTTCTCACAGACTTAAACCTATCGACCTGTTATACTCGACCTACAATGCTCATCAATGTCAACACGTGTCACTCACAACCTAAGTCATTTATAACCCAAATTAAGAGGCTGACTGCATCACCTCGGTAGCAATCTCTCAACCACCTCAACAACACAGAGGTCAATCGTACTCGCTTGCATCGACAATCTCTCAGAGCGACACAAACAACACTGAGGCATTAATCTCAGACACCCTAAGTGAATAACAACGCTAAATCTATCTCTAGAATTAAAACACTATTAGATAATCATCCCAGATAAGAATCTAAGCAGTATATGTCGATAACAACTCAAATCCCTAGCACAGAGCAAAAATCTAGGATAACAATCCACAGATATTCGTAAAGCAAGTTTAATATAACGCCAAGGGATACAAATATACATGAGGTCAAAGAAAATATACATACAAACCCAACCAATAGAGAATACACGAAGAAAAAGAGAAATGAACTACAAATCTACCGGTTTGTCAGCGTCGATCAAAGAGAAATCCACCCCAGATCATCCGTATGAAAGCTCCATAGTTGTTATCTTAGCTAATCCTAACAAAATTAAAGGTTCATGGAGTTGGGAGCAAAAACTTCCCCAAAACCATAACCTAAAAAATGAATGAAATGAAGTTATAAAAGAAATCTCAGCAGACTGCACTAAGCGGGCCTGGCGCGCTAAGCGCGACTTCCTTATTTTAAACATCAAACTGACTTAAACCACACTAAGCACGCTATCCGCGCTAAGCGGGCTTCAAAACATTGGCTCTACCAAATTGTCAAACGCAAGTAGCGCGCTACAAAATGTGTTGAGCGCACTCGCGCTTAGCGGCCTCCTGTACGCTAAACGGGCTCTCCTGAACAGAATTTCCCAAAATTGGTCTTTTATTTCGAAAATGCACATCCAGAGCCGTGCCTTCGACGCCTTATTTCTCAATGCTCCAAAACGCATTAAATACCTACAAAATGAATGGAAAAACATCAAACAATACACTATGTACACAAAAACACAAATAAACACAAACTAAACGTATTTACACAAAAGTCGAGTTTATTTAACGATATTAACAATAAAAAGTCGATAAGTGCAACAAAAAGTCTATACAAAAATAGCTATAATTTGCACTTATCAAACTCTCCCCAACTTGAACTTGTTTGTACTCAAACAAAGCCAAACAACAAAAAGAACCAAAAGTAATCAACCAAAATATCATGAATCAACAAGTTTTGAAAACAGAAAACAAATGCAACTGTTCAAATGAAAAACGATACACACGAAGAAACATACTTACCACTAAACTACGATGATAACATAAACACGAACCGAATGCTAAATACAAAGAACATGCCAAACATTTTAAAACAACACTAGTTCACAAATGAATCACACCTAACAAAAACAATCAACGGTATATGAAAAACACACAAAATAAGGTATTTTCACTCATCCAAGAATCTTGCAAACAATAGACTAAATTATGCATTCATCCAAAAATTGACATTGAACATACAAAGGCAAGAATCTCAAGGGCTTTTCAAGGTTGTAATGTGGCTTGGTTAACAAACAAGTGAAAATTCCTAAAGCTAATCGAAATAAAAACTTGTCTAAACCTAAGGGAGTGATTAACTAACAAAAGTTCAAACATAAAATTTCAATCAAACTTCTTCTTTCATTCCAAATTTCAAACTAACACAGATCACTTATTAGCACAATATTATTCTATACTCTTTTTGTTTTTCAAAACTTTTCTCTTTTTTCTTTCTTTTTCTTTTCTTTCTTTTTCACATTTTTTACAACCTCATAGCAATCACAACATAAGCACATAAACATTCTTCTCCCCAACTTGAATTCAACCATCATCATAATATGAATACTCCCTACTTTCTAAGGTAAGGTAAAAATTCAAACTACAACTCATAGTTAAAGGTTCAAGAAAACAAAGAATCAATATCCATATAAAAAGATGAACTAAACACTCATAGAAAATCATTTAGAGAAAACAACATGGATGTAGACAAAAAGCTCAAAGTGGTTACTAATGATCACACACTCACAAGGTGAATTGACTATTTGGCCAATGTAGTTGTGCTCAAAATGGAATAAAACATGCCTTGATCATGTTCATGCTTTCATACAATCAATACAAAAAAAATATTAAGCATAATAAAATCCAGTTAAAACATGAGTTGTGGTCTCCAGCATATGTGTACAATGGAAAGCTACCTCACAAAAAGGGTAGAAACTAAAGTGATTCACAAATGAACAAGTATACAAAAGAATGAATGGCATAAAAATTGTAAAATGTATAAGTATCACGAATATGCTAAAGTATAGAAAGCGATAGACACATACCTCAAACGTGCACAAAACTTTAAAAAATCATTACCACGCATTCGCAAGTTGAAACACTCAAACATGGAAAATCACCAAAAGCGACTTCAAGGTATTAAACCAAAATTGAGTCCAAATAACAACAGAAGAATTAATTATACTAATATTATTTACTATTTAAAGCCTAGGTGAAAGTGGGAAAAAGGATGGCCAAGCAAACACTAAAAAAAACTTCATTGGCGCAGCACAGGAGAGCGTGCTAAGCGGCCTAAACCGTGCTTAGCGCGCTACACCAGTTGCAGAAAAAACAGGCAGCAGCAGTCTCCACAATCACCCTACACAATCTCAACTACACAAGTACAATATTTACAACATACAAACACACTTCCACAAGTTAAACACGACAAGCTTGCGGAAAAACACAAATTAACATAACGAAACAAACGGGAGAAAGTTAATTAACAAGTTAAAAAGTGAAAATTTGAAACTTTAAAACAAGTCTAATTTCAACTTGTTAAAACACAAGTCAACTCATACATAAATGAATACAAATAAACATGCTTGTTTTATGTCATAAGCTCGACGCCTTTATTATGCGAGCTAGTAACCTCATCTCGTCATGTCATGGAGTTGTCACACCGCACAAACCTAAAGAAAGTATCCTAACATCCACACAACAAACGTTACAAAAACGAGACAATTCACAAAAATACGTGAAAACAAAGAAAAACACATATATGCACAAGTATGGAAAGTAAACACAAAACATGTACAAGTAAAAATAGATATGTTTATGTACATATTCTATACAACATATACATTAATTACAAAACTCAAAAATAAAGAAACTTATCGCAATGCGAAAATAATAAACACCAATCCCCGACAACGACGCCATTTTGCTGCTGTTGTAGAGAGGCAAGCAAAAAGTAAGTTATTAACTTACCGGGTGATATAGGTTATATCGTATCGTGTCCAAAGAGATTGGTTATTTATTCGTCGTTCGACAAATTTCTTGTTTATGAGTTTGGGTTTAAATGGGTTGAAAGAAAATGTTATCAACAGAAAATAAATGGATAAAAAGGAAAAAAGAATGACTTATCAAGCATGCATATATACTATTTCTCACAAACTTAAACCTATCAACCTTTTATACTCAACCTACAATACTCATCAATGTCAACACGTGTCACTCACAACCTAAGTCATTTCTAACCCAAATTGAGAGGCCGACTGCATCACCTCGGTAGCGATCTCTCAACCACCTCAACGACACAGAAGTCAATCATGCTCATTTGCATCGACGATCTCTCAGAATGACACAAATAACACAGAGGCATTAATCTCAGACACCCCAAGTGAGTAACGGTGCTAAATCTATCTCTATAATTCAGACACTATTAGATAATCATCCTAGATAAGAATCTAAGCAGTATATGTCTATAACAACTCAAATCCCTAGCACAAAGCAAAAATCTAAGATAACAAATCCATAAAGATTCGTAAAGCTAGTTAAATATAACGCCAAGGGCAAAAAATATACATGAGTTCAAAGAAAATATACATACAAACCCAACCAATATAGAATACACAAAGAAAAAGATAAATGAACCACAAATCTACCAGTTTGTCAGCGTCGATCGAAGAGCAATCCACCACAGATCATCCGTATGCAAGCTCCATAGTTGTTATCTAAGCTAATCCTAACAAAATTAAAGGTTGATGGAGTTGGGAGCAAAAACATCCCCAAAAACATAACCTAAAAAATGAATGAAATGAAGTTATAAAAAAATCTCAGCAGACCACGCTAAGAGGACCTGGCACGTTAAGCGCAACTTCCTTATTTTACACATCAAACCGACCTTAATCGCGCTAAGCGGGCTTCAAAACTTTGGTTCTACAAAATTGTCAAACGCAAGCAGTGTGCTACAAAATGCACTAAGCGCACTCGCGCTTAGTGGCCTCCTGCGCGCTAAGCGGACTCTCCTGGACAAAATTTCTCAAAACTAGTCTTTTGTTCCGAAAACGCGTAGCCGTAGCCGTGCCTTCGACACCTTATACCTCAATGCTCTCAAATGCAACAAATACCTAAAAAATGAATGAAAAAACATTAAACGGTACACTATATACACAAAAGAATAAATAAACACAAACGACACGTATTTACACAAAAGTAGGGTTTACTCAACGATATTAACAATAAAAAGTCGACAAGTGCAACAAAAAGTATATACAAAAATAGTTACAATTTGCACTTATCACACTACTGCCTCACAAGTCACAAAAACTGAGATTATGACTCTAGATTCTTCTAACAGAAAGGACAAAAGCCCCCCCCCCCCCCCCCCCCCCCCCGAGGCTAGGGCATCCTCTTCTTAAGAAGGTTTTCTCTGGTAGGAATATTGTCTTGCAAGAGCTGATAGGAGAAACAATTTATCTAGAAGGGACCTAACTCTTCCATATACTAGAAATAATCAAATCCATAGGCGAGACCTGATGATCTCTAGGAAAGTCACTATCACTGGTGAAAAGGAAAGAGTATAAAGTATGTGAAGGTAACCGAATAGGTACTTTTTGCAGAGAAATTCCACCACCACTTATCTGGTTGAGAGGAAGGAATGAAATCCCTAATCATGACGAGAAGATCAAACATTAACACCTCCTCATGCTAGAAAATACGAGCTTTTCTCCATTTAGGATCACAAACTTACGACTGAACCACCCACCTACCCACCTCCCCTAAAGAGCGATCCATATGCTCATAGATAGAAATTATCTTAGAAAACCTAACTTAAAGAGGAGTTTCCCCAACCCAAGGGTTACTCCAAAACAAAGTGAAAAGGCCCAAATCCAACTTTCTTAAGCATACTATTCCGATACCAAAATGAGGGATCCATCTTTTGGTTCAAAAAATAGACACCCCTATCTACCAAGGAGACATGGGTCTAAGTGACACGCTGCAAGTGTACGACTATGCAAAGTAGTAAAAGATTATCGAACCACGAGGACCAATGGTTGAGTACCGAACTTTGTCCTATCATTGTATATCTAGAGAAATCAAAATTTGGTGTTTTATGAGCAACTTAAGTGAAAAAGAACTTAAGTGGAAAAACAACTTAAATAAAAAGCACTTAAAATATATAAAGTAAACAGGACTTTAGGGTCATGACTCTTATTCACGAATTATCTGTATAACTTTAGCACTTCTATTACGATAACTTTGGCATAAATTATAGAAAAATAGACTATTATGGACAATACCTGTTTTTGCCAGCGTTTGCCCCATCTCTGACGAATGGGACGCTCTTCGGCTTTCGCTCGCGCAGAAACGTTCGTCAGTGATCATTACTTTTGCAAAACTATTAAAATATGGAACATTTTCTCAATCTCATCCGAACACTTTCATGACCTCAGATTTGATTGTTTAAAAACCTCCTATCGGGCATTCACATATATCCTTTCAGATTACAGTTAATTCCTGAGAACACTCATACTTTCGTAGCGAGGTTTGAATTGAAACTCAGGTATTAAAATAAAAATAGTGAAATTCTCGTAATCGAATTATGCTAAATTACACAAATAATTAATAAATAGTGTTCACGACCCTTTGTTCCTAAAGGACTACTCACTCATGGTGAGGAATAGCATAAACATATCAATTTTAACATAAGAAAACATGATAAATAAAATAGAACCTAAATTAATAAAATAACCTTGATCCAGTGCTCCAACGGAGACTTGAGTTATAGAGCATGAAAATAAAATTAGAATATCAAACTTAAGATTAACTATGAGTTTTATAGCCAAATATAAACATGGAATAAATCTTTGTGGTCAATAACCATTACATCAGGAAATATCTCAAACTAATGCCTATAAAGACCAGAATCAACCCAAATTAAAACGTGAAAAAAAAATCCCAAAACAATGATTAATTAAACCGAAAAAGGAAACAAAAATAGTGAAAGCATGCATGCCTGTTACGGGGCGTAACAGGCAGGTCGGGCACTCGTACCTATAACTCCCAGGGACACATACCTATGTTTCCACGAGTGGATCCATTTAGAGATGAGACTAACTAGAAGTTCCCATGTAAAGGACATGTGACGATTAACCACCCACAGAAAGACCAATGCACTTGAATGAGAGAGACTCTAGTTGGAAGTGAAGGAAATCAAATGCCAAGTCTAAGAAAGTTGGGTCAAAATTCACCCCAATGAGAGTACTCTTGGTAAAATTCACCTAAAGGCTCAAGGCTAACTCAAACATACAAAGGATATCCTTTATGGACCAAAGATTCTCAATGAAGGCATCATCTAGAATAATCGTGTCATCTGCATACTGAAGGTGGGAATTATCAAATCTGAGGATCTCACTCTGAAACATAAGAAAATTTATTGATTCACAACTTTAGAAAAAACCATTAAGACCTTCAGCTACCAAAAGAAAAATGAAAGAAGTCAAGGGATTACCTTGATTCAAGCTCCTTTGAATACTAATTTCTTGGGTCAGGAAACCTTTAACCAAGACCGCAAGATTACCCGAAAAACACAAGCACATATCCAACATATCCACTTGTTATTAAACCCAAATCTAGAAATCATATAGTCCAAAAAGGACTAACTCATTGAGTTATAGGATTTATCAAAATCCATACTCAAAATGAGACAAGATTTATTACTATTTTTAGCAAGGTCACCAAGTCATTCACAACAATAATCCCACCAACTAGAAATCTACCTTTAAGAAAGGTTAACTGATTAGAAGAAACATGTTTATCCATAACACCATAAAACCTACCCACTAAGACTTTAGCTAGAAGTTTATATATAGATTCAACCAAGGAAATAAGTCGAAAGTCCCCCATCTAGAAAGGAGAGTTAGCCTTTGAAATCAAGGTGACAAAAAAGAAGGAGAAACCATAAGAAAGAGAAGTAAACCGTTATAATTGCTCAAATATAATATTAACCTCTTCCCTAAAAATGGGCCTGAACCGTCTAAAGAAGGGAAAAATTGAAACCATCAGAACCGAGACTCTTATTTCTATCATACAAAGCAACAGTCCGATCAATCTCAATGAGAAGATATGGAGCGGTAAGATTAGCACAATCCTCCTAAGAAAGGGAGTGGAAAAGACCACATCCAACCTAGGGAAATTAAAGAAGGGTTTTCTAAAATGGTTGAAAAAAACAATTAACCACCTCCTGGCGATTCTCATATGCCCCTCCACCCAAGAATCCCCAACCATTAGAGATAAAATAACATTACTTCTATATATGCTCTTAGCACACATATAAAAAACAACATTAGCATCACCCTCCTAAAGTCACTTAACTCTAGATCTTTGAAGAAGTTAGGTATCCTTAGTGTGAAGGAAGGACCAAAGATCCGAGAAGGCCTTCCTTCTATAGTCAATTTCCCCCACTAAAATTCCACCCTACTCAACCCTCGCATCCAAAGAACTCACCTTTTCTCTTAAGGAAGCAATTTGAAAATCAAGATTGCCGAAAACTTAATGATTCCAAATTTTTCAAACAAGAGCTTTAAGCTTCTCTTTCAAGACAAAAAAAAATCGTAAAAAAAAAATAGAAACTAGAACAAATATTGAAAATCACCTTAGAAAGACCAGATAAAAAGTCAATAATTATTAAATCAAACAAATATTATGACAAAATAGAAATAAAAACAACATTGCGCCTAAATGAGGAACAAAATAACAAAATGTGTAGGCAACAAACTCACGAAAGAAAAAAATACAAAAAAAATTCATATGTAAATCACTTATTTAAATAAAATTTTAAAAATATATATTAGTGATTGATGGCAAGATGAGTAGAAAGAAGATTTTGAGAGACGTGGCTCTAGGTTTTTCCTCATATGAAGCTTCGCACTTTATGTCTTGATATTATCATTAGCTTTAAAGTGTTGGAGGGAGATAATAAGAGCATTGATATATAGTGTAGGAATAAACACATTTGTGAGAGACACATCACTTATCCACCTAAAACTTTAAGGTGATAGTTGAGTGGGTTCTCCCACTTATATATGCTTAAGTCTCCACATTCATATTCATTGTGAAACTATTTCTCCACTTACTTACACTTGCTATATTATTCCAACACAAAGCAAATTAATTGATCTAAATACTTGGTATTGCATTTTGAATCTAATACAAAAGCTAATGTTTTATTGCTCTTCATTATAAGTCAAATAAAAACTAGTGAATGATTATATAAAAGAAATGCTAAAAACATCAACTCTAAAGAATTGATCTTAGTTGTTAGAACATCAAATCCCACCATTAATTATACTTAATTCTTCAAGTTCAACAAATTAATGACCTACTTTAAGTCTCAATGGAAACATTATTATTTCCAATACATACTAGATATTTGTTTCTTTTCAATTTTTGTATTTCTTTTTCTTAATAATGAAACATGAGATTTTAAACAAAATTCAAGTGTTATTATCTTAATGTGTGAAGAGATATTGCGCACAATAATGTGGTATTTATGATTTGTCTGGGTTGGGCAAAATCGAATGCTGGATGGAATATTTATCTTGAATTGGGGCCGAATATTCTAACAATGGAATACACTGCTGTTGCATGTGCCATGCATCTTGACTAACAATACTTTTGAAGCACCACAATGTATGTTCAATATTATGCCAAGTCATGTTCCCATTTTTATATACTAAAGAGGAACATAAAAACAAACGTACCTCAAAAGGTTAGGGATGGTGCCACTATTTGTCAGTACTTTTACAGAATTTGGAAAAGCTTCCGGGAACAACAATAGACTAAACAATATAAAAACTATGTATAAAAGATTTCTAACCCCCACACAAAATTTTCAGTTATTAAGCAAGTGTTTGGTGGAGCGTTTAATGTACTTTTGATTTTGAAGAAGACATTCTTTGTAATTTTCATAATTTTATCACTAAAAATTTAGATATAAGAATGAAAACAAACTGAGTAAAATTAGCTTTGTCAAATTTAACCAGTCTTTTAAAAAATTAGGGTTTTAATAATGTTCTAAAATTTGTGACAAACTATTTTTATGTTTCAGTTTAACCTATTAAAAAATTGAGTCTGGCCTTTTCAAATATTTTGTTGTATTTTTTTAGTTTTTTTTAAAATCTATTTTATTTAAATATATTTAAATGAATAACGTAATTTATGTTTAATTAGATTGACTAACTAAAAAACTAATAAATATCTCTTTTGATTGATTTATTTGAAATTATTTAGTGATATGAGTTTTGTGAGATCAATTATTTCAAAAATATGAAAACTTATGTCATTATTTATAAGTTGTTTAAGAATTTATTTTCATAAATTTTTTAGGATAACTAAATTTTATTTTAGGATTTAACTTAACAAATTTATAGTATATGACTATTTAAAATATCATATTTGAGCTCTAGTTAATAAGGATACATTTGAATATGAAAAAAAATTAATATTACATTAATATGTTTGATTTTCTTTAATAAACTTATAACTTAGCTTAAGGTTCAAAATATAAAGGGTTAAATATATTTTTCTTCTTTGTAATGTGAATGATATTTGGTTTATCTTTCTATAATATTTTTATGAATTCCTCTCTTGCAATGTAAATATCTTGTTGTTGTGGTCTCTTAGATGACAATTTGACAATGATTCTTCAGTTTTGCTGGCATGGCCTGTCTAGATGGTATTTTTTAAAAAAGTTTTATTTATTTTTTATTTTAATTATAGGGAGATAAATCTAAACTCTCTCACATTGTAGGAGATAAACCAATATAGACCAATAAATCATTAAGACTTCATCTTTTTTAGTTTTATGCATATTCAAATCATCTATAGTGGTGTTGTCAATGTTGTATTCATATTTTGCCCAATCTTATATTCATGCATTTCCATGTTCTTTTGTTGTGACCAGCCTAATGAGCAACATATTTGTCTGATCCTACATAAGTCGAATGTGACAAAACAAATGATCGTTTACAAGTGCTTTGTGTGTTGCAATGGATTTGAAGAAACCAAAAACACTATGAGCATCATATTCCAACACACCGTAATGAATTGAATCAGTTGCTATTATTTTGAAGCCTATTGAAGCCTCTTCCTGAAACATTAATTTTTTTTTATGGAGGCTCATTCCATTGTGTGCTTGTGATGTTTATGCAAACTAAGCAACACGTTTAATTTGGTAATTTTTTACCTTAAAGTGGACAAAATCTTCTTTTTGGAACAAGTTCATGGAAGCGATGAATCTCATCCTTCCATTATAATGTAAAATTCATGGAAGTGTACGAATACAAGATTAAGCATGTTATTGGTTTATCCCCTATAATGTGAGCGGGTTTTGATTTAACACACTAGCTTTGAATTTTCGATCCTCAACATCACTACACCAACTTAAGTCAGTGTAACCCACTAACTAACATTTTTTCCTTCATCAACTACAGGAAACAAAATACCATAGTCGAGAGTTCCTTTTCAGATACCTTAGTATCCTCTTCGTCACTACTAGATGTGATATCTTTGGCTTCTGCATGAATCTACTCACCATACCTACAATGTATGCTAAGCCAGGCCTTGTGTGACAACGGTATCTTAATGACCCAATAAGTCTTTTATATTGGGTTAGGTCGACATCATCTTCATCTGAGTCTTTCGTCAGTTGCAGTCTTAGCTTAGCAGGTGTCGAAGTCGAGTTGCATTCTTTCATCTCAAATCTCCTGAGTATTTCACTTAAATGTCTTCTTTGATGCATCATTAAACTTCTACTACTCTTGTAAAATTCGATGCCAAGGAAATATGAAATGTCGCCCAGATTAGACATTGTGAATTCCTTGCTAAGATCACTTTTGATGTCTTTGATATCTTTCTTGCAGCTATGTGTTATCAATAAGTCATCGACATAGAGATATAGTATAAGCATTTCACTCTCTCTTCTTCTTACATATACCCCATGCTCTATTGTGCACTTCATAAATTCCTTCTCCCTTAGAAATCTATCTATCTTCTTATTCTAAGCTCTTGGAGCTTATTTAAGTCCATACACGACTTTATGAAGCATGCACACCTTTCTCTCTTCGCCTTGTTTTACAAATCCAATTGGTTGTGCAACATAAACTTCTTCGTCTAAGGGGCCATCTAGGAATGCAAATTTCACATCCACATGACATATGTGTCAACTGTTCATGTTTACTAGATAACTAACCAACCTGATTGTTTCGATCCTAGCAACAGGTGTAAAAACTTCATCGAAGTCGATTCCTTCTTTTTGAAGAAATCCTTTCACCACAGGTCTTACCTTATGTCGAGTTACTCCCCCTTTGGGATTCAAATTTATCTTGTATATCCACTTGACATTAATTGCCTTCTTGTCTTGAGGAAATTCGAAAAGTGACCAAGTGTTGTTGACTTTAATGGAGTTCAATTCCTTATTCATAGAATTCACCTACTTCGAGTCCTTCAATACCTTAGATGTATTTACTGGTTCGATATCTGCACAGAAAGCATAATATACCAACTCATGTTCATTATCAACCACGTCATCTGATGTAATCACACATACATGCAACCTTCGAGTCCTTCAATATTGACTTTAATGGAGTTCATCATAACATTCACCCACTTCGATTCCTTCAATACCTCAGTTGTATTTACTGGTTCGATATCTGCATAGAAGCATAATATACCAACTCACGTTCATTATCAACTACATCATCTGATGTAATCGCACATACATGCAACCTTGGAGGCATATATTTCATTCTTTGAGGTCTGCTTAGGACTACTTTACCTCTGAGTTCTTTCTATCGAACTTCTTCTCTTTCGACTTCAGTGGCCGGTTCTTCACAAAAGATTCTCACTAAATATTTTTTATATTTCCAGTCTAATCCCATTCCTTAAGCCCGTCTATGATCACGTCCTAGTTGATCACTACTTGCTTGTTCACTGGGTCGAACAATGTAACGCCTAATATTTAATTAATTATTTAATTAAATATTTTTGAATATTTTTCCGATTAAATTTTCGAAGTTGTGAAATGATAATTTAAGTTGTGTCGTTCTTAGTTGAATTAATTAGTTGATTAAGTTGTAGGATTAATATTGAATAATACTATTATTATTATTTATGTGGGCATATTTTAATGTTAGAAGTATTAGAAATGGAGGTATAGGAATTTAAGCCCAATAAGAATAATAGAATGATAATATTATTATATTAATAGATGTTTATAAATAATAGAAGTAGAAGTAGCAGTAAGAGGAGGAAAAAAATAGGTTTTGGCATAAGAGGAAATAAGGGTTTGAAAGAGATACATAGAAGTGCAAAGAGGAGGCAAAGTTAGGTGCAATCGCAGAGTTAGAGCAACCTTCAATTCAAAGTAAGGATGAAGTTCTGACTCTATAATAGGGTATATGACGAATTGTATGGTGGGTAGAAATATGTTTAGAATTAAACCCCAAATTTCTATGATTTTGTAATTGTTAGGTTTTGAGGATAATCTTTGAATATGTGATGATTAATTTTGTTTGAAATCAATTAATTAGAGTCTATATGATGCAGTATTGTTAAATTAACGAGTAGTATATATTTTCCGTAGCGCATAAAGAGATGAAGAGTTGAAGTACCATTGTTTTCCCTGTAGCGAAAATGATATTGCCTATATACTTGGCATACTGTAGCGACACTGATATTAGTGCATATATGCTTGACATACTGTAGCGGAACAAAATAAGGACTATATATACTTCTTTTCGCTGTAGCGCATACATTTTGTGAGATGTATAAATTGAAGTGCTACTATCTATATATTTGTTTTACTATAACGACATGTTTGGCTAGTAACTAGTGATACAAAGCATTGACATCATATATATATATATATATATATATATATATATATATATATATATATATATATATATATATATATATATATATATATATATATTGCTTTGTATGCTATAAAATTATACATATTACTTCAATTAGATGTATATGTATATAGGTATATTGAGAATACCAATAGGTTATAAACTGCATCGTAAAATTTATGAACGGTAACAATCATGTTTTTATATAAATTTAATTTGACACTTAGACTTTATGTTTCAAATTAACAATCTATTGCAAAGCCATATATATAATATTCTATTTAGTATAATAATAATAAACAATAGTAGAATATTTAGGAGTTAAATATTTGAGTTAATTGGATAAATAGATAATTTAGAATGATTTCTATTACGTTAGAGTTGTCAATTGAGTTGTCAATAGAGTTGTTAGAGTTTTCAATAGTGTTGTTAAATTTATCAATATAGTTGTTTCGTATCATTAAAAGTTACTTTTATTTGTTTTGCGTAATTCCAGCATGTTTAGAATTGTCATTAGGGTAAATTGGAGTTTCTAAATAATAATAATAATTTAACATATACCGTAACAAATTGATAGAATGAGACCAAATAGTATATAGCAATATTGTAGCCGTGTAGCGACCCTCTAGTAATGTATATATTGTAGCAGGAGACATATACATTATTTCATTATCAGTATATAATCGTGATTCTAAGTTTTCTTTTATATATATATATATATATATATATATATATATATATATATATATATATATATATATATATATATATATATATATATATATATATATATATATATATATATATATATATATATATATATATATATATATATATATATTTAGTATAATAATGATTATAATAATATTGTAGAAGTTATGTAAGTAGAAATAATAAAAATTTTAGCCGATAATTAATTAACTGAAATTAGTTGTAATAGTCCGAATAATTATGCGGTTTATTTGTGGTAAATTTGGGTTGACTCGTTGTATTGTATTCCTTGTTGAACAATGCGAACTTGCAGGTGATATTGTATCTTGTTGAATTGCCTCTATTTATGGAAAAAATATTAAGTTATAGGCTTATGGCCAAGGTTGGTTTGTTATTGCGTCACTATGAAATTTTGTTGTTGTCATTCTGGCATTCATATCATATCGTATACATAGCATATCAAGTTGGAGCTGATGCTCGGTAAGTTGGCCTGGATTGACAAATTAAGTTCAAGGCTTATTCCTTGTGGATGCCTCTATTAATTGGAAGATTTCTAAGTTTGGAGTTTTACTCCATTGGTACCACATACATGTGCATTGTAACGAGTCTCATTCCATGTTGCATACTTAACATATTGTGTTGTTGACTTTTGATGATTGATGTTGGTTGAAAGTTGTGAAGTGGTGATTTTATATAATCTAATCTAATAAATTATTTATCATACATTCAATTATATGCTATATATATATATATATATATATATATATATATATATATATATATATATATATATATATATATATATATATATATATATATACGACGCCACCATATTGTTCTAAACAATGCTTTGTATCACTAGTTACTAGCCAAATAGGTCGTTATAGTAAAACAAATATATAGGTAGTATCACTTAAATTTACACATCTCACAAAATGTATGCGGTATAATGAAAATAAGTATATATAGTCCTTATTTTGTTCTGCTACAGCATGTCAAGCATATTGGTAATAATATCATTGTCGCTATAGTGTGCCAAGTATATAGGCAATATCATCTTCGTTATAGGGAAAACAATGGTACTTCAACTCTTCATCTCTTTATGCGCTATGGAAAATATATACTTGTTGTACCCAAAACTTTTCCTCTTTATTCTCAAGACATTTTTCACAAAGAATATCAAATGCTCAAGGATTCTCAAGGGTTTGATTATACAAGCTCACCTCCTAAGCACTGAGCCTCCAAATTAGGGTATTGATTTTCTCAAGGAAAATTGAACTTTTGATACCTTAAATGACTTTCATGATTCATTATAGGTCTCTCAGATTGCTCATACCAAGTTCCAAGTCTTGCACTACAAATTTGCTCGGTTAATTGCTCAGAGGGTTGATAATCAATTGTATTAGGTAAAAAGTCATGTGTGGTCAAAATACAGTCAAACTTCATGATTTTTGGCCAAAATTAACATTTTGAAGTGATATTTATCAATTGCCAAGGGTTGATCACAATTCCTCAAGAAAAGTACTCAAATCATCAAAAGGGCAAATTTGTCAAAATTAAGATTTTGACTAAGATGGACTGATCATTGACTTTTGACCTAGTACATGACCCAATGGCTTGAAGCATGATTTCAAGGATTCAAACACAACATGGTGACCTAACTTCATGGCTAAAATCATTTCTCAAGATCAATGGATCGATAGTTGAATTTTAGATCAACTGATGAAAAGTCAACTGATACACAAAAAGTCAAACTTTGACTTTTTGATCAATATTGAATTTCAAAGATCAAGATTCATCAAGATACTCAAAAATATCAAACTTGATCATCAAGAATCAAGAAAGTCCATAAAAAGTCAAAGTTTTCAATACTTAGAAAATTTCTAAGTATTTTTAACCTTGATAATTTCAATACTTCATGACAATTTTTAACCAAGATGCAAGATGATTCAAGGAAAACTTTCAACATGAAAGTTGTAGATCTGATGAACTATACAACTTTGTATTAGAGGGTTTCTGTCTAAAAAATGTTTAGATTTGAAGATATAACCTCACAAAGTCATGACATTTTTTCATAAAACACTTAGTGAAAATTTTAGCAAGTTTAGGCAGATTTTTTGACCTAACTTCTTGACCAATTTTCACCTAGCTCCAATTTGATTTAGCCAAAGTGGTCAATATGAAAGTTGTAGAAAATGTTCCAAGCTTACCAAAATTTCCAAGAACTTGAAGAGATCACACTTGAGCTAGGAGAATCGAAGAGAAGAAGTTGGGCATCCACTCTTAAATTATAGGTCATTTTTCATGAAGAACACTTGATCAAAACTTCAATCATGCTGCATAATCTTGATTTGCAGGCCTTAAAACTTGCAAATATATACATAATCAGATGTTTACACAATTGATAGATCCATTATCCAAGTGATTGAGCCATTGTCCAAACCATTTTGCCATTAATGGAACAAAGTTCACACTTCCATTCTTGAAAAGTTGCTTTATACACAATGTCAACTCTCCTTGAGCCCATACATTGTTGCTTCTGACTCAAAACATTTCAAAGTAAGAAGCAACATATCTAAAACCTGTTAACCACCCTACAAGCTCTTGTACTTCACATTGAAACCCTGAATTTCAACTTTGCTTCAAAAACAAGTTCCAATACCATAACATGTAATTTCTTATTTCTGATTATTTCAAACCCTCAAACCTTTCCTCTATAAATAGACAAGTCATTTGTAACCTAATACACGAATTCACAAGCCTTAAAACTCCCTCAAACTCTATGAAATCAGAAATTGCACCAAAAACTCCATAACTTACCATTTCTGACTTTGAATTCCAAATACACAAACCACTCGTGCATTTTCACCCTAAATCAATCACAAAGCTTCCATACACCATTTAGAACCTATCCAAGACCCTGTTACACAACTGTAACACCTTCATCACCATCCTCCATTTCTAAAAACAAAGTTCTACACATTGACTTCTACCGGAAGATTCAGCCACTCTCAATGAGTGCTCAAACCTCAAACACGATCTCCAGTTTTAAGGTAAGTTTTCTCAACTTTGAACTCCCCATACAAGCATAATTAATAGTTATTTTATAAATAAAAATATAGACATCATTTCCCTGAAGCTAACCACGCCTTTAGTTTTCATTTATATTTCCTGAGTGATGCGAATTTTGAAGCTGAAGTTACAGAAAAATTAGGTATGGATTTGGTACCAAGCAAAATTCATGCTCATCTTTGATCTATAACTTTAGTTATTTACATGGTTGGAATCGTGATAAAATTTCTAATAAGTTTGATGTTTACATTTTCTGATTTGGTTGAGAAATGAGCAAGTTTGAAATTTCAAAAACTTTGTACATGGCTTCTAGCCCGAGGAAGAAGACAAAGCACAATCAGAAACGAGTTTAAAATATTTAATTTGAAAATATTTAATTGAATGATTAATTAAATATTAGGCGTTACAACTCTCCCCCACTTAGAATATTTTCATCCTCGAAAATTTACCTTGTTCGAACAACTCAGGATAGGAGTCCCGCATCTTGCTTTCCAACTCCCACATCATGCTTTCTCCGGCAGCTCCTAACCAGACTACTTTCACCAAAGAAATCTCCTTGCTTCTTAGGTTCTTCATTTCACGATCTTTTATTCGTACTGGCATCATCTCCATAGTAAGATTATCCCGTACTTGCACACCGTCCATATGAATCTCATGAGATGGATCTGAAATATACTTCTGGAGTTGTGACACATGGAACACATCCTGCAAATTCAAAATATTAGGCGGTAAAGTAACTCAAAATGGAACCTTGCCACTCTGTTCGAGATCTGATATCGACCAATAAAACAAGGAGTGAGCTTCTTAGACTTCAATGCACGCCTAACACCAGTCACAAGTGTGACTCTCAGAAACACATAGTCACCTGCTTGAAATTCTAAATCCTTCCTTAGCTTGTCATGATAACTCTTTTTTCTACTTTGGGAAGCTTTCATCTTTTCTCGAATTAAATTCACCTTCTTGGTAGTTTCTCGAACAAGTTCAGGTCCAAGTACTACGCTTTCCCCAGATTCATGCCAACATAAAGGAGTTCTACATCTTCGACCATACAATGCTTCAAAAGGTTCCATTCCAATACTAGAATGGTAACTTTTATTATAAGTGAACTCTATTAATAGAAGATAAGTATCCCATGAACCTCACTGCTCAAGAACACATGCTGTCAATAAATCTTCCAACGACTGAATAATCCTCTTCGTCTGACCATTTGTCTGAGGGTGATACGCCGAACTCAACCTCAACTTAGATCTCAACTCCTCTTGCAAACTCTTATAAAAATCTGAAGTAAACCTCGGATCTCTATCTGAAACAATACACAAACGAATACCATGCAGTTTCATAATTACACTAGTGTAAATCTCTGCCTACTTTGATACTAGAAAACTGATGTTAATAGGAATAAAATGAGCCAACTTCATAAGCCTATCATTAATGGCCCAAATTGTATCATGCCCTCTTGAAGTATTAGGTAACCCCGTCACAAAGTCCGTCGAAATGCGATCTCATTTCCATTCTGGAACTTCTAACGGTTGCATCAACCCTACAGGCTTCTGATGCTCAACTTTCGACTTCTGACAAGTTAAACGTGCATACACAAACCAAGCCACATCACTCTTCATTCTATGCCACCAAAACAAATTCTTCAAATCTTGATATGTTTTTATAGCTCTCGGATGAATGTTCAACTTGCTTCTATGACTTTCCTCGAGAATCACTTTCTTCATCTCCGCATCATTAGGAATACAAATTCGATTACGGAATCTCAACAGATCTTGCGCATCTAACTTAAAATATTTATTTTTGGACTGATTGATCCCAACCATCGAGTCTACCAATCTCACATCTAACTTTTGAGCTCCTCTTATATTGTCCAGAAATTTATTATTAATTTTCAACATTCCCAACATAACACTCAGCGATGTCACTTTGCAAACTAAGCTCATATCTCTGAACTATTCAATTAATTCCAACTCTTTAACCATCATTGCCAACATATGTAAAGTCTTTCGACTTAATGCATTGGCCACCATATTCGCTTTCCCTGGATGATAATTCAAACTGAAATCGTAATCCTTTAATAACTCCAACCATCTTTGTTGTCTCATGTTCAATTCTTTCTGATCAAACAGATATTTAGACTCTTGTGGTCACTAAATACTTCAAATCTAGAACCATAGAGGTAGTATCTCCAAATCTTCAACACAAAAACAACTGCAACAAGCTCTAAATCATGCGTAGGATAGTTCTTTTCATGAGTCCTCAACTGCCTTGACGCATAAGCAACTACCTTTTCATTCTGCATAAGAACACCCCCTAAGCCCATCTTGGAAGCATCACAATATACCATAAAAGGTTCTCCTGGATTAGGTAATGTCAAAATTGGAGCTGACGTCAATCTTTTCTTCAATTTTGTAAAACTTTTTTCACACTGAACATCCCATGCAAAAGCTCTACCTTTACAAGTAAACTTAGTTAACGGAAGTGCCAACTTAGAAAAGCCTTCGATAAACCTTCTATAATAACCAGCTAATCCTAAAAGCTTTTAATCTCGGTAGCCGACTTTGGATTTTTCCATTGCAACACATCATCTACTTTAGATGGATCTACAACAATGCCACTACCTGAGATAACATGACCAAGAAAACTAATCTCTTTTAACAAAAATTCACACTTAGACAGCTTTGCATGCAACTTCTCCTATTTTAAAACTTGCAATACTATTCTTAAGTGTTCTACATGTCCTTCTTCCAATTTAGAGTAAATCAAAATGTCATCAATGAACACTACTACAAATTGATCCAAATAAGTATGAAAGATAGGGTGCATGTACTTCATGAATACTCCCGGTGCATTAGTACCACCGAAAGGCATCACCGAATACTCAAAATATCCATAACGCATTCTAAAATCCGTCTTCTAGATATCTCCATCTTTCACTTTAATCTAATGATAACCCGACCTCAAATCAATCTTACTAAACACTCGAGCACCCACCAATTGATCCATCAAGTCGTCTATTCTCAGAAGCGGATACTTGTTCTTAATCGTCACTTTATTCAATTGTCTATAATCAACACAAATTCTCATACTTACATCGTTATTCTTTACTAGCAACACTTGAGATCCCCACAACGATACAATTGGTTTTACAAATTTCTTTTCAAGTAACTCTTACAATTGCTTCTTTAATTCTGACAATTCAGATGCATACATCCTCTATGGTGCCATAGAAACAGGTCTGGTACCACGTACAAGATCAATAGTAAATTTGACTTCTCTCTCTGGCGGTACATCAGGAATTTCATCAGGGAAAACTTCAGGAAATTCATGCGCCACTTACAATTCCTCAATTATAGCTTGATTCTGGAGAGATAGTGACGCCATCAACGAGAACATCTGAGCCTCTTCTTGCATCAACTGCCTCAACTGTCTAGCAGACAACAGACCAACTTCCTCCTCTTCAGGAGTAGAAAACCTCATCGAATTGTTATAACATTTAATATGAACATAGTTATGTTCTAACCAATTCATACCTAAAATCAAATCAAATCCACTTAAAGGTAAACAAACCAAATCCACAGCAAAGTCTCTATCGAAGACCGACAAAGGACACTTTAAACACATAAGAGAAGTAGTCACTGATCCCTTAGCTGGAATATCAATGACCATTTCTTCATTCAAAGAAGACAACATAAGACCCAATCTTTCAACACAGTCAACAACAATAAAGCAATGAGTAGAACCGGTATCAATAATAGTAATTAAAAGAGTACTATTAATGAAACATGTACCTCTGATGAGTCTGTCCTCATTAGCTATCTGAGTCCTAGCCAACGCGAACACTTTACCAATGGTTTGTGCCTTCTTTAGTTTCTGACACTGACTACCAATGTGTCCTTCTTCACCATAATTTAAGCAAGTCATCTCTTTATGCTTGCACTCAGATATAGCATGTTCATTCTTACCACAACGAAAACACCTCTTCACCTCAGTAGTACACGTGTTGCTCTTATGACTAGGTTTTTCATATTTGAAACAAACCACACCAGCAGGAACATCTCCCCCACTAGTTCTCTGGCCCTGAGCAACTTTCTATTTACCTTTACCAGTTAGGGCATCGTAAGGCTTACCACGGTTCTGTTGATTCTTACCTCTCTTCTCATTGATAATCTTATAGTGAGCATTATTATCTTCTTCAAAGATCCTGCAACTATCAATCAAATCGGCAAAGACACAAATCTTCTGGTATCCAACTGCCTTCTTGATCTCTGGGCGTAATTCATTCTCAAACTTGATGCACTTTGAAAACTCAGCATTTGCTTCACTATAGTGCGGGTAAAACTTAGTCAACTCAACAAACTTTGTAGCATATTCAGTAACCGACATACTCCCTTGCTTCAGCTCAAGAAACTCAATTTCCTTCTTACCACGAACGTCTTCAGGGAAATGCTTCCTCAAAAATTCCCTACGGAACACAGCCCAAGTGATATTTTTACCTGCAGCTTCCAACCTCGAATGAGCCTCTAGCCACCAGTCAGCAGCCTCAACTGCTAGCATATGAGTACCATATCGAACCTTCTACGCTGGAGTGCAGTCCATCACACGGAAGATTCTCTCAATCTCTTTCAACCAATCCAACGCTTCGTCAGGATCATACTTACCCTTGAAGGTAGGCGGATTCTCTCTTTGGAAGGTCGCCAAACTACGAGATCCAGCATTCCCGTCAGCGTTCGACTGGTTCTCAATAGCATGTGTCATTGCTTTCAAAGCAGCAGCAAGTGCAACGTCATTTCTTGCAGTCATCTCAACTTATCACTACAACATAAACAACGGTTAGAACTCAAGTTAACAATACTCGGTTGTTAGACAAAACTATGACTCGACAACTTAGTCGGACGGATTGACCTGCTCTGATACCACTAATGTAACTCCCCATTTCTACCCAATGAATTATATAAAATCAGAATTACAAAATTTCCCACAAACAAATAGAATGTCACACTTTCAACTTGGAAACAACAACATTCAATCACTTATAGTTCAGATACATAACACATAAAATTCGGATGAACTGATAACAACTTATTTAGTATTTAAAAATAAAACAACTTTCGTTACTACGCAGCAGATTTACAAATTCAACTGAAAACATCATAACATCCTGTCCAACTAAAAACAAATTTAAAACAACATGTCTTTAATGAAAACAACTAAAAAATTCAGCAATACAATGAAAACCAACAATAACAAATTATTCAAATAACTATACAAAATAACTAAAACTTATTATAACTAAAATAAGTAAAAATACACAAAAGAAGTGAAAGTATTCTTGGTTTATTCTATCGTTATTTAATAATATATTCACAAACTCTACAGTCTTATATCAATTAAAAGCAGCAAACACAAGAGAAGAAGTTCTTTATTCCATTGACTACTGTTTGAAGGTTCATCCCCTCTCAGGTGACTTAGTATTTTCTTTTTATTCTCTTCCGAGACAAATTGGAAAAATGTGCATGCATGTTCAATTAATCAAGCCAAGAACTCTTGATGTTATGGGCATATTTTGGATTAATTGAACTCTTAGGTTTGTTTCTAGGAGTGAATCTAGCTTGGAATTTATATATTTTATCTCAGAAATAAATTTGACCATTTTTACACTTCATTCTCCAGACATCTTGACTTTATTATTGTCCCTTAATCATAAAATAGAATAAATTTGGATGGAACGGTCCAAATGAAATTCAGTTTGGAAGTTTATAAATTTTAGAAATAGGAGATACAATAAATTGAAGGGTGTAAAATCTTCCACTAGGGCAAACCTAGAGATTCAAAAGCAGTCTTTTCAAAATTATTCTGTGTTATGGGTTGAGTTGTAACTTCACTAAACAACCAAAAACTATGTTAAACTCTTTCCTTGGTCTTCTTAAAAATCTCTCGAATTTTTAAAAATGTTTTTTGAATTCTAGGATCCAAAATGTATTTTTTTTTTAAAGTTAAGCATTAATAGTCACTTTATATGTTCATCTTCGTTATAAATCCAACCAAAAAAAATCTCATTTACACGGAAATTTGTTTTCAAATGACAATCAAATCATCAATGAAATCAATAACATTTTTTGAAAGTAAAGGTAATATGACTCTAAAATCCCCCTCATTGTATTTTATAGCATTTTCGTTTCAATCACGTCAAACACTTTATATTTGTATCATACAATACTAATAATACTAACACACACAAAATGTATGTTTGGATCTTAAAACTCAAACATTGTGTTATCACTCAACCACTATGAAGCTCTCTTCCGATTTAACATTTAACGAATATTTTTTATTAAGTTCAAACTTTGCTTCAATATTAATCTCGTCACTTTCATCCACTTTCTCCTAAACACCTTCTTATGCTTTAGCAGTCTAACAAACTCACAAGTATGGTTATTCAACCACTACAAAAAAGAAGCTTAGTTGCCACGTGAAAATCATGTGGCAAACATCAAAATCACGTGGCAAGGCAAAATTAGCGACGTGGTGAGTTATGTCGCTGGGGAGTAAGTGGCAAGCAAGTAGCGACGTGATTCCCACGTCACAAAGTTGTGACGTGGTATTCACGTCGCTACATATTTGTTAATGACAGCTTTATTAGCGACGTGAGAATCATGTCACTAATTTGTGACATGATTCCCACGTCGCTACAGGGGACGTTTATATTTTTTAAAAAATTGTTAATAATTAATTTTTATATTAATTCATTAATGTAATAAAATTTAAATAATAAAATTTATATAATAAAATTTAAATAATAAAATTTATATAATAAAATTTATATATTAAAATTTATATAATAAATTTTATATAATAAAATTTATATATTAAAATTATTAGAATAATAGTATTTTATTTTATATTTCGAATAATAGAATTTTATAAAATAAATTCACATAATTAAATGTTATATAATTTATTAATTTAAAATGATAAAAATAAATATATCTTACATAAATGCAAATATAAAAACGAAATAAAAAAAATGTTTTCACGGGGCATCTTCACCCGGAAAATTATCAAGATCAAAGTCATCAAGTCCGTCATCATCCGGCTGTGTATGATCAGGAACATTTTGATTTCGACCGCCTTGCATAAACTGTCTCATCTGCTCCTCCATATCAGATTGCCGCTTCCGCATGATCTCTAACTGACGCTCCTGCTCTTGCCTCATTGTCGTCATTTGGGCCTCCATTTCGCGTCTCACTTCACTGGCCGCCAATTGTCGTACTGTTTCAAGTTGAACCTGAGTCAGATTGGGTTGACGTGACCCCCCTTCTCCATCTCTAAGTCTTTGAAACAGATTACGATCACCAACTCTCAAGCCGGCGGCCAAATTTCCTCCCGCAAAAAAGCAACCATTAGGCCCTTTTCCATTAACAACCTCATTCCAAATATAGAAATCAACATCCCCATTAAGCGGCTCCCCCTCTGCTGGCCTGTATTGTGGATTGTGTTCCAGAAAACGTGCTAGCAATGTCTGATAATCATCCTACACATACATTAAATAATACAATTAAAAAAAAATTAAAACATTTATATATTAAATTATACTAAATTCAAATATATTAAAAATTTGTCACGTGATTTTCACAAATCAACTTATGAATTGCCACGTGAGTTTCCCGTGGCAATGTATCAGTTGCCATATGAAAATTAGTCACCTGGCAATTTATCAGTTGCCACATGATAATCACGCCACAACTTATAGATTGCCACGTGGAAATAACGTCACTATTTTTGTTATTAACTTAAAAAAAAAACATAAGTTTAATTACTTACAAAAGCTTTCTGGGTGCGGTCGTCGACAAAACCTCCCGATTTTTTTGTCCGAGTCCTCGTAATCAACTCAATGATCAACGGTGGTCTCCCCATCTCCTTAGTCTAAACAATAAAGTTAAAAATAATTAGTAAAAAATATTATGAATAAAAATATATATAACTTAAAAAATTAGTAATATTTACCATCCGCCGGACATGCTCTGCAGTGCTAATACTTCCAACAGTATTGACACATCCCCCCTTTTCGGATGCCCTCATCTTCTTAAAATTTTCGGATTTGGCCTTGAATTCAGGCGAACTCCAATATGTACGAAGTTCGCCAAAAACCTCTACGCCTATCCAGTTAGGACGGATACCATGCAGCTCATAATTCTCCCTAACCCGCCGCATGATATCAGAAAATCTTCTAGAAGTTCTGCTATAATATATATTTTCCATTATTTTCTCATTCAACGGATCCCACACACATTTTTCCTGCAATGTTGTATGACATTAAAATAAAAAGTTAAGCAATTATCATTAAAATGTGACTTAAATAACAATACTAAAAAAATATAATAAATTTACAACTTAAATAAATAACAATACCTTAAATTTTTTAAACCATTCTTCTTTATTTGTAACCTCGCCAAAGTTCTTCCAAGAGGATTTATACATCTGCTGGATTATATAATTAATAACCTTGGCAGCCGTCCGACTCGGCGCGAAACTAAACAACAAGATTTTGAATAAACAATATTAATTATAAATTTATACAAAATATTAAAATGAATATGTACTTAAATAAAAGTTTATATAAGAAACTTACTTGCTTCCTTCGGGCCAAATCCAAAACCTCCCGTCAATTACATGAATCTCACTCGGATCATCTGATCTCTCACGACTATCAGCTCCATCTATATCATCAGCTACGACATCTGCATCACCGCCAGCCTGTGTAGGACGTGGGGTGCTGGATCCTGCAGCCTGTGTGGGATGAGGGGTGCGTGACCCTCCGGTCCGTCTAGGACGTGGGGCGCGGGATCCTGCAGCCTGTGCCGGACGTGGACTGCTGGGTCCTCCAATGTGTGTGGAGTGTGGGGTGCTGGACCCTCCCGCCTGCTGGAAGGATGAATACATCTGTGTGGGTCCCCCTGTCTGCTGGAATGATGAAGGCACGCCAGTCTGTATAAATGGAAAACTGGGTCCTCCCCCCGTCTGCTGGAATGATGAGGGGACACCAGTCTGCTGGAAAGATGAAGGCACCTGGGTCGGTGGGAAAGGGAAACTAGATCCTCCCGCATGCTGGAAGGAAGATGGCATCTGAGTCTGTGGGAAAGGAACACTAGATCCTCCCGCCTGCTGGAAGGATGACGGCATCTGGGTCGGTGGGAAAGGGAAACTAGATCCTGCTGCATGCTGGAAGGAAGACGGCATCTGAGTCTGTGGGAAAAGGAAACCGGGGCCTCCAGGTGGCACAAAAGATGCAGGTACCCCAGACGGGAATGTATGAGAGGAGAGTAATGGGACAAAACCCTGAGTACTGGCCAGGGACATATGATCAACCTGACTCTGAGGGGGTGGGCACATGGCTGAGTGAGGAGACTCACATGTTACTACCCTCAGACGCTGAGACTTCTTACCGGTATCCTTATTCTTCGGTGCCATTTTACCTAGTTATATATTTTCATAAACAAAGATAATAAAGTCATTGACATAAATATATATTCATTGACAAATTCACTATATACATGTTCAATAGATATTCATTAATATTACATTAAGTGATTAATTAATCTAAATCTTCATGCTCGTTATCCATATCATGTTCATCATCCGATGTAATATTGTCCTCGGATTCAAACTCTTCATCATTGTCTTCATCCACATTATTATCAACCAACAATATAGACGCATCAACTTGAAGGCCCTCAACAGTTGTATCGGACAAAGTTGTAATGTCTTCAGCTGCAACCACATCATTAATTTGTTCAACGTCATCAACTTGGTAGGCAACATCTTCCACTAGATCTCCAGTTTCAATATGACCTAGCGGTTTTGTTTTTATTACAACACACCATCCTCTTTTACGTATTACAAATGAAGGATAAGGAACATAATAAACTTGCCTAACAATATGTGACATTATGAAAGGGTCATATTCTTTGTATCTCCGGTTCATTTGAATCTCGACAGAACCATATGACTTGTCTATCTTTGTGCCTCTAGTTGGATCATACCATTCACAATAAAACAAGACAACTTTATTTTCCGTGTCCAAGTAATTGTATACCAACTCGTAGATATGTTTAACAAATCCATAGAAGTCGTCTTCACCGCCATCTGTAACTCCTTTTACAAAAACACCACTATTTATGGTTTTTTTCCCTTCGGTCCATGCCTCAGTGTGAAATTTATATCCGTTCACGAAGTATGTGTGCCAATCATTTGCGCTTTGGATAGGGCCTTCTGCCAAGTTTCTCAAATGGAGTATTTCTGGAGTTAGTGCAGGAACGCTAGACAATGTTTGCTTGAACCATGAGGGAAATTGAGCATGAATGACACCTGATGTTGACTGTACCCCGGTACTATGAAAATAGGCATTGTTAAATTCCCTACAAAAAACACACAATAAGTTTAATAAGTTTGGTATACACACACCATAAGTTTAAAAAGTTTTGGTAAACTCACTCAAGATATGGTTTAACTTCAACGCAGTTGATCAAGACATGGACATGTGCAGATTGCATTTCTTTTTGGGTCAACCAATGCACACCCTTCTTTCCAGAAGGTCGACCTGGTAGCGCAAAGACTGATAAGGTGAATTGACTCCTCTGATTGACATTTACAGGATTCCGTATGATTCTAGGAGTTAACATCAAGTGATTGAAATAGTGACTGCAAAAATGTGATGTTTCTCGATGCAAGTAATGTGCACATATAGATCCTTCTACTCTAGCTTTATTTTTTACCGATCTCTTTGAATCACCCATGAACCTTTCAAACGGATACATCCACCTATATTGAACAGGTCCACCAAGATAAGCTTCATATGCAAGATGCACGGGTAAATGTTCCATGGAGTCAAAGAAACCAGGCGGAAATACTTGTTCCAACTTACAAAGAATGAGTGCAATGTTTTGGTCCAACTTAATGATGTCTTCCACTTTTAAAGCTGACGCACAAATATCTCTAAAAAATTGACTAATTTCAGTTAGTGGGTCAAGAACATGTTTGGGTAGCGATCCAAATGCAATTGGTAGCAACTGTTCCATAAAAATGTGACAATCATGACTTTTCATACCATGTAATTTTCCAGTGTTAGGGTCAGCACACCTTGCTAAATTTGATGAATACCCATCGGGCATTCTCAATTCTTTTAACCATCTACAAACCGCTTTAGCTTCTTGGGAAGTCAGACTGAAACAAGCCTTGGGTTTTAATAATTTTCCATTCGGTTGAGGCTTCAACTCCAACTCTCTTCGATTACACCAAATTCCCATGTCTTGTCTGGCCTTCTCATTATCTTTTGTTTTTCCTGTCACATCCATCACTGTGTTAAATACATTATCAAAAAAGGTTGTAAGTACATATCATAAGTCCATTCTCCAATCCACATCTTCTTCAAATCATCAATTAAAGGTTGTAAGTACACATCAATTCCGGCTTTTGGACTGTGCGGGCCTGGAATAACACACGTCAAAAACATGTATGGTTTTGTCATGCACATCTCAGGAGGGAGGTTGTAAGGTGTTACAATAACTGGCCAACAAGAGTACGCACTTCCTGACGCTTGCACGTATGGGGCAAATCCATCAGAGCATAATCCAAGCCTGACATTTCTAGGTTCTGCAGCAAAATCTGGATGTGTCCGATCAAAGTGCTTCCATGCCTCACCATCAGATGGATGTCGCATAGTGCCAGAACTTGTTTGGTTTGTATGATGCCATGTCATTTGACTTGCACTGTGCATTGAAGCAAACATTCTTTTTAACCTTGGTATTATAGGAAGATAAAACATGGATTTTACTGCTACACGCTTTTGCTTGCTGTTAACGGCTCTACTGCGAACTTGATATCTTGGACTATTACAAAACTTACACTCCTCTAACGATCCATCTTGAGTACCAAACTCATTGTCATAAAACAACATGCAACCGTTAATGCAACAGTCAATCTTTCTTACTTTTAAACCCAACTTCGACACCCACTTCTTTGCGTCATAATAACTTGTAGGCAAATTGTCTTTCGTAGCGGTGGAGTCCAACATCATTTTTGCAAAATGTTCCAAACATTGATCAGAAACATTCCAATTTGACTTGGCAGCCAATAATCTCACACACATTGATAGCTTCGAGTCTGACGACCCCTCAAACAACGGCGTATTCATCTCGTTCAATAATTGATAAAATCTTTGCGCTTCCTCATTCGGCAACTCTTCCCCGTCAAAATCTTCAGGTTCATCATATGTCACGTTCACACCAAAAGCATCCTCAACCATGTCACCGATCAAATTAAAGTTCTCCTCATACTCCATAACCGGTCGACTACTTGAAGCATGCGTGTTGCTAGTCTCTGGTACATTAACCGGTAGTTCTTCACCATTATACGTCCAAACCCAATAATTTTCAATGAATCCCCTTCTATGCAGATGACGTGTTACTTCCTCTAGGTCACTAATTATTGGTCTACATTCACACTTAAGACAGGGACATCTAACCCCTCCTTCGCTTCGACAACAATCCTGAGCAAACGCCCACTTAATAAACCCATCAACTCCTACTATAAAATTGGGTTTAAGTCCACTTCTTCCTGGATATGTTCTATCGTACATCCAACTGCGATAATACCGATAATATTCCATACTGCACATTTATACAATCATTGTCTTTTTCATTAGAAATATTCTTAAACTATTTAATACTATTCTTAGAAATATAAATTTTGCTTTTTTATATATATACTAACATTTAAATAAATATTCAAATGTAAAATATATAATTTTTTATTACATAACAATAATATCAAAAAACAATAATATAACATATTTACTTTTTATTATATATACAACAATAATATTAGAAAACAAATAATGTAAGATACATACTATTTATTATTATATATATAACAATAATATTAAAATAATAATATAATATATATATTCTTTTTTTAAATATGTTTTTTATAAATTGTTATTCTAATATATAATTTTTTTTCCATATCTTTAACATATAAATAAAAAAATAAAACTATTATAATAAATACAATTTACATCTATAAAAAACATGTTATTAAATATGTTATTAAATTTATGTTTTCAAAAATTTTTTAAAAAATATATTAAATATGTTATTAAAAAATATGCAAATTACATATACACATATACTACTAAAAAATATATAAATCACATATGCAAAAAATATGCAAATTACATATACAAATTACATATGCAAAAAATATATTAAATATGTTATTAAATATGTTTTTAAAAAAAATTTTATTATCAGTAATTTTATACTACTAACAGTATATACATATATTCCTAACCACAAAATACATACACAAATCTAATCTATATAATACATATAAAATCTAAAAAAAAATGCATAAATACCTCTATATAATTTCTTCAATAAATTTGCGTCTTCTAGTTCTTGGTGTTCTTCAAATTTCTGTACAAATAATAACGAACAATCGAACAAATACCAAATGTTAATTAAATACTTCATTCCAGTATAAAAACTAAAGAACAAACGAAATAAACATTTAACATCACATGCATACCTTAGATTTCTTCAACAAATTGGAATGGAAGAAAATTAATTCGCAAAATTGGGTTTGAGAGGAACAATTTTGAGTTTGTGAGAGTTGCTGTAAATCAAAACGTATGTTTGAAAGGAAGCAAGCAAAGGCGAAGAAGAAGAAGCACGCTACTGTAAATCAAAACGTTAACATATGTAACTTCTAGTAGCGACGTGACTGTCACGTCGCAACGTTGCCACGTGATAATCACGTCGCTACAATGCAATCATAAATACTTTTCTCTGTCCAACACTGCGCAGCTAATTTATTTTTCCCCCAAAAAATTTAGCGACGTGGCTATCACGTCGCTACAAAATTTCAAACTTCCCTCTCAAAAACGTTCACCAGTTTCCATTAAATGTCATTAAAATATATTAGCGACGTGGTTATCACGTCGCTACTACCCACGTGATAAGCACGTCGCTAATATATGTCGCTGGGGACATATATTTTTGTAGTGAACCATCACCGACTCAACTTACTTTCAAATGCATCCCTAAAGGTCCTTGTTTTTGAGTTTTGCAACTCTTCAACCACATTCAAACCATAACACCCAAGGTCAAAATAGTCATCCCTCTGAGATGATTCAATCTCCCACATTGCGTTATCACGACTCAAATGATAATCAAAGGCATGTGTAATCATTCTCTCACTACTACTAGTATATATAGTAGGAACCTTCAGCTGAAAATGAATCTTATACGCCATAGTTTCTAAAAGATTCATCACCGTGTATTGTACTTTCTTTGACAATACTCACTAATAAGAATACATTTGTGATTAATGAACTCCGATCCTCCAAGTTCCACTCCCAATATCTCATAACATTTCCTATCTCTTGGATATCATTGGAGGTACAATCCACAACTTTACCATCAAGTTAAATTTGATTGATTTGATCAATAACTAAAGTTTTTGACGACTTCAAAATAAAGTACACTATAGTCTTCCTACCCAAAACGTTCATAAGTGTTTGGAAGTCTATTCATGTAAATGAATACATGTCAATCAAGTAAACACTACAACAAATAACGCTTTTCATGACGGAGTTTTCACGTCATCCAGAAAAAAACTGAGGTTTTATTCCAAGGCGTGCCATATTTTATTTTATTTAAAAAAAACAACTTGTTCCCTCGTTTATTTTAAAAATCGAGGTGATAAAATATTTCGGACATGCTTTGAATTCCAGCTATTGTACTTTATGTTTTTATTTGTTTACAAGTGTAAAATAAATGATCTAACATTTCGGTTTCTTTGATAACTCGAGGGATAAATTAATTATATTTTAAAATAAAAACACGCGTTGACCAAATTTCATCCTAATGCTATCTTATTTGTAGTCTCCCCACCGTCAAATGCATCATTTTTTGGGGATGGATTCCAAATTTGGAAAAAAAAGGTTCTTCTACCTTGAACAAAACATTTTTTTAGCTTTAGCAATCCATCTCAAACAATGGTACTAATATTGTTGTTGTTGTTATTCTTAAAAGTTGTTATTGTTGTTATTCCTAAAAGATTTATAGAAGAATTGCAAGTGTAGAAAAAACATTTTCCAATTTTAAGGAGAAACACCTTATTAGAAGTTGGACGCATTCAACGTATGCACATTGTATATGCTAGTTGTTAATTCTCTATTTGTGTGATTAACATTATATTTGATAAAACTAAATTAGCAGAAATATGTTGAAATAAGATGTTCTATCAACTAGAGCAACATGTCGAATGTGATGTCCTATGCAGAATCTTTTGACATTGTGACTATGTACAACTGGACAGTTGGATGTTTTAGTTTATTACAGATGCAGAGTATTCAGGGAATATTATACTATCCTATGTGGTGCTCAGTGTAAGAATTAAGAGATTCAAGCCGAATTCAAGGAGTATTCTTAGTTTCTAATTATGGAGATAATTTAGGAAACTAATGATTGAAGTCCTATTTTCATGTAAAAGTTTCTGCAGGTTTTTAGCAGCTGATTTGTTGCATCTTTGAAGCCCAATCCAGCCCGAAAGATTGTTTTAAATACAATGTCACTAACCTAGTTTTAGTGTAGAACTTACATGTGCTTTTGTTAGGGTTTGTACGTTATTTGTGAGTCTCTCTAATATCATCTTGATAAAAGAGTAGGATTAGTCTTTTGAGTTGTAAGTTTTGTCAATCATTCTTAAGCTTTTAAGCAGTGAATGATTTGTGTTTTTGAAGCGTGTCTTCTAAAATTATTCAAAGTTTTTTAGAGTTGTTCAATCACTGTTGTGATTGAAATGGATTTGAGAAGGGTCTCATACCTAGGTGAGTCTTAGGTAGAAGTTAAGCACGGGTAGTGATTAAGTGAGTAGATTGTAAACTAGGTGAAAGTTTTGTTGTGGGTCTACAAATTGATACTATCTAATTAACTTCTTCCCTGGTTTGGTAGCCCCCAGAGTAGGTGTTGTTATACACCGAACTAGGTTAACAATTCTGCGTATTTCTTTACTTTTCTGCACTATTATATTGTTTGAAATTGTTCATTGTGTTGTTGTTTAGAGATCAGTGTCTCGACATCTCTTAGGACATCTGAGATCTGAATACCAGAATTTCACTAATGAATGCAGTGATAATGATAACATCAACAATCAATCTTGAATGTAAAGTTCTTACATTCAAACATCAACACCTATATGATGGATTGCAAGTGCAGAAAAATCATAGAAGAGATTTGTTGTAAGCAATTTAATTTAATATTATGTGTAGACAATGTAATATTAAAAATAATAATAATAACTATTACCTAAATTTTTAACCATAAACGAGGTGATAGTTCAAAAAATAATAAATAATAATAATTATCCCCTCGATTTCATACCCTTAACCGACGTGATAGTTAAAAAATAATAAATAATAATGTTACCTCGATTTTATATTTAAATCGAGGGATATAATTGTCAAATTTTACTATAAAAACAATGGTTAGATGTTATCCTAATTCATGCTAATATGAAGCCGTCCCAACTTGCATCATTATTTAGGATAGATTGCAAGACAAAAAAATATTCAATGTTCATCTATCAAGAACAAAATATTTTTTCTGCCCTTGTAATCTATCTCACAAAATGGTGTCGTATATTTTTTTGGAGAAATATTATTGTTGAATTTTTTCTCATTTGATAGATTTCAAGTGCATAAAATCATTATTTCTTCAACTTAAACAAAGAAGGGAACTCACCCTTTTAAAGTTTAAACAAATAAGGGAGCTTGACTTTTTAGAAGATGAATATCAGCGAAACAAATCTCTAGCATCTTGTATGGGACCTGGACATGCTGTATTTTTAATATTTTGGGTAAACAATTTTGATATTCCGCGAAGATTTATTGCATATAATATTGTATTTTTAATATTTTGGGTAAACAAGGTACCATTTATGTAAAAAAAATTAATCTAATCCCTCAGTTTTATTCCAAAATTGAGAAAATAGTTAAGTGTTATTTTTCACTATTTTCAACGATCTTAAACCAATCTTTGTCGTTCATTTAAAGGTTATCAATGCTCAAGAATTTGTCATTAGTGATCCATGTGAAATTTAAGGGACATCTATTATATAAGTTCTCTTACAATATTGGAAACCTAAATGAAACATATGAAGTGCTTGAAAGCTAAGGACGCTTGGAAAATTTCTCTACGATGGATTGCAAGAGCACAAAATCATTTGGGTTCAAGGTTTGTTTTATTAAAAAAAAAAATTGTAGCAAAAATAATTTTGATTATTGATATTAATTATCTTACCTTTTTTTCACCAAAATAAAATGAATGCAAGATCCTTAGAGAATACTCTTGCACCCAACATTTGATCTTCACCTATATTCAATAATTCGAAGATCTAAGATCTACATCTTGAGGGAATTTGATTTTTATCTAGACACTAGGAAGTTTGATTTTAATTTTAATTTTAATATTCTAGATAAACAATATAACAATTTTTTAAAATTAAATAAATAATCATACCCCTCGGTTATTTTGATAAATCGAGATAAAAAATATGCTAGTTTTGAAAATAATAAAAGTTATTGTTGTTGGGGTTCGAATCCATGCGCTGATAAACTTTTACCTCGATGTTTTAAATACTGAGGTGATAAGTCTTTACTTTTTATGACGATCTTATTCACCTCGCATCTTGTGTCGAGGTAAAACATATTTCACGTCCGACGTTACAAGCGTTATTTGTAGTAGTGAAGATGTTTTTACACCAGCCTTACCTCAAAAACTCTATGACAACTCAACAGCTAAATGAATTTTTATCCCTTAACTTCTACAAAACTCATTAAAGTGCTCTGAACCAAACTCCACGCATTTACCATACCTTGACCTCAAATCTCATCACTTGTTCTTTTTTTGAAAGTCTTCACTAGCTGATGATGAATGAACAACAATATTAGAACCTTATAAAATATATAATCACATATTTTAGACCTTTTAGCTATTATTATTTCCCCAAGGGAAATATAAAACACATCATTTTCAACTCTAGTGCAATAGTATATATAGATAATCAAACATGCTTAAGGATAACACATTTCCCTTGAGTTCTGAAACATACCTCACATTATGAAGAAGAAACTCATAATCATCGAACATTTTAAGTATGACCATACCAATACTATGAATCTTGCATGATTTATTGTCACCATGGTGAACTACTCCACCTTCCTCTAGATTCAAAGTCTCAAAGTATTCTTTTCTTGAACACATGTGATAAGAGCAACATCAGACCATGACCTAACCCTTTCAATCTCCAAACTTGACATTATTGACCAAGTGACTCCAAACACAAGAGCGTGATAAATTGTCATATTTAGAATTCATGAATAATTTATAAAATATTTTAATTTTTTAAAATGTTTACGTTAAAGTTTTAGAATAAGATAGAAGAACGAAGAAGATAGAGACATGAACATAACATAAATAAAATAATTGACAAAAACTAAAGAGAGAAGAGTTAAGAGATAGTACACCAGAAATTTATACATGTTAGGTATAACCACTTGGCATATTCATGTCCAAAAGTATTTTCTAGATAAGCCCGTGAACTTTCAACAATCAAACAGAGCTTTTTAACATATGTTGAGCTCAAGAACATTTAACAAACATTTGTTCAAGTTTATCTTGCAATATTTAAGTCTCTTACAAATATAATTCATATGAAAATAAAAATACTTGAATAAATCAAATAAAGAACAACATTGATTACTACAAAAAATTTACAAGGAATTTTTTTGTCTTTTAGCACTACGAAAGTTCTTGTGAAAAACAAATATGAAATCAGAGAGAGTAAAAGGACGATAGAAGGTTTTCTATTCAGAATTTCAGTGTAGAATGAAATGAGGAGAAACCTTCTTTATATAGTAAAAAAAATTGGCTCAAAAAGGAAAAGATTCATGGGAAATTTTAACCCTAGTTGTAATCGATTAAGGGCTTTCAAAAGGTGACAACCCTAATCTAAAAAAGGGAACCCTAAGATAGCTATATGGTTTAATCGATTGAAAAATTTTCTAATTGATCAAGAGGTCATTTACCTTGCTCTATACAAGCCTTCAGAGGTTTTCAAGAAGTTTTATTAAATAATAAAGGGTTTCGAAAAACTTTTTAGTGTCTGTGATTGCCTCATTAATTCAAGACTTACTCTTGACCTTTTACATTTTATTGATCACTCGGAGACGCTAAGTGTAGGATCATGCAATATTTTACACTTGTAAAATTTCAACTCTTCAAGTTCCATTGCTTGATACAACAATGAGTTGGCAATTTAACTAGAAATTTAATCTTCTAACTGATGAAGCTTGAGATATCTTATTGATAAGTGCTACATTAAATGCTTTTACTAGATAATTGAAATTAACTCAACTTGTCATAGAGAATGCTCAACATTATAAAGTTGTTTGACTTAAAGAGTTGTTATCTTTAAAAATCCTTCATCAATTGTAATCATAAAAGTTAATTGATTGTCATATCTACAATAAAATCGATCCATATTCTTCCCTTTTTTATGATGACAATGTGGCTCTCAAGGAGGTGGTAATCCATATTGTAATCCAAAATCTCGACAAGGGTGGCTTGTTGGTTCGACAAAGGTTAAGCATGCAGTCGAAGTATGTTCACATTCTAATATCGAAGTCTTGTATGATATAGTCGAAGTACGTTCAAGCATGTAGTAGAAAAAATATGTTATGTTGTTAGCATGTTGAATTGGGAGAGTCTGTTAGCCTAATTGTTAACGGTAGCTTGTTACTGAAGTTAGCTCAAGTTGTTGAGAGAAAGTGAATAGTAAAACAGTTATAACCAATCCTGATTTTATTCTTCTTCTTCTTCCAACTTCTCTCTCTTTTGTAAAACCTAATAGAGTTTCTTGTGTTTGTTCAAGAAACCTAATCTTTCTCATAGTTTTAGTTTGATCTTGACGACACTCCATTACAATAAATTGATGCGGTGAGCATGGAGAATAAGATGAAGGATAAGGAAACACAAGTAAGGGGGTGGTTTAATTTTGTTTCTAGAATGAAAATATTTTTCTACCCAAAATAACAAGAAGAAAACTTAGAATAAAAATAATGAACACAAGTGTTTTTTATCCTGGTTCACTGTTAATGAAGCTACCTATAGTCTACCCGCCAAGGTGGTTTCGCCTTCTCACAAAGACTTAATCCACTATAACCAAAATGATTACAATCACAAATACTTACTGTTAATGTATTCTTGAGAATATCTTACTATACCCTAGTCTCTCAAAGAAATACAACTTAAAAGTTGATAAACCAAGTGTGTTACAAAGTTGCTTCTATGAAAGCAGAATACACAAATGTATTACAAACATTTACACACAAAATGTTTTCTATGAAAGTGTATGAACAAAAATTCCTTGCATGTATGATTTTTTCTCTCTCAAAAGTTTCACAGTAGTGCAATGTTCACATAGAAAAGTTATTACGGTTCCATTCTTCTAAGTCTCCTTTATATAGGCAATGAAAAGATTTGTTGGATGGTGAATATGGAATTCAATAAATGTATAGTTGTATCCTTGCATAACAGTTTATAAAAATGGGAGACAAAATGGTACACTAGTACAATCATTTTCCCACAAAATCAGTGTAGTGGAAGGAATGTTGATCTTGTACAGTGCACTATTTTCTTACGTAAAACCTTTTGATCTTATCTTCTAATGTTCAGAGACTTCAAAAATAAAGTTGATGAAGCATGCATAGAAGAAAAAAGTTGTATGAGAGAGTCTTCAGAACTTGGTCTTCCGAGTCTTGATCTAGAATCAGGTACCACTGTTCATCAGAGTGTGGGCGTAAGACTTCAAATCTTGATAACATCAGAGTCAGAAGTAGAACTTTGTAAATGATCATAGTTCAGTAGCATCCAGTCAGAATCTAGAGCTTTATATCCTTTGTAGAGCACAAATTGTAATCTTTTTTGAGTCAGAGTGCAAAAGATTTAGAGTCAGATGACGTCACACGTCACTTTTCTAAAGTTAGAACTTGTTGCATACAACTAGACACTTAGAAAAACCATTAGGGTGCAAAATTATTCTTTAGAAACCATTTATTGTTATCATCAAAACTAAATGTCAGATGCAAAACCAAATCTTGTTCATACAATCTCCCCCTTTTTTATGATGACAAAATCATATATTTTGATGAACAATTTTTACTTGGTTTAATCACATAAAACTTACAAAGTAAGCTAAAAATCCCCCCTTGAGTTTTATATTATCAAAATTATCTCAGCTTATTCATAATGAAGTTTGTAAACTCCCCCTGAGTTTAAGACTTATGAAAAATTATGATACATAAAACCCTTAAATCATCATGAAAGAAAAAAAATACTTCCTTAAATCAGAGTTGATTAACATATTTGAAACCTTGTCTCAACACCTGGCTTGTGTATCAGAACCTGATGAAGTACAAGAACCTGATAAAATCTATTAGAGCCTGGTTCATACTTAAAAACATGAATAATCTCATACTTTCTAATTCCTAGTTCATAAACATCTGGATAACTTGATTAGAGAATTAGTGAACTTTCTCAAAGTTCCTTGATCATTAAAATAATGTCAAAGTCATATGTTTGAGATTAGAAAGGAAAGTAAGTATATCAAAATCGTATTTACGTTTCTCCCCCTTTGTCATCAATCAAAAAATAATTAAACCAAGAAAATAGAACTTCATTTGATTGAAAAAAAATAAAGATACAAAGTAAAAAAATGATAAACCAGATAATCTGGACAAAAATAAAAACTAGGTTTCGTAAAAAAACTTAAACGGAAAGTCAACAAAAAAGGGTTTAGGTATGGGTGGTGGCCTTGGCAGAATCACTTGAAGCAGTTATTCAATATTGGTGGCGGCCTTGTGAATAGTGAGTGAAGTGGGTTTATAAATAGGTTTTTCAATGATGATAAACTCTTGGATAGTGCAAAAGATTCTAGCCAAGGGAAGGCGTAGAGTGATTTGACCTATTTCCAAGAATTACCTCCTCCCAATTTGTCACTAAACCGTTAGAGTGTTTTAGCACAAAACACATGTCTCATTCTGGACCACAAACTTCCATTGGATTGTCAACTGGTTACTATTAAAAAAATCTTCAGAATCCAGAAGGTGGAACTTATTAGAAACGTTTTGACTAGATACTTCTGATACAAGAAACCTTCTCACTTCAGAAGACTCGTTGTTTAGAAATATAAATCTCATAGTCTCATTATACCATTATAAGAAATAAACATTCTGAAATATACATCCCTTTCATTATGGACATAAGTCCATTTTCAAACTCTTTAGAATTAAAACAAACAACAAGGGGTTTTATGAAGATATCAACCCATTGATGGTCTGTATCAATAAATTTAATATTTAAAATTCCCTTTTGAACATAGTCTCGTATAAAATGATGTTTAATCTGAATATACTTAGCTCTAGAATGTTGAATGCGATTCTTATATAAACATATAACTAAGGTATTATCACAATGAATATGAACGTTACTCTCATATACCTGAAAGTCTTCTAGCTAGATTTTCATCCAGAGGATATGAGTGTTGCATCCAGATGCTGCAATGTACTCAGATTCAACTATTGATAGTGTAATTGTTGATTGTCTCTTGCTAGACCATGAGATCAAATTATCACCCAGAAACCGACAACTTCCAGAAGTGTTTTTTCTTTCTAGTATATCTCCAACATAATCAGCATCACAGTAACATACTAGCTTGTACTCTTTATATTTCCTATAACATGTGCCAAGGTTAGTAGTATCTTTCAGATGCCTAAAAATCCTCTTAACATTCGTTAAGTGGGACTCTCTAGGATCTGATTGGAAGCGAGCACATAAACAGACATTGAATAAAATTTCAGGTCTAGAAGAAGTTAAGTATAAGAGAGAATTTACCATACCTCTGTATACCTTTTTCTATACCTTATTGCTGACCTCATCCTTATCCAGAATACAAGTAGGATGCTTTGGAGTCTTAGCTGGTTTGCAGTCTAACATGTCAAACTTTTTCAGAAGTTCTTTGGTATATTTTCTCTGATGGATATATATATTTCTTCTGAACTTTGGTCAATATAGATTCCTAGAAAGAATTTGAGTTCTCCCATCAGACTCATCTCAAACTCTGCCTGCTCAGACTTAGAAAGCTCTTTGCACAAGATAACATTAGTAAAACCAAATATAATATCAACCACATATATTTGAATTACAAGGATGTCATTTTTGAATGTTTTACACAACAAAGTAGTGTCAACATTTCCTCTGGTAAAATCATTTTCTAAAAGAAAATTTCTTAGTCTTTCATACCATGCTCTAGGAGCTTGTTTCAAATCATACAAAGATTCCTTTAGTTTGAAAATAAAATATGGATTTTTGTGGTTTTCAAAACCATGAGGTTGGGGTTACATACACTTCTTTAGTTATGTAACCATTCAAAAAAGCATTCTTAACATCCATCTGATATAAGATAATATTATGATTAAAATTAAATGAAATTAAGATACAAATAGAATATAACCTGGAAACTGGTGCAAAGGTCTCAGTATAGTTAATTCCCTCTTGCTAACTATAACTTTGTGCCACCAATTTGGCCTTGTTTCTTACCACTTCTCTTTTTCATTCAACTTGTTTCTGAAAATCTATTTTGTCCCAATAACATGAACTCATTTGGGTCTAGGCAAAAGATCCCACATATCATTTCAGACCGAGATAGATCAAGAAATACCTCTTCAGAGTCTGACTCAGACTCAGATTTTGATTTTAATTGTGTGTTACCATAATAATCTTGAATGTGTGCCATCAATGGCACATTTGCTTATTCTTCCTCAGAGTCATCTTCTGAGGATTCTGAGTTATCCCAGGAAGCCATCAAACCTTTATTCTTCTCTCTGAAAACTTTCTTCTTTGGTCTATCTTTTCTCAGCTTGGGACATTCATTTATGTAGTGACCTGGCTCCTTGCACTCATAACATGTAATGTCATTACTAGCACCAGACTTCTTCAATCCAGATGTAGACTCGGACCACTTATCCTTCTTGATCCTCTGAACTTGCTTTGTCTATTCTTCTATAGTTGATTAACTCTTCTGGAAAGAAAAGATAACTCATCTTCTTCTTCTTCAGATTCCTCTTCCTGTCTAACTTGAAAGGCTTTAGTATTTTCAGACTTTCCTATAGATTTCAAAGCCACAAATTTAAATTTTCTTTTAGGCTCATCCTCTTCAATATCTATCTCATGACTTCTTAAAGAACTAATAAGCTCTTCAAGAGTGGTGTTGTTCAGATCTTTAGACAGCTCCAGTGCAGTTACCATGGGCCTATATTTCTTGGGTAAGCTTATGATAATCTTCTTAACATAATCTACAGTAGAATAACCTTTTTTTTCAGAACCTTCAGTCCTGCAACTAGAGTCTGAAACCTTGAGAACATGATCTTAACTGTTTCATCATCCTCCATTTTGAAGGCTTCATATTTTTGTATCAAGGAAAGCACCTTGGTTTCTTTCACTTGAGCATTTCCTTCACGAGTCATCTTTAAATAATCAAATATAGACTTAGTTGTGTTTCTATTTGTTATCTTCTCATACTAAGAATATGATATAACATTCAACATAATTATTCTAGCTTTGTGATGATTTATGTAGTCTTTCTTTTGTTGGTCAGACATCACTCTTCTTTATAACTTGTTACTACTAGCATCATCTGGATGAATGTAGCTATTAAGTATCATATCTCATAGATCCACATCATGACCAAGAAAGAAACTTTCAATTCTGTCTTTCAAAGTGTGTTACAAAGTTGCTTCTATGAAAGAATATTACACAAATGTATTACAAATATTTACACACAAAATGTTTTCTATGAAAGTGTATGAACAAAAGTTCCTTGCGTGTATAATTTTCTTTCTCTCAAAAGTTTCAAAGTATTGCAATGTTCATGTAGAAAAGTTGTTACGGTTCCATTCTTCTAAGTCTCCTTTATATAGGAAATGAAAATATTTCTTGGAGGGTGAATATGGAATTCAATAAATGTATAGTTGTATCCTTGCATAACGGTTTGTAAAAATGGGAGACAAAATGGTACAATAGTATATTCATTTTCCCATAAAATCAGTGTAGTGGAAGAAATATTGATCTTGTATTGTGTATTATTTTTTTATGTAAAACCTTTTGATCTTATCTTCTAATATTCAGAGGCTTCAGAAATAAAGTTGATGAAGCATGCTTAGAAGAAACAAAATTTGTATGAGAGAGCCTTCAGAACTTGGTCTTCCGAGTCTTGGTCCATATCTGGTACCACTGTTCATCAGAGTTTGAGCGTAAGACTTCAGATCTTAATAACATAAGAGTCAGAAGTAGAACTTTGTAGATGATCAGAGTTCAATAGCATGAAGTCAGAATCCAGATATTTATATCCTTTGTAGAGCACAACTTGTAATCTCTTTTGAGTCAGATTGCATAAGATTCATATTCAGATGACGTCACACGTCACTATCCCAAAGTCATAACTTGTTGCTTACAACTACACACTTAGCAAAACCATTAGGGTACAAAATTGTTCTTTAGAAACCATGTATTGTTATCATCAAAACTAAAGGTCAGATGCATAACTTAATTTTGGTCTTACAGTAGATACCATCATTGAAGTATGAGATTAAGAAATTTACTAGAGTGAATGATTTAATTTGTGTCACTTAAAGGTGTAAGCTCTTCTGGTTCAACAGGGTTTTTTAGAAGTGCTGAAAGTATCAGAGAGGATGGATATTATGATAATGGAGAAAGATAAGATGATGATGATTGAGAAAGCCCACAGTGCCGTTGTATTGAGCCTTAGTTATAAGGTTCTTCGATAGGTCTTTAAGGAGAAGATGGCAGCCTGGTAAATCGTTTGTACTTGAAGCATGCTTTACATTCATTCAAGATGAGTGAAGATAGAGTCTTGATGAAGCACTTGGATACTTTAACAACCTTATTCTTGATCTGGAGAATATCGAGGTTAGCATCCAAGATGAATATCAAGTGTTGTTATTGTTATGTTCTTTACCTAAAACTCATGTTCATTTCAAACAAACTCTCTTGTACGGAAGAGAGTCTATGGCCTTTGAAGAAGTTCAATCATCTTGTACTCTAAGGATTTGAACCAACGAAAGGAGCATAAGTCATTGTCTATTGGTGAAGGTTTATCCATTAAGGGGAAATTCTTGAAGAAAGATGGCAGGTTTGAGAAGAAGAAGGGTAAATGTCATCAGAAATATTATGGTGGTGATACTTCTGCAATTAGGTGTTATCACTGTCGCACACGGATCAAAAACGAGTATTTTGTAAAATGCAGTATAGCGACAATGGCTCGAGTCGTATCGCAATGATTCTTGATTTTATTATTAACTAATAGAAATCGAATGGGGGGTTGATTTTAGGATCGATTTATAACACAAAATAAGTGATTAAAATAAGTGATTATAAAAATAAGTTGATCTACTATTTTCAGGTTCCTGCTAATCATTGGTTTTTACCTTATCAATTCCCTAAGCGGCTTCGACCTCTATTGGATTTCAATATCAATTGACAAGCGCAATAGATACAAAATAGATTGAATTCCCATTCCAAATTAAGCAAACGGATTAATATAATCGTGAATTAAGCAAACACGATATACAACGCGATTTAACGACTAAGCGGCGTAAACAACGATTATAGATTAGGAATACAATCATACGAATTTAATCAAGAAATTCCATGAAATAATAGATTAAGCAAATACAATTTCATAAAATAGAATTGAAAGAGAAACGAAATTGAATTGATAAATTAAAAACCTCAAAGCATCGGAACACGATTACAGTAGATCAACTCTGGATGATTAGTTCTTCATTCAAGCGTACAAGTCAAAGTTTTTTTTCTGAATAATGAAAAGGTCCAAACTAAATTACTGTAGCGGCTGCTAGGTATATCAAGGACAAGGATTCGGTTCATAACCCAACTGGGTCGAAAACATAACCCAGACCCAAAACAAATGACCCAAAACTTAAATATAAAATGATGCAACTTCAACGAATTTTATGTCCTTGCTACATTTCGATTCAACTCTCGACTTCTGAATGAAAAGCGTAGTTATTTCTCTTAGCTTTCCAACAACTGGTAGCACACCTTATTCCGACTCCCGTAGCTCAAGTTATGAATTTATTCGTGCAGACTGCTAATGCTGAAAATAAACTACGAAAATCAAATAAGAGTAGAAATAAACTAAAATAGAAAAACACTATAAAATACAAAAATAAGCTAAACAAACCATGGAAATGCATAAGTATAATCATGAAAGAATGTGCATCAAAATGCACTGATTAAATTCCCCCACACTTGAACTTTTGCACTCCGAGCAAAATAAAATAAAAAGAAACACAACAACATCATCAGCTACTCATTCTAGGCTACAAACTCTTTTCGGTTAAGATTGCATCAATAGGTACTAATCTTGCACACTAAGGATATCGTAGGAACACTAATCTTGTCTCTTGAATATAAAAACCAATTCGAATCATATTATTATGCCAAAGCCTAACTTACTCATCCTCATTTTTTCTCTTTTTTCATTCAGGCGCAATCACATTAAGCCCGTTATCTCCACACACTCATAGCAAAGCGACCGGTTAGTGACTCAGATCTTTTTTGCACGGGGTTCTGGTACTTACATGACATAACCCTTTTCTTACTCGATTATAGTTGTGGGAGATCGGACCGTAATCCTCCCTACCATGTTCAGCACCAGAAACCGCTGAACCAACTAACAATGAGCCTTATTATCAACTTTTTTTGTAGGTTTTATGACCGTTGAGTTAAGTGACCGGGTGAGGGTCACCAAACTTAGAAGGCACATTCCTTTTTCTTTCCTTTTTTTTTCAAATAAAACTTGAATCACTCACTTATTTTCACTGGCTTCCCTGCGTAGAGTGCATGTGAGATGGTGCTGACTACTGAAATAAATTACTCAAGAGCTATTAAAAGATGAGAATTCAAGGCTACGTCATAATAAAAATTCAAATTAACTTCCATATGCATGATACTTGCAGTGTTAAGATGATACCAATCTTGTGAACTTTTCCCAAGTCTCCATAACTAACCTCATATTAATCTATAACCCAAAACTTTCAAAAAGATGCATATATTTTTATTTTTTTTATAACTGAAAATAAAACAACGAAAAAAAGCAAAGAAAACAAAACAAATAAATGATTCCCTCCCCCAAACTTAAAACACACATTGTCCTTAATGAAAGAAACAAACATAAAATAAGAGCGAGGAGAGAGAGAGGAAAGAACACACCCGAGGAGTCAAGGTGGATAGATGATTGCATAAGTAGCCTTTCCCAATGAGAGCTCTTTTATAGTTTCCTCTTCTAACGTGGGACTCTCATGGAATAGCTTGAGGTGGTGTCCTTTGACTTTGCAATTTTTATCAGTACCTTCACTTTTTATTCCTGGATCAAAGAATGTTCTTCTAAAAGTAAAAGTGTCAAATGGGCATGTAAACGTGATCTCATCTTTCACAACACCAAGGATCAAAAGGTTACGGGGTTGCCTCACTGCTTTTGCTACATTTTCAAGTGAGATCCTATGCATGCACATGGACGGACTAATATCATAAATATCATCTAAGGTCCATCCAATTCCTTTATTATGCTTCTTCAAAACCTGTAAAAATTTACTTTCTTGATCAAAATAAAGTTTAAAATAAATTATAATCGGGAGTTTTTCATTCATCTCTAGATAAGCATAATTAAGATTTTCAGGAATTAGTTTCAGCTCTCGGAAAGGTGGTTGTTTAATGGATAATTTGTTTCGGACAACCAGAGTATCGAGAGCTTCTTCCACATGAACAACTTTATTTGCAACCTCATCTACAGTAAGAATATCAACTTGCAAGGCGGCCTCAATTTCAGCATAAACAGAGCAAATTTTAATATCAGTCAAACATCACAAGAGTAAACATCATCAAAATCAGATAATGATGGAAAATCAGCTACAAATAAATCAGTACAAGTATCATCAACAGTCTCAGAAAGCAACTCTATTGGAAAAACAAAATTCTCTTCCAAGGGTTGTTGGTTATATCCTTGAGCTTGTTGCATGATATTCATCAAAGTGGCAAGTTGTTCAATCTGTGTTTACAAAGTCTGGAGAGTAGAATCTATTTGTTATTCATAGTGGAGATTATTTGCAGCCATTTGTTTGACAATGTCCCCTAGCGAAGGTTCAGAAGGTGCTGAGCACACAACCTGGAATTCCTTCAGATTATGCGGATCCTCACCTGTAAGACTATTAAGCTTTGACAACAAGTGTATTAAATCAGATTTCTATTCAGTAGGTGCATCAGCTGCAAGATAGTCAATACATACACTATTATAGTTCACATCAGGGGCAGCCAACTGCCTCAAAGTTCTTTGTTCAGCCATGTTATCAATAAACACAAAATACCAACTATGTCCCAAACAGGAGAAACAAATAGAAAGAAAGAAAACAATTAAAATAAATTCTAAAAATACAAAAATACAAAATTTAATCTAATCAAGCAAAATACTATTTTTGAGATTTTTTTTGGATTTTTTCGACACTATGAAAACAGTAAAAAAATATTTAAAAATAAAAATAGTAAATTCTAAACTTACCTGACAGGTTGAAAAACTGTACTGCAACCGGAATTGCAATCCTGAAAATCAACAAACACAACAAAATAACAAAAAAAAACCAAGAAAAAAATAACAAGAACACTAAACCTATGACTATAATATCAGTTAATAAAAACAAGAATCCCCGGCAACGACGCCAATTTGATCCGCTGTCGCACACAGATCAAAAATGAGTATTTCGTAAAATGCAGTATAGCGATAATGGCTCGAGTCGTATCGCAAGGATTCTTGATTTTATTATTAACTAATAGAAATTAAATGGGGGGTTGGTTTTAGGATTGATTTATAACACGAAATAAGTGATTAAAATAAGTGATTATAAAAATAATTCGATCTACTGTTTTCAGGTTCCTGCTAATCATTGGTTTTTATCTTATCAATTCCATAAGCAGCTTCGACCTCTATTAGATTTCAATATCAATTTACTAGCGCAATAGATAAAAAAATAGATTAAATTATCATTCCGAATTAAGCAAACGGCTTAATATAATCGTGAATTAAGCAAACACGATATAGAACGCGATTTAACGACTAAACGACGTAAACAACGATTATAGATTAGGAATACAATCATACGAATTTAATCAAGACATTCCATGAAATAATAGATTAAGCAAATACAATTTCATAAAATTGAATTGAAAGAGAAACGGAATTGAATTGATAAATTAAAAACCTCAAAGAATCGGAACACGATTACATTAGATCAACTCTGAATGATTAATTCTTCATTCAAGCGTACAAGTCAAAGTTTTTTTCTGAATAATGAAAAGGTCCAAACTAAATTACTGTAGCGGCTGCTAGGTATAGCAAGGACAAGGATTCGGTTCATAACCCAACTGGGTCGAAAACATAACCCAAACCCAAAACAAATGACCCAAAACTTAAATGTAAAATGCTGCAACTTCAACGAATTTTATGTCCCTGCTACATTCTGATTCATCTCTCAACTTATGAATGAAAAGCATAGATCTTTCTCTTAGCTTTCCAACAACTGGTAGCACGCCTAATTCCGACTCCCGTAGCTCAGTTTATGAATTTATTCATGCAGACTGCTAATGCTGAAAATAAAGTACGAAAAACAAATAAGAGTATAAATAAACTAAAATAGAAAAACACTATAAAATACAAAAATAAGTTAAACAAACCATGGAAATTCATAAGTATAATCATGAAAGAATATGCATCAAAATTCACTGATCAAAGGGTCATAAAAGTAAGGTGTTCCCTGAACGCTTGAATAAGCATGGAGGTAAGGATAAAGGCAGAGAAACTATTGTGCAAGATGATTTTGAATCATTTGACGTTCTTGTGGTTTCAAGCAATGACTCGAGTAAGGAGTGGATTATGGATTTAGGATGTATATAGCACATGACTCCAACCAAATATGTGTTTGAGGAATTATGTGATCAAGATGGTGGATCAGTGCTGCTAGGAAACAACAAAGCCTGCAAGATTACAAGTATTGGATCTATGGGGTTCAAGCTCCATGATGAGTCAATAAGGTTATTGGTTAGTGTCAGATTTATACCTGATTTAAAGAGAAATTTGATTTCTCTTAGTGAGTTTGACAAGAAAGGATTTGTTTTCAAAGGAGAGAAAAGTATTCTAGAAGACATGAAGGGGTCGAAAGAAGTCTCGAGAGGCATGAAGAAACAAGGCTTGTTTACCCTTGAGGTTATTGTTGTAAGTAGATCAACAGATTCTGCCTCCACGAAACATGTGTCAAAGATTGAGATATGGCACAAGAGACTTGGCCATGTCAACGAAAGAGGTCTGGTCGAATTTTCGAAACAAAATTTGCTATGTAGTGACAAGGTAGAAAAACTGGAGTTTTGTGAACCTTGTGTACTTGGTAAATTCTGTAGGGTGAAGTTTAACAAAGGTAAAAAAGAACACATGGATCCCTTGATTATATTCATGTTAATCTTTGGGGGCCTGCAAAGAATCCCTTACACTCAGGTGTAAGATATTTTCTATTTTTAGTTAATGATTATTCACAAAAGTTATGGATATTCATTCAGAAAACTAAGGATGAAAGTTTTGAAAATTTCAAAAGTTGAAAGAACCTGGTCGAAAACCAAACTGGCAAGAAAGTTAAGAGGTTGAGAACAGACAATGGTCTTGAATTTTGCAATGAGGCATTCGATAATAATTGTATGATGTCTGGTATTGCAAGGCACATAACTACTGCAAGTACTCCCCAACAAAATGGTTTATGTGAAAGGTTTAATTGAACTATTTTGGAAAGAGATAGATGCATTTTGGTTAGTGATGGATTAAAGAAGATATTTAAGGCTGAGGCTGTTTCAACAATAGCATATCTAATAAATAGATGTCTCTCAAGTGCCTTGGGGATGAAGACATGTGAAGAAGTCTGGTCGAGACTGAAGGAAAATCGCGATCAGAAAAGCGCAGCGGAATTTAAAATTTTCCTTTAGCGATCCTTACGAATGAACATGGTCAGTGATAGAAATATTTACCTCTTGTGGCGATTCATACCTTTGATGTTGTGATCACGAGCGTTGATGAAGAACAACGCCTCTACTCAGTCCACACGAACAGATCGCTTCCGGTCACAGTGCTAGCTGATCACGAACGGAAACCTTGAGTGAGAGAGAGAATCAAAAGCGAAATTGCATCAAGTGAAATTGCTTCATCACAAGGGATCTATTTATAGAATCACTCGTGTGGGCTACAAGCTAAAAGCCCAATTAAGGCTATAAGCTAAAAGCCCAATTAAGCTTATGGACATCATACCTTATGATGTACCATATATCACTTATCCACGTGGTACCTTACCACTTTCCGTATTACACTTAAGTGCACCGTACCTTACGGTGTTCCTTATTTATTCTATCTCTCATCAACCTGTCCTTATGTGTGTGACCCTGTAGGTTTTCGCGATGTTGGCAATTATATTAAATCACACATTTAATATAATAAACAGTGAGCGGTATCTAGCAACACATCACTGTTACCCAAGTCACGAAAATGTCATGTGATCTGACCAAACCTTTTCCGTGATAATATTTGTGTTGTACAATTACCCATTTGCCCTCATGTCTATATTGAACACAAGGCATACACTGTGTCACCCTTGTCCAGTTCAATATTGGGCCCTTAGACATTTATCCTGTTATGCAGGATGAGCAAATTCCATCTAGGTCACTCATGTCCCTTAGCATGCTTTGTGAAGTACCCATCAACCGTCTTTATAGTCATCCAGTTACAGATGACGTTTGATCATCAATAAAGTACTTGACTCTACATCTAAGGTCCATAGTGGTTTCAGGTCGAAGGGTGGTATACACCATTATCATCATGAGAATAACTTATGACACTTTGCATAACATTTTATGTAGTATTCTCATAGCGGGTCAATCCAGTATAAATATTACTCCTAATATTCATACCTATGTCAAGACTTGATAACTCCTTATCTATGATCCATGAGATGTGATCATCAATCTCTCTTCATAATAATCTTAATGCTTTAATGTTATCCTACTTCACATTAAAGCTTGACTACAGATACTTTAAGAATAATGTCTTATGTTTAATGGGATCTCATGATTAAGTCACACTTAACATTTCATTAAACAAATAAACCATTCTAGGGACTTTATTATTTTGGAAAGCAAACATAATAAAGAAATGCCTTTTATTATTGTATGATGTCTGGTATTGCAAGGCACATAACTACTGCAAGTACTCCCCAACAAAATGGTTTAGGTGAAAGGTTTAATTGAACTATTTTGGAAAGAGATAGATGCATTTTGGTTAGTGATGGATTAAAGAAGATATTTAAGGCCGAGGCTGTTTCAACAATAGCATATCTGATAAATAGATGTCTCTCGAGTGCCTTGGGGATGAAGACATGTGAAGAAGTCTGGTCGAGACATCCATCTAATCTCGATAAACTTATAGTATTTGGTTGTATAACCTATGCTCATATTACAAAAGACAAGGTTGAACTTAGAGCTATGAGACACATGTTCATGGATTACCTTGAAGGAGTCAAAGCATATAGGGTGTGGTGCCTATATCTAAGTCATAGGAGGTGTATCACAAGTCGAGATGTAGTTTTCGATGAAGCAAAAATGGTGTTCAAGAAAACTGATGATGCTGGTCGAAATGAAAAAATCTTTGAAGAAGAGTTGGAACATGGAGAGATTCCTGTTGAGGTGGAGCATAGTGATGTTGAATTGCATAACCCATATGAAGCCGAAGAAGAATATCAAGTTGTTGATGAAGATGAGGAGACTGATAATAAATACTTGTTGGCTAGAGATAGGTCGAGAAGAGTCATTAAGCCACCTCATATACTTGGTTATGTAGATCTCATAGCTTTTACCTTAATCTCTACAAATGAGGTCCTTGATGAAGAACTTAGAGACTACAAGAAAGTTGTGTGGAGTCGAAATAAGACTAAACGGCTGAAACCCGTGGATAATGAGATGTAATCTCTTCATGATAATAACACTTGGGAGCTGATCAAGAAACCTGCAGAGGACATGTTAATAAACTGTAAGTGGATTTTCAAGGTTAAGTAAGGAATCAAAGGAGTGAAGTCAAAGAGATACAAGGCAAGATTGGTAGCTAGGGGGTTCCCTCAAAAAGAAGGAGTCGAATTGAATGATGTGTTCTCACCTTATGTGAAGCACATATCCATCCGAATGATGCTTACCATGGTGGCAAAGTTCGACCTAGAGCTCGAACAGATGGATGTGAATATTGCGTTTTTGTATGGTGATCTAGACGAAACAATCCTGATGAGGCAACCTGAAGAGTGTGTTGAAAATGAAAAGGAAGATTATGTGTGCAAGCTGAATAAGTTGTTATACGACATGAACCAATCTCCTCGTTAATGGAACAGGAGATTCAACAAGTTCACGGTACACATAGGTTTCACTAGAAGACAATCGACCATTGTGTTTACTTCAGATTTCGACCTGAAAATTCACTTGTTACTTTGTTACTTTATGTGGATGACTTCCTCATAGCAAGCAACCGTGTCGAGGATATAGTGAAGGCGAAGGCCGAACTTGATAAAGAATTCGACATGAAAGATCTTGGAGCTGCCACAAAAATCTTTGGAATTGACATCTAAAAAGATAGAAAACAGTCGAAATTATGTTTATCTCAAGAGACTTACCTACTAAAGATTCTCTACACATTTGAATTTAGGATATTTCCAATATTGAATTTGAGATATTTTCAATAATCTATAAGCACGTTTGTAAACATTCTTTGAATTTTGAGGCATGCGTAATCTTAATCTTAAAGAGCTTTGAAACTTTTATGTAAATAGAAAGGAGTAATATAAAACGACATTAAGCCCTTAGAGTAGACTCCATTCAAAGAAATGGCTTAAGTGAATCATTGAAATGGTATGATCCAAAGAAATCAATTTATTCTCAAAATGAAGAGTGTTCATGCACGTTCAAATTCTTCCATATATGTATATATTCCCTAATATATTCATATAATATTAGGAAAATCTTAGTAGATAATTTCAATAGATATACCAAGAGCTGGCTAGCAAAATTCTAAAAGCATATAGGGTATAACAAAATTAAGAGCGACAAACATTTCATGACTAGTTGATGAGTGGATAAAGAAAAGAAAAAAAAACAATAAACCATAAGTAAATTCTATAAGTTATTAATGTACATGAAGCCACATAGGGTCCTAGAATCATATGCAAATTATGTATATTTATATTAACTCATTCATGTAATCTTTCCATATAGTCTAACTTGTCAACTAATGTCTTCCACTTTCCAAAGTTTGTCAGCATAAATAAAGCACAAACAAAGCAAATTAAAGGCAAAAGATTAAGGCCTAATTGGCAAGACGTCCTCATTGACTAATTTAGTAATTCATTTGCACGTGTATCTAATTTTGTGCATGCTTTCTTATAAGTTCCAACTATTACGTAAAGACTAGTAGGAGTCATTTATTTGGATTATTATACTTCTAACAAATAAAACAACACTAATAAATAAACAAATAAGTTATTTAGATATTGATAAACTTCACTAGAGACAAATTTTTAGAAACGAATTCAAATTTATAGGCTATTGTATACTATTCAATATTTTAACACGATTAAATAATAGTTAAACAAAATCTTTATATATATTTTTGATGGTTAAAACAATTTATTATACTCTTAACAGTTTATTACACTCTTGCACAAAGACTCTCAAAATTTTAAAACGATCATATTAAAACAATTCTTAATTAGATTTTATTTATCGGCTGAACTACGAACTACAAATCACTAGAGTCCAGTTTTTTATAGAAATTGTAGGGCTAATGAAAAAGAAAGACCAAATACATTGTTTTGTCTTTTTAAGTTATATACTTTTAAGAAATTAACCTTTTTATACTTTTTATGTAATAAATTGGTCATTTTAATCCATAAAAATGTATAAATTTTATTTTAAAAAATTGATGTGTAATACTATGTGATACATAAAGATTGTATTTAATTATCCTAAATATACATTCATCAAATCTTATGATTGATCCATATAAAGAAAATTATGTGTAAAAACCTTAAAAAATCACTGTATATTTGATGAAAATAATAATATATCTATAGTAATTTTTAGAGGTGGAAAAATCGATCGATTCTACAGATCGATCGGTCTGTTTAATCTATCATTTTTAACATACTGAATACTCATTTCCGGTTCATCCACTCTATTTTTTCTATCCCGTCATGTTCGATTTAATAAAAGTTTTTGAGACGTACCCTTTAATTTATCCGTCTTGCCTTTATTTATTTGATGATAAGTACATGATCGGGACGGTTTGCCACTTAATGTTGTTCAATAAAATTGAAAAGGTATATATAAATATTTATGTAAAAAAAAAACTATTATCCGATGATTCCTTTTGGAATCTGAATCTTCAAAAATATATGAAAATATATTCCCTTAGAAGCAAGTATAAATACCCCCTTTATATTGATGGTAGATATATAGACACTTCTCCATCTATCACTTCCATCAATATTTGCTATATATAGACATAGTTCATAATCTTTCTCCAATATAATCTTATAGAAAGAAATCAACTATGAAACCAATATGGAATGGACTACAAGGTTTGAAACCAGTGATCCTTATGGTTTTGGTTCAACTTGCATATGCTGCAGTTAATGTGCTTTACAAACTTGCTATCAATGATGGAATGACTGTTAAAGTTGCTACTGCTTATCGTTTAGCTTTTGGTTCAGCTTTCACTGTTCCTCTTGCTCTCATTTCTGAAAGGTTTTTTTATATTTTCAGCTTTTTTTTTTAATTCATTTTTTATTCCATTTCTAAAATGTTTTTTTTTTTTTTTTGCTTTTTCCTATTGAAGAAACAAGAGGCCAAAGCTGAGTTGGAGAGTACTTTTCATGGCATTTCTTTGCGGCTTGTTTGGGTATGTTACCATAAATTACGAAACTATTTAAATTGATTTATTTGAACTTATTAACGTAAGCACTTATAAACTATTTAAGTTAAATATTTAAATTATAGAAGTATTTGTTTGAATTCGTGACATCTTACTTATTTATCTGTATAAATAAAATTTCAGTAACTATTTTTTCAAAAATAAAAAATAGAATAGTATAAATTATGATTAATTAATCAAATTTTGGTTATGTGATTAATTTTGCAGGGGAAGTTTATTTCAAAATCTTTTCTATGAGGCTTTGGCTCTAACATCAGCAACATTTGTATCTGCTATCTATAATCTCATTCCTGCCATCACCTTTGTCATGGCCGTTTCTTGCGGGTACTAATAATTAATCATCACCATTTCATGTAATTATTACTAATTAATTATTTAAGTATATGGTTTAATATTAATTTAAATGAAATTTTTTTGTGTATATAGTTTTGAAAGATTGAATTTAAGAGGAGCAGCTGGAAAAGCCAAAGTGTTGGGAACTTTGGCTGGAATTGGTGGAGCAATGATGTTGATTTTTCTCAAAGGTGTAGAAATTAATATTTGGCCATTTCACATCAACGTTATGCATCACCATCAACATCAAACTAGCCATGTTGATTATGGTAGTAAAGGGTTGGGTGTTCTATGTGCAGTAGCAAGTTGTTTTTCTTTTGCTCTATGGTTCATAATTCAGGTAAGGTTCTAGTAATTTAAAATTCGGTTGAGAGGTAAATAAAATCGGTTACAAATTGTAACAATTTTGTAAATTCTATAGGCTAAGATGAGCAAAGAATATCCAAGTCATTACTCAAGTACAGCTTTAATGTCTACAATGGGAGCAATACAAGCCACTGGTTTTGCTCTTTGTTTTGAAAGAGATCGGAGCCAATGGAAGTTGGGTTGGAACATAAGACTTCTAGCCGTCGCTTATTCGGTACTATTTCGATCTCATATATAAATTAAAATTTGTCAAAATTTATTGTCTAAAGTAAAGACGTGTAAGATGTACTACAATACAACACAAAATTATTAAAAAAAAATCTATATATGTTTTATCACGGTTTAACTATGTTAAATTATATAAAATTTTCAAAAATTTAAAATGATCTTAAAAATATGTACATTTTTGTGCTTGTAAACGAAGTGATAATAAGCACTAAAATTCATACATAATCGTGAGTATCTGGTAATGACATCTAATCTAACAATATCGATTTTTATTAGTTGAATAATGATTAATTTTAATCTTGTAGGGAATTGTTGCGTCTGGATTAGTGGTTATTGTGACATCTTGGTGCATAAAGATGAGAGGCCCACTATTTGCATCAGTTTTCAACCCTTTAATGCTCTTGTTTGTGACTATTGTTGCTTCTTTGATGTTGGAAGAAAAATTATACTTAGGAAGGTACATAAATAATATATTCCCTTATATAGTACATTAACACTATTAATATATGGTTTGATTTATTTATTATTTGGTTATATATATTGATAATAATTTTGTTTGATTTTGTGATGTGTAGTTTGATTGGAGCAGTGTTGATTGTGTGTGGATTATATATGGTTCTTTGGGGTAAGAGTAAAGAGATTAAAAAGATTAATGCCCAATTGGCTACATCAAAAATTGCACAAGAAGCTGAAGAAGATATTCAAGTTGTTGTAATGTCTACACCAATAGTACAAGATCATGATAAATTACATGTTTCCAACAACAATCACATTGAAGTTGATAAAGATCATGATTCAAAAAATGGAGAAATTAAGAGTATTGGAGATGATCCAAAGTAATTAAATGCTCAGATCATTAATGTGTGAAATTAAGAGCATGTTCTTTTATAGTTTTATTTAATTTTTTTTACTAATGTTTTTGTCTTTAATTAATTATTTAGTTTACCTAGTCAATTAATGAAGTATATTATACAGATTTCAATTGTAATTTTTTTTCCAAAGAGTAATAGATATTTAGAAATGGACTAATCTAATAGCATAGACACACAAGTCACACAACTCATTTTAAAAATCATATTTAAAGTAAGTAAAATGATATCGATTACACAAATCTAATTAAGTGATAGATTAAAATTCTTGTGCCAAGAAGGTTGACTCATTTGATAAGTAATTGATTTTATTATTTCTTCCTTTGCAACTTAAATTTACTTATTTTTCTTCTAATCCTAACATTCATTTATCACAAGAGAGAATAATACTAGTAAGAGGTGTAATAAAAAAGTATTCACGTTTTATTAAAGTTGTAAAGTGAAGATGTAGTGATAAGGTGGTTGCATTTAGTACACTATGATGATGAACCAACTTGGTGATTTAAGCTTTTTCATAAGTTTCAATAATGATTTTCGAACCATATTTGGCTTATGGGGGGAGCAGGTGTGGTTTCATGCGATGTTGGATTGGATCAATGATGTATGGGGAGCAGGAGTTGGATGATGTATGTAGGAGCAGGTGTTGTTCAAAGGTGGTTTCATGTGATGAATAGATTTATTTTTTGTTTTTTGTTTTTTGTTATAAAGTTGTAAAATAACATTTTGGTTAAAGAGCTTTTAATAAAATGAGTTTGGAAAATTGAATTTTTTAAAATTTTAAAATCAGATCATAAACAGTATTTTGCACACTTTTGTTGGAAAAAACTCCAATCACAAAAATAATGGTGAATAACATAGAGAGAATGATAGAAATAAAGAGAATTAAGGTGAAAATATGACATTACTTTATTAATAACTCAATATGGAAATTTATATAATTATTCAAAACAATGTAGTTAACAAATTAATGAAGAAAACAAATTTTGCAACCTTTTAATCGGTTATACCAAAACTATAATCGATTTCAAGAAGTTATTGTCCCAATAATACAATAACTAGAAGAAGTGTAATCGGTTACGAGAAGCTATTGACTTCAAAATATATGAGGGTTGTAACTGGTTACATCAAAATTGTAGTTGGTTACAGTTTGCTTTTGTTTAATATTTTTGTTATGGGTAGAGGTTGTAATCGGTTACACCAACTTGAATTACTTCATTTTCTCAACACAACACCTTAATTTTAGTCCTTCAAGTCTTTCATACTCATGAGCTTCTTCAATCTCTTGAACACTTTAATTGTTACTTTTGTCAGCAAATCGGTCACTTAGTATTCACTTTTGCAATACTCCAGTTTCAATTTTCCTTCACTAACAAGCTCTCTAGTGAAATCTCATCTTTATATGCTTGTTTTTCTCATGTGCAATGGAATTCTTGGCAAGGTTTATAGCATAAATGTTGTATATCATCAAAGTCACGCTTCATACTCTTCGATGCACAACTCCTTCATTAAATTCATCAATCGTACAGCTTGACACACACACACACAGTAATATCGTGAGAGAACTGACTTGGTTGTTTTGCGTTTTATCGAAATTGTTGCAGATAGCAAGAGTCGCCACCGACTTTTCTTTTATCCAATAAGGAAAGAGTGAAAAGAACAGGAAAGACCTTTGAGATTTTTTCTTGAGTTCAGGGGGTAGATTATGAAAAGAGAAGGTGTTAGCACATTTTTCATCCATAGTTATCTATGGGCTCTTAGTTGCTTGCTAGATCACTTTTGAGATTGCTTGGTTTAAAATGTGTTTGTGGTGGATTTTGAAAGTATTTTTAAAAAGCACATTCGTTTAGGCAAACTTTGTAATGATTCTCGTCTCTATAAGAATGCATACAAAGTGTTGGACTTTTGAAAATATTTCATGTTTTGAAAGTGTTTGGTGTGTTTGAAAAGATGTTTGTTTTTTAAGATGGATTGTGAGCAAGCAACTAAGAATGTTCTACCTACTCAAAAGTCTTTTGTTCATTTCTTCCTTCCTTTGATATTGCTATCTTACCATTGATTGGTAAGAAGTCTTATCTTTGGATGTAAAGGGACGGGCGTGGGTCATCGTATAGTCATGAATATAAATGTTGTGAGATATCTTAGCATTTCTCTTAAGGGACTAAGATCATTTGTAAGACAACATTCGAAGCGTCATCGAGGGACTATGATCTTGTATTTTTTTTGATTGTTTTTGCTAAGACGTCTCACATGCATAACATGACCATTTTTCATAAGGCAACAAGTGGAGTTAACCCTAGAGGTGCAAGTGTGCAAATGTTTGTATTTCATGCTTGATTTATCTTGAATTAGGGTTTTCTAAGTATTGGTTTTATCTTTCCATACAAACCCTAATTTACTAGCATTGATATGAAAGCGATAAATTGCGGAAAGTAAATTTACTATGCTATTACATCATTTGGGGGATGGGATGTACAAATTTATAAATGGGGATTGCAAGAAGTTAAACTCTAATTATCTATTACAACCACGTTGAATTTGTACAAGAAATGACATGAATATAATGTACAAGGAATATAAAAAGAAATAGATTTTGCTTTGGATTTTTGTTAGGAAAATTGTTTTGACCTAATTAACCTAAAGGGATATGATTAATAAAAAAATAGGAAAATTAATCCTAAGTTAAAAAGAAATCAAATTAATCAAGAAATCATTTTATAGGGTTTTTTGCATGAAAATAGTTTTTGTTTGACCTGGCCCAATAATCATTTAATTAGAGAACTAAAAAAAATTGGGCTACATTACTGAAGTAAAATGGGGGGTTAGAAAAAATAAAAATGTTAAGGCCCAGCCAATGGAGGCCCAGGCGCGCTTCTTGCAAACAAAAAAAAAGGTGAAAAGATTTGGAAAAATGACAAAAGGTCTCGCTGGGGCTCAAACCCGGGACTTTCTACATGGCAAGGCTTTAGCGTGCGCTGTTTGTACTATTGGGGTGGTCTGTTTCATCCGTTAGATATACAACTTTCACTAAATATAAAATGAACTCATTTCTGAAAATTTAAACATGACTTCATCTTCTTCCTTCGCGCTCAGGCCAAGATAACTCCATTGTCAAGCTTCTAAAAGCTTCGTTTCTCAGCCAAATCAAATAAATGTAAACATCAAACCTGCCTAAAATTTGAATACGAATCTAACCATATAATTTTCAAAAGTTATGGATCAAAGGATAGTATGAATTTTATTCAGTACCAAAACTAAAACCTAACTGATCACAGATGAAATTCTCAAGACACAAGCAATGAAAATCAAGACTGAGAGCATGGGTCAGCTTCTTAGATATGATATCTACATCTTTTCTTTTATTTGTATGTGCTGAAAATGCTTGTATCAAGATATCACAGTTAAGAAATCTTACCTCTTAAAGTAAAATTCGAATGACTTATGTATGACTTCCAGAAATGGTTCGATGATGGATTAAGCTTGCAGGGACCTTCCTTGAGCTAGTGGGATCACTACTTTACTTTAAAAGTAACTGAATCAATCTAACCAAGTCAAGGTTCAATGGTAGAAAATGGAAATGTTGTATGATGATGGGATGGTTACAGGAACGTGGTTTAAGGGTTGGGATAGTTCCTATGGAAGCTTAGTGAATCGAAAGGCCAAAAAAACGCACAAAGGGATTTGAGATTTTGTGTGTGAAGTTAGAATGTGCTAAGTTTTGTACTTGTGTGCAGGTTCTGAGTTTTTGAGAGTTTTGGGAGTGTTCTAAGGATTTTTTGACACAGTAGAATCTGGCCCCTTTAACTTGCAAGTGGTCGTTCTATTTATAGAAAAAAGGTTTAGGAAGTTGAAGTAATCAGATTTGCAAGATAACAAATTATGATTTGGTTGGAATGCAAATATCAAGTTATGTCAAGTTTTCCATGATCCCAAGATGAAGTACCAAAGTTGTTGGTATAGAGGGGCTACTTTTGATTATTTATGATGGAGTATAATTAGAAGTAAGCAAGGTATTGGCTCAAAACAAATTTTGCACCAAAAAGCTTGTTTATGGAAAGATTTTTTGGACAATGGCTTAATAACTTGGGTAATAGCTTAATTTATTGTGTAAACAATTAATTATGGGGTGAAACACAAGCATTGACGCTTGCAAAGCAAGATCATATAGCATGGCCTATGGATTTGATCAATGTTCTTCAAAATTCTGTCTTCGACTTGATTCCTTCTACAAAGATCTTGAATCTCTGTAGAACTTTGATCTTTTTCTTTACTCTGGTCAAATATTCCATCCTTTCGTTTTGATCACATAGATCCATAACCTTCGACCAAACTCATCAACAAACAAAACAAAATTTGTTTCCACCAATTATAGGTTCTTCGAATGGACCACATTCATCTGAATGTACCACTTACTTTGTCCTTTCGTTTTGATCATATAGATCCACAACCTTCGACCAAACCCATCAACAAACAAAATAATACTTGTTTCCACCAATTGGGTGTTCTTTAAATGGACCACATTTATCTGAATGTACCACTTTGAGTATGCAAGATGATCTCATTGATATAATCGAAACGAAAGAATTTATGGATTGCTTTCCTACTAAACAAACTTCACAAAGTTTTTTCAGGAATCTCAAGACTTGGAATACCAGTAACCATATCTTGAGTAATCAGTTGATTAAGTGGTCGAAAGTTCAAATGTCCAAACTTCAAATGCCACAACCAACTAAGCTTGTGGATCGAAGTAGGTTGCTCGAAGGAAGTCATTTCCCAGTCGAAGCTTGTGAATCGAAGAAAGCATGAAGATAGACTTGTAATTCATAGTGTCAAAACTATGTGTGCGAACAATTTATAGGTGGATCTAAGCAGGTTGCTCGAAGGAAGACATTGCCCGGTCGAAGCTTGTGGATCCAAGTAGGTTTAGAGGTGGATCGAAGCAGGTTGCTCGAAGAAAGCCATTGCCCAGTCAAAGCTTGTGGATCGAAGCAGGTTTAGAGGTGGATCGAAGCAGGTTTCTCGAAGGAAACCATTGCCCAGTCAAAGCTTGTGGATCGAAGCAGGTTTAGTGGTGGATCGAGGCAGGTTGCTCAAAGGAAACCATTGCCCAATCGAAGCTTGTGGATCGAAGCAAGCTTGCTCTTCTTTGATTTGTCAAAATCTGCCCACCACTCCTTTTCAATCAGTCATGTGGTTCGAACAGCCTGAACCAGATTTTGAATTCGAACTGTTATCTGCAGCTTCACACCCTTTTTTTATCTGCTTTTCCCTTTCAAAAGTTTCTTCTTCCTCCTTTCGAGGATTCAGAAGTTCCATCTTTGACCTGATGCTTGAGAGCCCAATATGATCCATGGAAACTATATGGGGCATTAAAGTCCAATTGTACTTGTCCAAACCCAAACCTTAATTTGAGTCATCAGTGTTTGAGGAGGTATCTTAAGCTGATCAAACCTTGTGTAGTCTTGAACCAATAGAGATCTCGTGAGAAAATTCTTGAGAAATGAGAGGGAAAATTTTAGGGTACAACAACTGCCCCTGTTCAATCTTCTTAAACCTGAATAGTTAGATTGGCGGGTCCACCATTCGTGACTTGAAGGTGAAAGATGATTGAACACTAGAGTGCCCAGAAATTTGCACTCGACTATATCTTAATTGATTGTGTAGGGAATGAGCTTAAAGATTCCATTTGGAGAGATGATAGATAGCTATCGAAGATGGGCTTATAGATGCCATCCAAAGTGACTGTTGGTAAGTATAAATCTTGACTGCGACGTATAATGAATGAATCTTTTACGACTACTACTTCGACAGGTAATGAAGGAATCTTACGACTACTACTTCAACAGGTAATGAAGGAATCTGACAACTACTACTTCAACAGGTAATGAAGGAATCTTTGATGACTACTAGTTCAACAAGTAATGAAGGAATATGACGACTACTACTTCAACAAGTAATGAAGGAATATGACAACTACTACTTTAACAAGTAATGAAGGAATCTGGAGACTACTACTTCGACAGGTAATGAAGGAATCTTTGACGACTACTACTTCAACATGTAATGAAGGAATCTGACGACTACTACTTCAAAAGTTAATGAAGTAATCTGACGACTACTACTTCAACAGGTAATGAAGGAATCTTTTACGAGTACTACTTCAATAGGTAATGAAGGAATCTTACGAATACTTCTTCAACAAGTAATGAAGGAATCTTTAACGACTACTACTTCAAAAGGTAATGAAGGAATCTGATGACTACTACTTCAACAGGTAATGAAGGAATCTGACGACTACTACTTCAACAGGTAATGAAGGAATCTTTGACGACTACTAATTCAAAAGGTAATGAAGGAATCTTTGACGACTACTACTTCAACAGGTAATGAAGGAATCTTTGACGACTACTACTTCAAAAGGTAATGAAGGAATCTTTGACGACTACTACTTCAATAAGTATAAAAAAAAATCCAAGCTTGATTTTGTCTCAGAGAAGTTTACAGATAGTTGATGACGTTCATCTGTTGGTTGACCTTTTCCTGAAAAGGTAAAGAGTTAGTTGTATGCAATGTCATAATGCATGCGTTGCATAATGATGTTCTCAAAATAAATGAGATTATGTTATATGCATTTCGTATGCATATGTCATGATGTGTGAATGTGTAATGTTATTGATATGTGTCTATGTTTGGGAAAATAAATCCCTGACAACTACTGGGGAGATTTGGGAAGCTCAAATCCCGGACTACTTCTGGAGATGAAGAGTATGTGTATCTTCAACCTTGCTTAGAGTGCTTCCACTGGGAATTCCTTTTTACTCTGAGGAAAATCTACAGGGGATATTGATTTCTTTTTGAGGGAAAGAGTTCAGAAGTTCTAGTTGTCTGTTTCTCTAGTGGGGAATTACCTCTTGAAAGTTATTTGTTATCTGGTCGGATTCCAGGTTTCACACCAACTTGCTGGGGATAAGGAAGTTAACTGTTATCTGGTTGGATCCCAAGCTTTACAACAACTCACTGGGGATAGTGGCAAACTCTATTGGGGGATAAGAAGTTTTGCTAGTGATCTGTAAGAATTAAACTGTTATCTGGTCGGGTTCAGGTTTCAGCAACTCGAGCTGTTATCTGGTCGAGTCTAGGCTTTACAACAACTTTCAGAGATAACAATGACTCTGTTGACGACTTCACTGGGGATTAGGGGTTGCGGTCCCTTGATTTGTAATAGTCTGAGAGGCAAACTCAAGCTGAGGAATTTGTAGTTTTTTGGGGAAATAAATCCTGTTGAAGAGAACATTTGACAAACTGCTGGGGAGGTGTTTTCTTTTGGCTGAACTCCTCGAGGATTATTCTTGAGACCAACTCAGTTGGGGAGAGGTTTTCCAGAGACTGAAACTTTGGCTGGGGATTGCATGGATCCAATTTTATGGGGATATCCATGAATTATCCTTGAGGGGTTTATACCCTTATCTGTGGAGATTATTCTGTGGGGATAACCTTATAGAGGTGGCTATGTGGGGACTTGTCGTTGTCCATAGTAGTAAGTGTTGTAGTGCTGCCAGAAAATGTGTGCTTGCTCGTACATGACCCTTTGCTGGAATTCAAGTTCAATGTACCAAGTGATTCAGATGTAGACCTGCCCTTGGCTATTTAACATTTCTTGAGAGATTCTTTGAATCTCGACTTGACTTCCCCAGATGTGCTAGACAATGATCATGTCATGCCCCTTGATTATGAGAGATTTGTCATTGGAAGCGTCTTTCCATTTGAAGTGATTATGTTTCTTGAGAGAATTTTCGTGCATTGGATATTCGTCGTGCGAATTTCTTTGTTGTCAAACAAAAAGCCATATGCAAACAGCGGTATTCAAACAATGCAAAGTTTATGTTTGTCTTGATGTTTTGAAAATGCATTTTTAGCAAATAAATGAATTTTGTAAGAATGTGGATACAACTCAGGATTTACAGTAAGCCTTACAGGAGTCAGGGTACCTTTTGTAACAGTATGCTTTGGAACTAACCTACGCTTCAATTAGGACTTTTAAAGGGTTGTAACATGGTCTGGTTCACGGTTTAAGAAATAAAGGATAAGGCTCAAAGTTTATTTGTATCCACCCGTTCTTCATGATGTTCCCCAGTCCTACACTCAGTTAATTATGCATTTGGATTCCAATTAAATTTGGAATGAAGTTTTGGTGATGGCTCCGATACTGGAAGTTTGTTTGAGAAGGCAGTCATTTTTGCAACATTTTTCATGTTACTGAGGATTTGTAGTGACCTTTTCTAATTTATTATCCCTAATTTTTGCCTGACTGTTTTGAGATTATAGTCAGCGGGATGCCCCAGTTTTTCTTAAGTCTCCTTTGTAGGTTTTGACTTAGTGGGCTTTTATTTTGAGAGATAATGACTGCCTATTTTATAGGGAACCATCGTTGTCTTTTGATTCAGAAGGACGTTCTTGATGTCATTCGTTGTGTATGAATGGAAAGCTTGTGACTGAACGCGCTTATGAATTAACTAAGAAACTACCCTGTCTCAGATTTTGATTAAAGGTTTCAATTTGTGTGAAAAAGAAAACTCCTACTTCTTTGGCTCAAAGGGGTTGACTACGGATTGTCTTCCTTATAACTCCACTGTTTAGGAATTGAAAAAACACATGTACATCGTCAACAAGGTCTGTCCAAAAGCATACTATATGAGATTATGGCATTGTTTTCATCATCCTCCCTCTAAAGGCTTACAACTTTTAACGAGAGTTGAATATCACAAAAATGGAATAAAAGCACAGTTTAAATATAGTGAAAACGAATAGATTAATTCAAGACAAACATATGCAATGCATTAACGACAATAAAGTTTGACATAATGGATAAGTGTTCAAACAAACAATATAAATTACAATTGAAAATTCAAAATGAACTGGACACTCTCAATGATTTGACATGGGAGCAGTGATCACGTTGGGAGTTGACGCAGGTTCGAATTTAATTGTCTTGTTATCAATTAGGTCTTGAATTTTATTCGTTAGAGTCCAACAATCATTGGTATCGTGTCCGGGCCTATTTGAATGGTAAGAACATTTGGCATTGGGGTTGTATTGAGATGAAGATGTATTAGGATTTTGTGGAGGGTCTCTTAGTGAAATGAGCTCAACTTTCAGTAAATGTTGTAGGGATTGTGGTAAGGACATACCAATTTTGGTGTATTATCTTTCTTGAAATTTCGTCCTACGCCTACCCTCTCGTTGTGATTGAGTAGATGTAGGATTGGAAATTAAAACTGCCCCCACATATTGATCGTGGTTACTCTTGTTACGACCCTTTTGGCCGTACACAACATTGGACTATTTCTTCCCAATGTATGCCTTCTTTTCAATACTTGAAGATGCAGCCATTTGGATTTTTCCGCTTTTAATTCCGTTTTCGACTCGTTCCCCAGATAGAATCAGCTTAGTGAACCCAGTTGAGGAGCTTCCGATTAGGTGATTGAAGAAAGGTCCTATCAAAGTTCCCATAAAGATATTAACCAGCTCCCTGTTAGTTAAGGGTGGATGCACCCTGCTATCCAGGTGTCCCCATTTTTAGGCGTACTCTTTAAAGCCTTCATTTGAACCCATGGTCATATTCTACAACTGCACATGAGTTGGTGCAAGATCAGCGTTGTATTGGTACTACTTGTAGAAAGCAACAGCTAGATCCTCCCAGGTGTGGGTGCGGGAACCTTCCAATTGATAGAACCATTTGAGTTGATTCCCAGTTAGACTCTCTTGGAAAAAGTGGACCCAGAGGTTTTTGTCAGTAGTGTGTGGCTGAATCTTATGGACATAGGATCTTAGATGAAGCTTCGGAAAGGAGACCCCATCATACTTGGCAAAAGCAGGGATCTTAAATTTGTGGGGAATGACCACCCCAAGAACCAAACCGAAGTCTCCAAAGTCCAAGCCAGGCACAACTTGGATCTCCATAGCCTTTAGTCTGTCTTCTATCTGCTTATATTTGTCGTCATCCAGTGGGTATTGCTCATCAGAATAATCCTCGTCTTTAGAGATTTAATTGTTTCCACCCCTAGCATGGGTGCTTCTAGCATCGTCATCTTGATTTTCATCCTCTTTGGAGGAATCCTCTTCAACTTAGACTTGTTGAATGGGGCCCTTGAACTTCTTCTCCATGTTTAGGATTCCAGCTCGTTTCTTAGCCTTCTTCTTGCTCCCTTTGGTGAAGAGTGCTTTCAGATCTTCCTGCCCCTTGGCTAAGTTCAGGAGCACTTGTTGGAACTGGGCGTTCTGAGCTTGGAGATCTTTAATTGTTTACTCCAAAGCCATCTCTACCAAAATAAATAGTAAGCAGATGAGAAAACCTGTATGGGGAAAACCTGTTATGATGACATGCATGTTATGTGGATGCGATGTTTTCAAGGATCTCGTGGGGTAAACACAATAAAACGTTAGAAGTTGAACTTTGATCACAACTTTGAGTGAAGAACTTCGTATTATTGAATATCCTTCCACGAGAATCAAGCTCACCATGTCAATTGAGTCATAGCCCTTTACTCAAGTTACCGTGTGTTTATCGTGAAAATTGGTAAACAACCGCTGATCTTCCAAAAAGGGTCATTTTTGGTTACTTGAAAGATCGATTAGTTTGGTCCTAGGACATATGCTAAATATTTGTGTTGTTTTGATAAAAATGTTAATTTTAATAAAGAACACATTCGACTGAGAAAGGTAGAGGTTTGAGATAAGTTTAAGTGTAGAAATCTGGTAAAAAGTGCAAGTAAAATGCAAGGGAAAATAAACTTTGCAAGTAAGATAAAAGGTTGTAAGCAAGAATGGCAAGGAATGTAAAAAAGGAATGTAAAAGACTTTTATTATAAAATGTGGTGTTTCAAACGTACATTCTCAGTATTCTTTCTCACGCAGCGGGTACTCGAATAATATTGAATGACTTGTACAATTAGTTGAACAGACGGAAATCTACATAGAATCCCTATATTTATACTAGAACTAGGTAACCGTCAAGGAGTTGCCTCACTCTAATATGAGGAAAAGTGTCCTCTGCATGCACTTCGACTTTTGTCCTTATGCCACGTTGCTTTCTTCAACTGCCATGTGAACTGCTTTTCCCTCCTTTCTTCAGATTCAAAATCACTTGTTGCTGATACGAAGTTTCCTGGTCGAAGGGCAAATGCTTCTTGGCTGAATAACCCTTTTAACTTGGAAAATTTATCTAAGTATTTCTTCTCTTCTTAGCATAGCTTCGACACAACTAACATCACGAACTCTTCTGTCGAAGCGTCTTTAACTTTAGATTTCTTCAACCTATTCTTGTCCAGTAGGACCAACATGTGTAGGTGTCAAATTCAGGAGCTAACAAATTTCCCCCCAAGAATGTAAATTTCGATGCCAGAAGAAAGGATCATTCTTTGATATTCCCATTCGACACCTGACTTCTTTTTTGCCACAAAAGTCAATCGTGCAATTTTCTCCTTCTACCAACCACTACTGGTATTCAGAGTCATCATTATCCTTTTCCCAAGATGCCACTATCAGTCAGCTGTTTGCACGCTGCCATGATGGCTATTATCCCTACAACCTAGGAAACTATGGCAAATGTTTCCATCACTTGTATGATAACTTCCTCAACATTCGCCACGTGCCCCACTAACTCTGCAGCATTAAATGGTTTTGAGGGAAAACACCCTTCCATGGACACTATAAATAGCCACGAATTCTCTTCTTTGGAATTTTTACAACTCCTAATATTCCTTATTTCCTTGCAAAAATAAATCTTAAGAACTTCATCTTCTTCGTTCTTTTACTACCCTCAACCACGACTTTCCTTTCAAACACACCAAACAATCCCAAAACCAAGAACGTTTCTGACTTACAACAACAACTAGAAATCTTTTCCACTAGTTATGTTCCTGCTTCGACTGGGGAATGAAGGGTTATTTCTGAACCCATGACTAGAGAATGGCGTGAAGCTTACGATTCTCAGGTACTTATTCTCGTTAGGTACTCTAGGCACATGTACTCCATGTCTGGTCCACTATCTGCATGCATTGAGAACCCCCAAGCAGAATAATTCCTTCTTCCCAACTCACCCTATGCGCAAACCTATAGGTTGCACGAAGAAACCCGGGGATGACCCTGAGGATGCTACTCCTGCTAACCAACAGCACCCTCAAACGAAGGAAGACATAAACCTTCAGTTTATGAACAAGGGGAACAAGATATTTCGGTCTTGCCCTAGCCTTACTTCAGAGTATTCAGAATGGATAAGTAATATGGAAACAGTGCAGACCCAAATCTGGAAAGATATGGGGATTTATGACTTGGTCATGTTATCGAGGACTGGGTTACCTTATTGCCTTCTTATGTTGGTATCTTCGTTGTACTTCTGGGATAACACACATTTCACTTTCCATTTACCCTATGGAATGGTGAATCCAACTATTTTTGACATAGCATACATTACTGGTCTTCGACCAACTGGTGACTATTTCGACCCTGAAGATTTATCTGAAGATACTATTGGGTTTTCGGCCACGAAACCCACATACACTACATTCATCAACCACTTTCACGATAAGTCTAGTAGCACTGTCTCTGAAGTAGAACACATAGCTTTTCTAGCTTTGTGGTTATCTCGGTTTGTTTTCTGCACCAAGTCACTTCAAGTGACTAAGAAGATGCTCACCCTTGTGACTCAACTTCATCATGGCTACAACCTTTGTTTGGCCGAATTGATTTTGGCCAACCTGTATGAGTCCATCAACAATGTTGTGACTCAGCTTAAAGTTATTGAGATAGGGCAAGTTTGCTCCTTTCTGCCCCCTTCTGGCTCATTCAACTTTGGCGCAATGCAACTTTTGAATCTTTTCTTACTCAAAAGAACAAGATTAATGATAAGGCCCTGGAAATCTTAAATAGAAGGGTCGAAGGAACTAGATTAGTCCTGTTGACTTCAACTGATGAGGGCCAACAATTCCAGAAAGCGTTTACTAGCTTTGTAATGATGTTTGCAAAGAGTAAGGAATTTGTTTCGACTATGGCTCCCTTAGCCAGTCGAAAGGTTGGTCCGAAATGGTTTATTCGACCATATCCCTCATCTGATGAAGAGGACCAAGTGGAGGAGTATGTGGCTATCTGGGAATCGTTTCTTCGCCCAAGAATTATGCCACTGAGATTCAAGAGTTCAAAGAATCAACTCAGTTTGATTGCTTATCAACCGAATCTTGTCTCTTGCCAATTTGGAATCATCCAATCACTCCCTTCTCCAATCTATCCCCAAGAAAAGTCTCTACTGTTTTATAATGCAGACTATTCAGAGGATGCTGCTACCAAGCATATTGGTAGGTACGTTGACGAAGAAGTACTATCTTTGAGGACTGGTGGAAGCAGTACTATGACGAAGAATTCTTCGATGCAAAAGACTTTGCTGACTGTCTTCAAGAGGCATTTATACTGGTCTCTAACAAGATCAAAAAAGGTAATCTTTCTTTTCAAATAAAACGCCTTATTTTCTTTGATTCAATCATTCGACATCTGGCTTATACTTGTTTATTTTCTAGCCGTCAAGAGAACCATTACCAAGAAAGTCGCTGAAAGCGCAAAGGGAGGAGACCTTTTTGTAAAATCTCCACCACAGGTAAATACTTTCTGCTATAACTTTCTTTTCAACATATTAATATTGATGATGATGCATTCGACTCGTTTCTTTTCTGGGTATTAAGAAAACTACTCCAAAGAAAAGGAAACTTCAAGAAACTGAAATTTCCCAGTGATGAAGAAGAAGAATCTCCTCCTGTCCCTCTTAAGAGGAAAAAAATTAAAGAAACCAGCTCCTCTTTATGAACCTCGTCCAAAAACCAAGATTACGGTTATGGCTACTAAGTCGAGGCCTCATCCTGTCATCATCAAAGAGCCAACGGAACGAGAAATAGCTGCTAGGTTGAATAATCCCAGTGAAAGTCATAATTCAAATCCTGGTGCTGAAGTTCCACCCCAGGTAACAAATTTGACCATATAAAACTCTTCTTTGAATTATTTTACAATAATTCTAATAATACTCTTTTGATCCTTAGGACACTGCCAGCACTTCCAAACAGGCTCCTATACTTGTAGAAGAATTTGTCACTTTAATAAACAGTGAGGGAAATCCCACTTATAGGCCTTCTTCAGCAAAGGTATCCTTTGTAATCTTATCTAGCAAGGTGAACCAAACCTCTAAGCATCAAGTTGCAACTGTTGGGGAGCAGAATAAAGAAATCCCTAGTGAGGAGAATTCTGACCTGCCACACAGTAATCTTAGAACCTCACTAGCCACGGATGATGAACAAGAAGAGGAAGAGGAAGCTGCTGATGATGCAGTCGAACCGGAGAGGGAGGGCATATCAGAGGGAGAGAATAAAAATGAGGATATTCCGGCGGTTGATGAGAGAGAGAAATCTACAAAAGGAGCAAGAAACCCTGCAAACGTTGAAGGTGCCCATGTCCAGATACAAGATTTATCTGTCGGAGAAAATATGGCCCGTGTCACCAATGAGAGAGTCACTTCGACAGGGTCTCGTACTAAGGAGGATTTGGCATTACTAAAACAGAATAATCCTCTTGGCTACTTGAATGCCATTCTCGAGGGCAGAGAAAGTTCTTCCGATCAAAGTCATGATGCTTCGACTGTGTCTGACAAATCTACTTCACCATCTCCTCTTGAGGAGGCACTTCAGAAAGTTAAGGCGCAACTTTTTAAAAGAGATTTAATGCTGACCCTAGAGGGAGAACCTACTGCTCATTCCTTTCTGAAGACCACTTTAAGAGCTATCGACCTTCTTTCTACCTCCCTTGACATCGCCAATGTTATTTTGGATTTGACTTCGATCATCGATCAGGTCTCAGCTGATTACAATCGCCGAAGGACTCTCAATCGCGAGATTGAAGAGGCCAATGGCCATGTAGCTGCTGCCTGGAGTGCTTCCACTGAATCAGCTTCAAGGCTAAAGGAGCCGTCGAAGGAACAAGAGGCTAGGCAGAAAGAAGTCAAAGAAATCGACCAAAGTACAACCAACATGAAGGCTCAGATCAGAGAATTGTAGGCTAAGATTGGCCCAAATGATAAACAAAAAGAAGAACTTATTTCTATCAACACTGATTCTGAGAGCCAAGAGGAACTCAACAATGGATTAAAATATGCTGATCAGGCCCAAGCATTAGATGCTAAAATCGAAGCTCTTCATCAATCAAAGGCTTTGTGTGAAATACGTTTGGAGCTGCAGAAGATCAAATATCTCCAAATCAAAGCCAACCTCCCATTTTGATTTTGACTTTTTATTTGTATAATTATGTTTTTGTAATGACTTATAGCCATTTTGGTTGCTTAATGCATTTTCCATTTTGGCTCTTTACTTCGACTGAGATTAAACATTGGTTATTTTAACCTCTTGAAGTACATGTCTATACTTTTTCAAGTATTTACCATTTACTCTCAAAAGCCTTTGGTCTTCATTTAACTCTTCGATCTCATAAGCACCACCGGACAATGTTTGGATAATCTTAAAAGGTCATTCCCATTTAGGAGACCATTTCCCCATATTTCTATCCTTTTGATTCATTGGGAGAATTACCTTCCATACCAGATCCTCAGGCAAGAATGTCTTGGGTTTTACTCTTTTATTATAAGATTTTCCACTCTTTTCTTCTATATCCTTAAGAGACCTAAAGCTCTTAGTCTTTCTTTGTCCAAATCAACCAATTCGTCTAACATTCTAATAAGCTTCGGAAGGGATATCTTGATGTTTATGAATTCTTGTTGACTACAAACAAATTTCTACTGGAAATACTGCGTCATGGACATAGGTTAATCGAAATTGTGTCGTTCTGGTAGCTTCCTTAGGAGAAGTTCGACATGCCCATAAGATTTGGTCCAAGATTTTATGCCAATTCTTTGGATTTTTTCCTACATGCTTCTTTATCAAGCCAATTACTACCTTATTTTCCACTTCAACTTGTCCATTAGCTTGCGCATAGTAAGGCATAGATGTCAACAGTTTGAATCCCATTTCTGTAGCAAATTCTTTCACTTTACGACCAGGAAATATTGATCCTTGATCGGTTGTTATTGTCTCAGGGATTCCAAACCTATATATAATGTTCTTTTGAATAAATTAAATGACATTCTCTTGGTCTATATTGACTAAATAAATTGCTTTAATCCACTTAGTGAAATAGTCAATGCCCACCAATATATATTTCTGGTTTTTAGACGATGCTGGTCGAATCTCCCCAATAAGATCTAAAGCCCATCCTCTAAAAGGTTAAGGTTTCACAATTGAGTGAAGTTCACTTGCAGGTACATGCTGGATGCTTGTATGTATTTGACATTCTTGGCAGCCTTTTGCAAACTCCACGCAATCTTTCAGCATAGTAGGCCAATATAATCCTTGTCGAAACAACAACCATTTCATTTTATGGCCTACTTGATGTGCCCCACATGCCCCGGCATGTGTAGTTGAAAGGGATATATATGCCTCTGTTTCACTTAGGCATTTCAGTAGTACTCCTTCATGCGTATTTTTAAATAACTCGTTTCCCATTAGATTATAACTTAGCGCCCTATACTTTGTTTTTCATTCTGTCGAAGCCATTGGATTTTGAAAATAATCTACTATAGGATTTCTCCAATCTTGTTCTGTTAGATTGTCTATGAACAAAATTTCGAAGTTTTCTTGGTCAGCGTACCCCAGTTTTGTTGTTTCCAAATCTGTTGGAAACAACTTAGTTGATGTTACTCTTCCTCTAACTTCGATTTCTTGTTGTAATTTTTCTTTCGAAATTTTATATCCAGATGCAATTTGTGCTAAGTCATTAGCCACTTAATTTTCCAATCTTGGTATATGTCGAATGTTGATCACTTCAAAGTTTTTCAACAAACGATTGGCTATTACAAAATACATGATAAGATTTTCTCTTATACATTTGTATTCTTTCGTAACTTGCCTTATGACTAACTCTGAGTCTCCCATTATTTCGACTCGAGTTGCCCCCAATTCCAACAAGATTTCGAGGCCTATGATTAAAGCTTCGTACTCAGCCTCATTGTTTGAACAAGAACCTTCGATCTTGTACTTTAATGTTGTTGGAATTTTATTGGGAGAAATAATTAGAACTCCTACTCCAGTTCTATCTTTATGACTGGAACCGTCGAAGTATAACTTCCAGGGTTCGATCTCCAAGTAGTTTAATGATTCTTCATTTATTGAATGGTCAACTATAAAGTCTGCTACCACTTGACCTTTTACAACCTTGAGCGGTATAAAGGTTAATGAATACACAGTTAATGCAAGCGCCCATTTGCCTATTCGACTGTGTAAAATAGGTTTCGACAACATATATTTAAAAACATCAAAATGAGACGAAATGTAAACATCAACTGGTTTAATATATTGCTTGAGTTTTGTACATGAGAAGTAAACACATAAACATAGTTTTTCAACTTCGCTATATCTAATTTATGCATCATTTAGAACTCTATTGAGGTAATAGATGGGTATTTCGACACCATTTTCATCCTGAGCTAACATGCTTCCTAAGGTTTTATCAGATGCAGCTATGTACAATCTCATACTCCTATTTCTACAAGGAGGTACTAGAATAGGTGGCTTGGTGAGGTATCCTTTGATCTTATCGAAGGCCTCTTGTTGTTCTTTCCCCCTCTCGAATCCTCCGTTGTTGATTCTAAGTAGTGGTGAGAAGGCTTGCATTTTTCCACTTAAGTTGGATACAAATCTCCTCAGGAAATTTATCTTGCCAAGTAGAGATTGCAACTCCTTCTTGCTAGTTGGCGCTTTCGCTTCCAAAATGGCTTTGGTCTTGTTTTGGTTTATTTCGATTCCATTTTTGTGGACCACAAAGCCTAAGAAGTCCCCTGCTTTGATGCAGAAAGCGCACTTTAGAGGATTCATCTTTAGACCATAGCTTCTCATCCTTTCGAAGGACTGTCGAAGGTGGTCTATGTGATTCTTCCTCAAAACAGATTTGACAACAATATCGTCAATATAAATCTGCATAAAACTTTCAATAAAATCATGGAAGATGGAATTCATTTCCCTTTGATATGTTTCCCCTTCATTTTTTAGGCCAAAGGGCATCACTACCCATTAATAAGTACCTAAAGCTCCAGGGCATCCAAATGCTGTTTTCGACACATCTTCTTCAACAATGAAACTTTGATTATACCCAGAGTATCCATCAAGCATATTCATCTTTTCAAAGCCAGCAACATAATCGACAAGCATTTCCGCCACAGGCATTGGATATTCATCTTTGGGTGTTGCAACATTTAAATCTCTAAAACCAACGCATACCCTTCAGGTACCATTTTTCTTTATAACATGTACTATATTTGCAATCCATTCGACATACCTGGTCTTTCGTATGAACTTGCATTTCAGCAGTATTTCTACTTTTGTCTTGATCTTCGACAGGATCTTTGGTGCAAAACACCTCGGAGTTTGCTTGACAGGATTTTTGCCAGGCTTTATTGGCAGTTGAAGCTCCACTAATCCTTTGTTGAGACCAGACATTTCGTTATAATCCCATGCAAAGCAGAGTTTAAACTCCTTCAACAATTGGATTATTTCGACCCTGAGCTCTGAATCTATCTTCGCACTGATGTATGTTAGTCTTTTCACCAAACCTTCACCTAAGTCTATTTCTTCCAGAGGATCTTGCGCTAGCATTTTAACATTTTTTTCCAACGGATACTTTTCAAAACCCAAAGGCTCATCATCATAGATGGCATCTAGCCTCTGGCTTCTTTCTTCCTCCCTTCTTAAGTCAGGTGGTTCTGGGTCGAAGTCTTTTCCAGGCCCTTCAGAGGATGGCACTTGGTCATTAGCTTTGATAGCCATACACTTCACTTCAGCCTCTAGGGACGCTATCATTCTGTTTTCGGCTACATATGCCTAAATCTTTTGCAAGGGTTGTGACTCAGTCATAATCACTGAATTCACTTCCCCAGCCTGTTGGTTGTATGTCATCAATTCCTCCAAAATCGATATTTGACAAATCCTCTCTATCCCATAAAACATATGATCTGAATGCAGGTATAGGGAATAGAAGGCGTTGGGTGCTGGCGCCAAGTTGAAATCTGGAGGATTACATGGCCCTATGTGGGCCAAGTTTCTGTCAAAGCTTGTTCTGCCAACATTGTTGACTTCGACCATATAATAACTCTGGTCAGCTTCGATATTCTCCATTATACCATATGGGAGCCAAATTTTGACACGCTGATGCATTGATGATGGAACTGCTCCTATGCCATGGATTCGTTCCCTTCCTAGGAGCATGTTATAGTTGGGTTTTGCGGAGATGACCATGAACATCGTTGGTCTAACTATGGAACCCACTTTGAGTTCCAAGTGTATTACCCCCATGGTTATCCCAACTTCACCTTCATAGTTCGATAGAACCATGTTATGGGGTTTGATGTCTTCATCCCCTTTGTCCATCTTTCTCAACATGCATTGTGGGATTATGTTGATTGTGGCTCCACAATTAACCAAAACCTTGTTTATGGTTGCTTCCCCTACTTTTGCTCTGTTGAACAATGGTTTGAGGTGATTCCTCATCGCCTCAGTGGGGCGTTCGGAGAAAGCATTCTGCTCTTTGGCACAACCGTTATTCATAACATAATAACAAACTGGCCTATGCTTGGCCATCTCCTATTCGACATCTCAGTCACTCTCTTCTACTTCGACTTGGCGGTCGTATTCCCTGGGTAGTACTGACACGACATTCACCATAATATCCAAAGTAGCATCAAATTCAAAATTACCTTCATCATTTGATTCACCTTGTTCTTGCCACACCAATCTTCTAGCAATTGGTTTTCTTTCCATAGTATTTATTTGTTTGCCTTTTCCCTTTATTTGTGGCACATTAGTTCTTGATTCTGGTTGAGGCTCCTCTGTAGCCTCTCTTTCGTCTTTTCACCGTCTTTAATATCTCCTCCACTGGGAGCGCGACATGGGGTTTTTCCCTTGTAGTTGCTCGACACATGAGGAACTTTGTTTGTTGTTGTAGTTTGGAATTACTTCCTATAGGACAAGGATGATCCTCTTGGAACATCGAATATTCATCATTTCTCCTCACTGGGCCTTTTCCTGCTTGTTGTTTTCAACCAAGTGTTCACAGGGACATTTGTTGGAGGCCTGAAAGTTGATGGCCTCTTCACCTGGGTCATTGGTCCCTTCTGATATCCTCTTTTGGGATCATATCTGACCTCAGGATCCATGTTGGGTTGGGCATTGGTGCCCAATTTCTCCTTTGTTGCCCTCACACCTTATATGTGTTATGCAGCCTTTTTGTCGAAGATGGAGCTGCATCTTGGACACAACATGACTTCAGACTTATTTTTCTGGCATCCTTGCAGAAAATCTTCCAGATTCTCATTCTCTTTAGGAAATGCAGTTTTGTCGACTTCCTCTTATCTGATGGTATCTTCTGAAGCCTTCGCCTCAGATACTTCAACCATATTGACTTCTACGTTGCTTTTGGCAGCGAGATTCAGCCTTTGCATCTTGGCCTCTAGGTCCTCTGTCGAACCCGTGACGGCAGCCAAATAAGAACCTGCAGTAGTCCATTTGTTTGAGCCTTCAGTAGCTCCTTTATTTAGGCCTTCAGTGGCCTTTCTCACCCCTTCGACAGTCTTTCTGGAGATGTTCCCAGTTGCCCCTGTTCAATCCTCTTACACCTGAGGATGTAGATTGGCATGTCTGCCTTTCGTGATCTGAGGGTGGAAGATGATTGAACACTAGAGTGCCCATAAATTTTCACTCACATGAAGTGAATGTTGATTGATAATATCTAGAGTAGGCTTACAAATGCCATTTGGAAGGTGATGGAGAATCGTTGGAGATGGGCTTAAAGATGCCATCCAGAAAAGATATCGGTTGCATAAGAGATTCCTTTGCAAGAATTCCTGTACCTGCCGTTGAGGAGGACTTTGCTGGGGAATGTTGACTTATGTTCTGGGAAATGGAGTCTAGGAGCTTCGGTTGTCCATTACTCTACTGGGGAATATGAAATTGACCGTATCTGGTCGGGTCCAGGTCTTAACAGTGTTGTAAACTGTTGTTTGGAGATAAAATAGAAGGAACATGGATAGTAGGGTTACTTCGAAATGAAAGCCTGGGTAGTAGGGCTACTTCACGATGAGTTCGGGTAAAATCACATCTGAACTGAGAAGGAACCTGGGTAAGGTTGCTTTGTGAGGAGTTTGGGTAAAACTGCATCTGAACCGAGAAGGAACCTGGGTAAGGTTTCTTCGTGAGGAGTTTGGGTAAAATTGCATCTGAACCGAGAAGGAACCTGGGTAAGGTTCCTTTGTGAGGAGTTTGGGTAAAAGTGCATCTGAACCAAGAAGGAACCTGGGTAAGGTTACTTCGGGAGGAGTTTGGGTAAAACTATATCGGAACTGAGAAGGAACCTGGGTAAGGTTACTTCGTGCTGAGTTTGGGTAAAACTGCATCTGAACCGAGAAGGAACCTGGGTAAGGTTGCTTTGTGCTGAGTTTGGGTCAAATTACATCGGGAAATTGTAAGAAGGAACCTGGGCAAGGTTGCTTCAGTCTAAGTCTGTGTAAAACTTCAGGAGGAACCTGGGTAAGGTTACTTCGGGCTAAGTCTGTGCAAAACTTCAGGAGGAACCTGGGTAAGGTTACTTCGGGATAAGTCTGTGTAAAACTTCAGAAGGAACCTGGGTAAGGTTATTTCGGGCTAAGTCTGTGTAAAACTTCAGGAGGAACCTGGGTAAGGTTACTTCGGGATATGTGTGAGTAATACTTCAGAAGGAACCCGGGTAAGGTTACTTCGGGATGAGTTCGTGTGAAACTTTATTTGGAAATGTATGAGAAGGGACCCGTGTGAGATTTTTTCAAGATAAGCCCGTGTGAAGCTGCATTTAGGGGAAATCCGTGTAAGATTGCTTCGTGACGAACCCGTGTAGATCTGCATTTGGTCGCGCAGATAATTACTCTGTTTAGTTTCAGGAGCTAATCTTGGACCTGCTGGAAGTTGTTGATGATAAACATCTTTCCTGAAAAGGTACATGATTAATTATATGTGATGCATGAAATGCATTGTATGATGATGTTCTCAAAATAAATGAGATTATGCTGTATGCAATATGTATGTGCACGTCATGATGTATGAACATGAAATTCTATTGTGACATGTCTGAGTCTGGGAAAATAAATCCCTGACTGCTGTTGGAGAGTACTGGAAATTGAATTCCTGATCGTCATAGAAAAAGTGGTTCTTCTACTTCCGCTGGGGATGGTGAATGGAGATGACTATGTCGTGGATTTACTTTTTTCTGCTTGTAAATATTCTGCCGGGGAGAGACTCTGTTTGAGAATGACTTTGCGGGGATGAATTTTTGTGGCTGGAGGAATAAACTATGTTGGGGGTTGAGCTTCTGTATTCAGAGAAATAAACTCTACTTGGGAGACAACTTTATGGATCGCTTGCAATTATAAAAATCGGTTGGGGAATATAGATGTCGACTCTCTGAAGGAACTTTGCTGGGGGAAAGTAACTCATGTCTGGGGATGCCGATGATAAAGCTTTGATTTCCTCTACTCTGTGCGGAGTTGTCACTGTCCATAGTGTTGTGTTGTAGTACTGGAAAAAATGTTTTCTTGATGGCACATGATTCGTTGCTGGAATGCATGCGGAATGCCCCAAGTGATTCAGATGGAGATCTTCCCCTGCTTATTTTGCACCTTTGGAGAGACTTCCCCAGGTGTGTTAGACATCATGTCATGCCCCTTGCTTATGGAAGACTTGTTATCGGAAGTTTCTTTTCTGCAGAGGTGATTCTGTCAATTGAGAGGATGTCTGTTAATTGAATATCCATTGTGCAGATTTCTCTGCTGTCAAATAATTAGTCATATGCAAACAATGTCATTTAAAGAATACATAACTCATGTCTGTCTTGAAAATTTTTTTTAAATGTGTTTTGTGTAGTAAAACAAAATTTGCAAGAATGTGATATCAACTCAGGATTCGTAACAAGTCCTACAGGAGTCAGGATACCTTTGTAACAGTATGCTCTCAAACTAACCCATGCTTCAGCTATGACTTTTAAGGGTTATAACGTGGCCTGGTTCACGGTTTAAGAAACAAAGGATAAAGACTCGAATTTTATTTGTACCCACCCGTTCTTTGTGATGTTCTTCGATCCTATGCTCAGTTAATTGCACGTTTAAAATCCTAGTTGAGTCCTAGAGTACTGTCCTTGGTGTTCTGGTGATGGTTAGGATACTGAAAGTTTATTTTGAATAGGCAGTCATTTTTGTAATCTTTTTTCCGTTGAGGATTTGTAGGACCTCTTTCTTTTTTGATTTCGTTATCCCTTTTTTTGCCTGAACTGTTTCTTTTTGTGATTATAGTCAGCGGGATGCCCCAGTTTTTTCTTAAGTCCCTTCATAGGTTTTGACTTAATGGGATTTTCTTTCTTTCGAAAAATAATGGCTGCCTGCTTTGATGATTATGCGGAACCATCACCATCTTCTGATTCGGAAGGATGTCTTCGAGGCCATTCATTATGTATGAAGTAGAATATTGCGACTGAATGCGCATCTGAATTAACTGAGAAAACTACCCTGCCCTAGGTTATGATTAAGGGTTTAATTTATGTGAAGAGAAAAACTCCTACTTCTTAGGCTCAAAGGGGTTGACTAGTGTTGTACCCCAATTTTTGCCCCTAAGATCCCTTCATCATACCATGTTGATTCAATCACAACAAGATCACATTAGGACTTTTGGTTCTTCTCCCTATCATTTAGCTTTGCTCTTTTTGAGGAATTACCAAGCACCTTGACTTGTTTTCTTTTGTGATCGTGAATATTTGGCTTAGATTTTTTTTTTATTAATAAAATGCAATGTGGTTTTTCCGTACTTGTTAATAATGTAGGTAAAGGCTATGAGGTTTAGCAAGTTGCTCCATGGGTTCATGAGTTTATTTCCATGCCCTAGTCAACATAGCTTGAGGAGTTCAAACCTCACCATTGAAGTTGTTTTGGAAGAAATGGCATGACAAGGCTTATTTTGGTTCAACATATTTCAAAGTTATCAAAATTGATTCAAAAGTACAAGGGGTTGAGGGAAGAAGTTGTCATGATTGGACAAGGTCTTGTTCCTATTAGTCACAAGAGCACATTTCTCTCAAATTTCAAGATATGGAAGTGGTTTTAGTGGATATGAGTCCTCATCATCATCCTCAATAACTTCTATTCACAAAGAAATAATGTTGGCACAAGAAGTTTGTTCAAACTTGTCAAAGTTCCTCAAAGCATTCTTTTGATCTAGAGGCTAGGGTTTTGAACTTCAAAGGAGCGTATCTTGCTCACCTTTTGGTATTTTTGAGTTATTCCAAGGACATTTTTCTCATCAAAGAGTTACCAACAAATCACTTCAAAAGTTCCAAGGAGTTTTCATGTGAAAAGAACTTGGTGAAGAAGAAAGATTACAAGTCATCCAGCTAAATCCCCAATTTTCCATATGTGACTTCAAATGGTCATAACTTGGTCAATTTCTATCAACTTGAGTCCAATATTTTTCCATGATAATCTTGAAGATGTGTACTTTTTGCCTTCTTTTATGTTCAAAGTGATAAAATGGATGGAAGTTGCCTTAAGAATGCAAAAGATTATAGGTCATTTCATGATTTTTGGCCAACTTCAACAAGTCATAACTTGCTCATTTTTTGGATATTTTTAGTGGTTCAAATATCAAAATGTCATTCAAGAGATCTACTTCATTCCATCTTTTTTGGTCAAGAGAAAATTCTAAGTGGAAGGCCATGTTTGGATGCAAAAGATTATAGGTCATTTTTGAAGAAGAATTTGAAATATTTCTAAGTATGGAAAGTCAACTCTTTTTCTTCAACTTTGACTCCATGTAACTTTCAGCTCAAGCATCCATTTGATTCCATTTTTTTCCATTGCAAAGCTTGTAACCTCATCTTTCCAAAGCATCAAGAATTATGCCCTGAGACCCCTTGAGTTGGAAATGCCATGGATTTGAATTTGGTAACTTGAAAATGAATTTTTTCACAAAGTCAGGATTTTGAAATTTTTGTTTTGGCTTCTAATCACAAGTTTTCCACGCATTTTTGTTTCTAAACATGATTAGCAACTTGCCAGAAGTGATTAGCATCATAAAACACACGATTCAGCTGAGTCACACTTTCTTCATGATGCAGACCCACATGAATTCCCTCTAAAACACATCATTCACTCTTCCTTTTGATCCCATTTGCTTCCCTATAAATAGAGGGACATCCTCCATCCATTTTTCCAAGCTTAGAGAGCCAAGAACACCCTGCCAAAACTTCACACAAACCCACTTTTGTGGAATTCAGTTTTTGAAATTTAAGCTTCCTTTTCCAAAATTCTTTGTGCATTCATTATCCTTGAGCATCATACAAACTCTCCAGCACTTAAACCAATCAAAATGACCCATAATTCAAGCTACAGAAGTCCAGTTTCAGAGCTTCTTACTTGAACTTTGAAAAGGTAGAATTCTCCACCATTTGGATCCAAATCAAACACTAATTTGTTCTACTTCTTTGTCTGATTCTAATGCTGCTTACAATTTTTAAATCCATTGAGAATTGAGAGAGAAATCCCAAATTGAAGGTGCTCGCTATTTTATGAGTTTTTGATTCATAGCTATCTCCATACCTTATATAAATTTGGCGCGATGGTTGTGTTAGAATCGTCTTGAAGAGACGAGTTCAATGATGCTAGCCAGGGATCCAAATTTTTCCATTTGAAGGATCTCACAAAATCCCCATTGCAGGGTGTCTGGAGGTTGAAGACGATGACATGTCTCGTCTCAGCCAATGATAGCGTGCCAAGCGTTTTAATTTCATTGGTTGCCCTTTTTCTGATCCCATGTGTATTTCACTAAGGTCCATATCAAGCACAGCGTGTCTGGTCCATTGGATTAGCTTACTAACGCGTTTTGACTATGATCTGATGGTCCACATCTTTTTGGTTTTATTTTATTTTCTGATTTTATATTTTATTTGATTAAATTTTCAAAAATTCATAACTCTTTTATTTTTTATCCAAAAATTATGAAAAAATTCACAAAAATACTTTGGATTATTTCTGATCTCATGATATTTTTTCACATTTTTATTTTAACATTTGGTATTTTTTATATTTTTTGTATTATTTGATTTCTTTTAATTACTTAAAAAATACTTTCTGACATTTTTTAATTCTGGAAAAATTCATAAATATTATTTTGCATATTTTTTACTTTCTGGAAATTTTATGTTGAGGTTTACTATTTTTGATCTATTTTATGTTTGTTTTAGCAATTTTAAATAGTTTAAAAATAGTTTCTGACTTTTAAAAATTACCAAATTTTTTATAAAAATATTTGGATCTATTTCTGATTTTTCTATGGCCTTATTTATCATTTCTTGATTAATTTGAAAATAATTAATTTTTTTCCTCATTATTTTCTATTTTTAAACATTTTTTAACCCTTTTATTGTATATATTAAATATATTATTATTTTGTGATTATTTTCTGGCTGTCTTGAGTTAATTTTTTTGATCATGACTTTATTAACATCATTAGATCTTAGGTGTTGAGTTCAACTCTACCAAAATGGATGAATGATTTTAATAATAGGTTGATTAAATTTTTAATTCAAAAGTGGTCTATTCCTCTTTTTGCCCTAATCCTCTTCATCTCATTCCCTTCTTATTGCACTAAGTATTGTTGGAGCATGATCTCTATATCATGTCTCAAAACAAATGGTGCATAGATTGCTATTGACCGACCTCAAAATAGGTGCGACTTCTATATAAGTCCACTTATGATTGCTTAACATAGCGCTAAATTTTGTCCCGATTCGAATTAATGATCATTTGTGGCCCAAACTTATGATTGCAAGCCCAATTATGTTAATTTGATCTCTTTGATCCAATAACCTTGAGATTCATTGTGTGGAGGCTTTGGTTCTACCAATCTTCTAATGGATCTACAACACCTTTGGTCAACGCGGATCACTTAAACATCGTTGATCATTAAATGGTACTTGTGATAATTCCAAATGGATGATATACTTGACAAAAAGCAAATGCAACTTGTTGTGTGGAGGCTTTGATTCTACCAATCCTCTAATGAGTTCCAAATGCAAGTTTCAAGATGGTCATCCAACTAACCACTAATTATTGACTTGTTTTATCTTAATCTTTTATTCTTTTTATGCTTTATGTACTATTTATTTTTTTAGCATTTACATTTCAAGCCATTTTCATCTTTTGCTCATTTGAGCCTTTATTTTATTGTCATTTTTACTTTTCTCACTTGAGCTTTTCTTTTCCTTTCTTAAGATACTTAATAATCAACATAAACCCTAAAAAACTCTTAATGGTACTTGGACTATTTGGTTACTATCCTTGGCATGATGGAGCATGGGACTTTTTCTTGGACTTAGGATTAGAAACCTTGGCCTATCTTGGAGACCTTGTGATCTTATCTGATTATTTTGTCTGGAGTTCTTGAGGTTTACCTCAAGACATTGGGTTGCTTGTTTTTTTTTATGTGCAAGTTTTTTTTTGTGATTACATTCCCTGTTTGTAATCTGGAATTCACCCGTATACAACTGTTACTCTGCCCAATTTTTGTGAAGACTAATACACTTGAAGAGGTCTAGTATCTTTGCTTGCTTGGTTTCAATCAAAAGAATGAGAATTCTATCTTGGCTCATAATGTCAAGCTTTGGCTTCTTGTTGGTTAGATGGTCCTTATGCTTAGCTTTTACCTTATGCTTTAGGATAGTCCCTTCTTCTCCTCCCATCTTCTTTAATTTCAAAAATCTTCTCCCTCCTTTTGAAAACTCTTCTTGTTTCTAAACTTGAAACACTTTCATAATAAACTTGGACTTAGGTCCATGCATTTTTCAAAATATTTTCATCATTAAACTTCAATCAACTTAATAATACCTTGACATTTTTTGTGAGAAGACTAAAAGTCAATCAATCTCATTTCAAACCATTTTGCCACTTTGGCTTTTATCTTTAAACTTTTCTCAAAAGATTAGACTCTTGTCAATCCTTGTAGTGATGCAAACAACTATGCTTCTACAATATATAGTGAAGTGAGATATTTTTCCATTTGGGTGTTGAGTGGGGCATTGTTGATTTTAAGATCCAAGCCATATCCTCCACTTTGAGATGATGCAAATTCTCCTTTCTCATGATTGTGGGTAGTAAGTATGTTTTCCATACGGACAATGACGATGATGTATTATCTCTTAAAGTTAATCAACACACTTGTGTTTCAAATTTTTTAAAAGAGGAACTACGTGTACCCTGATCCCCTATTCCACGAAAGGTGGTACGTAGGCACTAAAGGTTCGCAACCGCGGCGGGTGCAAAAATCATAAAAAAATATATTTATCTTCTCACCTCCACCATCTATTTTATATACAACACATTTTTATAGCCAAAATATACAGATTTTTTCAAAGAGGTTCCTGCGGAGTACCGTAGATGTTTAGGGTGCTAATACCTTCCCTTTGCATAACCAACCCCCTTGCCTTGAATCTTTCCCCCTCTTTTTGGGTTATTCGCTCTTTTCCCATTCCTCTGGAAACAATAAAGCACGATGGCGATTTTTATTTTGATTTGTATAAAGTCTAGTCAATCCAATGGCTTAGTCTTGAACATTTCTACCGCTACAGAAAAATGGCGACTTCACTGGGGAAAGATTAACCTCTTGCTGGTTCATCCCTAAGTGGGTTGAGCCTATCTTTGTTTATATCTGTATATGTGTTATTGCTGTTTATGTGTTATATTTTGTATATATGTTTGTTTGGATTTTCCTGGCTTTCAGGGTGCTTGGTGATTACTCATAAGTCCTATACCCGGACTTGGGAAAACTTTAAGATAGGACAGGCGGTATAGTCATGTTAACTTTGAGGGAGTAATCCCAAAAAAGGAGGACCGTAGAATACCAAACCCATCTTGGCCTTTTAGGTGTAGTGCGGAAGCTATGACAGAGTAATTCGGAAATAGTTGTCACGCGATACTACGCTCGGACGAGTCTTTCTTGAGAATATTACTAATTACCGAGTTAATCGGGAAGTTGGTAATATCCTAAGAAAGGATGTAGACTCTGGGAACCTCTAGAACCTTGTTCGGTAGGTGATAACTTTTTAGACCAACACCTTATGGGTAATACCTTCGACTTCATGCTCGTGACGTTGAACCTATGAACCCTATATATGTGATCTTGTGTGTGATTGTTGCATCATGCATCCATGCACTCATAAGCATCTTTTGAAGAAAATAATATTTCAAGGGATTTAAATGTTGACTATTTGTGAATATCTCAAGTACTTTTAACCATGGATCCTGGAAAGAGAAAGACCAGGAAATACAGTTTCAAAGATCCCAAGATAGATGAGTTGATCAGTCTAATTCCCGAGATTGAGTGTTCTGCAGATTTTCAGAATAAGTATGGATCCATCATTCCTCTCATGAAGCTTAGGATGAAGGAGGGTATTCTCTCGCCCTTGGTCCAGTTCTATGATCCAGTGTATCACTGCTTTACTTTTCCCGACTATCAGTTGATGCCTACACTGGAAGAGTATTCTTATCTATTGGATTTAGCTGTTACCGATAGTGTTCCTCTTACTGGTTTGGAGGGTGAGCCAAAACCACATGAGATTTCTGCTTTGATTCATCTGGGGAAGTCTGAGGTGGAAGCCCATATGACTACTAAAGGAGGGATTAGAGGATTATCATCTCAGTTCTTATTGGAGAAAGCTCGTTACTTTTCCAAAATGAAGAGTACGGTTGCTTTTGAGGCCATCTTTGCTCTACTTGCTTACGGATTGTTCTTATTTCCTAACATGGACAAGTTTGTCGACATTAACGCTATCAGGATTTTCATGATTGGAAACCCGGTTCCTACACTGTTGGGTGATGCTTATTACTCTGTTCATCTTCAGAATTCTTATCATGGGGGAATGATTATCTGTTGCACGCCTTTGTTGTACCGGTGGTTCATCTCTCATATGCCTCAGTCTGATACTTTTTGGGATGTCAAGAAGGAACCCCGTTGGGCTCCTAAGATCATGGAACTTACTCACTTGTATATTGATTGGTATCATCGAGCTTACCAGGATGTGGAGATTATTGACAGTTGTGGTAGTTTCCCCAATGTGCCTCTTCTTGGTACAAAGGGAGGAATTAACTATAACCTTGTTCTTGCACGGTGACAACTTGGTTATTCAATGAGGGATAAACCGAATAGTATTCATTTGAGTAGTTTCTTTCTGAAGGAAGGAGAAGACCATAGGGAAGCTAGGGAGCAGATTGCGAAGGCCTGGCGTCACATTCATAAGAAAAGTAGGAAGGATTTGGGACCTAGGGGTGCTGTTTCTTTGGAGCCATATCTTCAGTGGATCCGATCGAGAGCCATTCAGGTGAAGATGCCGTATACTCAGGAGACACTCATGCCTGACCTATTTGTGAAAACCACCCCTCCCTTATTAGATGATCTAGAAGAGCTGCAAATCGCTTTAGTTAGGATGCAACAGGAAAGGGATGTTTGGAAGAACAAGTTCCAGACTTTAGAGAGTTCATACAGAGCAGGCTTGAAGGAGAAAGACGATTTGATCGAGATCCTTGAGAGTCGAGCGGTGGAGTCTATGGAAAGGCAAGGGGATTTATTTTCCCCTAAGCCTCAACCAGATGCTGATTACTCACTTTCTGATCCAGATGATTGGAAGGAGGTTGCTGTCAGACACGTGGAAGAAAACCAGAGGCTAAGGGCTCAGATTGCCAGGCTCACAGGGAAGCGCCATCATACAGATTGATGTCCATCAGTTCCTTTTCTCAGGATTTTAGATTGTATTTTCATCTTGTACTCGGGATCATTGAAACTTGTAATCCATTTTGAAGTTATTATAATAAAAATTTTCAGTATTTCAAAAGCTTTATTACTTTGATGTTCGCAATATGTCTATAAATCTTAAATCCCTTAAAATATTAAATAATGAAGTAAAAATAATCACGTGCATTGCATATCATGCATCATATTGCACATATTTCTTGAATTTGTTATGCATATCCAGGTGTCTTACCCAGCTTCTTTACTTCATTCAACAAGATGACTCATCACTACAACACTCGGGCTAATTTCAAAAAGAAGATGGACAACATAGAACAAGAGAATCGCGAGCTGCGCGAAGAAGTTTCTACTTTGAAGGCCGGCATTGCCAATCTAACTGCTCTGATGGAAGCTCTGGTGGCTGTGCAGAATCAGCCACCGAGTGTTCAACCCCAACCAACAAGGGCAAGTACTGAAGTTTCGACTATTCTTGTATCCGCTACTCCGGCTGTTGTTCAAAATCGTATGCCTCAAGGTTATCCATAGGGAATACCAGAGAATTTTGCACCTGAAGGTTTCAATCTTGGCCCTAAAGATGCTCTAGTGGTTTAGACTGTTTTTACTCCTGCACCTCCTGTGGTGCATACTGTTCCTGCTGCACCTCCTTCGGTGAACTTGGTTCCATTTGCTAATGATGATATGTATCGTCCTTTTCCTCCACCGAGTGAAGACTTGGGTCTTTATGACAGAATGGATGATTTTCAAGAGCAGTTTGATAGAATGCAAAGAGAGATGAAAGCTCTTAGGGGAAAAGAGCTATTTGGGCAAAATGTGAATGAGCTGTGTTTGGTCCCGAATGTAAAGATACCTGCTAAGTTCAAGGTCCCAGAATTTGAGAAGTACAAGGGCAACACTTTCCCTCGTGCCCATTTGGTAATGTACGTGAGGAGAATGTCTACCCACACTGATGATTAGCGTCTGCTGATTCACTTTTTTCAGGATGGTTTGACCGGCGCAGCATTGAAATGGTATATGAGCTTGGACAACGCCGACATCCATACTTTTAATGATTTGAGAGAAGCATTCATCAAACAATACAAGTACAATGTGGACATGGCGCCCGACCATGACCAACTTAGGGCCATGGTTCAGAAAGACAGGGAATCATTCAAAGAGTATGCGCAGAGATGGTGCGAAGTAGCTGCCCAAGTGATTCCTCCCATGGAAGAGAAAGAAATGACTAAGATTTTTCTGAATACGCTGGGTGATTTCTACTATGAAAGGCTGGTAGCAAGCGCACCAAGTGATTTTATGGAGATGGTAGGAATGGGTGTCCGCCTAGAAGAGGCTGTAAGAGAAGGTTGTTTGACAAAGAGTGAAGGATTCAGAGGTGTGAAGAAGCCATCTTATGGGTTTACCAAGAAGAAAGAAGGGGATACAAATTTTGTTATACAAGAGAGGAGGGTAAATGCTCCTAGAAAGAATTATCAGCGTCACCAGCAAGTCGCCTCAGTTACTCCTATTATGAATTCCGCTCTGACTACCGTTGCTTATCAAAGATCGTCCCAGTAGGGGAACCAAGGGAATAATCAGAGAAGGGGGAACTATGACCCTATTCCCATAAGCTATGTAGAGCTACTACCAGCATTGATTCAGAAGAAGTTGGTCCAGACACGACCACCTCCCGCCGTACCATCACCTTTGCCTTGGTATTATAAGGCAAACCAAATGTGTACTTTTCATCAGGGAGCACCATGGCATAGTGTTGAGAATTTTTATCCTTTGAGGACTGAAGTGCAAAGGTTGGTGAAGTCTAGAATTCTATCTTTCAAGGACATGGGACCTAATGTGAAAGACAATCCTCTACCCAAGCACGGGGGAGTGAATGCTGTAAATATGGTGGCCGGTTATCCAGACAACTTCCAGATTTTTGACATTAATCTGGTTAGAGGAGATTTGGTGAAAATGCACGCAGACCTCTGTGAATTCAGCTATTATACGCATGACCACGCCGATTGTGATGTTTGCAGTACAGACATACAGGGTTGCAAATAGATAAAGGCTGATTTACAGGAGATGATGGATGAGGGCTTAATCCATATAATCAGGCCTAGGGAAGAGTATGAAAAGGAAGTGAATATAGTTTATGGATGTCCTGGTGAATTTATAATTTTTGATGTGGAGTACTTGAATGAGGATCTCGTGCAGTTGCATGCTACCTTCTGCCGTACTGCTGGTCAGTTGGAACACCAATATGGGTCTTGCATAGTTTGCTGTCGAGACCCCCGAGGATGTTCAATTGTAATGGAATATGTTCAGTTGCTGTTAGACAATGGGACTATCAAGATCACAGGTCAGAGAGATAATTATCATGAGGTTGATATGGTTGAAGTTTGTTTAATGGAAGAAGAGTCAGAGGAAGAGTATGCCTCCACGGATGAGTATTTCTCTTCAGACGAATATTTGTTTGCCAGAAATGACTTTGTGATGCTTGATTGTGTTGAGGAAGGGGTAAACGTTATTGTACCTTGTTTTGGTGCACCCGCTCATGTTGAAGTGAAGTACCATAGCAAACCAGCTGTTACCCCATTGGTAATTAGTCTACCAGGTCCTATTCCCTACAAATTAGATAAGGATGTGCCTTACAAATACAACACTACAATCTTAGAAGATGGGGTGGAAGTTCCCATCCAACCAATGCCTGATATTGGAAATATAGCTGAAAATAGAAGGGTGACCCGTAACGGTCGTATGTTTGTGTCGGTTGTTCGAAGAGATGTTGTTGCTGGAAAGAAAATTGCTGAGTATGATGAGCCTAAGAAGGCTAAAGGAGAGACTAGTGTAGCTACATTAGAGAAAGAAGTGGATGATATTTTGAAGATAATTAAGATGAGCGACTTCAGAATTATAGATCAACTACTGCAGACTCCTTCAAAGATATCCATCCTAGCTTTATTGATGAACTCCTCTACTCATAGAGAATCATTGATGAGAGTACTAGACCAAGATTTTTTGGAAAGTGACACGCCATTAGATCAATTCAGCAGTGTAATTGGAAACATTACGTCGTGTAATAACTTGAGTTTCTGCGATGATGAGTTACCAGATGAAGGGAGGAATCATAACCCGGCCCTCCACATATCTATGAACTGCAAGAATGATTCGTTACCCAATGTGCTAATTGATAATGGATCTGCGCTAAATGCTATACCGAGGAGTACTCTCATGAAGTTAAAGTATCAAGGAGCACCTACGCGTATGAGTGGCATCATTGTGAAGGCATTTGATGGGTCGAGGAAATCTGTCATCGATGAAGTGGACTTGCCCATCCATATAGGACCACATTTGTTCCTGATAACCTTCAAGGTCATGGACATTATTCCTGCATATAATTGTTTGCTAGGACGGCCATGGATACACGAAGCAGGTGTGTCATTTCAACTCTGCATCAGAAGCTAAAGTTTGTGCGTGAAGGGAAGGTAGCGATCATAAACGAGGAGCAGGCGTTGTTGATATCCCATCTATCCTCTTTCAGTATTGTAGAAGCGGATGAGGCTGCTGTTGGAACCCAGTTCAAAGCCCTATCCATTGACAACATAAGGAGAAATGAGAATTATGTGGTTTCGCTGAAGGACGCACAGCAGGTTGTGCGTAATGGTCATAATACAATTTGAGGACGACTTGTGGATCCACCCATGAACAGGAACATAACTGGTTTGGGTGTCTCTTCGAAGATTGGAAAAGGCGAAGGTTTGAAGTCAATGTCTACTGTGAACAGTTATCAGGATGTTTTCCGCAGTGGAGGCTACCTCCATCCTATTGGTTCTGGAATTAATGTTGTCGAACAGGATGAAGCAGATCAGGAAGTACCGAATTATGTGACGCATGGAGTCCGAGTTCAGAACTGGGTCACCATTGATGTTCCTTCTTGCATACATGTTTCAAAGTAATTTGTCTTGTTAATCTGTTTACTTCTTTTGAAAAGCTTTCACTCTGCCCAAGGTGGAAGTATTAATGTTGTAGGGCTTATCTGTTTGCTATGACTTTTAAGATCATTAATAAAAGTTGTCTTTGCTTCCCAAATTATGTCTTTATTTTCTGCTTTTTCTTGGGAAATGGTAATAAAAAAAACCTTTCAAAATAAATAATAACTGAAAATTAATTTGCATGATCACTTGTTATATGTGTCAGTTTCTAAAAGCAATCATAAATCATATGTGCAGATTAACTAAAAAACCCGTTGAATACAATGACCCTGCACCGTCTCCCAACTTTGAATGTCCTGTGTTTGGGGCTGAAGAAGAAGATTAAGATGAGATTCCAGAAGAGGTCTCACGGTTGCTTGAGCACGAGGAAAATACCATTAAACCTGTGATGCGGTGGGAGAACTGACTTGAGGTTTTGCGTTTGTGTTCGCAAATGTTACGGTTAGCAAGAGTCGTCACCGACTTTTCTTTTATCCAAAAGGAAAGGTAAAAAAGCACATGAAAGACCTTTGAGATGTTTTCTTGAGTTCGGGGGGTAGATTATGAAAAGGGAAGGTACAAGCACCCTTTTCATACATGGTTTTCCATGGGCTCTTAGTTACTGTTTAGATCACTTGCTTTGCTTTGTTTTGTTTGAAATGGTGCTTGGTGTGGTTTTGAAAGTATTTTGAAAAGAGGCCATTCGTTTAGGCAATCTTTGTAATGATTCTCGTTCGTAAGAATGTATACAAAGATGTTTTTCTTTTGAAAATGTTTTCAATGTTTTGTAAGATGTATTGAAATGTGTGTGTGTTTGTTTTTGAAAATAGCAAGGATTGTTTTGAAATGTAACAAGTAACTAGAAGCTATCTACCTACTCAAATGTCTTTCTTGTGCATTTTTATTCCTTTGACATTGTTGATTTACCATTGATTTGGTAAACAACCCTATCTTTGGATGTAAACGGGACGGGCGTGGGTCATCGTATGACCATGATAGCAATGTTGCCAAGTATCTTAGAAATTTTTAGGGACCAAGATCATCTTTGTTTAGGAAACCTTTTGATAGCGTCATCGAGGGACTATGATCTTATATTTGTTTTGTTTTGCCAAGATACTTCGCGTGCGTAACATGGCCATTTTAATTTAGGCGACCAAGTGGGAGAAACCCTAGGGGTGTTTGTGTGCAAAGTGTGTCATTTTTCATGCTTTTGTCTTGCATTAGGTTTTTTCTATTTGTTTTGTTTTTGTTCTTATCATGCAAACCCTAGTTTACTAAGCATAGCATGTAAAGCAATAAATTGCGTAAAAATAAACTAAGCTATTACAACAAATATTATGGGAGGGGGGATACAAGTTTTGAATGGGGATTTTGTACAAATATAAACCTAAGAATATTATTACAACCCAATCGAACATTGCGCGAATTAAATAAATGTACAAGTATTTAAAATGCAATGCAATATGTTAATGCAAAAAAAATGTTTTATGTTTTTTTTTTGTATGAGAGATATATTTAATTTAAACCCTATAATTAAGGAAAAAATAATATTATTTTTGGAGGGGTGAAACCCTAATTTTTAACTAAGAGAAAATAATGGTTTATGTTATTATTTTGTCCATTTTTTGTACAAGAAAATAATAAATAATATTACATGTAAATATTAAGAATTAAATATGTATAAAAAATAAATATTTTATGTGCATAAATGATATAATGAAAATATGTAGTATTTTTAAATATATTTACAAGTTATTTAAGAAAATAAGTTCTATTCTATTAAATAAACTATTTTTATGTGAGAAAATAAATAAAATAAAATAAAATAAAAGTGTGAAAATAAACAAAAAAATTTTGGGTATTTTTTATCATTAAAATAAATAAATGCAAGTAATGAATATAAAAATATGCAAGAAAATGCAAAAATATAAGAAATAAGTCAGGGGGGCAAATATCAAGTCAGGGGGTGTGAATATCAAAAACAAAAAGGCCCAAAAGCGCCAAAAAGCCCAAGGCTTCGTCCCTGTCCTTCAGCCAGTCTCCCTTGCGCGCGTTTTTCCTTCAAACCTGTAACTCTCACATACTTGCACAAAAAAAACTCATAACATGAAACTTGTGGCATTTGATCTCACGATTCCAACCATATAAAATTTGTAACCTAACTCTAAAAGATCAGAGAGAATTTTAGCATCCCCAATTCGTGACCTAAAAATTTCATGAACTTCAAGCTTCAAATTCTCTCAGCATAGTTAATATAAATGAAAAGTATGCATATGTACAGCTTCACCACATTATGGACTACATTTTTTCTTCACAAATCGTGGCTTGAAGTTGCCTAAATACAGAGATAGAGTTTAAGAAATATACCTCCTTCAGCTGGATTTGGATAGAGCAATGTAGGAACTTTAAGGGAGGCCTGAGGATTATGTGAGCTTCCTTGAACTTCCTTCAAACTATTCCAATGCTTATCTTGCCTTGAGAATGGCTAGAACTTCCTACACAAGTCAAGCTGCAAGCTTCAAGGTTGAAAATGTAAATGGCTGAAACAGGGGTTACAGAACCAGGGCAAGGGCTTGGATAGCTTTGGTAGGATGTTTATGAAGTGCATGAAGTGTTTAATCACAAAACGCACGAGCCAAATATGTGTTGGCTATGGTTTTGCAGAATCTGTGAGTTTTGGCAGAAAAATTGTGTTTTTGAGTTTCAGAGTGTTTGAGGTGCAAGCCAATCGTGTTTTTCATTGTGACAAGTTTGTATACTTGTATAGAATGGATACAAAGTCATCTTCTCAACAGATGTGCAAGCTTTTGACCTTTTCACCAACTTTCTTGCTTTTAAAGTAAAGTGAAGTGACTTATGCTACATGCTTGTACTGGCTAGCTTGAGGGATGCAAAGAGCTTGTACAAATTTCTTAAAACCCGTGTGAATTGCTTGCACCAAAGGGACAAGTCCAAGGCTCAAGATTGACAAAGTTGCAAAAGTTGCACTTTATGAAAATGGCATTGTAACCTTTATGCTTAAAATAGAATTATCTCTTGTACAATGCTTCAAAAGCAAAGATAATGCCTTTGTCAACTTAGTTTGCATTTGATTATGGAGTGTAAAGTGAGTTTAGGACCTGTAAAGTAAGGTAAAAACAACATGGATTGGATTTGCAACTTGATGCTTTGTAAAAATGGCTTGAACAAAAGTGATAAAATGCCAACTTCCCTTCTTCGATTCTCCCTAACCAAAAATGATCTTGGAGAGTTCTTGGACATTTTGGAAATCTTGCAATGTGATCTATAATCCATATTTGAAATTCATTTGGAGATATCTCTTGGAACTAGGTGAAAAATGTCCATGAAGTTGGGTCCAAAAACTGCCTAAATTAGGGCAAAATTTCACTAAGTTATTTAGTTCATGGACTTATATTCACAAATTCATAACTTCAGATCCAAGCATATTTTGGGAAAAGTTTGTGAATAAAAGTTGTAGATTTCATGGAGGACTACAACTTTCATGTTGTAAGCTTTCTTTGAATCAAAATGCATCATGGTGAAAAAGTGGTGAAAAATTGAGAAAAAATAAGAAACTTTCCATACTTAGAAAAATTCTAAGTCATGGAAATTTTCAAATTCAAAACCCTAATTTTCAAAATTGGTTTTCTTGGTGAACAAGTTTCATATTTTGACATATCTTGATGAATTATGACCCTTGGCACTTGATTTTGACCAAAAAGTCAAAGTTTGACTTTTCAGTGCACAGTTGACTTTTGATCAGTTGATTGTAAAATTCATCTGTCAATCCAATGAACTTGAGATTTTTTGAACCATGTAATTAGGTCAATATGATTCCATTGAACCCTTGAAATCATGTTTTAACTCAATTGGTCATTGGCTAGGTTAAAAATCAGAAATTGCCCTTTCTCAGTCAAAACCCTAATTTTGACCATTTTGCCCTTTTGATGATTTGATCAAACTTCTTGAGGAGTTGTGATCCAAACTTGATCAAATGGTAGATATGATTCTAAAATGTTGATGTGGATAAAAAATTGTGAAGTTTGACTGTAAATTGGCCATGGTTGACTTTTTTCCCAATACAGCTGATTTTTAGGTCAACTGTCCAATTGACTGATAAAAAATGTGGTTCAAGGCTTGAAACTTAGCATGAGCAATCTTAGGGGTCCAACATGATGTATGAAAGTCACATGAATCATTGGTGGTCCAGAAATCCTTGTGCAAACTCAATCCCTAATTTTGGGTTATCAGTGCAAGATGAGATGTCCTGAGCTGACCAAACCCTAATCTTGCCTTGAGTCCAAGAAGTCTTGTGAGAAAAATCTTGATAAATGAGAGGGAAAATTTTGGGGTACAACAGCTACCCCTGTTCAATCTTCTTGAACCTGAAGAGTTAGATTGGCGAGCTTTGTCGTTCGTGACTCGAAGGTAAAAGATGATTGGACACTAGAGTGCCCATAAATTTGCACTCGACAAAGTGTAGTTGAGGGAATGGTCTTAAAGATGCCATTTGGAGAGGTGATAGAATCTTGTTGGATATGGGCTTGTAGATGCCATCCAAGAATGTTTGTTGAATTGTAGGTTGTAAATCAGAAGAATAAGTATCAGAATGGTATCCGCGTCTGGAACGTATCTGAGCTGTATCTGGAGACTTGAAATCTGAATGAGAAACAGAATAGCATCCGTGTCTGGAGCGTATCCGTATTGTATCAAGAGTGTGAAATCTGAGTTTGAATAAGTATCAGAATGGCATCCATATCTGGAGCGTATCTGAAGTGTATCTTGAAGTTGAGCTCTGAATGAGTAATAGAATAGCATCCATGTCTGGAGCGTATCTAAACTGTATCTGAGATCTGAATATCAATGAGTAACAGAATGACTTCCGTGTCTGGAGTGTATCTGAACTATATCTGATAGTTGAAATCTGGATAAGTGACAGAATGGCATCCGTATCTAGAGCGTATCTGAACTGGAATCTGAATGAGTAATAGAATGGAAACTGTGTCTGGAGCGTATCCGTACTGTATCTTGAGTTGAGATCTGAATGAGTAACAGAATGACTTATGTGTGTGGAGTGTATCTATACTGTATCTTGGAATCTTTGAACATTGTCAATGGTAGCTGCTAATCTTATCCTGAAAAGGGTAAAATGTTAGCTGGAAAACAAAGTTATGTTGCATGAAATGTATGATGCAATAAATGTGATTTTTCAATGTTTATGATATATGGATGTAATGTATGCGCATGTAAGTTGATTCGCTGTATTGCTGAGGAAAATAAATCCTTGACTGCTGCCGGGGACAATAAATCCTTGATTGTTGAGGATATGAAATCCTTGGCTACTTCACTGGGGATATAGGGATTCTTCATGTTTTGAAGTTGGAGTATTGACAAAAAATTCTGTTGCGAGCAATGCCATGCTGCTTGAGTAATCTGCTTGGGGAATCCAGAGAATTTTGATGATTTCTGCTGGGGATTTACACAATGGGAATCCTTGTTCTGTTGGGGAATAAAGAAAACTCTGTTGACTTCTGCGGGGAATTAATAAAGAGAATCTTCATTCTATTGGGGAGCAATGAAAACTCTGTGGGGAAGAAAACTTATTCCTGTTTGGAAAAAGTTCAGGAGTTTCGGTCGTCTGCCACTCTACTGGGGAATTATCCTAGGTTGGGGAGAGACAAAAGTTAACTGTTATCTGGTTGATTTTCAGGCTTCAAGAAAACTTGCTGGAGAACTTGGAGAAACTGAATGGTTTCCGCTGGGGATTGGTAGTTTGAAATTTTAGCTCCACTGGGGATTGGTAGTTTGAAAATTTAGCTCCGCTGGAGATCTTAATGATGTACTATAGGGATTGCTCATGGAATAGCCCAAAGACGTTTTCCTATTATTTCAACCTGACAGTAATTGATTTTTTCCACTTTGTTTATTTGTAAACAGTAATTATGTTCAAATGCATATGCTCATTAATGAATCATTGGACGTTTTTGCAAATAAAAACACAAGTGTAAAAGAAAAAGGCAAATAGTTTTTGTACTTTGAAAGAGATATCTTTGTATTTACTTTGAATAAGTATTTTGTACAAAGGATACAGACATCCTAGTAAGAGGATGGTGTCAGAAAAGTAAGAAAAAATTTATACAAAGAAAGATAGCTATGTGTAATAATCCCATGGGGTTTCCATTCCGCTATAGCCTTTGTATCTCCGAATATCCTGTCTGTCTGTTTCTTCGTCTGAAGATGATTAGATTGATCAGAAGCTCCGAGTTTGTCAGTGAAGAGATTATCCTTAAAGTGATCCGACGAGACATAATCATACGCTTTAATTCCCTAACTTTTTCCTGGACCGCCCTTTCAAGTTTTCAGTCCACCGGGAAACCCTTTTTTGCCCAAGTCGCCTTTTCGGGTTTTCAACTTGCCGGGTGTACAGATTTTTTTATTTTATCCCTAATTTTTTCCCGAACCTTTTTGGTTCGCCGGGATGCCCTTGTTTTTCCTAGGTGTGTCAACCTAGCGGGTCTCTTATGCGTAGTATCTTTTGACTATGTCTGCATTTGCAGGGTGTGGCAGGTCGTCGCCGTCCATGGTGGTTAAGATCATTGCCCCACCAGAAAAGATGTCCTTGATTACAAATGGTCCTTCATAGGTAGGAGTCCATTTGCCCCTGGGATCACTTTGTGGCAAGATGATGCGCTTGATCACTAGATCTCCAACTTGATATATCTGGCGCCTGACTTTCTTGTTGAAAGCCTTGATCATCCATTTTTGATACGTCTGACCATGACAAACAGCAATAAGCCTCTTTTTGTCAATCAAGTTTAGTTGATCAAGCCGGGTCTGGATCCAATCGTCTTCACTCAAACCCGCATCCTTCATGATTCTTAAAGAGGGGATCTGAACCTCAATAGGTAAAACAGCCTCCATGCGATAAACTAAGGAATAAGGTGTTACCCCAGTTGATGTGCGAGCCGTGGTACGGTACCCGTGGAGAGCAAACGGTAACATTTCATGCCAGTCTTTGTAGGTGACTCTCATCTTCTGTATGATCTTTTTAATATTTTTGTTAGCAGCTTCAACTGCACCATTCATCTTTGGCCGATAGGGGGATGAATTGTGATGTTGAATCTTGAACTGCTCGCACAAGGCGGTGATCATAGTACTGTTGAGGTTTGTACCGTTGTCAGTGATGATCCTTTCTGGGATATCGTACCGGCAAATGAGATTCTGCTTGATGAAGCGGGCAACAACATTCTTAGTAACGGATGCGAAGAAAGCTGCTTCGACCCATTTGGTGAAATAGTCAATGGCCACTAGAATAAAGTGGTGTCCATTGGAGGCTGTAGGCTTGATCTCCCCAATCATGTCGATTCCCCACATAGTGAAGGGCCAAGGAGCTGTTAAGACATTTAGAGGAACCGGAGGCACATGCACCTTGTCTGCATAGATTTGACACTTATGACAAGTCCGGGAGTGTTGATAGCAGTCAGCTTCCATGGTAGACCAGTAATAGCCTGCCTGTAGAATCTTCTTTTCCATCGTATGCCCACTAGAGTGAGTGCCAAAAGTACCTTCATGCAATTCAGCCATGATCTTTTCAGCTTCAATCTTGTCCACACAACGGAGCAGAATAGAATCATGATTGCGTTTGTATAGGATGCCATTACTTAGGAATAACTTAGCTGAGAATCTCCTTAAGAACTTTTTGTCATTGACTGAAGCTCCTTCAGGATATTCTTGAGCCTCGAGATACCTTTTGACTTCGTGAAACCATGGCTGGTCCACTACTTCTTCGGTATTAATCTTGTGACAGTGTGCTGGTTCGTCCATCCGTTCAATGGAGATTTGGGGAGCCTCGTTATCCCAATTAAGTTTAAACATAGATGACATTGTAGCTAGAGCATCTGCTTGCTGATTTTCTTCTCGTGGGAAATGCTCGAAGGTAATCTGCTCAAAATATGGTAACAATGTCAAAACATGTTCTTTGTAAGGGATGAGGTTTGGATGCTTATCGTCCCATTCTCCTTTGATCTGTCTGATGACCAAAGCCGAATCCCCAAACACCAGTAAAGATTTGATTCCCAAGTCTATGGCAGCCTTGAGACCAAAGATGCATGCTTCGTACTCTGCCATGTTGTTCGTATAGTTGAAGCAAAGTCTGGCAGTGAAAGGAGTATGGCGTCCTTCTGGAGATATGAGCACAACTCCAATACCGTTAGCGAGTGCATTGGATGCCCCATCAAAGTACAGGGTCCATCAGGATCCTTGTTCAGGTCCGTCATATGGTCTGATCTCTTCGCAGTTGTCCACTGTCATGATGTCTTCGTCAAGGAAGTCAAACTTCATGGACTGGTAATCTTCTATAGCTTAATGAGCCAGATGGTCAGCTAGCACACTGCCCTTTATAGATTTTTGGGTAGTGTACTGTATGTCGTATTCTGTTAGGATCATCTGCCATCTAGCTATCCTCCCAGACAGAGCAGGATTCTCAAAGATGTATTTTATCGGATCTATCTTAGATATCAACAAAGTGGTATGAGTCAACATATACTGTTTTAGCCGGTGAGCAGCCCATACCAAAGCGCAACAAGTTTTCTCGAGCAGTGAATATCTGGTTTCACAGTCGGTAAACTTTTTGCTTAGGTAATAAATTGTGTGCTCTTTTCGGCCAGACTCGTCATGCTGCCCCAGTACGCACCCCATTGAATTCTCTAAGACGGTCAGATACATGATTAGCGGTCTTCCCTCGACGGGTGGCATCAAGACAGGAGGTTCTAGTAAACACTCCTTGATTTTATCGAAAGCAATCTGACATTCATCATTCTACTTGACTACTTGATCTTTCTTCAACAGCTTGAAGATTGGTTCACAAGTAGACGTTAGGTGAGAAATGAATCTGGAAATGTAGTTTAGGCGTCCCAAAAAACCTCTGACTTCCTTCTCAGTGCAAGGAGCAAGCATTTCTTGTATCGCTTTGACTTTGGCAGGATCCACCTCAATGCCTTTGTTGCTGAGAATGAAACCTAAGAGTTTATCGGACCGGACTCCGAATGTGCACTTGTTTGGGTTCAATCGTAACTTGTACTCCTTCAATCTGAAAAAACAGCTTTTGCAAGTAATCAAGGTGTTCTTCTTCAGTTTGTGATCGGGCTATCATGTCATCTACGTAGACCTCTATCTCATGATGTATCATATCATGAAACAAAGCTACTATGGCGCGTTGATAGGTTGCCTCGACATTCTTTAGTCCGAATGGCATCACTTTATAGCAGAACATACCCCAATGTGTGACAAAAGTAGTTTTATCCATGTCCTCAGGTGCCATTTTGATCTGGTTATAGCCTTAGAATCCGTCCATGAAAGAAAATACTTTGTGCTGGGTTGTATTGTCGACCAGGATGTCGATGTGTGGAAGTGGAAAATCATCTTTAGGGCTGGCCCTATTTAAATCTCTATAATCCACGCACATTCTCACTTTGCCGTCCTTTTTAGGCACGGAAACAATGTTGGCTACCCATTGAGGATAAGAAGTAACAGCCAGAAATCCAGCATTGAACTGTTTCATAACTTCTGCTTTGATCTTCTCTGACATGTCAGGTCTCATGCGGCGGACCTTTTGTTTCACTGGTGGACAGTCTTCTCTTGTGGGTAGATGATGTACCACGATGTCTGTATCGAGTCCCAGCATGTCTTCGTATGACCAGGCAAAGATCTCAACATAATCATGCAATAGCTGAATTAGGCGCTCCTTGACACTCGGCTCTATATTGGCACCCACTCTGATTTCCTTTTTATCTTCCTCGGTTCCCAAGTTGATTGTATCCAACAACTCCTCATGAGGCTGAATTGTTCTTTCCTCTTGTTGTAATAGTCTGGCCAATTCCCCTGACACCTCACAGTCTTCCTCACCTTCGTATTCGGCTTGGTAGATCAGATCTTCAGAGTCACTGAAGGCTATAGCAGTATCGTTACCCATGGGACCCAGAATGGAAGGGTACCTGCATTTGTGAGTGTGGGTGTGTGTAAGGGTATAACCATCTTAAAACAATAAAATGTAAAAGAAATACAATGAGCATAAAAGGTTTATATGTGAAAAAGCGTCCATGATTCATTGAATGACATACGTAGATGAAATAAAAACCCTTACAAATGGACCGTTGTGCCTCAGGTAAGACACAAGGTTTTTAAAGTGCGAATTGTTTGTGAATTATTACAAGTCCAACAGAAATGTAAAAGATAAATTACTGAGATATGAAAGTTATTGGGATGAAGTCTCTGGCTTCCCAGTTGCGCAGTCCTCCACTGACAGTAGGAAATATCCAATATTCTAGGCTACCATCCTCTTCATTGTCTTCTATCGCATTGACGCTTTGGTTGCTAATCTTCACAGGTGCCCACCCAGCACGGGCGCGGCGCACAGCCTTCTGACCAGTCGAAGTAAATCCCAAGCCAAACTTGTCTGATTTGTAAGGAATGTCTAGAAGCTGCCCCCAGATGGTGCACCCCCTTCTTCCACTACTGCCCTTGCATCCTTTAGAGATGACATCCGAGGTGGAGGTCTTGTGATCTTTGGAATCTAGGATACCGCCTTGGTCGCCGCTATTTCTGGAGAGACTTCTTCAAAATGTTGGAAAGGGGTCTCTATGAACTCTCCATCTAACTCCACATAACGGAAGGAATTCAGATGAGTAATCATATACTCCTCCTCCCCATGGACAGTTATGATCTTCCCTTGGACGGGGTACTTTAGCATCTGATGCAAGGTGGAGGTGACAACTCTGACATTATAGATCCAGGGGCGTCCCAAAAGACAGGAATAAGAAGGACGGATGTCCATCACATAGAAGGTTGAGTTGAACACCTGAGTTCCCACCTTTATTGGGATGTCCACCTCCCCGTGGACCATCCTCTTAGAACCATCAAAAGCTCTCACCACTATATTACTGGGTTTTAAAGTCATCCCTTCATAATCCAACCTATCAAGGGCTTTCTTCGGCAAGACATTCATAGATGACCCAGTATCAACCAAGACATGAGCTAGGGTTATTCCTCTGCACTCCACTAAGACATGTAATGCATCGTTGTCTTTTCTCCCTCTGGGTGTCAAGTCAGCATCGGAGAAGCCCAGGCCATTATCAGCTGTCAAACTGACCACACAGTCTTGGAACTGGTCAGCAGACGTCTCTTGCGGCACGTGAGCTGTCTTCAGAAATTTTACCAAAGCTTTGGCATGTGCTTCAGAACACAGAAGCAGGGCTAGCATAGAGATCTTGGAAAGGGTATTCCCCAATTGTTCAACCACATCATAATCACTCTTCTCAATGATCCTCATGATTTCTTCCATCTCCTTCTTGGATGTTTCAGGAATAGCTAATGATTGAGCCTTCGTTTGGACAGGCTCCTCTTGAACGTTCTTTCCTTTATTCTCAGCAGTGGAAGTAGGGATAGGAATTGTATTGTCTTTGTCGGTAGGTACGCTTGCGGGTACAATCACTGGTACAAAGGTAATCTTCGGAACGACCACGGGTCCAAAGACTGCTGTTGGAGGAGCAATCTCTGGAGAGATGATCCGACCACTGCGGGTGATCTTGCTAGTTCCAACAATATTGCTAATGTCGTGACTATCCTCTTCGGAGCTTTCTTCTTCAGCAGTCAGTTCATCCTGTTTAATACCATGGTAGTAGATTTCTCCACCATAATTCCATGTTACTGTTTTATCTGATTTGTATGGGGTCGGCCCAGGCATTGTAATCTTAAGCGGAGCAGTCTTTGGAGCAGGTGTAATCCTAACGGGTCTTTTAGGGGCCCTGGAATGATTGGTGTAGATGGTTATAATTGAAACTTCTTTCACTGGAACGGGTGAAACAGGAGCATTCTCAAACAAAATTTCTTGGTTATCCATCAGTCGTTGGATACCTTTCTTCAACAGAGGGCAGTCAAATGGTGAGGACAAACAAACATGGAAGTCTTGGTCACAACCTGGGAAAATACCAGCTTTCAACAAATTCAACTTGATAATCGGGAGCAGAGTTAACAGTTCATCCACGATAGCAACAAACAGATCTTCTTCAATAGCGTTGGCATTGTGACCATGCCTCGGTATTGGGGCGGAAATAACATTCGGTTTCTCAGGCGCTTCAAACTCAACTTCCTTTGCATTTATCAGATTTTGAATCTTGTTCTTCAGAGCCCAACAGTTGTTGGTGTCGTGCCCTGGACTTTCAGAATGGTACGCGCATCTGGCGTTAGGATGGTAATGTGTAGAAGCAGTATTGGGATTTTTTGGGGCCTCTTTTAAAGTGGTCAGATTCAACTTCAGGAGATGTGGTAGAACATGAGCTGGAGTCATGTTAATCTTGGTAAATTTCCGAACTGGCCTTTCTACCCTTTGCTGGTTATTTCTTGGCTGGTCTGATGCAGGCTTCGAAATCATAATGGCCCCCACCATTGGTCGGCGCTCGGTTCTTCCCTGATTCCTCTGTGAATAGACAGCAGATACTTCCTTCCTACCAGTGAAGGGTTTTTTCACAGTTGTTGAGGTAGACGCGTCCTTTTGAATTTTCCCACTTCTTATACTAGGCTCCACCCTTTCGCCGGTTAAAATCAATTCGGTAAACCTTGCAGAAGTACTCCCAATCAGATGATTGAAGAAAGGGCCTGAAAGAGTTCCCAAGAACATGTCTACTAACTCCCTCTCAGATAGAGGGGGTTGCACCCTTCCAGCTAGATCCCTCCACTTTTGGGCGTAATCTTTAAAGCCCTCATTGGAAGCCATAGCCATACTCTGAAGTTGAGTACGGGTAGGCACCAAGTCGGTGTTGTATTGATACTGTTTATAGAAAGCTGCTGCTAGGTCTTCCCAATTGTGGACTTCATCCCTCTCCAACTGGTAGAACCAATCAAGTTGTGTTCCTGATAAACTGTCTTGGAAAAAGTGGACCCACAGGTCTTTGTCGGCAGAGTATGGTTGAATCTTCCTGACATAGGATCTGAGGTGCATTTTAGGGTAATACATCCCATCATACTTGGAAAATAGTGGCACTTTAAACTTTGGAGGGATTACAATTCCTGATACCAGCCCTAATTCCTCAAAATCTAGCCCAGGTACTCTCTGGATTTCCATAGCGCTTAGTCGCTCCTCAAGGTGTTTGTACTTGTCATCAGCCGGAGGGTATTGTTGTTCAGAGTAGTCCTCCTCTTCCCCTTCTTCTTCTTCAGAATCTGATGGTACTGCCGTTCCTTTTCCTTTTCTTTCCCCTTCATTAGATGTTGTTGGAAAATCTAAGGTCCTTCTGGCTTGTCCCTAGAACCTTCTGCCCATGATTACCACACCAGTTGGCTTTTTCTTCTTTTTCTCTTTTTCTTGTTCTAGCAAAGTCTTCAGCTCCTCCTTCCCCTTGGCTAAGGTCATGAGTAACTGTTGAAATTGTGAGTTCTGAGCTTGCAGATCTTTGACAGTTTGTTCGAGATCCATCATACTGAAATAAACAGTAGAGAGATGAGGAAACTTATTGCAAAGACCTGCTTATGCTTATGATGAATGATATGTATTCATGCAATGTTTTCAAGGATTTAGAAATTCAAATTTGTTTTAAACAAAAAAGAAACACACGTCATATTAATAAGATAGAATTGTTGGTACATCAATGCCCCTTGGGCAAAATAATACAAAATTCTAAGGTAAAAAGACGTTGCGCATCCTCTTTGGTGCAATGTAGGTGTTGAAAGTCTGCTCTTCATGAAGTAGCCGAGTGAGTTCCAAAACCTTCTTCTCGCTTACGTAGAATTGGGCTTCGAAAGTATCGAGCTCTCCTTTGAGCTGTATCCAACTCCTTTGTAGGTCTTCGAGTGATGTTGGCATGTTAGGATGTAGGATAGTGTATGAACTTCTCCTTCCTTGACAGGCTCTATAATCACTGGGAGAATGGAGGGATAAGGCATCATAAGACTTTTAGCGCGGGTTCATACCCACTTGAGGTAAGGCTCAATAGGGATGGAATTCTTGTGTCCCAAATTCTTGTTGTCCATCTTGTTTGGCATCCTCCAAGCTCGGATGAATCTCTGATGGAGTCCTTGGTCGTCGTTGTCGAAGTCGAAAACCAAACCTTGAATCAGCATATCATGTGGGCCATCCCTTCGGGCATAACCAAACTGTCTTAGAGATAAGAAATGGTTGAAGGTGATGCCTCCCCTAATGCCAAGTAGAGGGACATTAGGGAATTCCCCACAACGGTCAACAATGATGACATTCTCTTTGGATCGAGAACACCAATGAATATCTGAATGGTTAAGTGTCATTAACCTTTGTGACCACCTCAAACCTTGGTCATTCTTCAAGACTGATTGGGGAAGATGAGAAATAAACCATATTTCCAAGAGAGGAGTACAACAAATAAGAACACCTCTTTTCCTCATTGTACGAGTGTGAAAAGAGTGGAGGATATCCCCAAGCAATGTAGGCACCGGGTTGCGAGTCGTGAAGATTTTGACAGCGTTACATCTATGAGTTGGTCAGGATTAGGGAACAAGACCATCCCATAGATAAGAAGAGCTACAATCTCCTCAAAAGCTTGCAAGTCTAGGGAATTCCAAAAACTTTGAGCCTTCTCAAACAGAAACTTTGACAAGAAGACTTTGACACCACTTCTAGTTTCCCAATGAGTTGTGACATCAGATGAGTGCAAGTGCAGGGCTTGAGCAATCTCTTCTGGCTTTGGATCACTTTCCGTACCGTTGAAAGGTAGTTGATTGAGAATAGGAATCCTCATAAGTTGAGAGAATTCTTCCAAAGTAGGCACAAGTTGATAGTCAGGAAATGTGAAGCAATGATGCAAAGGGTCAAAGAACTGGAAGAGAACCTTTATCATATCCTCCTCTATGTTGGAAGTGACCAAGTTGAGTAGACGACCATGTCTCTATGTGAATGGAGAATTCTCAGGGATCCTTGAAGCTAACTCCTTGAGTTGTGGAGGAATTCTCACAAGGTTGATTTGGATAGTTTTCATGCGAAGTGAATCCATAACCTACAAAACAAGAACAAAGATGAAGCTCCAAAATCCTTGAAATGGTTAGTGAATGCATATGATGTTCATGATGTCCATGATGTTATGCACAAGTATATATGTACAAGCAAATCAAGCAAGTTCCTAGTTTAGGCTTGTATGGGGTTTCATAGGTAAGTACCCTCTTGAAGTTTAGTTGGCTCAACCTGTCCTAGTAATAGTAACCGGGTTCTAAGGAGCTCAATATCACTAGATTGTTTCCTTGTTCATTGTTTCAGTTTAAGCCTCTTTACTGGCGACCGAAATATTCCAAGAAACCAACCCTCAATGAGTGTAGTATCGAGTATCTACCAACTTCGGACTGCACCAAAGTCGGTCATCTCACTACATCCTAAAAGGACAAGTTAGTCAAGTAAAGGTTCTAGAAGTTCATTAGTGCTTCATGACATCACTCAATGGCCCCGTATTCTCTTTGATTTACTCAAAGGCTACTGGTACCCACAAATATGTCGCACTAACATAGCTATTGCTTAGACCATGTCGGTATACCCTGCACAGTTTCCACAACGTATTGCTATTTACCTATAATGTTTCCCAAATCCGGGTAGAGGATTCAAACCCAAACAAAGAACCATAATTGTAAAGCAAATAAGTCAAACAATTGCAACCAAATAAAGGTGATCTAAACCCTAAGGTAACCCCACTTTTGGGATAGATCCCCAGCAGAGTCGCCAGTTCCGTGATGCAGTGGGAGAACTGACTTGAGGTTTTTGCGTTTGTGTTCGCAAATGTTGCGGTTAGCAAGAGTCGCCACCGACTTTTCTTTTATCCAAAAGGAAAGGTAAAAAAGCACAGGAAAGACCTTTGAGATGTTTTCTTGAGTTCGGGGGGGTAGATTATGAAAAGGGAAGGTACAAACACCCTTTTCATCCATGGTTTTCCATGGGCTCTTAGTTACTTGTTTAGATCACTTGCTTTGCTTTATTTTGTTTGAAATGGTGCTTGGTGTGGTTTTGAAAGTATTTTGAAAAGAGGCCATTCGTTTAGGCAATCTTTGTAATGATTCTCGTTCGTAAGAATGTATACAAAGATGTTTGTATTTTGAAAATGTTTTTAATGTTTTGTAAGATGTATTGAAATGTGTGTGTGTTTGTTTTTGAAAATAGCAAGGATTGTTTTGAAATGTAACAAGTAACTAGAAGCTATCTACCTACTCAAATGTCTTTCTTGTGCATTTTTATTCCTTTGGCATTGTTGATTTACCATTGATTTGGTAAACAACCCTATCTTTGGATGTAAACGGGACGGGCGTGGGTCATTATATGACCATGATAGCAATGTTGCCAAGTATCTTAGCAATTTTTAGGGACCAAGATCATCTTTATTTAGGCAACCTTTTGATAGCATCATCGAGGGACTATGATCTTATATTTGTTTTGTTTTGCCAAGATACTTCGCGTGCGTAACATGGCCATTTTAATTTAGGCAACCAAGTGGGAGAAACCCTAGGGGTGTTTGTGTACAAAGTGTGTCATTTTTCATGCTTTTGTCTTGCATTAGGTTTTTTCTATTTGTTTTGTTTTTGTTCTTATCATGCAAACCCTAGTTTACTAAGCATAGTATATAAAGCAATAAATTGCGGAAAAATAAACTAAGCTATTACAACAAATATTATGGGAGGGGGGATACAAGTTTTGAATGGGGATTTTGCACAAATATAAACCTAAGAATATTATTACAACCCAATCGAACATTGCGCGAATTAAATAAATGTACAAGTATTTAAAATGCAATGCAATATGTTTATGCAAAAAAAATTAATGTTTTTTTTTGTATGAGAGATATATTTAATTTAAACCCTAAAATTAAGGAAAAAATAATATTATTTTTGGAGGGGTGAAACCCTAATTTTTAACTAAGAGAAAATAATGGTTTATGTTATTATTTTGTCCATTTTTTGTACAAGAAAATAATAAATAATATTACATGTAAATATTAAGAATTAAATATGTATAAAAAATAAATATTTTATGTGCATAAATGATATAATAAAAATATGTAGTATTTTTAAATATATTTACAAGTTATTTAAGAAAATAAGTTCTATTCTATTAAATAAACTATTTTTATGTGAGAAAATAAATAAAATAAAATAAAATAAAAGTGTGAAAATAAATAAATTATTTTTAGGTATTTTTTATCATTAAAAAAAATAAATGCAAGTAATGAATATAAAAATATGCAAGAAAATGCAAAAATATAAGAAATAAGTCAGGGGGGCAAATATCAAGTCAGGGGGTGTGAATATCAAAAACAAAAAGGCCCAAAAGCGCCAAAAAGCCCAAGGCTTCGTCCCTGTCCTCCAGCCAGTCTCCCTTGCGCGCGTTTTTCCTTCAAACCTGTAACTCTCACATACTTGCACAAAAACAAAAACTCATAACATGAAACTTGTGGCATTTGATCTCACGATTCCAACCATATAAAATTTGTAACCTAACTCTAAAAGATCAGAGAGAATTTTAGCATCCCCAATTCGTGACCTAAAAATTCATGGACTTCAAGCTTCAAATTCTCTCAGCATAGTTAATATAAATGAAAAGTATGCATATGTACAGCTTTACCATGTTATGGACTACATTTTTCTTCACAAATCGTGGCTTGAAGTTGCCTAAATACAGAGATAGAGTTTAAGAAATATACCTCCTTCAGCTGGATTTAGATAGAGCAATGAGGGACTTTAATGGAGGCCCGAGGATTTTGTGAGCTTCCTTGAACTTCCATCAAGCTATTTCAATGCTTATCTTTCCTTGAGAATGGCTGGAATTTCCTGCATAAGTCAAGCTGCAAGCTTCAAGGTTGAAAATGGAAATGGCTGAAACAGGGGTTACAGAACCAGGGCAAGGGCTTGGATAGCTTTGGTAGGATGTTTATGAAGTGCTTGAAGTGTTTAATCACAAAACGCACGAGCCAAATATGTGTTGGCTATGGTTTTGCAGAATCTGTGAGTTTTGGCAGAAAAATTGTGTTTTTGAGTTTCAGAGTGTTTGAGGTGCAAGCCAAACGTGTTTTGCATTGTGACAAGTTTGTATACTTGTATAGAATCGATACAAAGTCAGCTTCTCAACAGATGTGCAAGCTTTTGACCTTTTCACCAACTTTCTTGCTTTTGAAGTAAAGTGAAATGACTTATGCTACATGCTTATACTTGCTAGCTTGAGGGCTGCAAAGAGCTTGTACAAATTGCTTAAAACCTGTGTGAATTGATTGCACCAAAGGGACAGGTCCAAGGCTCAAGATTGACAAATTTGCAAAAGTTTCACTTTATGAAAATGGCATTGTAACCTTAATGCCTAAAATGGAATTATCTCTTGTACAATGCTTCAAAAGCAAAGATAATGCCTTTGTCAACTAAGTTTGCATTTAATTATGGAGTGTAAAGTGAGTTTAGGACCTGTAAAGCAAGGTACAAATAGCATGGATTGGATTTGCAACTTGATGCTTTGTAAAAATGGCTTGAACAAAAGTGATAAAATGCCAACTTCCCTTCTTCGATTCTCCCTAACCAAAAATGATCTTGGAGAGTTCTTGGACATTTTGGAAAGCTTGCAATGTGCTCTATAATCCATATTTTAAATTCATTTTGAGATATCTCTTGGAACTAGGTGAAAAATGTCCACGGAGTTGGGTCCAAAAACTGCCTAAATTAGGGCAAAATTTCACTAAGTTATTTAGTTCATGGACCTATATTCACAAATTCATAACTTGAGATCCAAGCATATTTTTGGAAAAGTTTGTGAAGAAAAGTTGTAGATTTCATGGAGGACTACAACTTTCATGTTGGAAGCTTTCTTTGAATCAAAATGCATCATGGTGAAAAAGTGGTGAAAAGTTGGGAAAAAATAAGAAAATTTCCATACTTAGAAAAATTCTAAGTCATGAAAATTTTCAAATTCAAAACCCTAATTTTCAAAATTGGTTTTCTTGGTGAACAAGTTTCATATTTTTACATATCTTGATGAATTATAACCCTTGACACTTGATTTTGACCAAAAAGTCAAAGTTTGACTTTTCAGTGCACAGTTGACTTTTGATCAGTTGGTTGCAAAATTCATCTATCAATCCAATGAACTTGAGATTTTTTGAACCATGTTATTAGGTCAAGATGATGCCATTGAACCCTTGAAATCATGTTTGAACTCAATTGGTCATTGGCTAGGTTAAAAATCAGAAATTGCCCTTTCTCAGTCAAAACCCTAATTTTGACCAATTTGCCCTTTTGATGATTTGATCAAACTTCTTGAGGAGTTGTGATCCAAACTTGATCAAATGGTACATATGAGTCTAAAATGTTGACTTGGATAAAAAATTATGAAGTTTGACTGTAAATTGGCCATGGTTGACTTTTTCCCCAATACAACTGATTTTTAGGTCAACTGTCCAATTGACTGATCAAAAATGTGGTTCAAGGCTTGAAACTTAGCATGAGAAATCTTAGGGGTCTAACATGATGTATGAAAGTCACATGAAGCATTGGTGGTCTAGAAATCCTTGTGCAAACTCAAACCCTAATTTTGGGTTATCAGTGCAAGATGAGATGTCCTGAGCTGACCAAACCCTAATCTTGCCTTGAGTCCAAGAAGTCTTGTGAGAAAAATCTTGATAAATGAGAGGGAAAATTTTGGGGTACAACACAACCATATAAGGAGCCTTTGGAAGTGATTAATTTGGGTTCAGAAGAAGATCCGAAGGAAGTCAAGATTGGAGCATCGTTGTATCCCGATGTGAAGAACGGGTTGATTGAGTTGCTGAAAGAGTATGTGGATATTTTTGCTTTGTCTTATCAAGATATGCCTGGGCTAGATACAGATATTGTCGAGCATCATTTGCCGTTGAAGCCAGAGTGCTTTAGCCTGGGCGGAAAAGCGTTTGCGGCAGTATATGTTGAATCATACCACTTGGTTAATCTCCAAAATGGATCCAATCAAGTATATTTTTGAAAAGCCTGCTCTTACTGGGAGAATTGCCCGATGGTAGATGTTTTTATCTGAATATGATATCGAGTACCACACTTAAAAGGCTATTAAAAGTAGTGTGGTAGTAGATTACCTTGCTCACCAACCGGTGGAAGATCATCAGTCTGCAGAATATGAATTCCCCGATGAGGATGTGATGTTCCTGAAAGTGAAACATTGTGATGAACCATTGCCTGAGGAAGGCCCTGACCTTGAATCTCGTTGGAGTATGATTTTTGATGAAGCATTGAATGCTTATGGTAAAGGAATTGGTGCTATGATTGTCACTACTCATGGATCGTACATTCCTTTTACTGCAAGGTTAACATTTGATTGCACTAATAATTTGGCAGAATATGAGGCTTGCATCATGGGTCTTGAGGAAGCTATTGATCTCAGAATCAAAATTCTAGATGTATATAGTGATTCAGCTTTGGTAATAAATCAAATCATAGGAGAATGGGACACTCGTCACCCTGGCTTAATCCCTTACAAAGACTATGCAAGAAGATTATTACCCTTCTTCAATAAAGTTGAATTCCATCACATCCCTAGAGATGAAAATCAAATGGCGGATGCTCTGGCAACTCTGGCTTCCATGTACCAAGTGAATACTTGGAATGATATACCTCGAATTACAGTTCGACGGCTGGATAGGCCCGCTCATGTGTTTACGACGGAGGAGGTAGCAGATGAAAAACCTTGGTATTTCGATATCAAGCATTTTCTTCAGACTCAGGAATACCCGATTGGTGCATCGAGGAAAGATAGGAAGACACCGAGAAGATTGGCAGGCAGTTTCTTCCTCAGTGAAAATGTGTTATACAAGAGAAATCATGACATGGTCTTGCTCAGATGCGTGGATAGACACGAATCAGACATGTTGATGCATGAGATTCATGAAGGTTCATTTGGCACTCATGCTAACGGACATTCGATGGCTAAAAAGATGCTAAGGGCAGGTTATTATTGGTTGACAGTGGAATCTGACTGTTACAAATTTGCAAAGAAGTGTCATAAATGCCAAGTTTATGCAGATAAGATCCATGTGCCTCCGACACTTCTCAATGTGATTTCCTCCCCATGGCCTTTCTCTATGTGGGGGATTGACATGATTGGGATGATAGAACCCAAAGCTTCGAATGGGCACCATTTTATCTTAGTAGCAATTGACTACTTCACCAAATGGGTAGAGGCTGCTTCATATGCCAATGTTACCAAACAGGTGGTTGTGCGCTTCATCAAAAATAATCTTATATGTCGGTATGGTGTGCCGAGCAGAATTATCACCGACAATGGCTCGAATTTGAACAACAAGATGATGACAGAATTGTGTGAAGAATTCAAGATTGTACATCACAATTCGTCTCCATACATGCCAAAGATGAATGGGGTTGTTGAAGCTGCTAATAAGAATATCAAGAGAATTATCCAGAAAATGGTTGTTACTTATAAGCATTGGCATGAAATGCTCCCTTTTGCTCTGCATGGATATCGAACATCTGTCCGCACTTCAACAGGAGCAACCCCATTCTCCCTGGTGTATGGAATGGAAGTTGTACTCCCTGTCGAGGTAGAGATTCCCTCGTTGCGTGTAATATTTGAAACCAAGTTGATAGAGGCTGAATGGGTCCAGAACAGGTTTGACCAATTGAATTTGATTGAGGAAAAGAGAATGACAGCTTTATGTCATGGGCAGTTATATCAGAGAAGAATGAAGAAATATTTTGATAAAAAGGTCAAACCTCGTGAATTCAAAGAAGGCGACCTCGTGCTCAGGAAGATCATGTCTTTTAACACTAATTCTAGGGGCAAGTGGACTCTCAATTTTGAAGGCCCGTATGTTGTCAAGAAAGCCTTCTCTGGTGGTGCATTAATTCTTGAAACTATGGATGGAGAGGAGTTTCTAAGTCTCATGAATGCTGACGCAGTCAAGAAATACCTCACCTAAAGAAATAAAAGAACAGCTCGCTAAGTTGAAAACCCAAAAGGGCGGCTTAGGCAAAAAGTAGCGTCTCGTTAGGCCAAAAACCCGAAAGGGAGGTCTAGGCAAAAATTAGAGACATAAACAGAATAAATTTCCCGCTAAGTTGAAAACCCACAAGGGCAGCTTAGGCAAAAGTTAGGGATTTTCTTGGAAACTAACTACGTCAGACAAGACTTGATCGTTGAAGCAACAATCTTCTCGGATCCTCACCATACTTCAACAAAAGTTGTTGCTCAGGACTTCAAAAGGTGATAGGGGGAATAGTGGTCATTGCATCTCAATGTATCTTTTCCATTATATATTACCATTTCCCAAACTTTGTAATCATCCATGGAGTCTCGCCATTCGCGGACTACCATTCCATTAATGAAATTCGAGCTTTTACCTAATTCTTTGTGTTTTTATTTTATTTAGCTTGCAAAGACTCCATTTATTACTGATAATAACTTTCAAAGCAAAAAGATTAAAAAGAAAAATTGAGTTTTCAAAAAAAAGAGGAGAGATTTTTACAATTCAATTTACTTTGAGATTTGTGATGACACAATGACAACAAAAAATGGTGATCCCAGGAATGAACAAACTCCGGTTATTTTGAGAAGATTTACTTCCTTCATGAAGGTTCTCTTAGGTCATTTTGCTGGTATGTGCACGATCTTTATATGTTTCTCAGAGAGTTAAAGACGATAACAATCAGTGTAAGACGCAGTATTAGGTTCGTGATCCCATTGGCTCCAGTCAAGTCTTGGTTCACTTTTGATTTTGGGTTTGCATGGTCAGAAGCCTCTGTCCCAGATTCCCCAGCAAAGTCTTCTCTCATATGATGAAACGTTGTATTCCCTTGGTGTGCTGAGGTGTCGCTCTTTCTGCAGTATTGGCATTATTGTTGGTATCTTTTTTTTCCAGGAAACTAGACCAGGGAAGTATCTTTTCTGAGAAGTGTTGAAATGATTATAAACCTTTGGGTTTTCACCCACCAAGTGTTGGGTTGGATTTAAAATCCCCATGGGTTTGACCTCTTTCCATATTGATGACTTTCTGATTCCCCGGGAAGGCTATCCCAGGGCATCTTTTGTTGGAATAAGTTTTTTTCTTCTGTTTGTTTCAGCATCAGTCTGCTTTATTTAAGGTTTGTCTTGCAATCTCCAGTAGGTGTGTTACTTTTGAAGAAAAAAACTGGTTTCTCTGATGAAGCCCGAAGGAGGATGTTCTATCTCGATATCTGTTTAATTTGTCTATCTCCAAATTATATTTCTCTTTAGTAAAGTTAAAGGAAGGCAATAGGTTTGGTTTCTGCAGCTGGCTTTTACCTTTCTTGGAATGATCTTTCTGGTTGAAGTTTAACCAAGCGTTGTTAGTACCTGAGGTGGTTTTATTTGTTTGTTCCTACTGTTTGTGTATCTGTTTCACCAGCATATGCACGATAATACTCATGCATTCGTACATACATCATGCATGGCTAAAATAGACAAATCATTGTTCATTGACATTGTGTTCTGACCTTCCTGTAGCGCTCTTTGCTTAGATGGATTTGGTTTTCCCTCTTGAGTTTATTTCTCAAAGGATGTATCTTCTTTGGTTGTCTTGCTCCAGTTTACTTTTGATTTGGATCTGTGGTTGCATGACAATATTATTTACTTTGGATTTCTGAAAACTTCGAGTTTTGGTTTGTGCATTTATTTTGCATGAGAAGACTTTATCTCCTCAGCAGGAATATCGTGGCATTTCCCCAGAAAGTCATATTTATATCCCTAGAAAGTCATTTCTTTTTGCAATTCTCCATGATAACAAGTAACAAGTCTCTTTATTTGAGATGACTTATGTTTGACCCTTTCCAGGCAGATTCCCTTGGTTAAAGAAGAAGTTGAGACCCGTTCTAGGCGAAACACCAGAATTTTGGGGAAAACTTGATATATTTTCTCTTTCTACCCTCAGTGAACGTTGGTAGACCATCGGCAGTGAACATCAGTGTTTATTAACTTTTTGCTATCTTTAGTGAACGTTGATAGTTCATCGTCAGTGAACGGCGATGATATGATATTTTCTCTTTCTACCTTCAGTGAACATTGGTAGGACATCGGCAGTGAACGTTGATGTTTATTATCTTTTTGCTATCTTCAGTGAATGTTGATTGTTCATCATCAGTGAAAGATGATGATATGATATTTTCTCTTTCTACCTTCAGTGAACGTTGGCAGGACATCGGCAGTGAACATCAGTGTTTATTATCTTTTTTCTATCTTCAGTGAATGTTGATAGTTCATCGTCAGTGAACGGAGATGATATGATATTTTCTCTTTCTACCTTCAGTGAACATTGGTAGACCATCGACAGTGAACGTCGATGCTTGTTATCTTCCTCTCTGATTCAATTCTCTGGGTCCACCAGTGATTTATTTTCCTGGTGGGGTTGCTCCTTTGTTTCTTCATTTTTGTGGCATCCCCAGTGATACTTTGCGTCTCTTTGGTACTGTTCATAAGCATTCATATGCATAAGAATTTGCATGGCATCTTAGGGCCAAAAATAGGGTTTATTTTATATTTAAGTATCTTTGATCACGTCGACACGAAGATTTTCAACCTTCGTATCTCCGGATAGAAGAAACTTAAATAAGGATATCTGTTGTACCCCAATTTTTGCCCCTAAGATCCCTTCATCATACCATGTTGATTCAATCACAACAAGATCACATTAGGACTTTTGGTTCTTCTCCCTATCATTTAGCTTTGCTCTTTTTGAGGAATTACCAAGCACCTTGACTTGTTTTCTTTTGTGATCATGAATATTTGGCTTAGATTTTTCTTTTATTAATAAAATTCAATGTGGGTTTTCCTTACTTGTTAATAATGTAGGTAAAGGCTATGATATTTAGCAAGTTGCTCCATGGGTTCATGAGTTTATTTCCATGCCCTAGTTAACATAGCTTGAGGAGTTCAAACCTCACCATTGAAGTTGTTTTGGAAGAAATGCCATGACAAGGCTTATTTTGGTTCGACATATTTCAAAGTTATCAAAATTGATTCAAAAGTACAAGGGGTTGAGGGAAGAAGTTGCCATGATTGGACAAGGTCTTATTCCTATTAGTCACAAGAGTATATTGCTCTCATATTTCAAGATATGGAAGTGGTTTTAGTGGCTATGAGTCCTCATCATCATCCTCAACAACTTCTATTCACAAAGAAAGCATGTTGGCACAAGAAGTTTGTTCAAACTTGTCAAAGTTCCTCAAAGCATTCTCTTGATCTAGAGGCTAGGGTTTTGAACTTCAAAGGAGCATATCTTTCTCACCTTTTGGTATTTTTGAGTGATTCCAAATACATATTTCTCTTCAAAGAGTTACCAACAAATCACTTCAAAAGTTACAAGGAGTTTTCATGTGGAAAGAACTTGGTGAAGAAGAAAGATATCAATTCATCCAGCTAAATCCCCAATTTTCCATATGTGACTTCAAATGGTCATAACTTGGTCAATTTTTATCACCTTGAGTCCATTATTTTTCCATGATGATCTTGAAGATGTGTACTTATTTCCTTCTTTTATGTGAAAAGTGAGAAAATGGATGGAAGTTGCCTTAAGAATGCAAAAGATTATAGGTCATTTCATGATTTTTGGCCAACTTCAACAAGTCATAACTTGCTCATTTTTTGGAGATTTTGAGTGGTTCAAATTTTAAAATGTCATTCAAGAGATTTACTTTATTCCATTTTTTTGGTCAAGAGAAAATTCTAATTGTAAGGCCATGTTTGGATGCAAAAGATTATAGGTCATTTTTGAAGAAGAATTTGAAATATTTCTAAGTATGGAAAGTCAACTCTTTTTCTTCAACTTTGACTCCATGTAACTTTCAGCTCAAGCATCCATTTGATTCCATTCTTTTTCCATTGCAAAGCTTGTAACCTCATCTTTCCAAAGCATCAATAATTATGCCTTAAGACCCCTTGAGTTGGAAATGCCATGGATTTAAATTTGGTAACTTGAAACTGAATTTTTTTATAAAGTCAGGATTTTGAAATCTTTGTTTTGGCTTCTAATCATAAGTTTTCCAAGCGTTTTTGTTTCTAAACCTGATTAGCAACTTTACAGAAGTGATTAGCATCATGAAACGCATCATTTAGCTGAGTTTTGATCAAAATTGAGTCACACTTTCTTCATGATGCAGACCCACACGAATTCCCTCTAAAACGCATCATTCACTCTTCCTTTTGATCCCATTTGCTTCCCTATAAATAGAGGGTCATCCCCCATCCATTTTCCCAAGCTTAGAGAGCCAAGAATACCCTGTCAAAACTTCACACGAACCCACTTTTGTTGAATTCAGTTTTTAAAATTTAAGCTTCCTTTTCCAAAATTCTTTGTGCATTCATTATCCTTGAGCATCATACAAACTCTCCAGCACATAAACCAATCAAAACGACCCATAATTCAAGCTACAGAAGTCCAGTTTCAGAGCTTCTTACTTGAACTTAGAAAAGGTAGAATTCTCCACCATTTGGATCCAAATCAAACATTAATCTGTTCTACTCCTTTGTCTGATTCTAGTGCTGCTTACAATTTTTAAATCCATTGAGAATTGAGAGAGAAATCCCAAATTGAAGGTGCTCGCTATTTTCTGAGTTTTTGATTCATAGCTCTCTCCATACCTTATATAAAGTTGGCGCAATGGTTGTGATAGAATCGTCTTGAAGAGACGAGTTCAATGATGCTAGCCAGGGATCCTAATTTTTCTATTTGAAGGATCTCACAAAATCCCTATTGCAGGGTGTCTGGAGGTTGAAGAAGATGACATGTCTCGTCTTAGCCAATGATAGTGTGCCAAGCGTTTTAATTTCATTGGTTGCCCTTTTTCTAATCCCATGTGTATTTCAATAAGGTCCATATCAAGCACAGCGTGTCTGATCCGTTGAATTAGCTTACTAACGCGTTTTGACTATGATCTGATGGTCCACATCTTTTTGGTTTTATTTTATTTTCTGATTTTATATTTTATTTGATTAAATTTTCAAAAATTCATAACTCTTTTATTTTTTTCCCAAAAATTATGAAAACATTCACAAAAATACTTTGAATTATTTCTGATCTCATGAATATTTTTTCACATTTTTATTTTAGTATTTGGTATTTTTTTAATATTTTTTGTATTATTTGCTTTCTTTTAATTACTTAAAAAATACTTTCTGACATTTTTTAATTCTGGAAAAATTCATAAATATCATTTTGCATATTTTTACTTTGTGAAAATTTTATGAAATTTTATGTTGAGGTTTACTATTTTTGATCTATTTTATGTTTGTTTTAGCAATTTTAAATAGTTTAAAAATAGTTTCTGACTTTTAAAAATTACCAAAATTTTTATAAAAATATTTGGATCCATTTTTGATTTTTCTATGGCTTTATTTATCATTTCTTGATTAATTTGAACATAATTGATATTTTTCCTCATTATTTTCTTTTTTTAAACATTTTTAACCCTTTTATTGTATATATTAAATATATTATTATTTTGTGATTATTTTCTGGTTGTCTTGAGTTGATTTTTTCGATCATGACTTTATTAACATCATTAGATCTTGGGTGTTGAGTTCAACTCCACCAAAGTGGATGAATGATTTTAATAATAGTTTGATTAAATTTTTAATTCAAAAGTGGTTTATTCCTCTTTTTTCCCTAATCCTCTTCATCTCATCCCCTTCTTATTGCACTAAGTGTTGTTGGAGCATGATCTTTATATCATGTCTCAAAACAAATGGTGCATAGATTGCTATTGACCGGCCTAAAAATAGATGCGATTTCTATATAAGTCCACTTATGATTGCTTAACATAGCGCTAAATTTTGTCCCGATTCGAATAAATGATCATTCGTGGCCCAAACTTATGACGCAAGCCCAAGTATGTTAATTTGATCTCTTTGATCCAATAACCTTGAGATTCATTGTGTGGAGGCTTTGGTTCTACCAATCCTCTAATGGATCTACAACACCTTTGGTCAACGCGGATCACTTAAACATCGTTGATCATTAAATGGTACTTGTGAGAGTTCCAAATGGATGATATACTTGACAAAAAGCCAATGCAACTTGTTGTGTGGAGGATTTGGTTCTACCAATCCTCTAATGAGTTCCAAATGCAAGTTTCAAGATGTTCATCCAACTAACCACTAATTATTGACTTGTTTTATCTTATGCTTTTATTCTTTTTATGCTTTATGTACTATTTATTTTTTTAGCATTTACATTTCATGCCATTTTCATCTTTTGCTCATTTGAGCCTTTATTTTCTTGTCATTTTTACTTTGCTCACTTGAGATTTTATTTTCCTTTCTTAAGATACTTAATAATCAACATAAACCCTAAAAAACCTCTTAATGGTACTTGGACTATTTGGTTACTATCCTTGGCATGATGGAGTATGGGACATTTTCTTGGAACTAGGATTAGAAACCTTGGCCTATCTTGGAGACCTTGTTATCTTATTTGATTATTTTGTCTGGAGTTCTTGAGGTTTACCTCAAGACATTGGTTTGCTTGTTTTTTTTTTATGTGCAAGTTTTTTTTTGTGATTACATTCCCTGTTTGTAATATGGAATTCACCCGTATACAGCCGTTACTCTGCCCAATTTTTGTGAAGACTTAATACACTTGAAGAGGTCTAGTATCTTTGCTTGCTTGGTTTCAATCCAAAGAATAGTAATTCTATCTTGGCTCATAATGTCAAGCTTTAGCTTCTTATTGGTTAGATGGTCCTTATCCTTAGCTTTTACCTTATGCTTTAGGATAGTCCCTTCTTCTCCTCTCATCTTCTTTAATTTCAAAAATCTTCTTCCTCCTTTTGAAAACTCTTCTTGTTTCTAAACTTGAAACACTTTCATAATAAACTTGGACTTAGGTCCATGCATTTTTCAAAATATTTTCATCATTAAACTTCAATCAACTTAATAATACCTTGACATTTTTTGTGAGAAGACTAAAAGTTAATCAATCTCATTTCAGACCATTTTTCCACTTTGGCTTTTATCTTTAAACTTTTCTCAAAAGATTAGACTCTTGTCAATCCTTGTAGTGATGCAAACAACTATACTTCTACAATATATAGTGAAGTGAGATATTTTTTCACTTGGGTGTTGAGTGAGGCATTGTTGATTTTAAGATCCAACCCATATCCTCCACTTTGAGATGATGCAAATTCTCCTTTCTCATGATTGTGGGTAGTAAGTATGTTTTCCACACGGACAATGACGATGATGTCTTATCTCTTAAAATTAATCAACACACTTGTGTTTCAAATTTTTTAAAAGAGGAACTACGTGTACCCTGATCCCCTATTGCACGAAAGGTGGTACGTAGGCACTAAAGGTTCGCAACCGCGACAGGTGCAAAAATCATAAAAAATATATTTCTCTTCTCACCTCCACCATCCATTTTATATACAACACATTTTTATAGCCAAAATATACAGATTTTTTCAAAGACGTTCCTGCGGAGTACCATAGATGTTTAGGGTGCTAATAGCTTCCCTTTGCATAACCAACCCCTTACCTTGAATCTTTCCCCCCTCTTTTTGGGTTATTCGCTCTTTTCCCATTCCTCTGGAAACAATAAAGAATGGTGAAGATTTTTATTTTGATTTGTATAAAGTCTAGTCAATCCAATGGCTTAGTCTTGAACATTTCTACCGCTACAACTAGGTATTATCTTCCTTATTACTCCACTATTTAGGATTTGAAACAACGCATGTACATCGTTAGCGGGTCTGTTCAAAAGCATACTGTAGAGATTGCCGTATCATTTTCGTCATCCTCCCTATAAGGTTTATAGCTTTTAATTGAGAGTTGAATATCACGAAAAGGGAGTATAAAGCAGTTTAAGCATAGTGAAAACAAATTAATTCAAGATAAACATGTGTAATGCATTAATGAAATAACGAAGTTATGACATGACAATAATTGTTCGAATAAACAAAGAAAAATACAACTTGAGAATTCAAATAAACAAAAATTCTTTCAATCCTAGACATGTTTTTGGCAAGGGAGCAGTGATCACGTCGGGAGTTTCAGAAGGGTCGAATTTAATCTCCTTGGCGTCAATCATATTGTGAATCTTGTATTTCAGCACCCAACAATCGTTAGTATCGTGCCCCAGGCTGCCAGAATGATAAGCACATCTTGCATCCGGATTGTAGTTAGGAGAAGAAGTCTTAGGGGTTGGATGAGGGTCTATCACCGTAATCAGATTCATCTTCAACATGTGTTGCAATGCTTGTGACAATGGCATGTTGATTTGAGTGAACTACCTTTAAGGTCTTTCTACCCTTGGCTGATTGTTCCGTTGTTGTGGTCGTTGTGCGCATGCCGAATTAGAGACAAGAACTTCCCCCACAGATTGGTGGTAGTCTGCCTTATTACGCCCCTTCTGGCCGTGCACAGCATTAGGTTCCCTCTTACCCCCAAATGGCTTCTTCTCAGCACTAGAAGATGCAGCCATCAGGATCTTCCTGCTCCTTATACCATTTTCGATCCTCTCTCTTGTCAGAACCATATCTGTGAACACGGATGAGGAACTCCCCATTAGCAAATTGAAGAATGGTCCTGTCAGAGTGCCTGTGAACATGTCTACCATTTCATGATCAGTCAGAGGAGGTTGTACTCTTCCAGATAGATCCCTCCATTTTTGTGCATATTCCTTGAACCCTTCTTTCGAGCCCATGGACATATTTTGAAGTTGCACTCGAGTTGGTGTCAGGTCAGTGTTGTATTGGTATTGCTTGTAGAAAGCAGTAGCCAAGTCTTCCCAAGCATGGATGTTGGTTCCTTCCAACTGATAGAACCAATCCAGTTGAGTGTCGACCAAACTTTCTTGGAAGAAATGGACCCATAACTTCCGATCAGTAGACACCGTCGTATTTAGAGAATATGGGGACCTTGAACTTTGGTGGGATGACAACCCCAGATACCAAACCCAACTTTTCAAAATTCAGCCCTGGTACTCTTTGGATCTCTATTACGCTCAGACGATCCTCTAATTGTTTGTATCTATCATCAGTGGAAGGATATTGTTTATCATTGTAATCAGATTCATCCTCAGAGACCCTTGGACTAGGGTCTTCCTCCCTTGTTTCACCATCTTGATTCTCTCCTTCTTTGTATGAGGAGGTCAGATCAACCGGTTGCTTCAATGGTCCCTTAAATCTTCTACCCAGATTCAGGACACCAGCGGTATTCTTCTTCTTCTTCTTCTCTTTCAGAATAAGGGCCTTCAGATTTTCCTGCCCCTTAGCCAAGGCTACGAACATTTTCTGAAATTGGGCATTTTGTGCCTGGAGGTCCTTGATACTTTGTTCATAAGACATTATTGCTGAAATAAACAGTGCAGAAGATGAGGAACCTGTTATGAAACCTGTTTATGCAATGTCATGGATGATACGCATATGCAATGATTTCAAGGACTTTTAAAGGCTCAAATTTTCTTAACAAAAAGAAACACACGTTAATTGTATTAATAAGTTTGAATTGTTACAAAGGGTGCCTTTTAGGATTACAACAAAACAAAACTTAAAGCAAAAAGAAAATTAGGTCTCACATGAGCGCATCCTCTTTGGTGCAATATAGGCGTTTATATTCCTCTCTTCATGAAGTAGCCTAGTGAGTTCCAGGACCTTCTTCTTGCTGGCGTAGAATTGATTTTCAAACGTATCCCGCTCCTCTTTAAGTTGAACCCAGGATTTTTGTAACTCCTCATGATCAGTTGGCATGTCAGGATGGAGAACAAGATAAGAAGTGTCTCCTTCAGCAACCGGTTCCATAATCGTTGGTAGGATAGCAGGGTAAGGCATCATAAGGCTTTGAGCACGGGCTCACACCCATTTGAGATAAGGCTCAAGAGGGATTGAGTTCTTGTGCCCCAGTGTCTTGCTATCAACTCTATGTACCATGCCTCAAGCTCGCATGAACCTTTTACGGTAACCCTGAGCATCATTCTCGTAGTCGAAGATGATTTTTTGGATAAGTGTATCATGAGGACCATCTCTTCTCGCATATCCAAACTATCGCAGCGCCAAACAAGGGTTGTAAGTGATTCCTTCCCTAATGCCTAAGAGAGGGACATTATGGAATTCTCTGTACCGATCAATGATGGTAACATTCTTCAAGGATCGAGGACACCAATGAATACCCAAATATGTAAGAGTCATTAGCCTATGAGACCACCTTGAACCCTGTTCATTCTTCAGGACGGATCGGGGTAGGTGAGAAATAAACCACCTAGCCAAAAGAGGAGTGAAACACAGAAGGGTCCCTCTTCTCTTTATAGTGCGAGTATGCATAGAATGTAGGATATCTCCAAGCAGGGTAGGTACCGGATTGCGCGATAAAAAAACCTTAATCGCATTCACGTCTATGAGCTGGTCCGGATTGGGGAATAGTACCAACCCATAGATGAGAAGGGCTAATACATCTTTAAAAGCATATAGGTCCAGGGTATCCTAAAAATGATGAGCTTTCTCAAACAAGAACTTAGCCAAAAAAAACCTTGACATTTCTCTTGGTTTCCCAATTCGCCATTACGTCAGCCCGTTGTAAAGACAGAGATTTAGAAATATCTTCAGGTTTAGGGTCTCTTTCCATGCCATTGAAAGGTACCTTGTAAAGGATAGGCACCCCCAGTAACTGAGAAAATTCCTCGATAGTAGGCACTAACTGGTAATCTGGAAAAGTGAAGCAGTGATGCAGAGGGTCAAAGAACTGAAAGAGCACTTTTAGCATTTCTTCATCAGGATTTGAGGTGACCAAGCTGAGAAGTAGACCATGTCTTCCAGTGAAGGGAGAGCTTTCAGAAACCCTTGATACTAATTCCTTAAGCTGAGGATGTACCTTTACCAGACTGACTTGGATAGTGAATCTGCGGGCGAGGGTCATGTCCTATAAAACAAGAAAAAAGTAAACCCTAAGAATCCTTGAAATGGTTAGTATGATATTGTTGTACCCCAAAATTTTCCCTCCCATATGCCTCAAGATTTGTCAAGAATGATCTTCAAATTGCTCAAAATGGCTCAAGGGTTATACAGTCAAATCACCTCCTAAGGCAGTCAATTCAAAATTAGGGTTTTGGTTCTTTCAAGGAATTTGGGGTTTTGAATGGTTCAATCAAGTCTCATAGGCCTATATACATTCTCAAGCACCTACATGCCAAGTTTCAAGACTCACAGTGCCAGTTTGCACAGTCAAAAGCTCCATTTGATCTACAGTCAACTACAAGGGCAAAATGGTCATTTTGTAGTCAAAAGTCATAATTCTTGGTCAACATCTTATTTTGAGTTCAAAATCATCATTTTATCAAGTCTTGATCATGATCCCCCAAGAATAGCTCAAAAATCATCAAGATGCAAACGTTACTATTTTTGGACAGCAGAAAAGTCAACTGTACTTTGACAATGGCATAACTCTTTCATGGTTTATCAAAAAAATACCATCCAAATCTCATTTTGAAGATGACGCAATTTCCTACAATCCATCTTCACACTCCAAGATCAAGAAATGCTCTCACAAAAAGTTACAAATTTTTACATTATAGGTCAATTTCAAAAGTCAACAAAAGTACACTTTGAGTCAAAGGCCATAACTTGAGATTGGTAAATCCAAATGACATGGGACCAAAAGCATTGGTTAGAGGACTTCAAGGGCTTTCCAAAATGTCCAAGAACATGGTCATATGATAAAAATTGACCAAGTTGTGCATTGGAGAAGTTGGGCAATTTTCATGAATTTGCAAAAGTCAACTTTGCTCAAAACACCTTCTTTTTGCTAATGGGCCTCAAATCTCTTTTTGAAACTTCACCCATGACTTATGCACGACCCACCAAGTTAAATTGGATTTATTTTCTTAAATTTATTTATTAAATGGATTTTTAATACATATTATTTCATTTAATTAATTTAAATTATAAGAAAATAAAAGATTTGATTCTTAAACATTTTTGTGAACCAAATATGATCCAAATATGCTGACCAATTCGTGCACAAGCTAAAAGATTAAAAAAAAAATCCAATTTTGGAAACTTGTTCAATCATGAAAAATCAAGAATATTTGATTTATCAATCAAAGATTTAATCTTCAATGCACATGGGCATGGGTCCAAATTTTGACCTAAATTGATTCCCTTATATGCAAGCAAGCCAACCATAACTTAGGGGACGACAAAAAGACTGCAGAACGGCCATATCAATTTCAAGAATTTTCAAGAAAACTCAAAACTTGTTCTTGCATTCTAAGCCAATTCAAGGTGCTTTGTCCATCCAAACACATTGCAGGAGGTACGATGAGTGATTTGCAATCAAATTCAAGCACCAAAGCTCAAGGAATCACGAAATACAGTCTCACAGTTTGCACTTATAATTCAAAATCGTATCTCTTAATTCATATGCATTTGACATGTTTTTGTGATTGATTTGCATTGCTAGAGATCATACAAAGCTAATGGAATGACTGAATTGAACCATAGTGCCCTAAATCGAGAGATGCCATGATTGAATTTCTAGGGTTTTCAAGCTTTCAAATAGGGCTTTCCAATCCAGGAAAAATTGGAACCAATGAGATACATGGTTGAATTCGTGAGGCCAAGACGATTGGAACCCATACCTCGCGAAATATTTATGTTTGCTCTGTGTCTATTCGCTATTTTTCGTGCAGGGAGGTAGTGGAGGTTAAAAACCCCCGCTATCTGATTATATTTTTTTGCAGGGCCAAGGTTGAAGATGATGTCGTGTTGTCATCTGGTTCTTCTATTTGAATCAGTGCGCCTTTTTATTTTTTTTCCAGGCATAGTGACATGTTTTTCCATATAATAATTGTTTGGTATCCCATTAACGAATGAACGCGCTGGTTGAGTTGGCAAGCAGGTTGAAGCATTATCCCTTGAGACCTGGGTTCGAATCCCAGGTCCCCCAAAAATGTTTATTCACTTTTCTTCATATATTCATGTGCAGCACCCCACGCGTGATCCACCATACGCCTCAGAGATCCACACGCCAAGTGGCTTCAGGCCAAGATCCAGTGGCCAAAGTTGAAGGACCATCATACTCCCTGGTCAACATACGCGTGGACAATCTGAAAAGTCAAACGAGGCTGGAATGTTAATGGGCTTCAGAATTGCTCTTGTCACTCCCAAATCAGGCCCAGCACCCCCTGGGTTTATTTCTTCTTCTCTTTTATATTTTTATTTAATTTGTTTTTATTAATTCTTAATTAACTGCTAACTAAAATAATTAACATTTTCTTAATAAAATCAGAAAACATAAAAAATATAATATTTTTCTTTATTAAATTTAATTAGTTTATTTTGTAAATAAATCTTAATATAATTTGTTTAGTTTCTAATTAGGCATAATTTTTAATATTTTTTGCAATAAATTAAAAATTAATTAGAATTAGGTTTTTAATATATTTAATCCTTTTATTTTTTATTTCTTTAAACATTCAAAAATATTTCTCTTTTTATTTAATTAATTAATTAGTTTAGGTTTAATTTAATTAAATGCAAGAAATAACAAAAAATCTCTTTCTTTCTAAAAAAAAGGGGTCAAAACCCTAAAAACTCTCTGATTCAATTTTTCTCGCGCATATTATTTTTTTATTCCATATAATTGTATTTGCTCCGAGGATGTAATAGTTTTGGACCTAGGACTTTTTATCGCTTTTATTTATTTCTCGCAATTTAATTTTCAAGGGTTTGTTTTTGGCGATGTAAATACCCGACGCCTTGTAATAGCTTAGTTTTATTTTCCGCAACCATTAACTGCTAGATGTATGCTAACTAGGCTATGCATGACAAGATCTCTCTTAAATTTAAAATCAAATGTAGCTCACCCTAACATGTCAAAGATAACATAACTGAAAATTGACACATTCACACATGCCACTCCTAGGGTACGCCTCACTTGGTTGCCTCGAACGTGGTCATTGAGTATAGGAAGTTTTAGAGGTCGCCCTCCTGTCTAAAGATCAAAAGTTGCCTCGAAACGGTTGCCTCGATAAAAAATGATCTAAGACATTAGGGTTACCGCTAAGGCGTCCTAACGTTGCTTTAGTGACCACATGTCCCTTAATCGAATTGACCCGAAAACTCCAACGACGGTGCTACCTACTTCTCAATAGTGGGATAGCACTGTCTAAAGGACATTTACACAGTTTAATTCCTTTTGAGTAGGTAGAGGTTCTCAGGTACTTGCTCTTTCAAAACAAAACAAACTTTTCGCACTTACACTTTTCAAACAAAGTTTTCAAAAAAACACTTCATACACTCTTGAGGATAGAAACAAGAGTTAAATCGAAGTTTTCAAACAAAACTCTTTTCAAAACCCACGAACACAAGAAAAGAAAAACCTTTTGAAAACATAATGAGCAAGTACCTAAGAGCCCGTGGATAACCACGGATAGAAAGGGTGCTAACACCTTCCCTTTCTATAATCTACCTCCCGAACCCGAGAAACATCTCGAAAAGGAATTTTGTTGTGCTTTTGTCCTTTCCTTGTTGGATAAAATAAAAGACGGTGGCGACTCTTGCTTACCGCGACATTTTGTGAAACACAAACGCAAACGCGAACCAGCATTCCAAAAACAATCAGTTATATTCCCACCGATCACAGAAATGGCGACTCTGCTGGGGAAATAATAAGTGAGGTGTACATTAGGATAGATCACTTGTGTTTTCAATTGTATGCTTTGTATGCTTTAAAATTTGTGGGCTTGTATCGGAGTTTTATAGATCCTAACCCGGATCTGGGGTACCCTTTTTTAGGTAAGTAGCAATAAACTGTGAGGGATCTGTCCGGCGTAGACCGACACGGATAAAGCAGTAGCTACGTTGCTGTGACACCTTGGTTTGTACCGATATCCCTTGTGTTGGAACGAGGAGAATATGGGTCTTCTGAGGAGTCATTAAGCACCAACTGACCTTAGAACCTTAAATTGACCAACTTGGCCATAGAACAGTAGCAGTATGCTACACTCATTGAGACTAAACTCTCGCGATGGTTCCGGCCGCAAGAAAAGGTTGCCAAACTAGAATTATGACCGATTGAGGGTAGTCAGTGATATTGAGATCCTCTAGAACCCGGTTACTATTTTTAAGACAGGTCTTAACCAACTGAAACTGAAAGAGGGTAGTACTTGAACTTCATGCCAGCCTGAAATCTAAGGGCTCTTTTGTGTGACTTGTGTGCCTTTACCATGTTTGCATTTTGTGAATACTTGTGGTGTGCCTTTACCATAACATCATAACATCATAACATTGCATACATCTTGCATAAGGACTAACCCATTTCAAAGACAAGAAGGTTTCATCTTTGCTCTGTTTTGTAGGACATCATGATGCCCGAGCGTAGGAATACTATCCGGATCAACTTTGTTCAACCGCCTACTTTGCTTAAATAATTGGTTGACAGGATTCCAAACACTACTTCCTTCATCAGGAGGCATGGTTCTCTTCTCGGTTTAGTCACCTCAAAGTGGGACCAACAAATGATGAGTGTCCTAGTCCAGTTTTATGATCCGCTATACCATTGCTTCACCTTTCAAGACTTCCAGCTGGTCCCTACCCTGGAAGAATTCTCTGAGTTGCTTGGTATCTCTGTTTTGGAGCAGACTCCATTTACTGGTTGGGAAAAGACTCTCAGGCCTGAAGAGATTGTTGCAGCCCTTCACTTGACCAAAGAGGAGGTAATGGCTAACTGGGAGACTAGAAGTGGAGTTAAGGGCTTTTTGGCTAAATTCCTAGTTGGCAAAGCTAATTGTTTCTGGAAAGACTTAGACTTCAAAGCGTACGAGGACATCCTGGCTCTCTTAATCTATGGTCTGGTATTGTTTCCAAATCCTGACACCTCTGTTGATGTTAATGCCATAAGGATCTTCATCTCTCGGAACCCTGTACCCACTCTCTTGGGTGATATCCTTCATGAGCTCTATACTCGTACTGCTCGAAAACGGGGAACTTTGATGTGCTGTGCTCCTTTATTGTCGAGGTGGTTTATTTCGCACCTCCCTAAGTCCATACTGAAGAACAAAGAAGGAAGGGGATGGGCTCATAGGATAATGTCTCTTACTAATAATGACATTATTTGGACTCTCAGAGGCTTGGATGAGGTGGCCGTCATTGATTGTTGTGGAGAGTATCCTAATGTTCCATTGATCGGAACCCATGGAGGAATCTCTTATAACCCATGTTTAGCTCTCCGTTAGTTTGGAAGAGCCAGAAGAGAAGGGCCTCATGAGATGTTGATACCTCATATCATCTTTGATTTTCAGGGAGACAGCGACGAGCTGCGTCGTAGATTCATCAGGGCTTGGGATAGAGTTCACAAATCTGACCCACATGAGTTGGGACCAAAAACTTCTCTGCCAATGGAGTCATATTTCATATGGGTCCGCATCCGTGCCCAGAAGTTAGGTATGCCATACGAAGCTGTCAGGCCTATTACTCTTGAAGTTGTTGATAAAGACGGGGTTCCTCCAACTATTCTCCATCCTCATACGCCCACTGATGTTGGCACACTGAAGAGGTCTTGGGCGCAACTGCAGGAAGAACGGGATTCTTATCGGGAAAGGTTCAATGAACAAGAACAGAAAATCCAAAAGCTGACTAAGCAATTGGAGAACGAGCGGATCCTGAATGATTATATCCGCACTGAGAAGAAGAGGCCATGGGAGCATTGATGGACCTTTGAAGATTTCTTTTATGGTTTTATTTACTTTTCAGTATTTCCATTCTTGTAACGCCTAAGGGCAATTTGTTGAACAATTTAAATTCCGAAGTTAAAACTAATAAAGTGTGTTTCCTTTCTTGTCTACAAATTTGAATCCCGATTGTCTTTGAAAACATAAATCATACGCATTTCATCGCATGCACTGCATAAACAGTTACCCTTTTCACAGGTCACTTATCTTCTTCGCTGTTTATTTCAGCAGTCATCATGTCTACTGAACCTTCCACTGATCAAGCTATCAAGGCCCTCCAGGCCCAGAATGCCCAGTTCCAAGAGTTGGTTATGAGCCTAGCCAAGGGTCAGCAGGATTTGAAGACCCTGATTCTGAAAGAGAGGAAGAAGAAGAAGAAGAGGACCGTCCTGTTCAACACTGGACGCAGGTTTGGAAATGGACTGCAGAATGAGGTTGATCTGACCACCTCATCTGTAGGGAAAGACAGTCCACAAGAGAGAATGGTTCCTAGCCCCGTGGTCTCCGACAACGAGACGGATTATGATGAAGAATAGTACCCTCCTGCTGAGGATAGGTACAAACAGTTGGAGGACCGCTTGAGCGCTATGGAGATACAAAACGTGCTCGGGCTGGACTTCGGAGACCTAGGTTTATCCTCTGGGGTGGTGATTCCCCAGAAGTTTAAGGCACCTGCCTTTGCCAAATATGACGGAGCCTCCTGCCCAAAGCTGCACCTCCGATCATATGTAAGGAAGATCCAGCCTTACACAGCTGATAAGAATTTGTGGATCCATTTCTTTCAGGACAGTCTTTCAGGGACTCAACTTGAGTGGTTCTATCAGCTGGGTGGAGCCAGTATCCGTAACTGGGAAGATTTGGCTACTGCGTTCTATAAGCAGTATCAATATAATTCCGACCTCGCTCCTACGCGTACCCAACTCCAGGGTATGTCAATAGGGACGGGTGAGGGATTTAAAGAGTATGCTCAAAAGTGGAGAGACCTTGTCGGAAGGGTGCAGCCACCTTTAACTGATCGTGAACTTGTGGATATGTTTCCGGGGACCCTGTGTTGTACCCTAAAATTTGCCCTCCCATATTCTTCAAAGTTTTGACAAGAATCATCCACAAATGGTTCAAGATCTCTCAGAGGGTTGCACAGTCAAACCATCCTCCTAAGCCAGTCAAATTAGGGTTTTGGTTCTTGCAAGGAAGTTGAGGTTTTCAAGGGCTCAATCAAGTCACATGTGCCTATATACATTGTCAAGCACCTACATGTCAAGTTTCAAGGCTCACAAGATCAAGTTGCACAGTCAAAAACCCTAATTGCTTCACAATCAACTGTAGGGGCAAAATGGTCATTTGGCAGTCAAAAGTCAAAAAATTTGGTCAACATCTTATTTTAAAGCCACAATCATCATTTGGTCAAATCTTGACCATGATTTCACAAGAATGGCTCAAAAATCATCAAGGTGTCAAAAGTTTCTATTTCTGGACAGCTGAAAAGTCAACTGTAACTTGACCAAGGCATAACTTTTTCATGGTTCATCAGAAAAATCCCATCCAATGCTCATCTTGAAGGGGAAGACATTTCCTACAACTCATCTTCACATTCCAAGTCCAAGAAATGCTCTCACAAAAAGTTATCAATTTCAACATTATAGGTCATTTTCAAAAGTCAACAAAAAGGCATTTTAAGTCAAAGACCATAACTTGAGATTGGTAAATCAAAATGACATGGGACCAAAGGCATTGGTTAGAGGACTTCAAGACCTTTCCAAAATGTCCAAGAACATGTTCATAGCTTCAAAATTGAGCAAGATATGCATTGGAGAAGTTGGGAAAATTTTGTGAAATGGCCAAAGTCAACTATCCATGAAACTTCATTTTTTGACAAAAAGGGCCCACTTTTTCCACTTGAGTCAGCTTTGCCATGTCACCCACGTGTCCCATGATTTATTTCAAGATTAAAGATTAATTTTTCTATTTTTATTTAATTTTATTTGATTTAATTCATTTTAAATCTTTAAAATTCAAATAAAAATCAAAGAAATTAATTAAGGGATATCTTTGAGTTTGAATAGCCTTAATGCATCATGAAACACATACCAATTTCGTGTACATCCTATTTCAAGCATAAAAATTCAAATTTGGAGCAAAAAAAGGCAAGTTGTTCAATGGTGGTTATAGAGGAAATCAAAACTTCATTGCAATGCTTCAAGGCTCCTTATTGTGATTGATTCTCATTCATATACACATATGCAAGCCTTCCCACCCTCATGGACGAAAAAAGGCATCCCTAAAACGGCAGAGCAAAAACTCAGAATTTATCAAAAAAGTGTGAGATCTAAAGCAAGGTTGCAGGCAGTTTCAGACAAAACAAAGCACGTGAGATCCTTCATTGCCATACCCTGAAATTAAAGAGACCTTTACCACGCCCTGAGACTCCATATCAAGCACTGTAAGTCATCACAAACTCACCCCTGTACACGAAATCGTGTTTCTCTATTCTTGCATTTTTTCTGGAAAATAATGGCATAATCATACTCCTTGTTTGATTTCTAACATAACCATATTGTTCAATTTCATTTTGGGGCTTTGTATGATGATACCCGCATCTAGGGTTTGCATTGTTTGTTTTTAGGCATTCTTTCTCCAGGCACAATCAAGACAAATCATAAGCATGAAGGGATTCAGGAGGTGGAAACGAGATCAACTATGGTCTTGAAATGGATTTTCATGGCCTGAGGAGCATTTTCAGAGCAAGCCTGCGAAACCACCTGCGGATAAAAATCCGCAGGTAAAAAACCAGTATCAAAGGAAGAAGACGCTGACGCGTCCCCTCCTCATTCGTTGTTTCAAAAAGCGCGCGTTTTTATATTTTTTTCAGGCATATGCTTTTGTTTTCTAATTTAATAATTGCGTGTTATTTTGATAATGAATGGAACATGCAGCTCAGTTGGTTAAAGCCTTGGAACGTGAACAATGGGACCTGGGTTCGATTCCCAGGTCCCCCATATATTTCTTCATGTTTTTCTTAACATATTCCAGTGCAGCGTCACATCAAATAATTCACCATAGACTCACACATCCAACATGCCATGTGTCCTCAGACAGTCATCCAAAGGCCAGGAGAGGGAGGAATACCATGTTCCAAGTCAAACGCGCTCTGGACAATCAAGGAGAGTCAAACGTGGCTTCTTAATGGGCCAGAATTCAACACACCTCCTATTTGGCCCAACCCCCCCCCCCCCCCCCCCCCCCCTTGGGTTTGCAATTTTTCTTTTTTATATTTTATTTGTCTTATTTTATTTTTCCCTTTTATTAACAATTAACCAATTAATGTTTTCATTAAAAATAAAATAAAAAGAACTAACATTATTAATTTCATTTGTATTTTTATTTTTGTAAAATAAATATTAACAGATAAAATAGTTTAATTAGGCAACTTTAACTTTTTTTTATAATTAAAATAAGTTTAGAATTAGGTTTTTAATTAACTTTGAATTTTTAATTCCTTTATTTTATTTTCATAAAAACATAAAAAACATAAAAAACACAAAAAATATTTTCTTTTAATAAATTAATTAATTAGTTTAATTATTAGTTATTAATTTCATTTAATCACAAAAAGACAAAAAAAAATCAATTTCTTTTCTTAAAAGGGTCAAAACCCTTAGAACATTCCCGATTAATTTTTATTCGCGCGCATTTACTTTATTTTGATTATTATGTAATTGCTTCCAAGAATGTAATAGTAAATAGGTTTACCGCTTTATTTAATTTCTCGTACTTATTTACCAAAACGGGTCTTTGTATTTTTGGCGATGTATAGACCCGCGCCTTGTAATAGCGTAGGATTTATATTTCCGCAATTTACTTTCCGCACCCCTAACTGTTAAATGCATGAAAGAATGTATGTAAATAAAACAAATCCGTAGCTCACAAAATAACATGTACAAAAACATTAACTGAAAAACAACACAAGCACATGCCACTCCTAGGGTACGCTTCACTCGTTGCCTCGAAACGTGGTCATCAAGTATATGACGTCTTAGAGGTCGCCCTTTGTCTAAAAGATCCAGTTGCCTCGAAACGGTTGCCTTGGATAAAAGGATCTAGGACATTAGGGTTACTTCTAAGGTGTCCTACCGTTGCTTCGGTGACCATATATGTCCCATAATCAAATTGACCCGAACACCTCCAACGATGGTGCTACCTACCTCTCAATGGTGGGATGGCACTATCTAAAGGACTCTTACACAGCTTAATTCCTTAGGGTAGGTAGATTCTCATGGGTACTTGCTCTTTCTCAAAACAAACAAAAATACTTTTCACACCTCACACTTTCTAAAAGTTTTCAAACAAATTTTTCATACACTCTTGAGGACTGATACAAGAGTTACTTAGAAATCTTTTAAACGAAACTTTTTTTCAAAACCCACACACACTTGGAAAGCAAACAATTTTGAAAACATAAGAGCAAGTACCTAGGAGCCCGTGGATAACCACGGATAGAAAGGGTGCTAACACCTTCCCTTTTTATAAATCTACCTCCCGAACCGAGAAACATTCTCGAATAAGGAATTTTGCTGTGCTTTTGTCCTTTCCATGTTGGAGAACATAAAAGACGGTGGTGACTCTTGCTTACCGCGACATTTCGCGAAACCAGCTAAAAAACAGTCAGTTCTATTTCCACCGATCACACCCTGTCTGGTCCATTCTTTAACCATTTGATTGGAAACTCTTCAGCCGGGTTTATAGACCTTATCTTGACTGGCGAGAGGATTGAAGCTGGTATCAAGGCCGGGAAGATACAGAAGGGTGCCTCATCGAGCACTGAGAAGAAACCCTTCAAGAAGGAGTCCAGTGTTGTCTATGGTTCAAGGAGACAGAATAGATCTGAACACCGCCAAGCTGTCAACGTGGTGGTCATTTCAAAACCTGCTGGTGCTCCTCAGCATCACAACCAACAAAGGGGTGAGAGACCTAGAAGGAAGTTCACTCGTCTCAGCATGACCGTATCCCAGATATTGCCGCAGTTACTAACGACTAATCTGGTGACTCTAAAAGAAGCTCCGAAGATTTCAAACACAACATCCCCAAAGTACAATCCTAACGCCCGCTGCGCTTATCACTCTGACAGCCCGGGGCATAATACGGATGATTGTTGGGCTTTGAAGAATAAGGTTCAGGACCTAATTGATGCAAAGGAGATTGAGTTCGAGGCGCCCGAGAGGCCTAATGTTGTGACTGCTCCCATGCCCAAACATGGAGTAAATGCTGTAGAGGAGACTTGTTTGTAGCCTCTGTGGATGATATTGTTACCCCACTGATGACCGTCAAGAGGAACCTGTTGCTAGCCGGTTTATTTCTGGGATGTAGTGAAGGTTGCCATCTGTGTTCTGTTTCACCTACTGGTTGCCCATCTTTGAAGTCAGGCATCCAAAACCTGATGGATAACAAGGAGATCCTGTTTGAGAAGATTGTTGTTCCTACCACCCCTACTGAAGAAGTTTCCATTGTCACCATTTTCAACAATTCTCCCAAGGCTCCCTCGAGGAAGCCTGTCAGAATTACGCCTGTTCAGAAGATTGCACCCATAATCATCACTGTTCCGGGGCCTATTCCCTACACCTCTGACAAAGCTGTCCCTTGGCACTATGGGGCAGATGTTTATGTTCTTGGAGTTAAGCAAGAGTTTGATACTAATACCGGCGTCAGCAACATTACCGGGCCTGCTAAAGTCACCCGCAGTGGTAGACTTTTCTCACCTGATATTGCTCCACCGACTGTCCGAAGACCTATTGTCATCACACCTGCAAGTGTGCCTAATGCCATTCCTGATCAAGTTCTTAGTTCTACCCCTGTCACCGAGTCATCTGACGCTCGGGGCAAAGGGATCACCACTGATATGCCTGCCCAGACGGAGGCACCAAAGACCATCAATGTTGAAGCTTCCAAACAGGAGATGGAAGAGATTCTGAAGATTATTAAGAAGAGTGATTATAATGTAGTTGAGCAACTGGGGCAAACCCCATCCAAGATTTCTATGTTATCATTATTGTTGTGTTCAGAGGCCCATTCCAAGGCTCTGATTACCTTCCTGAAGACGGCCCACGTGCCACAAGAGACATCAGCTGATCAGTTTACCGATTGTGTGGCCAACTTAACTGCTGATAATGGTTTGGGTTTCTCTGACGCTGATCTGACTGCTAAAGGGAAGAACCATAATGATGCCCTGCATGTCTCCATTGAATGCAGGGGCACTACTCTTGCACATGTGTTGGTTGACACTGTTTCCTCATTGAATGTTTTGCCCAAGAAAGCTCTAGACAGGTTGGATTGCGAAGGGTTGGAGCTAAAGCCAAGTAACATTGTTGTTCGGGCCTTTGATGGGTCTAAAAGGATGGTGCATGGTGAAGTCGATATTCCAATAAGAGTTGGTTCTCAGGTCTTCGATTCTACATTCTACGTGATGGACATTCGACCGTCCTATTCTTGTTTGCTGGGTCGTCCATGGATCCATAAGGCTGGAGCCGTGACCTCCACACTCCATCAAAAGCTAAAGTACCCGGTCAGAGGGAAGATTGTGACAGTTCAAGGGGAGGAAGAGTACATGGTCAGCCACCTCAACTCGTTCTGGTACATAGAGATGGATGGGGAGTTCATTGAGACCCCATTTCAACACTTTGAAGAGGTTCCTCAGACACTGGCATCAGCTGAGACTATAGTTGAATATTCTCCTTTGAAGATGGCTTCCTTAAAGGATGCTCGGGCTGTTATTGAGAAGGGTGAGTATGCAAACTGGGGCCGGCTTCCTGATTTCACTCAGAAGAGTAACAAGTTTGGTTTGGGTTTCACTGCAGAAGCTCAGGGGGCTGTTCGTAGTGCAAGGATTGGAAGACCTCCTGTGTTCATCAGCAACTCGGGAGTAAATGCCAACGAAGATGACATGGAGGAATCTGAATTTGACAGCTGGATCTACCCTACGACCAACGGTGGACCAAACAACTGGACAGCAAAGGACTTCATCCCTATTACATTTGTTACCTAGTAATGAACTCTTTTGTTTTGAATTTGTAACAGACAATATTGTGAAACTTTATGGCCCGATGTCTTACCCGGGGCACCGTGGCTTCATTTGTGAGGGCTTTTGTGTGCCATTTTCATATATCATTAATAAAAGCATTGGACGTTTTTTGCATTTCAAATCTTGCGCTCCTTGTCTTTCTTTATTATATATTGCGAAACAGCTATTTACACACACTCACATATACAGGTCCCAATCCACTCTGGATATCACTGGTAACGAATCTGCTACCGCCAGTTATGACTTCGAAAATCCGATCAACTTAGCCGAAGACGAAGGTGAAGATGATTGCGAAGTGCCTGGTGAGCTTGCAAGACTGCTACTTAAGGAAGAGAGGGTCATTCAGCCACATGAAGAGCCAGTGGAAACGGTAAATCTGGGTACTGAGACAGACAAGAAAGAAGTCAAGATCGGTGCAAATCTGGAGCTTAGTGTGAAACAACGGTTGATTCAGATGCTGCACGACTACGTGGAAATCTTTGCCTGGTCTTACGAAGATATGCCTGGGTTGGATACCAAAATTGTAGTTCATCGCCTGCCTACCAAGGAAGAATGCCCTCCGGTAAAACAGAAGGTCCGCTGTATGCGTCCAGAGATGTCCGAGAAAATCAAGGCTGAAGTTATGAAACAATTTGACGCTGGTTTCCTAGCAGTAACTTCTTACCCTCAGTGCGTTGCCAACGTGGTTCCGGTACCGAAGAAAGATGGTAAGGTCAGAATGTGTGTTGATTACAGGGATTTGAACAGGGCGAGCCCTAAGGATGACTTCCCTCTGCCACACATCGACGTTCTGGTTGACAACACTGCTCAGCATAAGGTATTCTCCTTCATGGACGGCTTCTCCGGTTATAACCAAATAAAGATGGCTCCCGAAGACATGGAGAAGTCCACTTTTGTTACTCAGTGGGGTACCTTTTGCTACAAGGTCATGCCTTTTGGGTTGAAAAATGCTGGGGCAACGTATCAGCGTGCCATGGTTGCTCTGTTTCATGATATGATCCATCATGAGATTGAAGTATACGTCGACGATATGATTGCAAGGTCCCAAACTGAGGAGGAACACCTTGACCATCTACAGAAGCTGTTTGACCGGTTGAAGTTGTACAAGCTGAGATTAAACCTGAACAAGTGCACCTTCGGGGTGAGATCTGGAAAACTACTAGGTTTCTTCGAAAGCGACAAAGGTATTCAAGTGGACCCTGCCAAAGTGAAAGCCATACAAGAGATTCCAGCTCCCAAGACAGAGAAAGAGGTCAGAGGCTTCCTGGGACATCTGAACTACATTTCCCGATTCATCTCGCACTTAACTGCTACTTGTGAACCAATCTTCAAGCTACTGAAGAAAGATCAAGTAGTACGTTGGAACGATGAATGTCAGGCCGCGTTCGAAAGAATCAAAGAGTATCTCCAGGAGCCACCTATTCTTATGCCACCAGTTGAAGAGAGACCGCTAATCTTATACTTGACAGTACTTGACAATTCAATGGGGTGTGTGCTGGGTCAGCATGACGAGTCTGGCCAAAAAGAGCATGCTATTTATTACCTTAGCAAAAAGTTTACCAACTGTGAGACCCGATACTCACTGCTCGAGAAAACTTGCTGCGCTTTGGCATGGGCTGCTCGCCGGCTAAGACAGTATATGTTGACTCATACTACTCTATTGATTTCAAAAATGGATCCAATCAAATATATCTTCGAAAAGCCCGCCTTGTCCGGAAGAATAACAAGATGGCAAATAATCTTGACTGAATATGACATCCAGTACACGACTCAAAAAGCAATCAAGGGAAGTGTGTTGGCAGACCATTTGGCACATCAGGCAGTGGATGATTACCAGTCTATGAACTTTGAATTTCCAGACGAGAATATCATGGTAGTAACTGATTGCGAGATACCTGGACCGCATGAAGGACCTGAGGAAGGATCCCGATGGTCTATGCACTTTGATGGAGCTTCAAACGCTTTGGGTAATGGCATTGGCGCTGTGATCATATCTCCTAAAGGCTCTCATACCCCGCTCACCGCTCGACTGTGTTTCAACTACACCAACAACATGGCGGAGTATGAAGCATGCATCATGGGTCTTCGAGCTGCAATTGACCTAAGGATCAAGTTTCTGAGTGTCTTCGGAGATCCTGCTCTCGTGATCAGTCAGATCAAAGGTGAGTGGGATATGAAACACCCAAATCTTATTCCTTACAAGGAGTATGTGTTGACGTTGCTTCCCCATTTCGAGGAGATAACCTTTGAACATTTCCCCAGAGAGGAAAATCAGTTGGTGGACGCGTTAGCTACGATGTCCTCTATGTTCAAAGTCAAGTGGGACAACAAGGCTCCCTGGATCATTATTTGGAAAGTGGATGAACCTGCATATTGTTGTGATCTTGAGACCGAAGAGGTAACAGAAAAACCTTGGTATCATGTAGTAAAGAGGTACCTTGAAGCTCAAGAATACCCCGAGGGCGCGTCTGTTAATGACAAGAAGTTTCTTAGAAGGTTCGCGACAAAGTTCTTCATCAGCAGTGGCATTCTTTACAAACGTAACCATGATTCAACCTTATTGCGGTGTGTGGATAAGATTGAAGCAGAAAGGATCATGGTAGAGCTGCATGAAGGTACCTTCGGAACTCATTCCAGTGGACATACCATGGCAAAGAAAATCCTTCGGGCAGGATATTACTGGTCAACAATGGAAGCCGACTGTTATCAACATTCTCGGACATGTCACAAGTGCCAGATCTATGCTGACAAGGTGCACATTCCTCCAGTTCCTTTGAACGTCTTGACAGCACCTTGGCCTTTTGCAATGTGGGGCAATTATATGATCGGCGAGATCAGACCTACGGCATCCAACGGGCATCGCTTCATCCTGGTAGCGATTGATTACTTTACGAAGTGGGTTGAAGCAACTTCCTTTGCTACCGTAACCAAGAACGTCGTGGCACGGTTCATTCGGCACAACCTGGTCTGTCGATATGGTGTACTAGAGAGGATCATTACGGATAATGGTACCAATCTTAAAAACAAGATGATCACTGAGCTCTGCGAGCAATTCAAGATACAACATCATAATTCTTCTCCCTACCGGCCGAAGATGAATGGGGCTGTAGAAGCAGCTAATAAGAATATTAAGAAGATTGTGCAGAAGATGACAGTGACCTACAAAGAGTGACACGAGATGTTACCATTTTCTCTTCATGGGTATCGTACCTCAGCACGGAAGTCAACAGGGGCAACACCCTATTCCTTGGTATACGGCATGGAGGCAGTCCTACCCATTGAAGTTCATATACCCTCTCTCCGGATCATGAAGGATGCAGGTTTAAGTGAAGACGACTGGATCCAGACCCGGCTTGATCAACTAAACCTAATCGACGAAAAGAGACTCACTTCTATTTGTCATGGTCAGACGTACCAAAAACGGATGATCAAGGCATTTAACAAGAAAGTCAGACGACAAGAGTATCAAGTCGGGGACCTAGTAATCAAGCGCATCATTCTACCTCAAGGTGATCCCAGGGGCAAATGGACCCCTATGTACGAAGGGCCATTTGTGGTTAAGAACATCTTCTCAGGAGGAGCAATGATTCTAACCACCATGGATGGTGACGACCTTCCTCACCCCGCCAATGCAGACATAGTAAAAAGATACTACGCATAATTAAAGACCCGCTAGGTTGACTGGCCTAGGAAAAAATAAGGGTTTCCCGGCGAACCAAAAGGGTTCGGGCAAAAATAAGGGATGAAAATTAAAAAAAATTGTACACCCGGCAAGTCGAAAACCTGAAAAGGCGGCTTGGGCAAAAATGGGTATCCCGGTGGACTGAAAACCCGAAAGGGCGGTCCAGGAAAAAGTTAGGGATAAGCGTAATACTATGTCTCATTGGATCACCCTGCATCCAGACTTTGGTATCAACTATCAGGCTCAGACGACACCAGTCAATCAGATTCATCTTCAACTAAGCAGCAAAGTGATGAGATGCTTGAAGACATAAAGGCGATAGCAGAGTTGGAACCCAGTGGGAGTATTCACATAGCTGTTTTGTTTTCTTTTTACAAATTGTATAAATCCTATTTGTTCGGCGGCGTTCTCTTACTAGGACGTCAGCCTCTTGTACAAAACGCCTATTTTCAGGCAAACTTCAAAATCAATACAAGTTCATTTTTCAGAAAAATTGCAAATTGTTTTTTCCTTTATCTGTTTTGTTTTGCAAAGAACGTCCAATGTTCATTTTTGATATATGCACTTGACATTAATTGTTGCTCATAAATATTTGCATGCGAAACAAAGGACAAATTACGGGTGATATCAGAAGTAGGGGAAATAAGAATTGTCTAAGAGGTCTAGTTGCTCTGTCCACCAAGGTACCAAGGTAGGGTCAGCTGACGAATATGACCAAGATACCTTCACTCCCCGCAGAGTAAGACAGTAAGGGAAGCTCTCCCCACTGAGACCTGCAATCATGGACGAATCAGCAATACTCTCCCCCGAGCAGAATTGGCCTATCATCAGCCCTAAAAAGGCCTGGTATTCCCAGAAAGTCTTAATATTCCCCAGCGGAGTATAAAGATATTCTCCAGCAAGTATAAAAGTATCCCCGACAGTCTTAAAATTCCTCCATGGAGTATAAGAATGTTCCCCGGCGGAATACAAGATACCCCTAGTGGAGCCGTTTCCCAGCACAGTCTGAAAAGCTTCCCCAACAGAGTTGAATCATCATCCCTAGTAGACTCTGGAAGTTTACCCTCAGCGGAGTACAATAAATATCCTCAGCCAAATTCAGAAGGTTATCCTCACAAGAGCCTAACTGGGTTATCTTCAGCAACTTGCAACGGAAAGATCATCCCCAGCGAAGTTCTTTCTATCCCCAGCGGAGTTCATCAAAATCTCCAACAAAGCTTATCAATGGAATCCCCAACGGAGTTTATCATTAAAATCTCAGCGAAGTACCTCCGCCCCACAGAGTAATTCCCCGCAGAGTAATCTCTTCATCAAGTTTATTCCCCAACAAAGTTATTTTCTCCTACAGGTTTATTCTCACAACCATCTTCGTTCATCATCCCCAGCGGAAACGAAGAACTCAACACTATTCTCCAGCAGCTCCGAGATTTATTTTCCCCAGCTAAAGATATCACATCTTCATACATCATGACATGCATACGCAACATACAACACAAATCTCATTTATTTGAGAACATCATGACATCATGCATTTCATACATCATGATATTGCATACAACTAACGTTTCACCTTTTTCAGGAAAAGGTCAATCAAAAGATGATTACCATCAACCTTTTCAAGTCCCAGTTTAATACCTATAACAAGCCAGGAAAACATCTGCGGACGAATGATTGTAGGTTAACACCTGAAACCAGCCAGGAAAGTTATCTACATGAAGAGGTTGAAGATCAATAACTGTAACAAGCCAGGAAGACCATCTTTCTTTCTCAAGTCAGAGATCAATACCTGTAACCAGCCAGGACAGCTATCTCATCGGCCAACCTTTTCAAGTTCCAGATTAATACCTGTAACAAGCCAGGAAAATATCTGTGGACGACTGATTGTAGATTAAATACCTGTAACAAGCCAGGAAAACCATCTACATGAAGGGATTGAAGACTAACACCTGTAACAAGCCAGGAAGATCTTCAGTTCTCAGGTCAGAGATTAATACCTGCAACCAGCCAGGACAACTATCTCATTGACCAACCTTTTCAAGTTCCAGATTAATACCTGTAACAAGCCAGGAAAACATCTGCGGACGACTGATTGTAGATCGATACCTGTAACAAGCCAGGAAAGTTATCTACATAAAGAGGTTGAAGATCAATACCTGTAACAAGCCAGGAAAACCATCTTTCTTTCTCAAGTCAGATATTAATACCTGAAACCAGCCAGGACAACTATCTCCTTGACCAACCTTTCTTAAGTTCCAGATTAATACCTGTAACAAGCCAGGAAAATTCTGTGGACGACTGATTGTAGGTTAATACCTGAAACCAGACAGGACAATTATCTACTTGACCATCATGAGGCAACCCTACACCGGTTCCTTCTCTTTTGGATGCAGTTTTACACGGACTCATCATCAGGCAACCCTACACAGGTTCCTTCTTTCAACTTACAAAGTTACAATTCAACAAACAATCTCCAGATGGCATCTATAAGCCCATCCTCCTACCAACAACCTCCAAATGGCATCTGTAAGCCCATTCCCGACATCACATTGCCGATACTACACCATGCGAGTGCAAATTTCTGGGCACTTTAGTGTTCAATCATCTTCCACCTTCGGATCACGAAAGGCACGCAAGCCAATCTACATCCTCAGGTCTAAGAAGATTGAACAGGGGCAACTGTTATACCCCAAAATTTGCCCTCCCATATGCCTCAAGATTTGTCAAGAATGATCTTCAAATTGCTCAAAATGGCTCAAGGGTTGTACAGTCAAATCACCTCCTAAGGCAGTCAATTCAAAATTAGGGTTTTGGTTCTTTCAAGGAATTTGGGGTTTTAAATGGTTCAATCAAGTCTCATAGGCCTATATACATTCTCAAGCACCTACATGCCAAGTTTCAAGACTCATAGTGCCAGTTTGCATAGTCAAAAGCTCCATTTGATCTACAGTCAACTGCAAGGGCAAAATGGTCATTTTGCAATCAAAAGTTAGAATTCTTGGTCAACATCTTATTTTGAGTTCACAATCATCATTTTATCAAGTCTTGATCATGATCCCCCAAGAATAGCTCAAAAATCATCAACATGCAAAAGTTACTATTTTTGGACAGCAGAAAAGTCAACTGTACTTTGACAAGGGCATAACTCTTTCATGGTTTATCAGAAAAATCCCATCCAAATCTCATTTTGAAGAGGATGCAATTTCCTACAATCCATCTTCACACTCCAAGATCAAGAAATGCTCTCACAAAAAGTTACAAATTTTTACATTATAGGTCAATTTCAAAAGTCAACAAAAGTACACTTTGAGTCAAAGGCCATAACTTGAGATTGGTAAATCCAAATGACATGGGACAAAAAACATTGGTTAGAGGACTTCAAGGGCTTTCCAAAATGTCCAAGAACATGGTCATATGATCAATATTGAGCAAGTTGTGCATTGGAGAAGTTGGGCAATTTTCTTGAATTTGCAAAAGTCAACTTTGCTCAAAACACCTTCTTTTTGCTAATGGGCCTCAAATCTCTTTTTGAAACTTCACCCATGACTTATGCACGACCCACCAAGTTAAATTGGATTTATTTTCTTAAATTTATTGATTAAATGGATTTTTAATACATATTAATTCATTTAATTAATTTAAATTATAAGAAAATAAAAGATTTGATTCTTAAACATTTTTGTGAACCAAATATGATCCAAATATGCTGACCAATTCGTGCACAAGCTAAAAGATTAAAAAAATCCAATTTTGGCAACTTGTTCAATCATGAAAAATCAAGAATATTTGATTTATCAATCAAAGATTTAATCTTCAATGCACATGGGCATGGGTCCAAATTTTGACCTAAATTGATTCCCTTATATGCAAGCAAGCCAACCATAACCTAGGGGACGACAAAAAGACTGCAGAACGGCCATATCAATTTCAAGAATTTTCAAGAAAACTCAAAACTTGTTCTTGCATTCTAAGCCAATTCAAGGTGCTTTGTCCATCCAAACACATTGCAGGAGGTACCAGGAGTGATTTGCAATCAAATTCAAGCACCAAAGCTCAAGGAATCACGAAATACAGTCTCACGGTTTGCACTTATAATTAAAAATCGTATCTCTTAATTCATATGCATTTGACATGTTTTTGTGATTGATTTGCATTGCTAGAGATCATACAAAGCTAATGGAATGACTGAATTGAACCATAGTGCCCTAAATCGAGAGATGCCATGATTGAATTTCTAGGGTTTTCAAGCTTTCAAATAGGGCTTTCCAATCCAGGAAAAATTGGAACCAATGAGATACATGGTTGAATTCGTGAGGCCAAGACGATTGGAACCCATACCTCGCAAAATATTTATGTTTGCTCTGTGTCTATTCGCTATTTTTCGTGCAGGGAGGTAGTGGAGGTTAAAAACCCCCGCTATCAGATTATATTTTTTGTAGGGCCAAGGTTGAAGATGATGTCGTGTTGTCATCTGGTTCCTCTATTTGAATCAGCGCGCCTTTTTATTTTTTTTTCCAGGCATATTGACATGTTTTTCCATATAATAATTGTTTGGTATCCCATTAACGAATGAACGCGCTGGTTGAGTTGGCAAGCAGGTTGAAGCATTATCCCTTGGGACCTGGGTTCGAATCCCAGGTCCCCCAAAAATGTTTATTCAATTTTTCTTCATATATTCATGTGCAGCACCCCACGCGTGATCCACCATACGCCTCAGAGATCCACACGCCAAGTGGCTTCAGGCCAAGATCCAGTGGCCAAAGTTGAAGGACCATCATACTCCCTGGTCAACATACGCGTGGACAATCTGAAAAGTCAAACGAGGCTGGAATGTTAATGGGCTTCAGAATTGCTCTTGTCACTCCCAAATCAGGCCCAGCACCCCCTGGGTTTATTTCTTCTTCTCTTTTATATTTTTATTTAATTTGTTTTTATTATTCTTAATTAACTGCTAACTAAAATAATTAACATTTTCTTAATAAAATCAGAAAACATAAAAAATATAATATTTTTCTTTATTAAATTTAATTAGTTTATTTTTTAAATAAATCTTAATATAATTTGTTTAGTTTCTAATTAGGCATAATTTTTAATATTTTTTGCAATAAATTAAAAATTAATTAGAATTAGGTTTTTAATATATTTAATCCTTTTATTTTTTATTTCTTTAAACATTCAAAAATATTTCTCTTTTTATTTAATTATTTAATTAGTTTAGGTTTAATTTAATTAAATGCAAGAAATAACAAAAAATCTCTTTCTTTCTAAAAAAAAGGGGTCAAAACCCTAAAAACTCTCCGATTCATTTTTTCTCGCGCATATTATTTTTTTATTCCATATAATTGTATTTGCTCCGAGGATGTAATAGTTTTGGACCTAGGACTTTTTATCGCTTTTATTTATTTCTCGCAATTTAATTTTCAAGGGTTTGTTTTTGGCGATGTAAATACCCGACGCCTTGTAATAGCTTAGTTTTATTTTCCGCAACCATTAACTGCTAGATGTATGCTAACTAGGCTATGCATGACAAGATCTCTCTTAAATTTAAAATCAACCGTAGCTCACCCTAACATGTACAAAGATAACATAACTGAAAATTGACACATTCGCACATGCCACTCCTAGGGTACGCCTCACTTGGTTGCCTCGAACATGGTCGCCTCGAACATGGTCATTGAGTATAGGAAGTTTTAGAGGTTGCCCTCCTGTCTAAAGATCAAAAGTTGCCTCGAAACGGTTTCCTCGATAAAAAATGATCTAAGACATTAGGGTTACCACTAAGGCGTCCTAACGTTGCTTTAGTGACCACATGTCCCTTAATCGAATTGACCCAAAAACTCCAACGACGATGCTACCTACTTCTCAATAGTGGGATAGCACTGTCTAAAGGACATTTACATAGTTTAATTCCTTTTGAGTAGGTAGAGGTTCTCAGGTACTTGCTCTTTCAAAACAAAACAAACTTTTCGCACTTACACTTTTCAAACAAAGTTTTCAAAAAAACACTTCATACACTCTTGAGGACAGAAACAAGAGTTAAATCGAAGTTTTCAAACAAAACTCTTTTCAAAACCCACGAACACAAGAAAAGCAAAACCTTTTGAAAACATAATGAGCAAGTACCTAAGAGCCCGTGGATAACCACGGATAGAAAGGGTGCTAACACCTTCCCTTTCTATAATTTACCTCCCGAACCCGAGAAACATCTCGAAAAGGAATTTTGCTGTGCTTTTGTACTTTCCTTGTTGGATAAAATAAAAGACGGTGGTGACTCTTGCTTACCGCGACATTTTGCGAAACACAAACGCAAACGCGAACCAGCATTCCAAAAACAGTCAGTTCTATTCCCACCGATCACATATATGTTATGTTATGATGTCATGCTTATGCTCAGATATAGCAAATATAGCAAACACAGGCAAATCACACAAAGACCTTAGGTTTAAGGCTTTCATGGATTTAAAGGTATACCCTCTTGAAGTTGGATTAGTTCAACATGTCCTAAATATAGTAATCGGGTTCTAAGGGATCTTAATATCACCGATCTTTCCCCCAAATTTCGATTCGATAGACAATTGACTTGCCACCAAACAAAACTCGAGAGTCAAACCTCAATGAGTCTAGCATCGAGTATCAACCAACTTTAGGTTTACACCAAAGACGGCTATCTCACTACATCCTAAAAGCCAAGTTAGTCAATTAAGGTGCTAAGGTCAGTTGATGCTTTATGATACCACGCAGCAGCCCCGTATTCTCCTTGATTACTCAAGGGCTACCGGTACACACCAAAGTATCGCATCAATGTAGCTACTGTTTCAACCGTGTCGGTATACCCCACACAACTCCCTCGCAGTTTATTGCTACTTACCTAAAAGGAATTCCCTGATCCGGGTTTAGGATCCAAACAAACCCAAACAGATACGCTTAAAAGTAAATCAAGCAAGACAAGCCAAAGAAGCAATTAAGAATGACCTAGATCCTAAGGTAAACCCCACTTTTTTTTCATAAATCCCCAGCAGAGTCTCCAGTTCTGTGATACGGTGGCAAAACCGACTATTAATACTGGTTTTCTTTTTTTGTTTGCAAATATCGCGGTAAGCAAGAGTCGCCACCGACTTTTATTTCATCCAACAAAGGAAAAGGAAAAAAGAACAGAAAAAACCTTTTTCGAGAGTTTTCTGAGTATGGGGGGTAGATTATAGAAAGGGAAGGTATTAGCACCCTTTCCATCCATGGTTTTCCATTGTCTCTTAGGTACTTGCTCATTTTGAAATTGCTTGTGTGTTTTTTGAAAAGTTTTTGTTTCACTTCATGGTAACCCTTCTATCTGTCCTCAAGAGTGTGACAAAGTTGTTTTTGAAAACTGTTTTAAAAGTGTTTATGTGAAAGAATTTTTGTTGTTTTGAGCAAGTACTTAAGAGTTTCTACCTACTCGAAAAGGCTGTTCATTTTCTCGTTTCCTTTAAACGGTGCTATCCTACTATTAAGGAGTAGGTAGCCCCATCGTTAGAGTTTAAGGGACATTCTAAGGGACAATTACAGTCACAAAAGCAATGGTTAGGAAACCTTAGTAATTACCCTAGAGTCCTAAAGATCTTTCTGAGGCGACATTCGAATGGGTCATTTTTTATCTTTTAAGACTAGAGGGCAACCACTAAAATCACCTACACTTCATGACCGTTTACCGAAGGCAACCGAGGTGGGATAAACCCTAGGAGTGAACATGTGCATGTGTTTGATTTCAGTTGATTATCTTTGCACAATTAGGGTTTTCTACTATTTTAATTTCATTTGTCTTTTGCATGCAAACATATTATCCATACATCTAGACAGTTTATAGTTGCGGAAATTAACAGCGGAAAAGAAAATCTACGCTATTACAAAGCTTCGGGGAGGGGGTTACATAACCAAAAAACGGGGGATTAAACAGTAAATAATAAGCGGTAAAATAAACCCTAATTAACAACTATTACAAGCCTCGAAACAGTTACATTAATTGAATAAATAAATAACTGCGCGCGAGAATAAAGTAAATATCCTAAAGAATCTATTAAAATAAAAAATATTTTTGATTTTTTTTATTAAGAAAAATTAAATATTTGTGAATTAAACCTAATTTTCTAATTGATTTTAATTATGGAAAAAGAATTTAAATTGCCCTAATTAAATTAATCTAATTAATTAATGAAACTAATTTTTTTTTAGAAAAAAAACCTAATTCTAATGTTTGATGATTTTATGATTTTATAAAAAAATGATTTTTGAAACAAATAAAATAAAAATTAAAATGAAATAGAATAAAAAATAAGAAAGAAAAATAAAACTGGGCATGTTAGGAGAAGCAATGTGGGGGTGTGGAATGGAATTTGCGAAGCCCAAAATGGTAGGCACATCTGCCTTGCGTGTGGTCCAGTGTGGACCAGCTTTTGAGAGTTCACCATGGGTCTTCAACTCTGGAACGTCAGATTTGCTTTGAGATGATCCAAAGGGTGGGATATGTGAGTGCACGGTGGACGCTTGGCTAGGAGATGTGCTGAATCTGCAATTAATTGTCAAGAAAAATATAAAAGCACACGCTTGAGATCGAACCCAGGATGTTTGCATCATATACACACTCCCTGTCCAACTGCATTGGAAATCTCTTTGGACATATAATTAAAAAAATAAAATATAATGTAAATAAAGTGCCTTGTCCAGAAAAAACGCGCGTGGATTCAAACGTGCCAGTGGGATGCTGCCACGCCCTCATCTTCTTCCCAGAACTTTCATTTTAGGTATTAAGCTTTTACCTACAGTTATTTCCGTCACTATAGGCTATAGTGACAGATTTTGTTCGTAGCTATAAACCTGTAAAATTCAAAAACGCAGCACAAGCAGAATAAATTCAAACCAAAGACATGGATCAATTGTAAATCATCTCCTGGGCATGATAGCACCCCTAATTTTGTCCAATTTTGCCTCTATATGAAATTCCCAATTTGGGACCTCAAAACCCTAACAATGGCATCGTGTCATTCCTGTACTTAAACTTCAATCAAACCAATTAAAAACATTGCAAATATGATAGCAAGCATGGATATATGATCAAAACATGTTTATGATGGATAAATCATTGAAAATGAATTTTGAAAAAAGATGTAAACCGTGGTACTATGAGGCGCGATTTCTGAAGGTTTTAAGGCTTGAGGATGATTGGAATAGCTTCAGAAAATGTCCAGGAACGGACTGCTGGCCTTGGAATTGCCTAAAACGGCCTATGGAATCAAAACCGTCCTGCACTTTTTGACAAAAAATTGAAACTTGTTCTTGTAATTTTCACGATCAATCCTCGTCTCCTCCGCTTTTGATATGTTGTGGACATATAAGAGACTGATTTAGGTTAACAAATTTGGACTGTATCTTCACACATTATTGAGATTTGATTTGATTTTGTTCCTTGCATTATTTATTTCTAAAACAAGCAAAATCATGATCTTTTCCAATCAATTAGCTTTTGCATGAATTGGATGATTTTCTAGTTGTTCATTGACTCATAATATGCTCATAAAATCAAATCTTAGATTTTATTTCATTATTCTACTATTTAAATTGGTTTATTTTGATTTAAATGGATAAAAATCAAAATAAATAATAAAAATAATAAAATAATAAGTGAATAAGTTCAGGGGTCGTGGGTCCTCTTAGGAACAAGTTTCAAACAAGAAAACATGGACCCATTTGGAAAAAAAGTCATTTTGATCAATGTTGACTTCATGCACATTTCCAAAAATTGGTCAACTTTGACAATATATATCTCCCTCAATGTTAACCATAAGAGGGTTTTCTTGGACTTCTTAGAAATCTTAGGATGTCCTCTAAACAACCCTTTTAGTTTCATCTAAATTGGATCTTCCATGTTCATGTAAGAAGCTTTGACCCAAAAGGTGTTTTGTTGACTTTTTGAAATGACCCATAATGTCTGAATTTATATCTTTTCACGAGTGCATTTCTTGAACTTGAGGGATGAAGATGAATTGTAGGTAATTGGATTTTATTCAAAATGAGCCATGGATGTGAAATTTATGATAAAGTATGAGAAAGTTATGCCTAGTCAAAGTTTGGTTGAATTTTCCTATAGAAACCCTAATTTAGCAACTTTTGAGTTTTGATGAGGAATCATGATCAACCCTTGATCAAATGATAGATATTACTTCAAAATGTTGATGTTGACAAAAAATCTTGAAGTTTGACTGTATGTGGGCCACAATTGACTTTTGACCTAGTATAGTTGATTTTCAGGGATTTAAGCAGTTGACTGAGCAAACTTGTAGTGCAAGGTATGAAACTTGACATGAATGGTATTGAGAACATATTAGGACCATGGAAATCATTTGAGGCCTTTGGAGCTCACCCATCTTGATGAAAATGGAAACCCTAATTTGAGGCTCATTGTCTTAGGAGGAGGATTTGTCTAGTCAATCCTTAGGCTTCCTTGGGCAAGTTGAGGACCTCTAGGAATATGTTTTTTTGTGTAAAAATGGGAGGGAAAATTTTGGGGTACAACACTAGTGAAACTGCCAAAAACAAGCTTATTGACGATGTCTTCTGAAGCTTCGACCATGTTGATGCCTGATGGTTCAGTATAGTGGGCATCAGCTTGCAATGGGTTTGCATCGATTTTCATCGGAGGTTTGTTAGCAAACTTGAGTCTGACTTCTTTGATCGCTCCGTGAATGAGATCCCTGAAAAGAAAACATTATGAAGTTTTATGGCCCAAAAAATTATGATACTTACAAAAACCTATTTTTTTTCTTTGTTCTAAAGGAGGCATTTTTGCCTCTAGGGGCACTATCATTTGGCCATCTTTAACTAACAAGTCAAATATCTCGTCACATTTTGTGACATCGAAAATATATGTTTTCTTTGGGAATCTATCACTGTTCTTTTCAGACTCGGTAGGATTCTTCCCATTTGAGGGCATTAGCAATCTTCAAGAATACGATGGCCCTTGTTTTAATTCTGCTAAATCTATTTCGCTTTCTTCGGCAGCTATAAGATCACTAGATGTCTCTGGATCGTCATCATCCATTTCGACATAGACTACCCTTTCTCTTCAATGAGTCTTAGTTGCTTTATCTTTTTTAGCTCGTTCTACCTGTCGAACTCTATCGGCCAATTGGGCCATATCCCTCAGGTATTGGGTATCTAATTTTTTCCTAATATAATAATCCAGGCCCCCTGCTGCCATTTCGACCAACTCATGCTCAGGAACTTGTGTAAAGCATCTGGATTTGAGCAGTCGAAATCTATTTAGATATTCATCTATTGTCTTAGTGAATCTCCTTTTCACACTAGCCAGTTCTTTCAGACTTATTTTGGTTTGTCCCATGTAAAATTGTTCATGGAACAATCTCTCCAATTGATTCCAATTGTGGATCGAATTGGCTGGGAGGGTGGTAAACCAAGTAAAAGAATTTTTAGTTAGGGAACTTGGGAAGTATTTAATCCTAAGGCTCTCGTTATTTGAGATTTCCCTAGCTTCTATCAAATATCTCGCCATATGCTCGACCGTAGATTCTGTTGTATCCCGGGAAAATTTGGTGAACTTTGGAACTTTCCACCTAGGGGGTAAATCTGTTTGCAAGATATACTCTGACAATGGGGATGTAAAGTTTGGCCTATGAAATCCAATGTTCATTCTGTTTTGTATCATGATTCTTTCGATCACGGCTGTCAGATTATTATTTGTTCCATAATTATGGTGTCGAACCTGTTGTATCACTTCATCAGCATTTTGGTTTCTATTTACCACAATTGCACCTTGATCGACATCTCTAGGGGTCTGTGGGGGAACTCTGGGTATTTCGACCCTAGGTTATTCGATCTCCATTCTATGGTTCATTTCAAATGGTTGTAGATTTTGGTTAATGGTCACATCTTCCTCTAAGACTATACCCTGATTCCCTCTTATTGGCGCTCTTTGGGGTTGTATAATAGGTTGGGGAACCCAAATAAATTCAGCCATGCGCGTCATTTGAGCTGTAATTTGCTGATTCGACTGGGTGGTATTTTGTATTAGAGGGTTCAACAATGTACTCAAAGTTTGTGCTAACATTTGTACCATATCATGGTTACTTTCATCCATTTGTTGCCTCAAAATTGACGTAGAAGCATTTGTGAGGCTTGGTATTGCATGGGATGCCCCTCACCAAAGGTTCTGAAAATATGGACGCAGTGTTCATAAGACTAGACATTTCAATAGTTGGCATGCCATAAGGCTGGTCTCGACCCATCCAGGCTGTCGAAAATCCTGGGGGAACATAGGGTTGAGATCCTGGATTTACCCTTGGTGGGGGTGTTCCTAATGGACCTCTGGGACCCACATACGAAAGTATTGGTCCCGTTTGTGTTACTGTCAATGCTGGTGCCGAACCAATGGTTGATGGGATAGTTTCACTAACAGTTGGTATAACCGCTATTTCCGAAGTAATTGATGGAGGTATTTATCCATTATTTTGTTGATTAGCCATTTCACTATTTCTTCTCCTAGTTTTACACTCGGTGGTTAATTTACCACTTCTTAATAACATACAACACTTTGTAAAAGAAGAGAAATTATGTAAAGCATTTATGTTAATATAAACAAGCAAACAAAAATTAGCAAGGTCCCACCAGGTGTGCCACTTTGTTTACTGTGAAAATTGGTAAACAACCGCTGATCTTCCAAAAAGGGTAATTTTTGGTTACTTACAGGATCGATCAGTTTTATCCTAGGACATATGCTAAATATTTGTGTTGTTTTGATAAAAATGTTAATTTTAATAAAGAACACATTTGACTGAGAAAGGTAGAGGTTTGAGATAAGTTTAAGTGTAGAAATCTGGTAAAATGTGCAAGTAAAATGCAAGAGAAAAGAAACTTTGCAAGTAAGATAAAAGGTTGTAAGCAAGAATGGCAAGGAATGTAAAAGACTTTGATTATAAAATATGGTGTTTCAAACGTACATTCTCAGTATTCTTTCTCACGCAGCGGGTACTCGAATAATATTGAGTGACTTGTACAATTAGTTGAACACACGGAAATCTACATAGAATCCTTATATTTATACTAGAACTAGGTAACTGTCGAGGAGTTGCCTCGCTCTAAGATGAGGACAAGTGTCCTCTGCATGCACTTCGACTTCTGTCCTTATGCCACGTTGCTTTCTTCAACTTCCAGGTGAACTGCTTTTCCTTCCTTTCTTTAGATTCAAAATCACTTGTTGTTGATACGAAGTTTCCTGGTCGAAGGGAAAAGGCTTCTTGGTCGAACACCCCTTTTAACTTAGAAAATTTATCTAAGTATTTCTTCTCTTCTTAGCATAGCTTTTACACAACTAACATCACGAACTCTTCTATCGAAGCGTCTTTAACTTTAGATTTCTTCAACCTATTCTTGGCCGGTAGGACCAACATGTGTAGGTGTCGAACTCAGGAGCTAACACCGTGCTTAGGTCTTTGAGAGCGTTTGGTTAGAGGACAATAAATCCTCTTGCCCCTTTATAAACGTTTGGTTCATCATGACCCTGCATCACAGGCCCTTGAGATCCTTGAAACGGTTATAAAAAATGCCATGGTATGATGTCATGATGTTTATGTACAAGTAATCATATACAAGCAAAGCAAACAAGTCCTTAGGTTTAGGCTTACACAGGATTTGTAGGTAAGTACCCTCTTGAATTTTAGTTGGTTCAACCTGTCCTAGAAAGTAACCGAGTTCTAGGGGATCTCAATATCATTGATCTTTCTTCATCGGGCATTGTTTCAGCGCAAGCCTCTTTATTGGCGACCAAAATATCCCGAAAGTCCGATCTCAATGAGCGTAGCATCGAGTATCAACCAACTTTGGACTGAACCAAAGCCGTCTACCTTACTACTTCCTAATGGCCAAGTTGTTCAATTAAAGTTTTAAGGTCAGTTTATGCTTCATGACACCACAGAGCGGCCCCGTATTCTCCTTGACTAGACTCAAGGGCTACTAGTACCAACAAATTTGTCACACTAACATAGCCATCTCTTCAACCATGTTGATATACCCCGCACAGTCCCCATGATCTATTGCTACTTACCTAATAGTGTTCCCCGATCCGGGTAGAGGATCAATACAAACCCAAACAAGGATCCATAAATGTAAATCAAACAATGAAAGCAAGTAAATATGATCTAACTCTAAGGTAACCCCACTTTTAAGTACTCCCCAGTAGAGTCACCAGTTCTGTAATACGGTAGGAGAATTGACTTGGTTGTTTTGTGTTTTATCGCAATTGTTGCGGATAGCAAGATTCGCCACCGACTTTTCTTTTATCCAATAAGGAAAGGGTGAAAAGAACAGGAAAGACCTTTGAGATTTTTTTCTTGAGTTCGAGGGGTAGATTATGAAAGGGGAAGGTGTTAGCACTCTTTTCATCCATAGTTATTTATGGGCTCTTAGTTGCTTGCTAGATCACTTTTGAAATTTCTTGGTTTGAAATGTGTTTGTGGTGGATTTTGAAAGTATTTTTGAAAAGTGCCTTCATTTAAGCAAACTTTGTAATGATTCTCGTCTCTATAAGAATGCATAAAAAGTGTTGGACTTTTGAAAATATTTCATGTTTTGAAAGTGTTTGAAAAGATGTTTGTTTTTTAAGATGGATTGTGAGCAAGCAACTAAGAACTTTCTAACTACTCAAAAGTCTTTTGTTCATTTCTTCCTTCCTTTGATATTGCTATGTCACTATTGATTGGTAAGAAGCCTTATCTTTGGATGTAAAGGGACGGGTGTGGGTCATCGTATAGTCATGAATAGAAATGTCGTGAGATATTTTAGCATTTCTCTTGAGGGACTAAGATCATTTGTAAGGCAACATTCAAAGCGTCATCGAGGGACTATGATCTTTTATTTTTTTTATTGTTTTTGCTAAGACGTCTCACATGCATAACATGACCATTTTTATAAAGAAACAAGTGGAGTTAATCCTAGAGGTGCAAGTGTGCAAGTGTTTGTATTTCATGTTTGATTTATCTTGAATTAGGGTTTACTAAGTATTGGTTTTATCTTTCCATATATACCCTAATTTATTAGCATTGATATGAAAACGATAAATTGCAGAAAGTAAATTTACTATGCTATTACATCATTTGGGGGATGGGATGTACAAATTTACAAATGGGGATGGCAAGAAATTAAACCCTAATTATCTATTACAACCACATTGAATTTGTATAAGAAATGACATGAATATAATGTACAAGGAATTTAAAAAGAAATGGATTTTGCTTCGGATTTTTGTTAGGAAAATTGTTTTGACCTAATTAACCTAAAGGGATATGATTAATAAAAAAAAAAGGAAAGTTAATCCTTAGTTAAAAAGAAATCAAATTAATCAAGAAATCATTTTTTAGGGTTTTTTGCATGAAAATAGTTTTTGTTTGGCCTGGCCCAATAATCATTTAATTAGAGAACTAAAAAAAATAAAAATGGGCTGCATTACTGAAGTAAAATAGGGGGTCATAAAAAATAAAAATGTCAAGGCTCAGCCAATGGAGGCCGAGGCTCACTTCCTGCAAACAAAAAAAAAGGTGAGAAGATTTGGAAAAATTACAAAAGGTCTCGCTGGGGCTCGAACCCATGACCTTCTACATGTCAAGGCTTTAGCGCTCGCTGTTTGTACCACTGGGATGGTCTGTTTCATCCGTTAGATATAAAACTTGCACTAAATATAAAATGAACTCATTTTTGAAAATTTGAACATGGCTTCATCTTCTTCCTTCACGTGCAGGCCAAGATAACTCCATTGTCAAGCTTCTAAAAGCTTTGTTTCTCAGCCAAATCAAAGAAGTGTAAACATCAAACCTGCCTAAAATTTGAATACGAATCTAACCATATAATTTTCAAAAGTTATGGATCAAAGGTTAGTATGAATTTTTTTCAATATCAAAACTAAAACCTAACTGATCAGAGATGAAATTCTCAAGACACAAGCAATGAAAATCAAGATTGGGAGCATGGTCAGCTTCTTAGATATGATATCTATATCTTTTATTTTATTTGTATGTGCTGAAAATGCTTGTATCAAGATATCACAGTTAAGAAATCTTACCTCTTGAAGTGAAATTCGAATGACCTTTGTATGACTTCCAAAAATGGTTCGACGATGGATTAAGCTTGCAGGGACCTTCCTTGAGCTATTGGGATCACTACTTTGCTTTAAAATGGAAATGGTGTATGACGATGGGATGGTTACATGAACGTGGTTTAAGGAATGTGATAGTTCCTATGGAAGCTTAGTGAATAGAAAGGCCAAAAAAACGCACAAACGGATTTGAGATTTCGTGTGTGAAGTTTGAATGTGCCAAGTTTTGTGCTTGTGTGCAGGTTTTGAGTTTTTGAGAGTTTGGGGAGTGTTCTAAGGATTTTTCGACACACAAGAATTTGGCCCCTTTAACTTGCAAGGGGGCTCTCTATTTATAGATAAAAGGTTTGGGAAGTTGAAGTAACCAGATTTGCAAGATAACAAATTATGGTTTGGTTGGAATGCAAATATCAAGTTATGTCAAGTTTTCCATGATCCCAAGATGAAGTTCCAAAGTTGTTGGTATAGATGGGATACTTTCCATGATTTATGGTATAGTATAATCAGAAGTAAGCAAGGTATGGGCTCAAGACAATTTTGTACCAAAAACTTTCTTTATGGAAATATCTTTTAGACAATGGCTTAATAACTTGGGTAACAGCTTAATTCATTGTGTAAACAATTAATTATGGAGTGAAACACAAACAATGAGGCCTGCAAAGCAAGATCATGTAGCATGGCCTATGGATTTGATCAATGTTCTTCAAAATTCTGTCTTCGACTTGATTCCTTCTACAAAGATCTTGAATCTCTGTAGAACTTTGATCTTTTTCTTTACTCTGGTCGAATACTCCGTCCTTTCATTTTGATCACATAGATCTACAACCTTCGACCAAACTCATCAACATACAAAACAAAATTTGTTTCCACCAATTGTAGGTTCTTCGAATGGACCACATTCATCTGAATGTACCACTTACTTTGTCCTTTCGTTTTGATCACATAGATCCACAACCTTCGACCAAACTCATCAACAGACAAAACAATATTTGTTTCCACCAATTATATGTTCTTTGAATGGACTACGTTCGTATGAATGTACCACTTTGAGTATGCAAGATGATCTCATTAGCATAATCGAAACGAAAGAATTTCTGGATTGCTTTCCTACTAAACAAACTTCAAAAAGTTTTTTCAGGCATCTCGAGACCTGGAATACCAGTAACTATATATAGAGTAATCAGTTGATTAAGTGGTCGAAAGTTCAAATGTCCAAACTTCAAATACCACAACCAACTAAGCTTGTGGGTCAAAGCAGGTTGCTCGAAGGAATCCATTGCCCAGTCGAAGCTTGTGGATCTAAGCAAGCATGAAGATAGACTTGTAATTCATAGTTTCGAAGGGTTTAGAGGTGGATCGAAGCAGGTTTCTCGAAGGAAGCCATTACCTAGTCGAAGCTTGTGGATCGAAGCAGGTTTAGAGGTGGATCGAAGCAAGTTTCTCGAAGGAAGTCATTCCCCAGTCGAAGCTTGTGGATCGAAGCAGGTTTAGAGGTTGATCGGAGCAGGTTGCTTGAAGGAAACCATTGCCCAGTCAAAGCTTATGGATCGAAGCAGGTTTAGCGGTAGATCGAAGCAGGTTGCTTGAAGGAAACCATTTCCCATTCGAAGCTTTTGGATTGAAGCAAGCTTTCTCTTCTTCGATTTGTCAAAATCTTCCCACCACTCCTTTTCGATCAGTCATGTGGTTCGAACAGCCTGAACCAGATTTTGAATTCGAACTGTTATCTACAACTGCACACCCTTTTTTTTATCTAATTTGCCCTTTCGAAAATTTCTTCTTCCTCCTATCGAGGATTCAGAAGTTCCATCTTTGACTTGATGCTTGAGAGCCCAATATGATCCATGGAAACTATACGGGGCATTAAAAGTCCAATTGTACTTCTCCAAACCCAAACCTTAATTTGAGTCATCAGTGTTTGAGGAGGTATCTTGAGCTGATCAAACCTTGTGCAGTCTTGAACCAATATAGATCTTGTGAGAAAATTCTTGATAAATGAGAGGGTAAATTTTAGGGTACAACACACACATATATGATGTAATATATAGGGGGTAATCGGTTTGGTTTGGACCAGTTTTTTATCTAAAAAAAATGTTTGAACCGATGATATATCCATCGGTTTGGTTTTTAATATTTTTCAAATATGGAACATGAAGGGGGAGAAAATACAAAAAATGGAGGTTTTTAATTGGGTTTGAATTGGGTTTTAAAAAGCCTTTTCGTTTAGAAGCACTGTTCACAAACGATCAGAATTAGAAACAATATTAAGAATAGAAATGACAATAAGAAATAAAAATAAAAGACACTTCTAGTTTATCCAGGTTCACCTTAGAAAAGGTTAATCTTTTCCACCCGCCAAAGTTATTTCACCTTAGAAAATGACTTAATCCACTATAACCAAATTGATTAACATTGCACGGACTAAGCGCCAGTGACTAACAACCTACATGAGCTACCTGCTGGTGACTAATAATCTGCACGAGCTACCCATTGGTGACTAACTCAATGATAACTATTAGTGATCCCTTAAGAATTCTGACCTACCTGATCCCCTAAGAGATATAACGATCACTAACTCTTTAAGGCTTCTGACTTACTTGGTCCCTTGAAGGGGATTTCTTTGTGCCTTAAAAAAGAACTTTCTCTGTCTTAGAAAAGGACTTTCTCTTGCCTTAGAAATGGACTTTCTCAACTACCTGTTGAATGATTGTGTTTACAAGTTTGCTTCTAATAAGCGGATTACACAAAATTGAATTAAAAAATTAAAAATCTCATAGCGTCGGAACGCAATTACAATAGATCAACTCTGGATGATTAGTTTTTCATCCAAGCATACAAGCAAAAGTAATTTTTTATTGTGAATAGAAGGTAAAAAATGAACAGTACCGCAACTGCCTAGGTATAAGGAAATAACAAGGAATTTGCGTCATAACCCAACTGGGTCAAAAACATAAAACCCCAGCCAAAAACCCGTCAAAAACTAATTGTTTCTTATGACTGAAACTTCAACGAATTTTCCAAGATAACATTTTGAATCAGCTTCTGGCTTTAACATGAAAATTGTAGTTCCTTCTCTCAGCTTTCCAACGAATATTAGAACTCGTCGAACCGATTTCTATAGCACCAGTAATGAATTTTTCATTGAAAGCTGCTAATGCTGAAAATGAAATACGAAAATCAATTAAAGGTAAAAATAAACTAAAATATGAAAACAAATTAAAATGGAAAAACTAAAGAAATTCCTAAATACAACAGTAGAAGAATGTGCATGAAGATGCACTGATCAATGTGAATCTTGTAATTACTTTCAAGCAATTGGCCGATGCTTAAAATATTACACTTGATTCCCGTAATATGCAACACATATTTAATTAAAGAATACTCACCATTCTTCCTTTGAATTGATATGTTGTCAATACCATTTGATGTATGTGTGCCATCATCCACTAATTTCACATTGTTCTTCAATGCTTGATTGATTTTAACAAATCAATCCTTCCTTCTCGTCATGTGCGTTGAACACGCGGATTCATGGTACCATTGATTGTTGCTTTATGTATCTTCTCATGTAGTCACCATCATGTTTTCAAGTGATTTTACCCGGTTTTGGCTGCATTTTCTTGTGTTGTTTTCTTCTTGAATAATCACCATTCATAGTGTTCTCTCATCATCATTTTGCCTAGCAACTTTATTTCAGCTTCTTGTGAATCATTCTTGTTGGCATGGCATTCGCGAGAAAAATGTTCAAGCTTTTGGTAATTGTAAAATTTGAAAATGCTCTTGTCATTCTTCCATCTTCTTCCTCTTTCTCTATGTAGGGTATTCACGGGCATGTTTGGTTCAGTTTTGAGATGATTTAATACTCAAACCGATCAAAAATATATGGATTAATTTGGATTGGATTTGCACAATTTTACGATAAAGCTCAAACCGAACTAAATTGAAAAACAACAGGTTGGTTTGGGTGAGTTGGATACATTAAAAACAAATGTGCAAAAATATTTTTTAAAAATATCCCATTTATATCAACTAATTTCCATAATAATATTAAATTCCTAATTTTTTTTATTTCTCCATATAAGTTGTAAATATCACAAATGACATTTCATTTTTTCTTCTTGAAATTGAAATCTATACTAGTTTCCATAATAATGATTATATAAATTATATAAATTAATATAGTTGGTTCAAGTAGACAGGCTCGCGGATAGAATTTTGAAAATTCATCGCCCGAACCAATTAACATCAGGATTTCATTATATTGGTTCAGTTTTTTTCTGGACTAAAAAATGTTTGATCCAAACACAATGGTTTAGTTTGAATTCGAGTTTGGTTTGGATTTGCCCAAACCAATTAACACCTATACCTTTAGGAAAATGGTATCAATGATTTTTTTCCTATTACACAAGCTTCACACCGTTGATCAGGAACTTGGATAACATGTAAGTCAGTAACCCATTTCTTATTCACAACAAACTTTATGCTTTCAAAGTTGAAGTGTCCAAGACAAATGTGCAAAAGTCAAGTATCATAAAAAATTATAGCTTTGCAACACATATTTTCACCATACTTAATGTTCATTAGAAATAGATTATTCCTTGACTTACTTGTCTTTTCTATGAACCCCATCTCAACATCATTGATATTGCAACCTCTTTTGTTAAGTTTAATTTATAGCCTTTCTCAGCAAGTTATCCCATACTTAAGAGATTTTAACATATACTAGGTACAATAGAATACATCATAAATATAATTCAAAGATCTATCCTTCAATCTCATATCAATCTTTCCTTTTCCCAAAACTTGAAGTTTTGAATTATCACTGAGCTTGACTATGATGTGAAAATTTTCATCTAAGTAGGAAAATAGTTCTTTATTCCCACTTAGATGGTTATTGCAACCCGTATCTAGCAACCATTGGTCATCATTTTTATCAGCTACAATATGATATGTTGTAAGCATCATTTTCATATCATCTTCAGTTTTTGCAACTCTAACATAGTTATCTTTAATATTCAATGATTTGTCACAATATTCTCAATCGTAGTGGCGATAATTTTTACAATTAAGGCACTAAATATGAGACTTGCATTATGATTGAAAATGTTTGTCCTTCAGACATTTGTGACATTACATACTAGAATTTGTTTTGAAAAGAGTCATTACCTTGTGTGCTTTGGCTTAAGTCAATACTCTAGGTAACTTTGAAACTATGTTCTATTTAAAATTTATTTGGCCTTGCCTTTGAAACTATCTTCATAATTTCTCGATACCTGTTGATTGTTAAACACAACTTTATCAAGCGCTTTCACATAGGAAAATTTGATATGCCATTGAATTTGAAAATAGTTGTTTGAACTGACATAACTTTATTAGTGCTTGAACTTTTAGTCATTTTAATGTAATAAGATCTGATGCGAAATATTGGCAAAATAAATTTAAATGCTTTGATATAATTGTGTTGTTATAAAAATAACACTGAAAATAACATAAAAAGGTTCTTCTAAGCACAAAATCTCGGTGGAGCCTTTTTCTTTATTGTATATCTTTCTCTTTCTTTTTGATGACTACATTGCTACAATTGATAACAACTATTTATAATAATGAGAAGATGCATATTTATAGCTTTGGTAAACTATGTTCAATCAATATTTATGCCTTCCTTTAAAACTACCTTATGATTTAATGTACATCTTTAAAGCATGTATCATCAATGCAGATGGTCATATTTCTCTTATTGACTAAATACAAATGTCAAGTTTATGTTATCTAACATGTATCAATTATTTTAAATTAAAATAGTCAATTTCACTAAACTTATAATTTTCCATAAACTTTAATGCTATGTTTGGATATAATAAAATTAAATGAGAGAAATAAGAGGAGTAAAGTCAAATGTAGCAAAATAGAGTGGGACAGAATAAAATTTTCATTCCATTATTTGGAAATTTTAGACTAAAGACAAATTCTTCATTTCGTCTAAATCGAAGGGAAAAAATAGGATAGTAAGTGATGAAATGTAATAAATCTATACTATTACATCCTACTATGCTCCATTTGATTTAAATGAGACAAAATAAAACACCAGATCATTTAATCTAATATTGCTTGATTTCATTCGATTCCATCAATCGAAACAAAACTTACCAAACATTAGAAATAAAAAAATGAAACAAAACTTGAAAAATTTCAAAGATACATATTAAATATTTCAATAACAAAATAAAAACAAAAAATATAAATGTATTAATCAAACAAATAATATTTTAAATTATTTAAATCAAATATTTTAAATTATCAACTAGGTCAATTCAGAGACGGATTCGAGGTGGATATAATATCTCTATAATCAATCTCATACACACCTTTGAACTCTAGCAAAATCCAAACTAATAGTTAAATCCAATCAAAATATATTTTCTTAATTAAATTCAAAGCATATTTGAGCGGGTACTCGTTGATTGAGATTCTATTATAATGTTTATTCACATTCATATGGTGTATTTGAAGTGTTTAAGATCTCAGTATGATTGTGTAAGATTATGTTGTAAAGACTTATACAAGTAGCTAGAATCCGAATGATATTTTTAAGAGGAATAGTTCTTCTTCAAAAATAAAGAGGATTTCTTTTTCAACCCTATAATTTTTTGGCGCATCACGCGAGATTCCAAAAAAATTCCCTTAAAACTGGAAATTTATTTCCGATACGCACCTTGCCCAGGAAAATATGGTATATAAAATTTCTTAATGAAGTCGCGTCTCTAATGCATCTTCCGATTAGACGGACATGTTTAGATTATGACAGGATTGGAAAAAAGGAAGACGGAGCAGATGACCGGCAGCATCACACTCCTGACGGTAAAAATTATTGGTCTTTATGGCGTTTTGTTAACTATTGTGATTGCGTTACTAATTAAAAATTATTGTTATTTCAGGGTTGGATCCTACAACACTTCCCCGACATCTCGGGTTGGTCACTTGCTACGGATTATACTGAAGATAAGTTGTGTGCCACTGCATACGACCCACTCTAAGGGAACCAGTCGACAGAGTCGTTCTGGTGTATATTGATTGGCTGGTGTTTAAGGATATACACTCCCATTCATACACCGACCATCGTGTTATGATACCATTTGACGATGTTGCGTTGTTTACGGGATGGTTGGCTTGCGGGTCGCACAAGACGGTTGCTTATATGCCTAGGCGCGTCATGGGTTAGTTCAGGTACACCTAGTACATTCCCGATATCGTACTATATCTTCTCCTCTGATGGAGAAACACAGGGATATGAATGCCTTATTTGATGATTATAAGAATCATCTTGTTCCAGATGAGGCCCAAAGTACCTTTGCTCCAAATGACTGGAGCTACGTGGACGGTTATATTTTATGGTTCTTCAGGGTATCTCATCCATACCTGGTACAGGATATTCTAGGAGACCCACTGATTCCAACTCATTGGGAGATTCTAGAAGAGGAGTAGGCTAGGGCCGATCATGCCACTGATGTGTTGTGTAACATCCCGATTTTTATTTATTAGTTATTTATTTTATTAATTATTATATAATATAATAATTAATTAATTGTGTGATTTTGTGAATATATATGTTATATGTGTATTGAGTCATTAGGTGTGAGAATAACAAATGAATAATTGGGCCTTATGTGTTACATTAGTGTGAATGTATGACATAAGCCCATTGGAGTAAAACAATAGTTAGTATGCATTTTGTAAAACAAAGAGAAAATAGAATTAGAGAGAGGAGTTATTAAAACAAGAGAAGAGGAAAAGAGGAGAAAATGGACAAAAGAGAAGAGAAGAGAGAATAACCCTAAAGGATCTACATCCAAGGTAAGGGTGGGTTTTTATTTTATTATGGGAGTATATGATGTACGTAATGGATAGCAAACAAGATTGGAAAGTTATATTTCAATTCATAGATTTTGACATGTTAGGGTTTGAATGAGAATCCATGAAATTGATGTTTGAAATCATGTTTTAAAGTTTGTAATTGATTCTACATGTTAGATATAGGTTAAAATACATTCAATTAATGAAATATGGGTGATTATAATGGGTTTTAGTGACTCAATTCGTGTGAGGCAGAAGTTGTCTTCGCAGGTATTTTCTGCATTTTGTAGAGGGTGCTTAGCGCCTTGGCCTGCGCTTAGCATGATCTAGAATGTGAGATTTTATATTTTTTTAATTTTTCAGGATTATGTATGCTTATGATTTATCATGATTTATCATGAATTTTTGGGAATTTTAGGAATGAGTTTTGAATGGTTTTTGGATGATTTTCGACATGAACATGATACTTAAATTATGTGTATATGTATGTTGAAAATTGATTTTGGATGTTTTTGTACCCTTAAATTTTTCCCTCTCACTTATCAATAATGTTCTCACAAGATCTCCTTGGGCTCAAGACTGCATTAGGGTTTGATCAGCTCAAGACACCTCCTTATGCACTGATGACCAAAATTAAGGTTTAAGATTGCACAAGGATTTTTGAACTTCCAATGCTTCATATGACTTTCATGGATCATTATGGACCCCCAAGATTACTCATGCCAAGTTTCAACCCTTGGATCACACTTTTGATCAGTCAATTGAGCAGTTGACTTAAAAATCAGCTGTATTGGGGGAAAAGTCAACTATGGACAATTTACAGTCAAACTTCATAATTTTTTATCCATATCAACATTATAAACTCATATGTATCGTTTGATCAAGTTTGGACCATAACTCCTCAAGAAATTTGATCAAATCTCCAAAAGGGCAAAATGGTCAAAATTAGGGTTTTGACTAGGAAAGGGCAATTTCGGATTTTTAACCTAGAAAATGGTCAATTGGTTTAAGGCATGATATCAAGAGTCCAATTGTATCATTTTGACCTAATGACATGGTTCAAAACATTGCAAGTCCATTGGATTGACAGATGAATTTTGCAGTCAACTGTACACTGACAAGTCAAACTTTGACTTTTTGGTCAAATTCAGTGCCAAAGATCATAATTCATCAAAACATGTCAAAATATGAAACTTATTCATCAAGAAATCAAAAAGTCAAGATTTCATTTTGAAAAGTCAAAATTTCTAAATTTAGAAATTTTTCTAAGTGTTGGAAATTTCATGTTTTTTCATAACTTTGAGCCAAATTTTCACCATGATGCAAGATGATTCAAGAGAAACTTCCAACACGAAAGTTTTAGATCTCCATGAAATCTACAACTTTTATTCACACAACTTCTTCCAAAAGTGCTTGGATCTCAAGTTATAATTTTATGAACATAGGGTCATGAAACTAAACACTTAGTGAAATTTTGCCCTAATTTGGCCAGGATTTTGACCTAACTTCATGACACTTTTTCATATAGTTCCAAGGAGAATCTTCAAAATCAATTCAAAGATGGGTTGTAGATCACATTGCAAGATTTCCAAAATGTCCAAGAACTCCTTGAGATCATTCATGAGGAGGGAGAATCGAAGAGATGAAGTTAGGGTTTTGTCACTTGAATTGCAAGAAATTTTGTGATAAACAAAAATTCAATTTCAAACCTATGCTGCACAATCTTGTTTTCGAGGCCTCTAAACCTAAAGATCTCCCATAATCAGAAGATTACACTTGCTTTTGAGCTATTATCCACTTGATTCAAGCTTTACCCAAGTTGCATTTCCATTAATGGCACAAAGTAACATTGCCATTCTAGTAAAGTGGCTTTAATCACAAAGTCAACTTCTCTTGAGCTTTGCATTTGTTATTTCTGCACAAGCATCCTATACACAATCAGATAAGCATGTTTAAAGTGCCTAACCACTTTAGATAGCCTTGTACATTTCCTTGGAACAATGGTTGTCAAGCTTGCTTCAACAACAAGCCAAAAAGCCATAACATGTGAATTGGTACTTCTGATCACCCAAGCTCTCAAAATCTTTTTCCTATACATTGGGACACTATTATGCAACTTAGGACACGATTTTTGCAAGCCTGAAACTCTCTAAAATTCCTTCTAGCCATAAATTTCACAAAAACTCCATTTTTGTGCAGGTTCTGACCTTGAACTTATATCTTCTATTTCCCTCATGTGTTCTTTGGCCTTTTAGTTCCTAAAGCTCATATACATCAAATATAACTTTTCCCTATCCCTGTTTCATTTCTGTAACATCATTTACCCCATCTTCCATAACCAAAAACAACGCATTACACATTGACTTCTCCAAGTCATTTCAGCCACTCTCAACTCTAGCAAACCATTACATTAGCTTCCCAGGACCTCGAGGAAGCTAACCTGATCATTACCATCACCTGAAACAAGCTCAAACTCCAAACACGATTTCCAGTTTTTAGGTAAGTTTTCTCAACTTGGAACTCCTCATCCAGGAATCATCAATAGTTTGTTTGTGAATAAAACATGTAGATATCATTTCCCTGAAGCTAACCATGTCCTTAGTTTCCATTAATTTTGCTTGAGCTTAGAGAATTTTGAAACTGAAATTTCTGAAATTTTTAGGGTTCAGATTAGGGCCTTTAAAATTATTGCTTATCTTTGATCTATAGTTTTAATACTTTACATTTCTAGAATCGTGAGAAAATTTGCTACAAGTTCCATGTTCACAGTTTTCATTTTTTATGAGAAATAAGCAAGTTACAGTTGGTCTGGTTGGAGGTTGAAGATGAAGTATTTAGAACACGTTTTGCCTTACATATTTATTGTTTCATTTGTATTAACGGATGTTTAGCCACCCTAGTGGTAGAAGCGCACGCCTGTAACCTATGGGACATGGGTTCGAGCCCCAGTGGTACCCTTTTGCATTTTTTCATATTTTTACAATTCTGACTTTTTTTGTTTGGCAGGCGTTGGGCCCTTTGGGCCTGGCTTATATTTATTTTGCTAGTTGACCTCCCTGTTTCCCATTGACAACCCCTGGCCCAAGTTTTATTACTTATTTATTTATTTTATTTTTCTTTTTTTGAATATATTTTCTAAATACTAAAAATCATAAAAATACAAAAAAAATATGATATATTTTATATTTTGACTTACTTTATTTTATTTTTCCATAAATAAAAATATTTTTTTTATCTATTATACTTTACTTATTTTATTAAGTAAATCTTATAAACTTAATTAATATTATGATTTTATTTTTCACACTATTTAAAATACATTATTTTTAATATTAAAAAAAAAGACCAAAAATATTTTATAATGCCATAAATATTTTCAAGATAAAAAAAAACCAAAAATACTTTTCTTAAACTTATTTTCTTTTGATTAATTAATAGAATTAGGGTTTTCATTTAAAATATTTTTCTTAATAAATTCAAACTTAATTAACTATTTTCTTTATTTAATTAGGTTAAGACAAAATCTTTTTTTCATGAAAACCAAACAAATTAATTTTCTTTACATTTTTGCATCCTTGTACATTTATTCATTGTTATACTTTGTATTTATTTAATTCCTTGTATATTCATACCAACTCAATATAGTTTTCATGAATGTTGTAATAGCGTAGTAACTTTAAATTTCACAATGTACCGCTTTTATATAATATGCTAGTAATTAGGGTTTGTATGACAAGACTAAAAATCAACACCTAGAAAACCCTAATTCAAGACAAAAACAAGCATGAAAATGATACACTTGCACACAAGCACTGTGACACCCCAAATTAATTCAAGTGTTAAATAATTAGGAATTTAATTATTAAATTAATTAAAGACTTAATTAATAATATTTTGGATTAAATGGATGAATTAATTATGAAATTTAAAAAGGAAGACCAGGGGGTGTAAGGTGAATTAGAGGTGTGTGAAGTAAAAAGCTCTACTAAATAATAACTAATTTATTTCTATTATTTGGAAAATAATAATAGGAATATAAAAGAAGGATAAAAAGGAAAAGAAAAAGAGGTTATTTGGAAAACTCATTGTACGTGAAATTGGAGAAGAGAAGAGAAGAGAGGAAAAAGTCAAACGCTGTGAATTCGAAGGATCATCGCGAGGTAAGGGGTGATTTCAATTATTTAATATGCCTTATAGATTTTGAAATCAATAGAATTGATTAAGCATGTTAGGAATCTCAATTTAGGATTTTCTAGGTTTGTAGAATTTGTCCCTAATGTTGTCAAATTGTTGGAATTGAACCAATTGCATGATATAGGATTGTTAGGAATGGTTGAATTGCGTTAATTGACATTATGTTGATGTTACTCGGGTGATTCTGGTGTTAATTGATGTGGTCATTCGTATGGGTATGAATTGGATGGGATTGGAATGAATAAATGCTGTCAAAATAGCAGTTTTGGGCTCTGCAGGTCACAGGAACCGGTTCCCAGTAGGGAGGAACCGGGTTCCACTGTGTAAATTGATGAAAACTTGCAAAAATGCACTAAGGAACCGGTTCCTGTATAGGTAGGAACCGGGTTCCAGTACATTTTCCAGAAACGTAACTTTTTGAAAAATATTAAACTTTGAAAATTCATAACTTTCAAACCGTAAGTCCGATTTGAGTGCCGTTTTTGGAAGTATTTCTTAAATTTAAAATGCTATCTTATAAAATAAGAAAATATTATTTTATGAAAATTATTTTAAAAAGAGTCGAATTCCCGACTTTTGTAAACTTTGGTATTTTGAGAATGATGTAGAATTATTTGTAAATTGTTCTGATTTGGTGAATGAGAACTGATACTTATGTGTTGTTCCTGCTATCCATTATGATTGAGATGTGATCATGTGATATATTGGTTTTGGCATTATTTGGAATTATGTTGTGATCATATTCCGTTGATTTGATGTTGCATGCTGGTGATGTGCATGCATATGCATTGTTTTGGTGAAGTTAATTCCCATTGTGTGGAATTTGACTTGTATTGTCATTGACCGATACCCAGAAGATGATGGGTGGTTAGGCTGGATTCGTGTCCGGGTGTTTATGGACGAATCGATGATTGCTTCGGCTGGATTCGTGTCTGGGTGTTTATGGACGAATCGATGATTGCTTCGGCTGGATTCGTGTCCGAGTGTTATGGACGAATCGATGGTTACTGTATCCGGTTGATGATGGATCAGTGTTGGGTGACTTGGTCACGTGTTGGTACCACATGCATAGTGTCTGCATTTGTATTTGTATGGAATTGTAACATGTTAGGATGTCTTCCAGTGTTACAATTCTTTGGTTGACTATTGATTTGTGCATAATGACTTGTATGATTGAAACTGTGTGTTGAATCTGAGTTATGCTAAAATGGGTGAAATAATATGCTTGTGATATACTGTTGATTGAGAAGCTTATAATGCATGTTAATTATGAGAAATCTCACCCTTACTTTAATGATTTCAGATTAAAGTTAGCAGCTCAGGAGTTGGTGAGGATGGCTCTAGAGCTATGTTACTTTAAGTCTGCGTGTCAGTGTCATGCTCTGATAGGTTGTAACACTGGGGGGAAACGTTTGAATGATGAGTTTTATTTTATACTCTATTGTTTAATTTATTTTGGGAATACTTATGAAGTGAAGTTATTCCGGTTTTGAGACATTTCCGCTGTGTAGAACATGATGTTGATTTGAATATTTATCTTAATAATTCCTCCAGTAAAGCATGATAACTGTTGATTTGAGGTTTTTATATTTATCCTGAATTGTGACATCCCTGTTTTCCATGTTACTCTGATTTAATTAATATATTCGCGGGTTATTTAGAAGGGGTGTTACAATAGTGGTATCAGAGCAGGTCGGTCTATCGGCCAGGTTGTTTATGTGTTTACTCCCTTTTGGTATGCGACATGTGTGTGAAACATTGTCGGTACTTGATTGTTTCCTTTTCGTTGTCTGCAGAGGTACGTGTGAAATAAGTCGGGGAGAAGTTTCTTCTCTGAAGTTTTCTGCAAGAGGTTGGTTTAGTATACCGCCGGTTGTAAGATGTAAGTATTGCCGAGCAGTTGATGCTTCAAGCATGGTTATGTTTAAGTAGCTTGAAGGGTAAGATTGAAGATGCTGTTGTGGTTTGGTAACGATGGTTGATGCCACCTCATGATTGTTGACTATCTATTGACAAATTGAGGAACTGATCACCCTTAATCTCTTGTTGATAGTAGTCGGGATCGCGTTGGATGGGATGTACTTATTGTGCCAGCTTTACAGTGTGTGAAATTAGTTGAGTCGGCAAGAAGAGAAGCGTTATGGTTTGCGTAACGAGAGATTTAGATCTCGGCGAGAGCAATATAAAGGCATGTGACCTATTGGATGTAATTTTTTTATGAAGTGTTCTGTGATGAAGTAAGTGGAACGGTGTGAGAGTGCAAGGTGAAGTCTTAATGGGTTTTGTTACTAGAACTAGTTCGAATTCGAGGATGCCTATAAGAGGTCTGCTTCTAGATTGAGAAAGTTGAAGAGTCAACTTAAGGATTTGTTTGAGAAGAAGTTTATTCGTCCGAGTGTTTCGCCGTGGGGTGCTCCAGTGTTGTTGGTTAAGAAGAAAGAAGGTTCAATGAGATTATGTGTTGATTACAGACAGCTGAATAAAGTTACAATCAAGAATCGGTATCCTTTGCCGAGGATCGATGATTTGATGGATCAACTAGTTGGGGCTTGTGTATTTAGTAAGATTGATCTGAGATCTGGATATCATCAGATTCGTGTGAAGTCGGAATATATTTAGAAAACTGCATTTAGAACGAGGTATGGACATTACGAGTATTCTGTTATGCCGTTTGGAGTTACTAATGCACCTGGTGTTTTCATGGAGTATATGAACAGGATATTTCATCCGTATCTTGAAGGTTTGTGGTGGTGTTCATTGATGATATTCTAATTTATTCGAAGAGCGATGAAGAGCATGCAGAACATCTCAGAGTTGTGTTGGAATTGTTGAAAGAGAAGAAGCTTTATGCGAAGTTGTCCAAGTGTGAATTCTGGTTAAGTGAAGTAAGTTTTCTTGGCCATGTAATTTCCAAGAATGGAATTGTTGTGGATCCTACGAAGGTAGAAGCAGTATCTCAGTGGGAAGCGCCGAAGAATGCTTCTGAGATCCGTAGTTTTCTGGGTCTTGCAGGTTATTACAGGAAGTTTATAGAAGGATTTTCCAAATTAGCGTTACCGTTGACTGAGTTGACCAGGAAGGGTCAGATGTTTGTTTAGGATGTTGAATGTGAGAAAGGATTTCAAGAGCTGAAGAGGAGGTTGACAAGTGCTCCGATCTTGATTTTGCCAAATCCGACTAAGTCTTTTGTTGTGTATTATAACGCATCATTAATGGGATTAGGTGGTGTATTGATGCAAGATAAGCAGGTGGTGGCTTATGCTTCGAGACAATTGAAAGTACATGAAAGGAATTATCCGACTCATGATTTGGAGTTGGCAGCTGTTGTGTTTGTTTTGAAGTTATGGAGGCATTATTTATATGGTTCTCGGTTTGAGGTGTTCTGTGATCATAAAAGTCTGAGGTATCTCTTTGATCAGAAAGAGTTAAATATGAGGCAGAGGAGATGGTTAGAATTTCTAAAGGATTATGATTTCGGTTTGAATTACCATCCTGGTAAGGAAAACGTTGTTGCGGATGCCTTGAGTAGGAAGTCCTTGCATATGTCGATGTTAATGGTCCGTGAGTTAGATTTGGTTGAGCAGTTCAGAGATTTAAGTTTGGTATGTGAAACTACTCCGAATAGTGTGAATTTGGGTATGTTGAAACTGACTAGTGGTATTCTGGAAGAAATTCGGAATGGACAGAAGTCCGATGTTGGGTTAGTTGTTAAATTGACATTGATCAACCAAGGTCAAGGAGGCGAGTTCCGGATTGATGAGAATGGTGTTATGAGATTTGGTAATAGGGTGTGTGTTCCAGATGTTGCAGAGATTAGGAAGAGTATTTTGTAAGAAGGACATCGTAGTGGATTGAGTATTCATCATGGTGCTACTAAAATGTACCATGATTTGAAGAAGTTGTTTTGGTGGCCGGGAATAAAAAAGGAAATTGCTGAGTTTGTGTATGCTTGTTTGGTTTGTCAGAAGTCAAAGATTGAGCATCAGAAACCGTCAGGATTGATGGAACCGTTGTTTGTTCCGGAATGGAAATGGGATGGAATCTCTATGGATTTTGTGTCTGGTTTGCCAAGGACATCGAAGAATTGTGATTCTATCTGGGTTATTGTTGATCGGTTGACGAAATCTGCTCACTTTATTCCGATAAGAATGGATTATCCGATGGAAAGGTTGGCAGAATTGTATGTTGAGAAGATTGCGAGTTTGCACGGTATTCCTTCTAGTATTGTGTCGGATCAAGATCCGAGGCTTACATCTAAATTCTGGACGGGATTGCAAGAAGCTTTGGGTACTAAGTTGCGTTTGAGTTCTGCTTATCATCCACAGACAGATGGTCAGACGGAGAGAACGATTCAGTCGTTGGAAGATTTGTTAAGAGCTTGTGTGTTGGAGAAAGGTGAAGCTTGGGATAGTTATCTACCATTGATTGAGTTTACCTACAACAATAGTTTTCATTCGAGCATTGGTATGGCTCCGTTTGAGGCATTGTATGGTAGGAGGTGTCGGACACCGTTGTGTTGGTATGAATCTGGAGAGAGTGTTGTGATTGGACCGGAAATTGTCCAACAGGAAAAGATTAAGATGATTCAGGAGAAAATGAGGACTTCTCAGAGTCGTCAGAAAAGTTATCACGATAAGAGGAGGAAAGTCTTGAGTTTAGCGAAGGAGAATGTGTTTTTATGCGAGTTACTCTGATGACTGGTATTGGTCGAGCTTTGAAGTCAAAGAAGTTGACTCCATGTTTTATTGGTCCGTTTTAGATTACCAAGAGAGTTGGGAAAGTTGCTTATCAGATTGCTTTGCCGCCGTCACTTGAAAATTTGCATGATATTTTTCATGTATCTCAGCTAAGGAAGTACATTGCTGATCCGTCTCATGAGATTCGGGTAGACGATATACAGGTACGAGAGAATTTGACTGTGGAAGCGGTACCTGCGAGAATTGAGGATTGGAAGTTGAAACAGTTGCGAGGCAAGGAGATCGCGTTGGTAAGAGTGGCTTGGGGAGGACCAGCAGATGGAAATGTCACTTGGGAGCTGGAGAGCCAGATGAAGGACTCGTATCCCGAACTATTCGTCTAAGGTATATTTTCGAGGACGAAAACTCTTTTAGTTGGGAGAGTTGTGACACCCCAAATTAATTCAAGTGTTAAATAATTAGGAATTTAATTATTAAATTAATTAAAGGCTTAATTAATAATATTTTGGATTAAATGGATGAATTAATTATGAAATTTAAAAAGGCAGACCGGGGGTGTAAGGTGAATTAGAGGTGTGTGAAGTAAAAAGCTCTACTAAATAATAACTAATTTATTTCTATTATTAGGAAAATAATAATAGGAATATAAAAGAAGGATAAAAAGGAAAAGAAAAAGAGGTTATTTGGAAAACTCATTGTACGTGAAATTGGAGAAGAGAAGAGAAGAGAGGAAAAAGCCAAACGCCGTGAATTCGAAGGATCATCGCGAGGTAAGGGGTGATTTCAATTATTTAATATGCCTTATAGATTTTGAGATAAATAGAATTGATTAAGCATGTTAGGAATCTCAATTTAGGATTTTCTAGGTTTGTAGAATTTGTCCCTAATGTTGTCAAATTGTTGGAATTGAACCAATTGCATGATATAGGATTGTTAGGAATGGTTGAATTGCGTTAATTGATATTATGTTGATGTTACTTGGGTGATTCTGGTGTTAATTGATGTGGTCATTCGTATGGGTATGAATTGGATGGGATTGGAATGAATAAATGCTGTCAAAATAGCAGTTTTTGGCTCTGCAGGTCGCAGGAACCGGTTCCCGGTAGGGAGGAACCGAGTTCCACTGTGTAAATTGATGAAAACTTGCAAAAATGCACTCAGGAACCGGTTCCTGTATAGGTAGGAACCGGGTTCCAGTACATTTTCCAGAAACGTAACTTTTTGAAAAATATTAAATTTTGAAAATTCATAACTTTCAAACCGTAAGTCCGATTTGAGTGCCGTTTTCGGCAGTATTTCTTAAATTTAAAATTCTATCTTATAAAATAAGAAAATATTATTTTGTGAAAATTATTTTTAAAAGAGTCGAATTCCTGATTTTTGTAAACTTTGGTATTTTGAGAATGATATAGAATTGTTTGTAAATTGTTCTGATTTGGTGAATGAGAACTGATACTTATGTGTTGTGCCTGCTATCCATTATGATTGAGATGTGATCATGTGATATATTGGTTTTGGAATTATTTGGAATTATGTTGTGATCATATTCCGTTGATTTGATGTTGCATGCTGGTGATGTGCATGCATATGCATTGTTTTGGTGAAGTTAATTCCCATTGTGTGGAATTTGACTTGTATTACCGTTGACCGATACTCAGAAGATGATGGGTGGTTAGGCTGGATTCGTTTCCGGGTGTTTATGGACGAATCGATGATTGCTTCGGCTGGATTCGTGTCCGGGTGTTTATGGATGAATCGATGATTGCTTTAGCTGGATTCGTGTCCGAGTGTTATGGACGAATCGATGGTTACTGTATCCGGTTGATGATGGATCAGTGTTGGGTGACTTGGTCACGTGTTGGTACCACATGCATAGTGTCTTCATTTGTGTTTGCATGGAATTGTAACATGTTAGGATGTCTTCCAGTGTTACAATTCTTTGGTTGACTATTGATTTGTGCATAATGACTTGTATGATTGAAACTGTGTGTTGAATCTGAGTTATGCTAAAATGGGTGAAATAATATGCTTGTGATATACTGTTGATTGAGAAGCTTATAATGCATGTTAATTATGAGAAATCTCACCCTTATTTTAATGATTTCAGATTAAAGTTAGCAGCTCAGGAGTTGGTGAGGGTGGCTCTAGAGCTATGTTACTTTAAGTCCGCGTGTCAGTGTCATGCTCTGATAGGTTGTAACACTGGGGGGAAACATTTGAATGATGAGTTTTATTTTATACTCTATTGTTTAATTTATGTTGGGAATACTTATGAAGTGAAGTTATTCCGGTTTTGAGACATTTCCGTTGTGTAGAACATGATGTTGATTTGAATATTTATCTTAATAATTCCTCCAGTAAAGCATGATAACTGTTGATTTGAGGTTTTTATATTTATCCTGAATTGTGACATCCCTGTTTTCCATGTTACTCTGACTTAATTAATATATTCGCGGGTTATTTAGAAGGGGTGTTACAAGCACCCCTAGGATTACCCCACTTGATTGCCTTATACAAAATGGCCATATTACGCATGTAAGGTATCTTAGCAAAAACAAGCAAATACAAGATCATAGTCCCTCGATGACGCTATCTAAGTTGCCTTACAAATGATCTTATTCCCTCAAAAAGAATGCTAATATACCTTGCCACATTGCCAATCATGGTTATACGATGACCCACGCCCGTCCTGTTTACATCCAAAGATAGGGTTGCTTACCAAATCAATGGTAAGACAACAATGTCAAAGGAAAAGAAAATAAACAAGAAAGACATTTGAGTAGGTAGATTGCTCCTAATTACTTGCTCCATTTCAAAATAAACATCCTTGCTATTTTCAAAACAATCACACACAGTTCCAAACATCTTAAAAATTTGAAAACATTTTCCAAAAGATCAACATCTTTGTATACATTCTTACGAACGAGAATCATTACAAATATTGCCTAAACAATAGCCTCTTTACAAAATACTTTTAAAAACCACACAAAGCACAATTTCAAACAAAAGCAAGTGATCTAGCAAGTAACTAAGATCCCATGGAAAACCATAGATGAAAAGGGTGCTAATACCTTCCCTTTTCATAATCTACCCCCCGAACTCAAGAAACAATCTCAAAGGTCTTTCTTGTTTTTTTCACCTTTCTTTTTGGATAAAAGAAAAGTCAGTGGCGACTCTTGCTAACCGCAATATTTGTGATCAAACGCAAAACACTCAAATCATTTCTCCCACCGTATCACAGATGTAAATAATATTGTTTGGCATTGTTTTCAATATGTTATTTTGGTGTGTTAAGTTGATTAATGCTATGAGAATGCATTGTATGTGAATGATGACATGGAATATGTATGTTTGTGCAATGGTGAGATAATTCAAATGTGATGAATTATATGATATATGCTTGTAAAATTAAGATTGAGAGATGGTCTTAATTGTATATAATTTTTGAAATTGTACATGTATCATTTGTTGTCAAGAGGAAACTTTGGCTAGATTCGTGGATGCTAGTTACTTATCCCAAACCTAGAGGACATGTTGGAAGCTTAGAGGACAGGCTTTTTGGTGGTTATCTGTCTGAGAGATGGACTCGGTTTCAACGTAAAAACTGTAAAGGATAACAATTGGTACCACACGCATATTGCATTGAGTTGCTTTCAAGTCACACGTGTCGATGTGAAATGTGTAATTGGTGTGCTTTATGTGATATTGATGTGAATGTTGCATTTGTCGTATTGGTGATTGATTATCTTTGAATCATAAATTGTTGAGCAATGTTGTATATGTAAGCATGTGAATTGGATTGAATAATGTTGAATACATGATTATGTTAAGTGTGATGAATTCAATTGATATATGTATGTTATACATTACTTATTATTGTATATTTCTATAATGATATGAATTCTCAACATTTTTTGGAATGATGTTTTGTACGACATTGTTCAGGTACCGAAGGTAGTGGTGCTTCTTGCAAGGATTATTCATAGGAGATATTACTTTGGTTATCCGTATTTAGGTAGTGAGTCATGTCATGGTTATGTAACACGGGAAAACGTTTGAACTCATATTGTTTTATGAGATGTTTAATATACTCTCTTTTATTTTATACAGTATTTGAGATATTATGATGAGTGGCCTTTAGTGCCTAATATTTTAATACATTATTTATATAATGATATTTAATTATTGGTATCATTTTGAGAAGAGAATTATTCTGCTGTGATATGCATATATGTATTGAACATGATTTTAAATGTGTATTATGAGCATGACCGGTATATTTGTGTTGGTTTTGAAATACATGGGGCGCTCTCTTTTGATATGCATGATAATTTATTCTAACTATGTCATATTATTGCTCGGGGGTTTGAAGGGTAATACATTAGTTGTATTAGAGCCTAGTCGGCCAATTGGCCAGGTTATTAATGTGTTCATTTCCTTTTGTATTTGATATGTGTATATGACACAATCAGTACTGGATGTCTGATGAGAATTGTTGGTTAATTGGAAATCTCATGATGATGGTTGCGGGAAGGAATGACGATGCTGTTGTCGAGGCATTGGCAATGTTGGGTTATGCGGTTGGGAAGGTTTTGAATATGAATGCTGGTAGAAGGGATGATGATGAATTCCATGCTTTGGGGAAGTTTGAGAGGAACAATCCATCAATCTTTGAGGGAGTTTTGTAACCGGTTTTAAATTGAGAGTCACTACCCTTGATTTTTATCCTTGGGAAGAAAATATAAAGGGTAACCCTAATTTGGTCAGAGATTCTAAGTTGTTTGGCTCGTTCTAGACGAAGGGAAGGTGTTAGGCACCCCTCATCTACCTTGTTCACAAGGATACTAGAGTTTAGAATTACGACTAAGGAAATAGGGTTTTTATTTTTTATTAGGGGAACTCGCCATGATTTTAGTCGTATGCCTACGTATCCTCTTAGGAGAAGTCAGAGTCTCAATTTGTAGTTCGCAGTTAGTTGGTATTTTTTTATGGAATACGAAGATATTTCGAATTTTCCTTGAACCAAGCTTATGTGTGTGAATAGCAGAATTGTTAGACAAAGTTCGCAATCGATTTAAAGTATCTTCATAATCCTTGTTGAAAATTATCTTGGATTTAATTAAATTAGTAAGAAAAATATATTTGATGTTGGTTAAGTATTTTTTAAATGTATTAATATATAAAAGTCTTTTTAACGCATGACAAAAATGATTTTTAATGCAATACAAAAATATTTTGATGGATTATAAAAATAAATATTTGAATTTTGATAATGATAAAATAATTGCAGAATTTTATAAATATTAATTATAATATAAAAATAAATAAAATATAAAAATAAAGTAAAATAATTAAAAAACGCAGGGGGTGTATTTTGTTTGGGCTGAGTAATTCAGGGGGGTGTGAAAAGCAGGACCCTGAATTCAGATATTGAATTCAGGCCCAAATGCAGGAGGGGTGAATAATTATACAGGGTAGTAAAAGCGGGAGGTCTAGTTTAGCAAGGGTCCAAGTCCAGATGTTGGACTTGACCCATTAGTATGTAGGGGTGCAATTTCGTAAGGTTGTAGTAAAAACACAAAAACATGGGGCGTCATTAGCAATGGACCTGGCCCAAAATTTACAAACGTTTGGGGAGTCTGTTTGGAATCCATGCGGAAGGGCACGTGGTCATTATGGTGGATGTACATTTCTGGAACGTTTGATGATCATCATGTGGACTTACAACAGGGGCGTATGATAAGGGCGTGGGACTGTGAGCATCAGATTATGGGGTATTATAAAAACATGCTTCTGGGATGAAGACCCATTTTTATTCTTTTTCCTCTCTATTCATAAAACAAAAATGGTCGTTGGAGGCTTAGAGAGAGAAGCTCAGATTTCTCTCTAGATTTCCGTTGCGGGAAATCGCCTCCGCCTTGGGCGCCACTGAACGGAAATCACTTCTGCTGGTGGCTGCACTAAGGCACCACCACCTTTAATCCCCACTGTCGTCTGGGTTCATATGAATGCTAAGAACCCTAAGGGTTCATGATAAACCCTATCCTAACCCAAAACCCATAAACCAAACAATCGTGATGAACCCTAACCTAACCTTGATAAACCCTAACCTAACCCCGATGAACTCTAACCCTAATCAAGAAACCAAACAAGAACCCTAATGAACCCTAACCCTCAGAAACCCATAAATTCAATACCAAACATCAATCGTCCCCAAATCCAACAATGATACCAATTAAAGCTAAGTTTGAGGATTACCTTCCTTGTAGTGATTCTTCTTGTAATTTAATTTCCTCTTTATGATTCCCTCTCTCCTTCTTTGTTTGCAGGTATGATGGTGCGTGATGGCTTGAAGCACAAATCTAAGGTTTTAGAAATTGAAACCCATATCTCAAGGAGGCAATTGACTCGTGGATTCTACTTCTGTTATAGCTTCTTCTATCCAAATTTTTTGGGTCCCTTTTACTCTTAGAATTAGGGCTATTTATAGTTTAGGAATTATTTCAATTTAGGAAATTATTCTGTAATTTATCGTTACAATTAGTTGATTGAAGAAATTAGGTTTAGCATTTGATTGTAATTGGATTTGATTTCATGTAAATGATTTTGTAATTAGATATTTGGACAAATTGTTATGTAAAGATATGATTGAAATTGCTTTGATTTGTTTTAGATTTGTATGCATCTCAAAACGTATTCCCTTTAGATCTGTACAGTACTTGTTCATTGGGCCTGGGGTTGTGTTTCCTTAACGAAGAAGGAAGTGGCGCTGCAGATAAATTAGGGTTTCCACCCCTAATTTTGACTAAAATTCAACATTAATAATAATAATAATAATAATAATAATGATAATAACATTAATAAATCGTAATAAATAAATATACTTTTCAATAAAAATTAGAAATGGACTAGGTTGTAAATTTTGAAATGGGCTAAAGTTGTCCAACTATTGAGCCTCAAAAAACTCTTAATGGGTCACCCCAATAAAAACTGTAGCAACAGGTTTCTTTAAGAAAAACGCACACCCTCTTTATATTTTGAACCGGGCCAGCAAATTGTCTTAATGGACCATCAGATTTTGATGGTCCATTTAAGACAATACACCCCCCTTTCCATTAATTAGAAAACTTTTAGCAAACCTTAATGGGCCTAACTCTTAACATAAATCAAAATAATTCTTAATGGGCCTAAAAATGAATATACCCCATAGTGAGCTTAGAAACTAAATACAACCCCTCTCTTTACTTGTATGACCCACCGAGTGGATCATCAACTTCACATGGGCCTTTCTGATTTAAAAAGCCCATAAACCCCTTTATAAAAAAACCCATCTCTTTAAGGTTTTAAACCCCCAATAAATTTATCCTAAGTAATCTAATATTTACAGAGAAAAATGATAACATAGCAATAAAGAATAAATTACTTAAAAATCAATAGGGCAAATTTGGGGTATGACAGCTTCCCCTATTTAATTTCCTTTCGATTGAATAGTGTGAGAATACGCAGGCCTCACACGTTCGAATTGGAGGTTCATTAAATAATGGAAGACCCCAAAATTTGTCCGACAGAAAGTAAGAATGTGTTGTATAGGGTTCCCATGAGGATGAAAAATAGGCAAAGATGATGATGTATCATCTTACCAGAGTTTGAACAGAAAGTTTTGATTTGACTTAGATACGACGATGCGGATAACTCGTCAATATATAAAAGAGATCATGGATCTTCGCGTATTTACCGTAAACTAGGAGGTAAATAACACAAGTTTGAGAATTGACTTACTAATTCTTCGAGACTAATATAATAAGTTTATAATGCCAATTATGTCTATTCATCACAACCTAGGGGATGAATAAAATAGATTTTTTATAACACATTGCTGCATGGAGACTGACGCAATGAATCATGCAGATTTTGTTATGTTTACTACAACCTAGAGAGTAAACAGTATGAGGAGGAATATGTGCATTTATCATGACCTAGGGGATAAATGACAACAGAGATAGGCTTACATTATTCATCACGGCCTAGGGGATGAATAGTATAACCCTGAATATTTTCACACCTATCACAACCTGGGGGATAGATATTTGAAGAATTTGTGTGTTTACCACGACCTAGAGAATAAACGGTACGAGAATAGTCTTACGTATTTATCACAACCTAGAGGATAAATAACATAATCCTGAGAATTTTCATACTACCGCCACCTAGGGGGTAGATAATTGAAAAAGTCTTTTGGTGATAGAATCTTAGATAACTAGATCAAAGATGAGATTGGAGTTTTACTGGTTGTGTATGTTCTCAACCAAGGTAATTGCTTGTTTTTAATAATCTAACAAAGGACCCCCACGATATTAGTTTTACCCAAAGTGTGTTTGAAAAGTTCCATGTATGATGCATATGCATAATGTCCTAGATTGATATGGAACCTAGAATGTATATGCATCGAGTATTTTGTGTATGCCCCAAATTTTTAAATATGCACCAAATGTGTATATATGCCCCCAAAATATAATGAAAAATGTTTTTGATATTCTCTCCGTTTAAACCATTGGTTTTGCATTACCAACTCCCCAATGTTGAATTGTTGTGGTATCTTTGAATTGATTTGAACAAGATAAAAGGTGTCAACAAGATCTTGATATTGGTATCGCAGGCGCAGATGTAGTTGTGGATGCAGGCGTGGACGTAGATATAGACATGGACGTGGGCGTGGATTTTCCTTTGATGTTTTTCTAACCAAAATGTTATTTTGATGTTATATCAAATGCTTTAATTTGTCAAATCCCCAAAATGATTTCAATGCAGTATTCACAAAAAAATAATTGTAGTATTTTGCAAACAAGTCCAAAAAAGAAAGAAAAAACACAATTGAAAGATTGAAAAAGTAAATGTATTATTGATAAATAGGCCTCTGAATAGGCGAGAGTACAAGATGCAATTCCTTGAAAAAGGTAATTACAGAAAGTTTTGATAAAACTGAAAATGGCAACGAAAATGATAATTGCTACTGTTGTTTCTCCAATGTCCTCTTGATAGCTCTAATCTCCTTTGCTTATGAGTCGAATGATTTATATTAATCCCTCTACTTTGTAGTAGTAGTCGTGGTTCTTAGATTGTAGTCTTTTTGTTCTTTATTTCTGAGCAAGATCACTAACTTTTTCCTAGATCTCCCTTTTGGTTTTTCAATCCACCGGGATAATTAATTGTGTATGTCCCTAATTTTGTCTGGACCTCCCTTTAGGGTTTTGAATCCACTGAGATGCTCCTTTTTGTTGGAGTAAGCCCTAATAGCCAATCAATAGTGGCTTAATATGCTTTTGTATCATGACCTTGATATATATTATCTGTCAATATATGTATACTTATTAGGCATCGTATTTATGATGTTATTTGTATATGACATAATAAAGTCCTTAGAATAATTAGTCTATTAATGACCTATTAAGTGTAACTTAATTGTGAGAGCTCATTAAACATAAATACATTATTCAAAAAGTATCTGTAGTTAAGCTTTACTATCAAATAGAACAACAGTAAATGCATAGAGATTATTATGTGAGTAGACTGATGATTGTATCTCATAAGTCATGGATATGAAATATCAAGTCTTCACATAGGTATAAATATTAGGAGTAATATTTATACTGGATTGACCCTCCACGAGAATACTACATAGTTTGTTATGTAAGTGTCATAAGATATTCTCATAGTGATAGTGGTGTATGTCATCCTTCGACCTGAAACCACTATGGACCTTAGATGTGGAGTCGAGTACTTTATTGCTAATCAAACATCATCCGTAACAGGATGACTATAAAGATGGTTGATGGGTACCTTACAAATCATGTTGGGAGACATGATTGACCTATATGAAAATTTTCCCTCCTACATATACGGGAGTAATATCTATGGATCCCTTGATAGAGTATGACTGTAAAATGCATGGCCATGCTCAAATAAGCTGGTATGAGATATTGGGCTTATTTGTCGTTATCAAGTATACTATGAGGTCAAGGAATAAAATATTGAACTATACAAGGGTGACACATTCTATGTCTTGTGTTTAATATAGATATAAGGGGAAAAGGGTAATTATACACATGATCATTATCACAGAAAGGTTATGTCAGATCACACGACATTCTCATCACTTGGGTAGCAGTGATGTGTTGCTAAATATCATTCACTGTTTATAATATTAAATAAGTGACTTAATATTATTGCCAATGTCACGAGAATCTATAGAATCACACGCATAGAGTGTTGATAGTGGAATGAACGTTTAAGTTAAATAAGATTTAATTTAATTATGTGTTAATAGTATTTAAATTGTTTAATATATTAACACATATAATTTATTTGATTAAAATATGATTTAATTAAATAAATGAGAATTGGTAGTTGACTAAATTAAATATGATTTAATTTAATTAATATTTATTCAATTCAAAGAGTTTGATTAAATATAAATAATAATAATTTAATTAAATAGTTTAATTAAATAAGATTGGGCTTGTTTTGGAAAAGCCCAAATTAAGAGCATTAGGGTTTTAGAAGCTCTCTATAAATAGATGATTTATTTCCCCTTCCAATGCTAATTGTCAATTTTTAAGAGAACAAGAGACAACTAGCACCGCATTCCATTTTGCACTTGCGTGGATTACGTAGAGACGTCGGTATTTTCCGTCGTTCGTGATCAAAGATAAAGCACGCTTCAAGAGGTAACTCTTGAATCCTTATTTTAATTAAGTTGATTTGTGATGGATGATTTAATCAAGATCTGTTTTTCAGAATTATTCCGCTAAGCGGATCAAAAAAAGTTTGAAAAACCCCTCTTAAAATTCCAACAGTGTATCAGAGCATGGTTTTGATTAGATCATTATATTCAAATTTGTCTGATTAAATTGTTTAACCTTATAATTGAATTCAATTCAATTACAGTTTTGTTTATAATTCTAATATTTTGTGTGTATGCTTGCAAGAGATATTCCGTACATATATTGCAGTAGCCGATATTATATACGAAGTAGCATATTTCAAAGTATCATAATTTGTCTTTCTCAATCAAATTGACTGCCTGCATAGTTCTTTTTATGTGAGTGTCACATATTATCATTACTGATCCATAGCATAACAGTAAAGCGATGCATGATTTTGGTATTCACATAAAACCCTTTTTTTTTCTCCTTTCAGTTTTATTTATTTATAATACTTATAATCATAGTTGTTGGTGCACAAGGAAGATAAAAGGCAAAATAAATATTTACTAATAGCTTCAAAAAAATAAGGATTTACAATGAATTACAATAATCTACTCCAATAGGCTATTTATACACACAAATTAAATCTAAAATATATCTTCTACAAAGATATAAGAAGATCTAAGATATATATCTTCTAACAAAGATATAAACAATCTAAAAGATATTCCTAAATATAAACTAATATCTAATTAAATCTAAATTAATTCTAACACAATCCCTTAATTTATATTTACCCAAAACTGACAACACCAATTCCATCCCTTAAACCAAGAAATTGATGAGTTTTGATAGCCTTTGTCAGAACATCTACCAGCTGCTTATGAGTGCTACAGTGCACAACCTCTATTATTCCATTCTGAACTTGATTCCTCGGAAAATGATACTTGGTCTCAATATGCTTGCTTCTCCCATGCAATACTGGATTCTTGGCAAGATTGATTGCAGACTTGTTATCAATCATCAGCTTAAGAGGTTTATTCACCTCAATCTTCAGATCTTTCACCAAGTTCAGAATCCACACAGCTTGACATGCATTCGGAGCACCTGCAATATATTCAGCTTCACAGGTTGACAGAGCAACAACAGGTTACTTCTTGGAACACCAAGAAATAGGACCTCCCAGAAATTTGAATAAGTACCCAGAAGTACTTATTCTGTCAACTTTATCTCCGCATCAATCAGAATCAGAATAACTCAGAAGTTCTGATTCGATCTTTCTTCCAGAAGAAAATAAAACTCCATATTTCAGAGTTCCCTTCACATACCTCAGAATCCTGACTGCAACTTGGTAATGGGACCACTTTGGTTTGCTCATAAATCTGCTAACCATTCTAACTGCATAGCAAATATCAGGTCTGGTATTACACAAATACCTTAGAGAACCAACCATCTGTTTGAAGGTTGTAGCATCCACATCCTCTCCATCAGAATCAGAATCCAACTTCTGATTCGTATCAGCAGGTGTGACAGCAACCTTGCAATTTTCTAGCTCAAATTTCTTCAGAAGCTCTAGTTCATACTTCATATGATGTAAAATGATTCCTTTCTCAGAGTATATAAATTCCATCCCTAGAAAGAAACTCATTTTTCCAAGATCTGTCATCTCAAACGCATTCATCAGAACTTTCTTGAACTCAGCTATCTCTTGTTCAGAACTTCCTGTGAGTAATATGTCATCAACATACAAACAGACTAGAATCATATTACCTTCTGAAGTGTGTTGAACATAAATACCATACTCCATCTCAAACTTCTAAAACCCTTGTTCCTTGAAAAACGAATCAATTTTCAAGTTCCAAGCTCTGGGCGCTTGCTTCAATCCATATAATGCTTTGTGTAATTTGAACACCATCCCTTCCTGATTCTTTTTCTCAAATCCAGGAGGTTGTGAAACATACACCTCTTCTTGTAACGGACCATTCAGAAATGAAGATTTTACATCTAAATGCATCAGAGGCCAATTCCTGTTAGCAGTTATTGCAATCACTAGTCTGGTTGTTTCATGTCTCACTACATGTGCAAACACTTCAAAGTAATCCAGCCCAGGCTTCTGTAGAAAGCCTCTTGCTACTAATCTCGCTTTGTGTTTGCCAATTGATCCATCTAGCTTTAGCTTCTTCTTGAAAAACCATATGACGATGATGTCTTTCTTGCCTTTTGGAAATTCTGTCAGCTTCCAAGTCTTGTTTCTCTCTATAGCATCAAGTTCTTCTTTCATGGCTTGTAACCAAACTTGGTGCTTAAGAGATTCTTTTGTAATCACGAGTTCAGAGTCTACTAACATTGCACACTGAAAAACTTCTCCTTCAGAGTTTACTTCAGTGTCTAGCAACATGTCAAACTCTGCAAATCTTCTTGGGATGGTTCTAACTCTTTGTTGCCTCTGAACTGGACCTTCAGAACTTTGGACACAAGAGTTTTCCCCTTCAAAAGCACTTGCTTCAGAAATTGGACTTTCTCCAGAACCTTGACTGTCTTCAGAGTCTGGATCACCATCGGAGTCAGAGTCAGAATCATCTTCTCCTTCTGTATCTTTTTCAGAGTCAGAGTCTTTACTAGCTTCAGAAACATGTATTTCTCACCTTTCTTCAGAAGTTCTGTCATCAGAGTCAGGACGAGACTTTTCCCAATTCCAAACTTATGATTCCTATACAATGACGTCTCTGCTGAACTCAACTTTGTTAGTTTCTGGACAATAAAGTTTGTACGAACCTGTACTGTGATACCCCACCAGCAACATCACTTTACTTCTATCATCCAGCTTCTGTCTTCTGGCTTCTGGGACATGTTTGTAACATACAGAACCAAATACCTTCAGATGACTAACACTTTGCTTATCTCCAGTCCACTTCTAAATAGGAACTATTTCCTTTAATTTCTTTGTTGGACATCTGTTAAGCACATAACATGTAGTTGCAACAGCTTCTTCCCACAGAGTATGAGGAAGCTTCTTCTCTTTCAGCATGCCTCTTACCATATCTAGCAAAGTACAATTTCTTCTTTCAGCAAGACCATTATGTTGAGAGTATATGGAGCAGTAACATCATGCTCAATTCCATTCTCCTCACATAAACTTTTGAATTATGTTGAGTTATACTCACCACCACCATCAGTTCTAAGAATTTTCAGAGTCTGGCCACTCTGATTCTCATCCTTCAGTCTGAACCTTTTAAATTCAGCAAACACCTTGTGTTTGAACTTTATGAGAGATACCCATGTCATTTTGGTGAACTCATCAACAAATGACACAAAATATTTATTCCCTCTAGTCGATGCTACTGGAGACGAACCACACACATCAGAATGTACTACTCCCAAGGCATGTTTTGCTCTTGGAGCTACTTCTGATGCAAAGGGTAATCTTGGTTGCTTCCCTTCCATGCACACCTTGCATGACTTTTCAGGCTTCTTGATTGTAGGAATTCCATGTACCAGATTCTTTGATTTCAGATGCCCTAAACTTCTGAAATTCAGATGACCAAATCTTATGTGCCACAGCTCACTCTCCTTGACAACACTTGTTGCACTAAGACATTCAGAGTCTGCAGTTCTAACATTCACCTTGAATGTTATGTTCCTTCCCTGTTCTGACTCCATAATCAGCTTCTGATTACAGTCATACAGCTTCAGAAGATTGTCCTTCATGGTAATTGAAAAACCTTTCTCAACCAATTGTCCCACACTCATCAGATTGATTTTCATGCCAGGTACATACCAAACATTCTGGATCACAGCTGCTTTCCCTTTGTTTAGAATGATTTTAAAATTTCCCATACCTTCAGCATTGAGGTATTTTTCATCAGCACATATGATCTTTGTACTCTTCCCAGAGTCAAAGTCAACCAACCACTTCTTGTTTCCAATAAGATGGTTTGAACACTCTGTGTCCATATACCACCATTCTGATGAATTTAGATCATCAGGTTCAGAAGCCAACAATAGCACAGGTTCATCATCAGAGTCTCCTCTTGCTATATTTTCTTCTTCTGACTTCCTTTCTTTGTTGGACCAACAATCTCTGGCATAGTGACCAAAGTTCTTACAATAGTAACACTGAACATTCTTCTTGTCAGACTTCTCCTTTCCCTTCTGGACATTCTTCTGCCTATCAGAGTTTGAAGCTTCTAACTTTTGACCACCATTAGTTCTTTTCCTGGCTTCTTACCAGGTCTGCTTTTGATGCTTCTTACCAAAAGTTACTTTCAGAGCCTGCTGCTCTACTTCCCTCTCAGAAGTTCTTGCCGTCATACGCAACTCATGCGCCTCTAGACTACTTTGCAGCTCTTCAACTCTCATGGTGCTCAGATCTTTGGAATGTTCAATTGCTACAACAATGTAATCAAACTGAGAAGTTAAAGATCTCAAGATCTTTTCAATAATTACTTGTTCTGACAGAGTTTCTCCACAAGCTTTCATCTCATTAGTAATCAGAATTACTCTAGAGATGTATTCAGAAACCTTCTCGTTGTCCTTCATGTTGAGATTCTCATATTGCTTTCTGAGAAACTGAAGCTTCACCTTCTTCACTGATGCGTCACCACCGTAACATCTGACCAGTGTGTCCCACGCAGCCTTTGCTGTTTCAGAATCAGCAATCTTCTCAAACACATTCACATCCACACATTGATGGATGTAGAACAACGCTTTCTAATTTTTCTTCCTCAGCGCCTTATGTGTTATCTTCTGGGCCTCTGTTGCGTCTGCTTCTAACAGATTATAGCCATCAGTGACAATATCTAACACATCTTGAGAACCAAATAACACGCGCATCTGGATCTTCCAATGATTCCAGTTTTTGCCATCAAATATTGGAAGCTTGGAATAATATCGATGTTTCTGTTCATCTTCTACCTTGTGCGATTTACGCAAAAACTCAATGAAAAATTAATGTTTTCCAAATTCAAAGTTTCTAACCAGGAGCTCTAGATACCAATTGTTGGTGCACAAGGAAGATAAAAGGCAAAAGGAATATTTACTGATAGCTTCAAAAAATAAGGATTTACAATGAATTACAATAACCTACTCCACTAGGCTATTTATACACACAAATTAAATCTAAAATATATCTTCTACAAAGATATAAGAAGATCTAAGATATATATCTTCTAACAAAGATATAAACAATCTAAAAGATATTCCTAAATATAAACTAATATCTAATTAAATCTAAATTAATTCTAACAATAGTAAGTGTTATTATTAAATTATTAGTATTTGTATTGTTATGTCTCCTGTGTGAGTATTTCAACGGTCTCGGTTAATACGTGATTTTTGTTTGTTACATGCTTTGTCGTATGATTGTTCAGAAAAGTAACAGGTTGTTTACTTTTGTAGTTAATAATAATATTTTATAAAATAATAATAATAGTAATAAAATATTTATTATTATTTATTATTAAAATAATAAAGTGTTTATTATTTAATACTAAATATTGACATTATATTTTATATAATTTGGATGTCAATGTTGACTATGCTTCAGAATCCGACATTTGTATGGTGAAGCAGCAATACATCGATCATTCATAAGTGATACAAATATAATTGACAAATTTATATATGATATAAATATTTCTAATGTGAAGTTAGTGTATTTGATATATTATTTTGTTTCGTACATCCCATAGCGTAATGATTGTTATGCATCTAAATGATCAATGTTCATTCTGCTTCGGAATCCGACATTTGTATGATGAAGCAATGATATTCGATCAGTCACATTGAATAATTGATCATTATGTTATGATGGTATGAATGTGTTTGCATTAGGGTTTGTGACAGTGCAAGAGTTGTGCCTTTAGGGTTTGTAAAAGGCGTCAAGTATTGATGCGTTAATATTTATAAAATGATAATTTGTTATTATTTATTATTTAATGATTTATTATTAAATAAATTGGTATACGAATACAACCTTAGATCTTGGTGTTTTATTTTATTTAAAACGACCTGTGTGTCGTGATTTATTTTATACGGCTTGCATGTCGTGGTTTATTGTAATTAAATACGACATGCGTGTCATACCCTTTAATTATTTATTTAAATATTATAAATGTTCAAGAGTTGAAGAGAAGAAAATGACAAACGATGACACTGATGAAGAGGCTTGAGAAGCTTGCTCGTGGTCAAAGAATTGTAATAAAGTAGTTTATTTAATTCTTGTGTTTTAGGTGGTCATAATCGTATTACCAACTTTTATTTTATGTATGTGATGCGTAAAATGTATGTTTATATGCGCATGTATAAGATACACAAATACATGAGTGTATGAGATACACAAATCTGTAAGATCAAATTTAAGAAAAATCCCTCAATTAAATATTAAGTTAATTGCTTTCTGAAATTTAGCACTCATCAAGACTAGTATCGAGTAATGTAGGTTTCGCCCATGCGAGTTGCATGTTTTATATTAGTAAGGTGTGATGGGATAAATGTAATATCCAACTACTAAATTTTTGAGTTTGACTTAACTAAACTAATTATAATAAGATTATATATGTTTAGAAGCAAGAGTCAAGAACAATCCATATGATGGATTAGAATAAGGAGTTATTCACTCAACTGATAAAATTCGAGAGTTGTATTAGATACAATTGGAAAGAGTTCCTATGTAAATAACTGAGTTTTATGTAATCCGCCTACACGGACTTAAAACAAAGTGAAATATGGATCTCGACCTACTAGAAAATCTTCCAACGGGATTTTCCGAATAAAATGTCGAGGGTCATTTGGTTTGAGTAAAAATAGTGGGAGTATTTTAATAAAAGTCCTTATTAAAATGATTTAAATTTGATACAATCTTTTTACACGTTTTGTATTTAGAATTTCTTTTGCATTTTATTTTATATTTTACTGTGAAATGTCCTTATGAAGGATGTAAGGATCAGAAAGGAGTTTCTGAGTTGGTACATAAATTGAGAACTATTCTCAAGCACGAGAAAATTGTATGTTTTCAAGCAACCAATTTCTAACAACCGAATATAACTAGATTCGGAGAAGGATACTTATGAGAAGGATCAAATCAAATGTCTAGTTATAACATATCTCATTATTGTAGTTGTCGCGGAAAATGATATGATCATTAGCCTCGAGGATTTTCTTTTAAATAAGAAATACAAGATATGAGAAATGTAAAACTTTCTAAGATCTTTTCTATACAAGTTAGAAATACAAATAGATCTAAAATAGTTTTGATATTTAAAATTTGGATTTCCTTATAGACCAAATAGTTGGTCACAAGTTCTATTTGAGATTGTCTCAGATAGGTAGATTAAATTCATTATGAATGAATTTTAAATATATCTACTTCATCTTGTTAAAAAGAAAAGAAAGTAGTTTGCGTTGTAGAATAAATGAATTATAAAATAATAAGATTCATTTTATATTCACTTGAATTTGGCAGACAAACTCGGTTCTAAAGGAAGGCAGTGATTTCATGTGTTGAAAGAAGAAAATTGTTAATTGTTATCAAAAGAGTCAAAGTAGAAGAAGGAAGTAAGACTTATTCTTCATACGATTTGTTATAGAAAATCAAATTGTCTACTTCTACATCTTGGGTATGTGATACTAGATGTTCATATCACATTTATACGAATGTGAAAAGTCTTTTAAGAAGTAAGACATTGATTATAATTTGAGTCCGCTTACGTCTATAATGAAATAATCTGTTTCATTGACTGTAAGAACTTATGATTAGACTTAAATTAGAGCTTGGGATGAAACCAAATAATTGTTATTAAGTTTCATTTAGTAAAATAAAAAATTAATTCTAAGTCTTGTATTGACAAGATAAGGAATGTATGTTTTAGTAATATGACAAATGTTGTCCTCATTATCCAAACAATGTTTTCAATACTAAATCAAGTAGTAGATTTGAGTTTTACGGTCTTGATACGTTCATCTATAATAAATGTTAGATGGATCAAATAAGATTTGAACCTTATATAATTGACACGAGTTAGAATTCTTTTAAGAAGAATTCAAGAGTGAAGTAGAAGGAAACGACTCAAAAAGGTATTAAGACCATTCAAATTGTTCGCTATGGTAAATACCTATGTAAAGAATATAATGTCCATTTAAATCGTATCATGTTTGACATTTATAAATTTAAGATAGTTCAATTATATCTTTGTGACTCTTTTATAAATTATTTTACATACAACTATTCATATTCATAACCGACTTCATTTAAAGTAGTCGTAGAGACACCATATTTGATATGGAGGTAAGAGTACCTACTTTGTCTTTATGATCCTCTAGATTGTAAGGTTTATTAAGTAAACTTGATCAGAATCTAGATGAATATGTATTTATGGATGTATCCCAATATAAGTAAGGGACACATATTCTATAACACATTATAGGATAAAATTGTTTTGTCGATAGAACTGAAGTCTTCCTTTATAGATATTATGTATCTAAAGGAACCAGTGGGAGTGATGTAGAACTTGAAGAAATTCAAGAACCATAAAATACATATTTGTATGAGAATGGAATATGAACCAAATTAACAAGGGAGTTGTTGTTGGAGAATTGGTTCGCGTGGCACAAGATTCTAGAATTGTATGTAAGTTGTCTAAATCCATTTATGGATTAAGGGCAACTTCTTGGAATTAAATTCTTTTATTAATGAAGTTTTGTGAAAACTTGGATTAATAAATGTCACATATAAATCTTGTGCACACAAGAAGGTTAGTGGGAGTATTTGCATTAATCTAGTATAGTATGTAAGTGACATACTTATCATCAAAAGAAGTTCCCTGCAACGCCAATGTAGGACATGGTTAAGGAAATAGTTTTGATGAAATGCTTAGGCGAGATTTCCTAAAAGGTTAGGAATTAGAATCTATAGAGATAGACGGCTGATGAATCTCAATCCTAGCACAAGTACATATTTCGACGAAGTATTGAGATGCCTGATATGCATAAATCTCACATTAAGATTATTGCATATATGGTAAAATGTTTGTCTAATGGACAATGTCTTATCTCGATGGATAAGGAAAAAGATACCATGATATGTACTACACTAGATGCATAATATGCTATGAGAATAAATAATAAGTACCAAAATGATTAAAGTGTTAATTACTAGATCCCTATCAAGAAGGTCTATGAGTATCTTAAAGGACCCAGTGTTCCTTTTTTTTTTTAATTAGATGGGATCATGGGAATAATCACAATAAAGAAGTTACAATGATGTTATTCTAAAATTTATGAACTATATATTCATATCATAGTATAAATTAAAATGTTATGCTTGGATGACAACTATATAAGTTGAAAAGAATTTCCTACAATTATAGTTTCTAGTACAAAGGTCAAATATATGATTTGGATCGCTTTGATAATTCTTAGGAAGAAAATTGTGTTTCTTGTATTGCAGATCCTATTGATATCACTCACGATGATAATGGGTTAATCTTGCAAGTTCAGAATATTGGGTCTCACTAGCGATCCATGTATATATATTTTGACACTTCAATTTATTTCGATAGAAGGTCGAAAATTGAAATTGGAAGAGGTGTATATTACCAACAGAGGAAAGAGTTCATTTTACCCTAACAAAGTATCATTCTTAGATGATGCTTGATGCATCATATGGGCAATTAGATGTTAAATTAATATTTGATTGGCTTTAGTGCTAGTGGGAGATTGTTGGAGTAAGCCCTAATAGCAAATCAATATTGGCTTAATATGCTTTTGTATCATGACCTTGATATATATTATTTGTCAATATATGTATACTTATTAGGCGTCGTATTTATGATGTTATTTGTATATGACATAATAAATTCCTTAGAATTATTAGTATATTAATGATCTATTAAGTGTAACTTAATTGTGAGAGCTCATTAAACATAAAGACGTTACTCTTAAAGTATCCGTAGTCAAGCTTTACTGTCAAATATGACAACAGTAAATGCATAGAGATTATAATGTGAGTAGACTGGTGATTGTATCTCACAAGTCATGGATATGAGATATCAAGTCTTCACATAGGTATAAATATTAGGAGTAATATTTATACTAGATTGACCCTCCATGAGAATACTACATAGTTTGTTATGTAAGTGTCATAAGTTATTCACATAGTGATAGTGGTGTGTGTCACCCTTCAACCTGAAACAACTATGGACCCTAGATGTGGAGTCGAGTACTTTATTCCCAATCAAATGTGACCCATAACCGGATGACTATAAAGATGGTTGATGGGTACTTTATAAATCATGTTGAGGGACATGAGTGACCTAGATGTAATTTGCCCCTCCTATATATACGGGAGTAATATCTATGGGCCCCTTGATAGAGTATGACTGTAAATTGCATGGCCGTTCTCAAATAAGCCGATATGAGATATTGGTCTTAATTGTCGTTATCAAGTATACTCTAAGGTCAAGGAATAAAATATTGAACTATACAAGGGTGACACATTCTATATCTTGTGTTCAATATAGATATAAGGGCAAAAGGGTAATTGTACACATGATCATTATCACAGAAAGGTTATGTCAGATCACACGATATTCTTATCACTTGGATAGCAGTGATGTGTTGCTAGATACCGCTCACAGTTTATAATATTAAATAAGTTATTTAATATTATTGCCAACGTTACGAGAACCTATAGGGTCACAGACATAAAGTGCTGATAGTGGAACGAACGTTTAAGTTAAATAAGATTTAATTTAATTATGTGTTAATAGTATTTAAATTGTTTAATATATTATCACATATAATTTATTTGATTAAATATGATTTAATTAAATAAATGAGAATTGACAGTTGATTAAATTAAATATGATTTAATTTAATTAATATTTATTTAGTTCAAAGAGTTTTATTAAATATAAATAATAATAATTTAATTTAATAGTTTAATTAAATAAGATTGAGCTTGTTTTGGAAAATCCTAAATTAAGAGCATTAGGGTTTTAGAAGCTCTCTATAAATAGATGAGCTATTTCCCCTTCCAATACTAATTATCAATTTTCAAGAGAACAAGAGACGGCTAGCACCACATTCCATTTTGCACTCGTGTGGACTACGCAGAGACGTTGGTATCTTCTGTCGTTCATGATCAAAGATAAAGCACGCTTCAAGAGGTAACTCTTGAATCCTTATTTTGATTAAGTTTATTTGTGATTGATGATTTAATCAAAATTTGTTTTTCGGGATTATTCCGCTAAGAGGATCAAAAAGTTTGAAAACCCCCTCTTAAAATCCCAACATTTTTTGCCTAAGTTGCCCGTTTAGGGTTCGAACTTAGCAGACTTTTTATACATACTATTTTTTTAGTGCGTCTGAATTTACGGGATGTGGTAGTTCTTCCCCATCCATTTTTGTGAGGATAAGGCCACCACCAGAGAATGTTTTTTTACCACATATGGACCTTCGTAGTTGGGTGTCCATTTTCCACATGAATCAAGGCGAGGTAGCAGAATCTTCTTGAGCACCAAATCCCCTTCTTTGAACACTCAAGGACGAATCTTCTTATTGAATGCTTTCTTTATCCGTTTTTGGTACAATTGATCGTGGCACAAAGCTGTCAGGCGTTTTTCTTCAATGAGGTTAAGATGATCAATTCGCGTCTAAACCCACTCAACTTCTTCAATCTTTGTTTCCATTATAACTTGAAGTGACAAAATCTCTATTTCAATTGGAAGCACTGTCTCCATGCCATATACCAGAGAGAAAAGAGTTGAACCCAACTATGTTCATACTGAAGTATGATAGTGTTGTACCCCAAAATTTTATCTCTCTTTTTTTCAAGACAATTCCTCACAAAGGATCTCCAATGCTCAAGGATTCCCAAGAATTGATCAGACAAAATCACTTTCAAACATTGAGACCACACATTAGGGTTTTAACTGAAGTTGACTGATCATTAAATTTTGACCTAATAAATGACCTAATGGCTTAAAGCATAATCTCAAGGACTCAAACGCAACATGGCGACTTAATTTCATGGCTTGAATCGTTTCTCAGGATCAAAGGTTTGATAGTTGAAATTTGGATCAACTGACGAAAGTCAACCGATACACAGAAAGTCAAACTTTGATTTTTGGTCAACATTGAATTAAAAAAAATCAAAATTCATCAAGACATTCAAAAATATGAAGCTTGATCATCAAAAAATCAAGAAAGTCAAAAGTCAATGAAAAAGTCAAACTTTTCAAGACTTAGAGAAATTTTTCTAAGTGTTTTGTACATGATAAATTCATTACTCCATGGCATTGTTTCACCAAGGTGCAAGATGATTCGAAGGAAACTTTCAACATGAAAGTTGTAGATCTTTATGAATTATACAACTTTGTATTAGAGGGTTGATGTCTAAAAAATGCTTAGATTTGAATATATGAGTCCATGAAGTCATGACGTTTTTATCTAACCCTTAGAGAAATTTTCAACAGGTTTTGGTCAGTTTTTATCTCAACTTCTTGGTCAATTTTCATCAAGTTCCAATTTGGTTTAGCAAAAGTGGAAAACATGGAGATTGTAGATGATGTTCCAAGCTTTCCAAATCCTCTAAGAGCATAAACTTATCATACTTGAGCTAGGAGATTCAAAGGCATGAAGTTGTGCATCCATTCTTGAAACATAAGGCATTTTGTGATGAACACATAACCAAATCCTTATGCCATGCTGCATATACTTACCTTGCAGGCCTCTTAACTTCCAAATCACTCCATAATTTAATGTTTACATAAAATCTTGAACCATTACCCAAGAGATACAAGCCATTATCCAAATAACTTGCCATTTAAGGTAAAAAGTTACCATTGCTATTCTAGAAAAGCAAGCTTTTTGGTACAAAATTTGTCTTGAATCTCAAGCGATGGGGGAGATTCTAAAAATAATCAGAAAAAGTGATTACAAGATAGTGGAACAGTTGGGGAAAACACCCTCGAAGATTTTTATGTTCTCTTTGTTTCTATGTTCTGAGGCGCATGCCCAAGCACTGATAAAGTTCCTGAAAAAGGCACATGTCTCACAAGAAACTACGACGGGCCAATTTGAAAATTGTGTAGCAAGCTTGACTGTCGACAATGGTTTAGGGTTCTTTGATGCAGGTTTCCTGGCAGTAACTTCATATCCCCAATGGGTGGAAAAAGTTGTTTCGGTGCCGAAGAAGGATGGAAAAGTCCGTATGTGCGTAGACTATAGGGATTTGAATAGGGAAAGCCCCAAAGATGATTTCCCACTACTGCATATTGACATATTGGTCGACAATACTGCTCAACATAAAGTTTTCTCCTTTATGGATGGATTCTCCGGTTACAACCAAATCAAAATGGCACCCAAAGAAATGGAGAAAACCACTTTTGTTACACAGTGGGGTACCTTCTGTTATAAAGTAATGCCTTTCGGTTTGAAGAATGCATATGCAACCTATCAACGGGCTATGGTAGCTTTATTTCATGATATGATTTATCATGAGATAGAAGTTTATGTTGATGACATGATTGCAAGATTGAAAACTGAGGAAGAACACCTTGATCATCTCCACAAGCTATTTGAGAGGTTGAAGAAATACAAGATGAGGCTGAATCCCAACAAATGCACCTTCGGGGTGAGGTGTGGAAAACTCCTAGGGTTCATCGTTAGTGGAAAAGGTATTGAAGTCGACCCTGCAAAAGTCAAAGCCATACAAGAGATGTTAGCTCACAGTGCTGAGAAGGAGGTTATAGGTTTCTTAGGTCGACTCAACTACATCGCCCGGTTCATATCTCACTTAACTGCTACTTGTGAACCAATCTTTAAATTGTTCAATAAAGATCAAGTAGTCAGATGGAACGATGATTGCCAAGCAGCTTTTAACAAGATCAAGGAGTACCTACAAGAACCCCCAATCCTGATGCCTCCAGTTGAAGGAAGACCTCTGATTATGTACTTGATTGTATTAGAGAATTCAATGGGGTGTGTGTTGGGCCAACATGACGAGTCTAACCAAAAAGATCATGCAATGTACTACCTTAGCAAAAAATTTACCGACTGTGAAACCAAATATTCACTGCTCGAGAAAACTTGATGCGCTTTGGCATGGGCTGCTCGCCGGCCAAGACAGTATATGTTGACTCACACCACTTTATTGATTTCTAAGATGCATCCCATCAAGTATATCTTTGAGAAACCAGATTTCTTCGGATGAATAGCTAGATGGAAAATGATATTGACTGAATATGATATCCAGTACACTACACAAAAAGCAAAAAAGGGAAGTTTATTGGCGGATCATTTTGCCCATCAAGTTGTTGAGAACTACCAATCGATGAACTTTGAATTCCCGGATGAGATTATCATGTTGATAACTGATTGTGAAAAGCCTAGACCATATGAAAGACCTGAAGAAAAATCCTGATGGACTATGGTTTTGGATGGAGCTTCTAATGCATTGGGTATAGAATTGGTGTTGTGATCATTTCTCCCGAAGGTTGCCATACACCTTTCACTTCCAGACTCTGCTTCGACTGCACAAACAACATGGCTGAGTATGAAGCGTGCATCTTGGGTCTAAAGGCTGCCATTGACCTAAGAATCGAATTTTTAAGCATATACGGAGATTCAGCCCTGGTAATCAGTCAAGTTAAAGGAGAATTGGACACCAAACATCCTAATCTGATTCCTTACAAAGAGTTTGTGATGACCTTGATCCCATACTTCGAGGAGGTTACCTTTGAACACTTCCCAAGAGAAGAAAATCAATTGGCAGATGCCTTAGCAACAATGTCGTCCATGTTCAAGGTCAATTGAGACAACGAGGCTCCTAGGATTACAATCTAAAGATTTGATGAACCGGCGCACTGTTATGAGATCGACACTGATGAGGAGAAGCCTTGGTATCACGAAGTGAAAAGGTACCTTGAAGCACAAGAATACCATGAGGGAGCTTCAATCAACGACAAGAAATTCTTGCAGAGGTTCTCAGCCAAATTCTTTCTAAGCAACGGGATCATATACAAACGTAACATGATTCTACTCTGCTCCATTGTGTGGACAAGAAAGAAGCAGAAAAGATCATGGAAGACATGAATGAAGGTATCTTCGGAACTCACTATAGCAGACACACTATGGCCAAGAAAATTCTAAGAGATGGATATTATTGGTCAACTATGGAAACTGATTGTCACCACCACTCGAGGACTTGCCATAAGTGTCAGATCTATGCCGACAAGGTTCATGTGCCTCCAATACCCTTGAACGTCATGATTGCTCCGTGGCCATTTGCCATATGGGGCATTGACATGATTGGAGAACTCAAACCCACTGCCTCCAATAGACATTGTTTCATCCTCGTCGCCATTGATTAGTTCACCAAATGGGTTGAAGCTGCTTCATTTGCCTCAGTCACTAAGAATGTTGTAGCCTGGTTTATCAAGCATAACCTCATCTCCCGGTACGGAATCCCTGAAAGGATCATCACTGACAATGGTACCAACCTCAACAATGCCATGATTACTGAACTCTATGCGTAGTTCAAAATCAAGCATCATAACTCTTCTCCATACAGACCTAATATGAATGGCGCAGTAGAGGCCGCCAAAAAAATATAAAGAAGATTGTACAAAAGATGGTGGTGACCTATAAAGACTGGCATGAGATGCTACAATTCGCTCTTCATGGCTATCGTACCTCGGCGTGAACATCAACTAGGGCAACCCATTTCTTTAGTTTATGGCAAGGAAGTCGTCCTGCTTGTCAAAGTTCAGATTCCATCCTTAAGGATTATGAAATAAGCGGGCCTAGACGAGGAAAAATGGATTCAGACTAGATTGGATCAATTGAACTTGATCGATGAAAAGAGGCTGGTTGCTGTCTGTCATGGTCAAATATATCAAAAGAATATGATCAAGGCATTCAACAAGAAGATCAAGCCTCGAGTATACCAGGATGGTGACTTGGTAACAAAGCGCATCATTCTACCACAAGACGATCCCAGGGGAAAATGGACTTCCACATATGAAGGGCCATTAGTGGTCAAGAAAGTATTCTCTGGCGGTGCTATGATGCTAACCACTATAGACGCCGAATATTTCCCGCATCCCGTGAACACGGACATAGTCAAAAATACTACGCATAAAGAATGGCCCGCTAGGTTGACATACCTAGGAAAAAATAAGGGAATCCCGGCGAACCAAAAGGTTCAGGCAAAAGTTAGGGATATATAAAAAAGATTGTACACCCAGAAAGTCGAAAACCCGAAAGGGAGGCTTGGGCAAAAAAGGGTAGCCTGGTGGACTGAAAACCTGAAAGGGTGGTCCAAGAAAAAGTTAAGGATTAAAGCGTACTGCTATATCCCGTCGGATCACTAACGTTCATCTTTATTACCAAGGTCAAAAGTTCAAATGGTACAAGATCAGTTCAATCAACTTTTCCGGCAGCAAGAGAGGATGTTTGAAGACATAGAGGCAATAACAGAGTTGGAACCCAATGGGATCACTTTCACATGGCTATACATTTATGTTCTCACTTTGTATTCTTTTTCATTTTTTCGACAACTTCTTCTTACTAGGATTTCCATCTCTCTGTACAAACTTTTTGTTTTTCTGTTTTGATTGCAAAAACGTCCAATGACTAAAATTGAATGAACATATGCATATGAACATGATTAACTGTTAATAAATATACGCATAAGAATAGTGATAAAAATTTACTTAAGGTTCTAGGAATTGGGATATCCCCACAGAGTCCCTTCAATAAGATTATCCCCATAGAGTAAATTCATACATTCTCCACAAATCCCAATCAGCATATCTTCTGAAAATTCTCTTCCCCAACCGAGCTTGGCCTTCCAAAACTGAAAGAGAAACCTTGTATAGTTCTTCCAGAAGAATTTGTTTCCCCAATGAATTCACCAGAGCCACCTCTATAAGGTTATCTCCATAAGATAATCTTCACAAATAAGGGTGCAGTCCTCACAATCGCCCTGACATATTATTTTTACAAACAAAAGAGCACAACCTCTTCCCTGTTAAGTTCCCCCACGGAGTCTCAATCAGTATAATTTGTGGAAGTTCTCTTCCCCAACCGAGTTTGGACTTCCAAAACTGGAGAAGAAACTTCGTAAAGTTCTTTCCTAGATAAATTTATTTCCCCAGTAAGGATGCCAGAATACTTTCCTCAACAGGTTTTACTTCCCCAATAAACTACAATCTCCTCAACTTGATTTTACTCCTCAGATTACTACAAATCAACAGGCAAAACTTTTCTTCTCCAATAGAGTTGATATTATCCCCAGAGAGTTGCTGCAAAGCCTGAAATTCGACCAGATACCAGTTAACTTCATCCTCCCTAAAAAATCAGAAGTTTAATCATCTCTTTAATCCCCAGTCAGGGTATATAAGAATTAAATTCCCTAATAGATTAATGGTCAAACTAAGGTTCCAGAATTCTACTCCCCAAGCAGAAATCAACATTCCCTGCTGTGATCGGTGGAAATATAACTGACTGTTTAACGCTGGTTCACGAAATGTCGCGGAAGCAAGAGTCGCCACCGTCTTTTATTTTCTCCAACATGGACAGGACAAAAGCACAGCAAAATTCCTCATGAGAATAGTTCTCGGTTCGGGAGGTAGATTTATAGAAAGGGAAGGTGTTAGCACTCTTTCTATCCATGGTTATCCATGGGCTCTTAGGTACTTGCTCTTATGTTTTCAAAATGTTTGTTTGCTTATCAAAAGTGCGTGGGTTTGAAAAAGTTTCATTGAAAACTTCAATTCGACTCTTGTATCAGTCCTCAAGAGTGAAGTGTTTGTTTTGAAATCTTTTAGAAAGTGTCAGTGTGAAAAAGGTTTTGATTTGTTTTGAATTAGAGCAAGTATCTATGAGTCATCTACCTACCCTAAGGAATTCGGCTGTGTAAATGTCCTTAAGGTAGTGTCATCCCACCATTGAGAGGTAGGTAGCACCACCGTTGGAGGTGTTCGGGTCAATTCGTTTGTAGGGACAGTGTGGTCACCAGAGCAACAGTAGGACACCTTAGAAGCTACCCCTATGCCATAGATCATGGACATAAGGACTTACTAAAACGTCCTATACTCGACGACCACGTTTCGAGGGCAAGGCAACAGTGAGGCGTACCCTAAGAGTGGTGTGTGAATTTGTGTATTGTTTTCAATTTAGCATTTATCTTGTATTATGCGTTATGGTGATCTACACTTGTTTTTAATTTAGGCCATACATTCTTTCATGCAATTATAATTAAAAGGTGCGGAAAATTAAAAGACGGAAAACTAAAATCCTACGCTATTACAAGGCGCGGGTCTATACATCGCCAAATTAACAAAGACCCGTTTGGTAAAAATGCGGAAAGTAAAACCTAGTTACTATTACATGGCTTGAGCAATTACATAATATTTGGAAGAAAATAAATAAGAATAAATGCACGAAAAGGAATTAGAATCGAATGTTCGAGGGCGTTGGACCCTTTGGAAATTAAATTGAAATTAAAAGCTAATTAATTGTTAATTTAAAGAAAAGAAATGTTTTTTAGGTTTTTTGGTATTTAATGAGGATAAAGAAAATTAATTAAAAAATTAGAAGTTAAATGAAACCCTAGTTCTAAGTTGTTTTTAATTATAAAAGAAAAGGTTAAAGTTTAAAACCTAATTTACACTAATTATTTTACATATTTATTTACAAAATAAGTTAGCAATTAATAATAATAATAATAATAAGAAAAAATTGTTTATTAAGAAAAAGGATGAAAATGCTAAAAACCCTAATTTCTACATCTTTTAATTTATTTAAGAAAAAGCATTAAAATTGAAATCCTAAAATTAACTAAATTTATTATTTAAAGTTTATTTACAAAAAATAATGGTGAAATTAATGTTAATAACAATAAAACATTTTTTTTATTTTTCTGTATTTATTATTGTGAAAATTATTTTATGGAATTTAAAGAAAACAATTAAAAACAAATAAAAGAATAAAAAGGAAAAATAAATAAAAATTAAAAATTGAGCAAACCATGGGGGTATCAGGCCCCAAAGGGAGGTTTTTGTGAGAAATCTGGCCCAAGAATGCAAGCCCTTGTTTGACTTTCTGGGATAGGGTACACGTTCATTGACTAGTGTGCATCATGGGGTTCCTTCTGAGGCCTTTGGATTAATCACCATGCCATCTGGCAAGCCCACGCGCTAGGATGTATGGTGGAACATTGAGAGCACACTGCATACGAATATGTTAGGATAAAAATTATGAAACAAGTGAGGGGACCTGGGAATCGAACCCAGGTCCCAGTACCTGCAAGACACATCATTCACCAACCAAGCCAGCGCGTTTAGTTGTATGCATAATGGAACATGATTATTATATAAAAAAGAAGCATTAGTGGTATGCACAAAAAAATCACGCGCCAAATTTGAATTATCCAGTAACATAGAGACACGCATGCATCTTCTTCGTTTGCCTGAAAATAGAAAACAAATAGCGGGGGTTTTAAACCCCCACTAAATGGAACCTGCAAAAAATAGCGAATACGCCCATGGTTAACATAAATTGAGCGCGAGGTCATCCATAGTTTCGTCTGGTTGCAACGAGTTTAAGGGCATAGGTCTGGTGGCCTGATTTTACCATATGTGTAAACCCCTAATTCCAAGCTTCTGAAACCCTAGAAGATGTTAATGGCATATTTTGATATAGGCATCATTAGTTCAATTAAATGGTGCTATTAGTTTCAGAACATCATTGTGAGTAAGAATCAATCAACAAAACACATGAACAATGCTTAAAAATCAAAACACGATAATGGATAATTTCATGAAAAGTATGATGTCGTTCTACCAATTCTTGAGGTATGGAGAGCTGGTTTTGATTGTAATCGCTTCCTAGATGTCTTGGCAACGTATTGAAATGCTTTTGAAGCTTTGAAACGCCTTCTAGGTATGAAAACAGTTTCAAGATTTTTGATGAAAAATTGCCAATTGGTTCTTGGTTTTCTGCGCAGCTTTTGTGTCCAATGGAATAGGGTTATGTTGTGTATAAGTGCTTGAGTGAATTAGGTTAAAAAAACCAAGCCCATAATCCATGCATTCATGTTTTGAATCTTTGATTTTGTCAAATCTTTTTTCAATCTTTTTCCATGCCAATTATGCCAAATATGGATGATTTTGTTCCCTTGAGGTGGTGCATGAAATATTTATCTCATAATGGAAGGATTTGCTGCATAAAAAGATTTAAAACCATTGATTTAGTATTTTTCTTATATTTAAATTTAATTAAATGAATTAATGATAATAAAAATTCAAATAATTAATTAAAAATGAGAAAGTAACTCCCTTTGAGCTTAATGGGTCGTGCATAGCCTTTGGGTAATGATTCATGGAAGAAATTGAGGCCCATTAGCATTTTTGAAGACTTTTGTGTAAAGTTGACTTTTCAAAATTCCCAAATATTTCCCAACTTCTACAAGGCATATCTTGCTCAATTTTTAAGTTATGATCATGTTCTTGGACATTTTGGAAAGGTCTTGAAGTCCTCTAACCAATGCATTTGCTCCCATGTCATTTTGATTTACCAATCTCAAGTTATGATCTTTGACTTAAAGTCCCTTTTTGTTGACTTTTGAAAATGACCTATAATGTTGAAATTGATAACTTTTTGTGAGAGCATTTCTTGGACTTGAAGTGTGAAGATGAGTTGTAGGAAATGTCATTCTCTTCAAAATGAGATTTGGATGGGATTTTTATGATAAACCATGAATAAGTTATGCCCTGGTCAATTTGCAGTTGACTTTTTCAACTGTCCAAAAATGGAAACTTTTGCATCTTGAGACTTTTTGAGCCATGCCTTGAGAATCATGATCAAGAATTGATCAAATGATGTTTGTGGCTTCAAAATAAGATGTTGACCAAATTTTTTGACTTTTGACTGTCAAATGACCATTTTGCCCCTGCAGTTGACTGTGAAGCATTTAGGGTTTTTGACTGTGCAATTTGATGCTGTGAGTCTTAAAACTTGGCCTATGGATGCTTGACAATGTATATAGGCATGTGGGAATTTATTGGACCCTTGAAAACCTCCATTTCTTTGCAAGAACCAAAATCCTAATTTTGACTGTGTTAGGAGGCAATTGGACTGTGCAACCCTTGAGAGATTTTGAACCTTGATCTTGGCAAATCTTGAAGAATATGGGAGGGAAAATTTTGGGGTACAACACCTGCAAAGTTTCCTCGAAAAAGCAAACAGGAATTCCCAACAGAAGCAGTCTAAACAAAGTTGAAGATACACATACTTTTCGTCTCCGGCAGTAATCCGGGTTTTAGCTTCCCAAAACTCCCCAACAGTAGTCAGGGATTTATTTTCCCAGATAAAGATACATTTTAACAACATTCATAGCATATGCATACGAAAAACATATAGCATAATCTCATTTATTTTGAGAACATCATTAAGCAATGCATTTCATACATCATGGAATTGCATACAACAAACTCTCTACATTTTCAGGAAATATCAGTCAATAGATGAATATCAAGCAGTTCCAGATTAATTCCAGAAACAAGACAGTGCAACTATCTGTGAACAACAGATTAAAGATTAACTCCCGAAACAAGATGGGGAAACTATCTTTCTTTCTCTTTGGTCAAATAATGATCAATTCCTGAAATAGGACGGGGCAATTATCTTTATCACCAATGGTATGAACTCCCGAAACAGAACGGGTTTACCAGTAAACTGATTGTAGATCAATTCCCAAAACAGGACGAGGCGACTATCTACATGAAAAAATTGAAGATTAACTCCCGAAACAGGACGGGGAAACTATCTTTTTTTTCTCTTTGGTCGAATAAAGATCAATTCCTGAAACAGTTCGGGGCGACTATCTTTATCACCAATGGTATGAACTCCCAAAGCAGGACAAGTTTACCAGTAAACTAATTGTAGATCAATTCCCGAAACAGGATGGGGCGACTATCTACGTGAACAGATTGAAGATTAACTCCTGAAACAGGACGCGGAAGCTATCTTTCTTTCTCTTGGGTCAGATTAAAGATTAATTCCTGAAATAAGACGGGGCGACTATCTTTATCCCCAATGCTATGAACTCCCGAAGCATGACGGGTTTACCAACAAATTGATTGTAGATCAATTCTCGAAATAGGACGGGGCGACTATCTACATGAGAAGCAGCTATTCAAACACCTTTCTCAGAGAGCACTCTTCAGATACAGTCGAGCGTAGACTCATTATGATACTTCTATCAACAATTACCTCAATATTGCATCTATAAGTCCATATCTGAAAACTCTCCATCATCTCTCCAAATGGCATATTTAAGCCTATTCCCGATATAATCAACAAACAGTTCTATTTCATGCACAAACGAGTGCAAATTTCTGGGCACCTAAGTGTTCAATCATCTTCCACCTTTAAGTCATGAATGGCAGACAAACCAATCTAACTCTTCAGGTTTAAGAAGATTTAACAGGGGCAACTATTGTACCCCAAAATTTACTCTCTCTTTTTTTCAAGACAATTCCTCACAAAGGATCTCCAATTCTCAAGGATTCTCAAGAATTTATTAGACAAAATCACCTCCGAAACACTGAGACCACAAATTAGGGTTTTGACTGAAGTTAACTGATCATTAACTTTTGACCTAATACATGACCTAATAGCTTAAAGCATAATCTCAAGGACTCAAATGCAACATGGCGACTTAATTTTATGGCTTGAATCATTTCTCAGGATCAAAGGTTTGATAGTTGAAATTTGGATCAATTGACAAAAGTCAACTGATACACAAAAAGTCAAACTTTGATTTATTGGTCAACATTGAATTTCAAAAAAAATAAAAACTCATCAAGAAATTCAAATATATGAAGCTTGATCATCAAGAAATCAAGAAAGTCAAAAGTCAATGAAAAAGTCAAACTTTTCAAGACTTAGAAATTTTTCTAAGTGTTTTGTACATGATAAATTCATTACTTCATGGCATTTTTGCACCAAGATGCAAGATGATTCAAAGGAAACTTTCAACATGAAAATTGTAGATCTTGATGAATTCTACAACTTTGTAATAGAGGGTTGATGTCCAAAAAATGCTTAGATTTAAAGATATGAGTCCATGAAGTCATGACATTTTTATCTAACACTTAGATAAATTTTCAACAGGTTTTGGTCAGTTTTTATCTCAACTTCTTGGCCAACTTTCATCGAGTTCCAATTTGATTTAGCAAAAGTGGAAAACATGAAGGTTGTAGATGATGTTCCAAGCTTTCCAAAACCTCCAAGAGCATAAATTTATCATACTTGAGCAAGGAGATTCAAAGGCATGAAGTTGTGCATCCATTCTTGAAACACAGGGCATTTTGTGATGAACACATAACCAAATCATTATGCCATGCTGGATAATCTTGCCTTTCAGGCCTCTTAACTTCCAAATCCATCCATAATTTAATGTTTACACAAAAGCTTGAACCATTACCCAATAGATACAAGCCATTATCCAAATAACTTTCCATTTAAGGTAAAAAGTTACCATTGCCATTCTTGAAAAGCAAGCTTTTTGGTACAAAATTTGTCTTGAGCCTATACCTATATGTGATACGGTGGAAAAGAAATGACTGTTTTTTGGAATGCTGGTTCGCATTTTGCGTTTGTTTTCGCAAAATGTCGCGGTAAGCAAGAGTCGCCACCGTCTTTTATTTTATCCAACAAGGAAAGGAAAAAAGCACAGAAAAATTCCTTTTTCGAGATGTTTCTCGGGTCCGGCGGGTAGATTATAGAAAGGGAAGGTGTTAGCACCCTTTCTATCCGTGGTTATCCACGGGCTCTTAGGTACTTGCTCAAATTGTTTTCAAAATTGCTTTTCTTTGTGTTTGTGGGCTTGAAAAGAGTTTTTGTTTTGAAAAGGAGTGTAAGTGCGAAAAGTTTTTGTTTTGTTTTGAAAGAGCAAGTAATTAAGAACCATCTACCTACTCGAAAAAAAAAGAATTGTTCTATGCTATCTTCCTTTAGACAATGTTATCCCACTATTGATGAGTAGGTAGCACCGTCGTTGGAGTTTTAAGGGTCAATTCGATTAAGGGACGTGCGGTCACTAAAGCAATGTTAGGACGCCTTAGCGGTAACCCTGATGTCTTAGATCATTTTTCTGAGGCAACCGTTTCGAGGCAACTATGATCTTTGGACAAGAGGGCGACCTCTAAAACTTCCTATACTCAATGACCACGTAAGAAGGCAACCAAGTGAGGTGTACCCTAAGAGTGTGCATGTGCGAGTGTGTTATTTTCAGTTAATTTCACCTTTGTACATGTTAATGGTTATCTATGTTGATTTTAAGTTAAACATTCGATCTTGTCATGCATTCCCTATTATCAAACATCTAACAGTTTATAAGTTGCGGAAATTAAATTGCATAATTTTAAACTAACTATTACAAGACGTCGGGTATTTACATCGCCAAAAGCAACCCTTGAAATTAAAATGCGGAAAATAAATAAAGCGATAAAATAGTAACGTCCTATTAAACTATTACATCCCAGGAAACAAATACAATATTGAAATAAAATAGATCGTGTGCGGGAAATTAAATCGGGCGCAAGTTTTTAGGGTTTTTACCCTTTAATTAAAGAAAAGATTTTTGGTTATTTTGAATTTATGGAAGAAATTAAATTAAGTTAAACAAATTAATTAATTAATAAAAATGATATTTTTGGATTTTTGATGTTTAAAGAGATAAAAATAATTTGATCAATGTTAATAAAACCTAATTGTCTAAATTGATTTTAATTATTACAAAAAGATATCAAAGTTATTCCTAATTAAAACTAAATTAATTAAATTAATATTTATTAACAAAAATAAAATACTGAAAATTAATTTAGTAAACAAAATATTTTTTGGTTTTTAATTTAATTTTATTAAGAAAAAGATTTAATTGGTTAGTTAATATAAAATCATAATAATAAATAATTAAAAGAAATAAATAATAAAAAAGAGAAAAGGTTAGGAGGTTATGGGCCTGAAAGGAGGTTTATTCAGTAATTTGATGGCCCAATTGTGCAGGCCTGTGTTAACCTTCCTGATTCCAGCGTGGCACTTTGACTAGGGCATATGGTGGACATCACATATGGACCACCAGATCTGGCACGGGGCCATCTGGAAAGCATTTGAGTGAGGCTGTATAATAAGCCACGCGCTTGAATTCACACTAAATAACCTGTAGAAAAATAAGAACAAATGCATGGGGGACCTGGGATTCGAACCCAGGTCCTGTAAGTCATTGCACACGCTCCACTACCACTCAACCATTATGCGTTAGTTGTTAATGTATTGAATAATAATAATAATATGGGAAACAACATTAATATGCCAGAATTAAAACAAAAACGCGCGAATATTTGAACGGAGCAACCAGATGGGGACACGTTGTCGTCCCTGTCCTCAGGTTTGCACAGAAATTACCTGTGGATTTAAATCTGCAGCTAAAGGCGTGGTTCAATTCAAAAATCCATCTCAGGCCATATAAACTCCATCCAAGGCCATGGTTGTGCTTGTCTTTCTCCTCCGGTCATGCCCATGGCCATTAACAGGTCTAATTTTACCTGTAACAGAAACCCCTAAAAAAAACCTAGGAAACCCTACAATGGCGTTTTGCGTTATATAGCAGATAAATATAATCAAATAATATGGAAAGCTTGGAAATTGTCTAGTGATTGCAAATATGCCATTAGTTTCTTGTAATGATGCATAGATTTTGAAACACGAAATCAAATACAGAGGGAGGTCGCGTATCACTTACAGTGCGTTTGAGAGGGTGTGAGAGCTTGCTTTGGATTGCAGGAGGTTCAGTGATTGTCCAGCAATGGATTAGTATTGAGCTTTGCCTTTGAATTTGCCTCTAAGAACGATTTCAGTTTCACACTTTTTCACCTTTTTTCAAGTTTTTCTTTTGATGATTCTGCAGCCTCTAGGTCTTGATCTCGTGTGCTTTTGCTTGTATAAGTAATAAGCAATGCATTAGGTCAACAAATGTGGGTTGAATCCTTCCAAATCAATGCCTTGAGATTGGATTTGATCCTCCATTGAAAGCTTTCCAATTTTGCCAAAAATCCAATCTTTTTGCACATGGAATGATTGGTACGAATTTGATCATGACATTGATCATGATTAGGTCCTGAAAATAGAAAAAGATCTCATGTAATCAAGTTTTGGGATTTTATTTGATTTAAATTGATTTAAAATGAAATAATTCAATAAAAAATCAAATAAAATAGAAATATTGATAAATGGACACAAGGATGAAGCTAGGACACGTGTGTAGTGTGACAAGATCAAATCAAGTGGAAAAGAATGGGCCCATTTGACAAAATTTGAAGTTTTGGGGATAGTTGATTTTTGGCAATTTTGCAAAAATTCCCAACTTCAACAATGCATAACTCCTTCAATTTTGAACTTTTGGAGGTGTTATTGGACTTTTTAGAAAGCTTGAGATGTCTTATAACCAACCCTTTTGGTCTCATATCATTTTTATATTCCATACTCAAGTTATAAGCTTCGGCAAAAAAGGTGTTTTTGTTGACTTTCAAAAATGACCTATAATGTCAAATTTATATTGTGAGTGCATTTTCTGATCTTGGGGTATGAAGATGGATTGTAGAAAATTGCATCCTCTTAAAAATGAGCTTTTTATGGGTCATTTCTCATAAAGTATGAGAAACGTATGTTTGGTCAAAGTTGAGTTGACTTTTCCTGCAAAACCCTAATTTAGCAACTTTTGAGTCTTGATGAATTTTGAACAATCCTTGATGAATCATGATCAACCCTTGATCAAATGATGAAATATCCTTCAAAATGAGAATGTTGACAAAAAAATCTTGAAGTTTGACTGTATTTGGGTCACAGTTGACTTTTGCCCTAGCACAGTCGATTTTTGGACCCTTTGAGCAATTGACTGAGCAAACTTCCTCTGCAAGGCTTGAAATTTGACATGGATGGACTTGAGAACATATTAGGACATTAGGGATCATTTGAGGTCATTTGGACTCAAGGATCTTGATGCAACACAAAACCCTAATTTGGGGTTGACTGCCTTAGGAGATGATTCGTCTGACCCACTCTTGAGCAAACTTGAGCCACTTGGAGATTCTTCTTGCAATGTTTTGAGAAATATGAGAGGGAAAATTTTGGGATGCAACAGCTTCCCCTTTTCAATCTTCTTAAACCTGAGGATATAGATTGGCTTTCGGGCCTTTTGTGATCCGAAGGTGGAAGGTGATTGAACACTAGAGTGCCCAGAAATTTGCGCTCGCATGAAGTAGTATCAACCTGGTGATGTCGGGAATGGGCTTACAGATGCCATTTGGAGACTGTTGATAGGTGGTCTGAACTTCGACTGGAAAACGAATCAGGGAGATCTTATCGTCGATCTGACTGAACCAGAGAAGGTCTTGGATTAACTTTGACTGGATAAGAATCAGAGAAATCTTAGGATCGATTTAACTGAACCAGACGAAAGTCTTGGAATATCCTCAACTGGAATACGAATCAGGGAGATCTTCGCGTCGATCTAACTGAACCAGAGGAGGTCTTGGATTAACTTTAACTGGATCGGCATCAGAAAAATCTTCGAATCGATTTAACTGGACCATACAAAGGTCTTGGAATAACTTCAACTGGAATACGAATCAGGGAGATCTTCACGTCGATCTGATTGAACCAGAGGAGGTCTTGGATTAACTTTGACTGGATCGGCATTAGAAAAATCTTCGAATCGATTTAACTGGACAAGACAAAAGTCTTGGAATAACTTCAACTGGAATACGAATCAGGGAGATCTTCGCGTCGATCTGACTGAACCAGAGGAGGTCTTGGATTAACTTTGATTGGATCGGCATCAGAAAAATATTCGAATCAATTTAATTGGACCAGACAAAGGTCTTGGAATAACTTCAACTGGAATACGAATCAGGGAGATCTTCGCGTCGATCTGACTGAACCAGAGGAGGTCTTGGATTAACTTTGACTGGATCGGCATCAGAAAAATCTTCGAATCGATTTAACTGGACCAGACAAAAGTCTTGGAATAACTTCAACTGGAATATAAATCAGGGAGATCTTCGTGTCGATCTGACTGAACCAGAGAAGGTCTTTGACATAGCTGAGAATTTAACTGCATCTTTCCTGAAAGGTAAAGGTCAGTCATATGCAATGCATGATATGGATCAAGCAATGATGCTCTCCAAATAAATGAGATTGTGTGGTATGATGTGTATATGCATGTATCATGATGTATGGAAATGTAATGTTTTAGCTGGGGAAAATAAATCCCGGATAGCTACTGGAGACAAGAGTTGAATTCTTCGCTTCCACTAGGGATGGTGAACGAAGATGATTGTGAGAATAGACCTGCAGGAGAAGATAACTCCGTTGGGGAATAAACTGATGAGGATATTCTCTGTGGGGAAGAGATGTTCTGCTGAAGATTCCACTGATAAATTCCGTCGGGAGGAATTATCGTCGCTGGTGATATTGAATCATGTTGGGGGATTGAATTCCTGTTTGTGAAAGGAAAGAACTTCGCTGGGGATGATCTTTCAGTTGCGGCTTTACTGGGGATAACCAATTAGACTTTTATGGGAATAATCCTTTGAATTCTGCTGGGAAGATTTATTTTGTACTCCGCTGGGGATAAAACTTCCAGAGTCTACTGGGGATGATTCTTCAACTCCACTGGGGGAAGCTTTTTCAGACTGCGCTGGGAAAATTTTAACTCCACTGGGGGTATCTTGTATTCTGTCGGGGAACATTCTTATACTCCACTAGGGAATATTAAGACTTCCGGAGGTATCAAGCCTTTTTAGTGTTTGATGGTAGATCAACTCTGCTTGGAGAGAGCATTGCTGATTCGTTCATAGTTGCAAGTCTCAGCTGGGGAGAGCTACCATTACTGTCTTACTCTGCGGGGAGTGAAGGTATCTTAGCCATATTCTTCAGCTGAATTTACCGTCGTACCTGGTGGACAGAGCAACTATACAGCTTGGACAATTCTTTTGCCCATGTTTCTGATATTACTAGTAATTCGTCTTTTGTTTTACATGTAAATATTTATGAGCAGCAATTAATGTCAAATGCATATATCAAAAATGAACATTGGACGTTCTTTGCAAAACAAAACAGATAAAGGAAAAACAGTTTTAATTTTCTTTTAAAAATGAATTGTATTGATTTTGAAGTTTGGCCTGTAAATAGGCGTTTTTGTACAAGAGGCTGACGTCCTAGTAAGAGAACGCCGCCGAGCAGATAGAATTTACACAATTTGTGAAAAGAAAACAAAACAGCTATGTGAATAATCCCACTGGGTTCCAACTCTGCTATTGCCTTTATCCTCGAGCATCTCATCACTTTGCTACTTGGTTGAAGGTAGATCAGATTGATTAGCGTTGTCCGAGCTTGAATAGTTGATACCGAAGTCTGGATGCAAGGTGATCCAATGAGACATAGTGTTACGCTTTGATCCCTAATTTTTGCTTGGACTGCCCTTTCTGGTTTTCAGTCCACCGGGATACCCTTTTTTGCCCAAGCCGCCTTTTCAGGTTTTTGACTTGCCGGGTGTACAGATTTTTTTCATTTTCATCCCTTATTTTTGCCCGAACCCTTTTGGTTCGCCGGGAAACCCTTATTTTTGCCTAGGCCAGTCAACCTAGCGGGTCTTTGATTACGCGTAGTATCTTTTCACTATGTCTGCATTGACGGTGTGAGGAAGGTCATCACCATCCATGGTGGTTAGAATCATAGCTCCGCCTGAGAAAATGTTCTTAACCACAAATGGCCCTTCGTAAGTAGGGGTCCATTTGCCCCTGGGATCACCTTGAGGTAAGATAATGCGCTTGATTACCAGATCCCCAACTTGATACTCTTGTCGTCTAACTTTCTTGTTAAATGCCTTGATCATCCGTTTTTGGTACGTCTGACCATGACAAATAGCAGTAAGTCTCTTTTCGTCGATTAGGTTCAGCTGATCAAGCCGGGTCTGAACCCAGTCATCTTCACTCAAATCTGCATCCTTCATGATCCGAAGAGAGGGTATCTGAACTTCAATGGGCAAGACTGCCTCCATGCCATATACCAAGGAGTAGGGTGTTTCCCCTGTTGATGTCCGCGCTGAGGTACGGTACCCATGAAGAGCAAATGGTAACATCTCGTGCCAGTCTTTGTATGTCACCGTCATCTTCTGCACAATCTTCTTAATGTTCTTATTAGCCGCTTTGACAACCCCATTCATCTTCGTCCGGTAGGGAGAAGAGTTATGATGTTGTATCTTGAATTACTCGCAAAGCTCGGTGATCATCTTGTTGTTGAGGTTGGTACCATTGTCCGTAATGATCCTCTCTGGTACACCATATCGACAGATGAGATTGTGCCGAATGAACCGTGCCACAACGTTCTTGGTCACAGTAGCAAAGGAAGATGCTTCAACCCACTTCGTAAAATAATCAATTGCTACCAGGATGAAACGGTGCCCGTTGGATGCCGTAGGTCTGATCTTGCTGATCATATCAATTCCCCACATTGCAAAAGGCCAAGGTGCCGTCAAGACGTTCAGAGGAACTGGAGGTACGTGCACCTTATCAGCATAGACTTGGCACTTGTAACATGTCCGAGAGTGCTGATAACAATCGGCTTCCATTGTGGACCAGAAATATCCTGCCCGAAGGATTTTATTTGCCATGGTGTGTCCACTGGAATGAGTTCCGAAAGTACCTTCATGTAACTCCGCCATGACCCTTTCTACTTCATTCTTATCCACACAACGCAGTAAGGTCGAATCATGGTTGCGCTTGTAAAGGATGCCATTGCTGATGAAGAACTTTGCTGCGAACCTCCTCAGAAACTTCTTGTCATTAACAGATGCACCCTCATGGTATTCCTGAGCTTCAAGATACCTCTTCACCTCATGAAACCAGGGTTTATCCACTACCTCTTCAGTCTCAATATCACAGCAATGCGCAGGTTCGTCCAGTTTTTCAATGATGATCCGGGGAGCTTCGTTGTCCCAATTGAATTTGAACAAACAAGGCATCGTAGCCAACGCGTCCGCCAACTGATTCTCCTCTCTAGGGAAGTGTTCAAAGGTTATCTCCTCGAAATGGGGAAGCAACGTGAATACACACTCCTTGTAAGGGATAAGGTTCGGGTGTTTCGTATCCCACTCGCCTTTGATCTGACTGATCACGAGAGCGGAATCTCCGAAGACACTTAGAAACTTAATCCTTAGGTCAATTGTTGCTCGACGACCCATGATGCACGCTTCATACTCCGCCATGTTGTTGGTGCAGTTGAAACATAGTCAAGCGGTAAACAGAGTATGAGAGCCTTTGGGAGATATGATCACGGCGCCATTACCCAAAGTGTTTGAAGCTCCATCAAAGTACATAGACCACCGGGATCCTTCCTCAGGTCCTTCATCCGGTCCAGGTGTCTCACAATCAGTCACTATCATGATACTCTCATCCGGAAATTCAAAGTTCATAGACTGGTAATCATCCACTGCTTGATGTGCCAAATGATCTGCCAACACACTTCCTTTGATTGCCTTTTGGGCCGTATACTGGATGTCATACTCAGTCAAGATCATCTGCCATCTCGCTATTCTTCCGGGCAAAGCAGGCTTTTCGAAGATATACTTGATTGGATCCATCTTTGATATCAACAGGGTAGTGTGAGTCAGCATATACTGTCTCAGCCGGCGAGCAGCCCATGCCAAAGCGCAGCAAGTTTTCTTGAGCAGTGAGTATCGGGTCTCACAGTCGGTAAAATTTTTGCTAAGGTAATAAATAGCATGCTCTTTTCAGCCAGACTCGTCATGCTTCCCCAGCACACACCCCATTGAGTTGTCGAGTACTGTCAAGTATAAGACCAAAGGTCTCCCTTCAATTGGAGGCATCAGAATGGGTGGCTCTTGGATATACTCTTTGATCCTTTCGAAAGTGGCCTGACATTCATCGTTCCAACGTACTACTTGATCTTTCTTCAGTAACTTAAAGATTGGCTCACAAGTAGCAGTCAGGTGCGAGATGAATCGGGCAATATAATTCAGACGTCCCAGAAAGCCTCTGACTTCTTTCTCGGTTCTGGGAGCTGGCATTTCCTGTATAGCCTTCACTTTTGCCAGATCTACTTGAATACCTTTGTCGCTTACGAAGAAACCCAATAGCTTACCGGACCTCACCCCGAAGGTGCACTTGTTCAGGTTTAACCTCAGCTTGTACAACTTTAGCCTGTCAAACAGCTTCTGCAGATGGTCAAGGTGTTCCTCCTCAGTTTGAGATCTTGCAATCATGTCATCGACGTATACCTCAATCTCATGATGGATCATATCATGAAACAAAGTAACCATGGCACGCTGATATGTTGCCCCAGCGTTCTTCAATCCAAAAGGAATGACCTTGTAGCAAAAGGTACCCCATTGAGTAACAAAGGTTGTCTTCTCCATGTCTTTGGGAGCCATTTTAATCTGATTATAACCAGAGAAACCATCCATAAAGGAGAAGACCTTATGCTGAGCGGTGTTGTCAACCAGAACATCGATATGAGGTAGAGGAAAATCATCCTTGGGACTTGCCCTGTTCAGATCCCTATAGTCAACACACATCTGAACCTTACCATCCTTCTTCGGTACAGGAACCACGTTGGCCACCCACTGAGGGTAAGAAGTAACTGCTAGAAAACCGGCGTCAAACTGTTTCATAACTTCAGCCTTAATTTTCTCAGACATCTCTGGGCGCATTCGGCGGACCTTCTGTTTCACTGGAGGACAGTCTTCCTTGGTAGGCAGGCGGTGAACCACAATATCAGTATCCAACCCAGGCATATCTTCATAAGACAAGGCAAAGATCTCAACATAGTCACGCAGTATTTGAATCAACCGTTGCTTCACAATAAGCTCCAGATTTACCCCGATCTTAACCTCTTTCTTGTCTATATCTGTACCCAGATTTACCGATTCCACTGGCTCTTCATGTGGTTGAATAGCCCTCTCTTCCTGAAGCAATAGTCTTGCAAGTTCACCAGGCACTTCGCAATCATCTTCACCTCCGTCTTTGGCTAAGTTGATCGGACTTTCGAAGTCATAACTGGCAGTAGCAGAGTCGTTACCAGTGAGATCCAGAGTGGATGTAGACCTGTATATGTGAGTGTGTGTAAAATAGCTGTTTTGCAATATATATAATAAAAGAAAAACAAGGAGCGCAAAATTTGAAATGCAAGAAACGTCCAATGCTTTTATTAATGATATATGAAAATGACACACATAAAGCCCTCACAAATGAAGCCATGGTGCCCCGGGTAAGACACCAGGCCGTAAAGTTTAAAACATTGTCTGTTACAAATTCAAAACAAAAAGTTTCATTACTGGGTAACAAAAGAAATAGGGATGAAGTCTTTTGCTGTCCAGTTGCTATGTCCACCGTCGATCGTAGGATAGATCCAACTGTCGAACTCAGACTTTTCCACATCGTCTTCAATGGCATTCACTCCCGAGCTGCTGATGAACACGAGAGGTCTTCCAATCCGTGCATTCCGAACAGCCCTTTGAGCTTCTGCAGTGAAACCCAAACCAAACTTGTTAGTCTTCTGTGTAAAATCAGGGAGTTAGCCCCAATTTGCACACCCATCTTTCTTGATAACAGCCTGGGCATCCTTAAAGGAAGCCATCGTCATAGGAGAATCTTCAAGAACAGTCTCAGCTGATGCCAGCGTTTGGGGAACCTCTTCAAAATATTGAAATGGGGTCTCAATGAACTCCCCATCCATCTCTACATATTGGAAAGAGTTGAGGTGGCTCACCATGTACTCTTCCTCTCCTTGCACTGTCACAATCTTCCCTTTCACTGGGTACTTAAGCTTCTGGTGGAACGTTGACGTTACTGCCCCGGCTTTGTGAATCCATGGACGACCCAGCAAATAAGAATAAGATGGCCGAATGTCCATCACATATAATGTAGAGTTGAAAACCTGAGAACCAACCTTAATCGGGATATCCACCTCTCCGTGCACCATCCTCTTAGACCCATCAAAGGCCCTAACAACAATGTTGCTTGGCTTCAGCTCCAACCCTTCACAGTCCAACCGGTCTAGGGCTTTCTTAGGCAAGACGTTAAATGAGGAACCAGTATCCACTAACACATGAGCAAGAGTAGTTCCCCTGCATTCAATGGAGACATGCAGGGCATCGTTGTGATTCTTCCCTTTAGCAGTCAAGTCGGCGTCAGAGAAACCCAACCCATTATCAGCAGTCAGATTGGCCATTCAATCTTTAAACTGATCAGCTGATGTCTCTTGCGGTACGTGTGCAGTCTTCAGAAATGTAATCAGAGCCTTGGCATGGGCCTCTGAGCATAGCAACAGTGACAACATAGAAATCTTGGACGGGGTTTGCCCTAGCTGTTCAACTACATTGTAGTCACTCTTTTTGATGATCTTCAGAATCTCTTCCATCTCTTGTCTAGAAGCTTCAACAGTAATCATCTTTGGTGCCTCCGTTTGGGCAGGCTCACTGGTGATCCCTTTGCCCCGGGTGTTAGACGACTCGGCGACAGGGGTAAGAATAGGAACTTGAACAGGAACAGTAGCAGGTACACTGGCAGGTGTAATAACAACAGGTTTTTGGGCAGTTGGTGGAGAGATATCAGGTGAAAAAAGTCTTCCGCTGCGGGTGACTTTAGCAGGTCCAACAATATTGCTGACGTCAGTATTAGCATCTAACTCTTGTTTAACTCCATGAAAATAAACATCAGCCCCGTAGTGCCAAGGGACAGCTTTATCAGATGTATATGGGATAGGCCCAGGAACAGTGATGATCAATGGTGCGGTTCTTGGAACGGATGTAATTCTAACAGGCTTTCTCGAGGAAGCCTTGGAAGAATCGTCGAAAATGGTAATAATGGCAACTTCTTCAGTATGAACTAAGGGAACGACAGTCTTCTCAAACAGAATTTCTTTACTATCCATCAGGCGTTGGACACCTGATTTCAAAAGTGGGCAACCGGTTGGTAGGGCAGAACACATACGACAACCTTCGTCACAACCCGGAAATAAACCGGCTAGCAAAAGGTTCTTCTTCACAGTCATTAAAGGGGTAACAATGTCGTTCACAGAAACCACAAACGAGTCTTCATCTATAGCATTTACTACATGCCTGGGCATAGGAGCAGTCACAACATTAGGTCTTTCAGGCGCCTCGAACTCAATCTCCTAAGCATCAATTAAGTCATGTATCTTATTCTTCAAAGACCAACAATCATATGTATTATGCCCCGGACTATCAGGGTGAAAAGCACAACGGGCATTAGGGTTGTACTTTGGTGATGTAGTGTTGGGATTCTTCGGGGCCTCCCTTAGAATCACTAGATTGGTCTTTAATAACTGTGGCAGAATCTGAGACAAAGTCATGTTAAGCTGAGTGAATTACCTTTGAGGTCTCTCGGTCTTTTGTTGATTGTTGTGCTGAGGAGCACCACCAGGTCTTGAAATAACAACCACATTAACGGCTTGGCGGCGTTCAGGTCTATTCTGGTTTTTCGAACTGTAGACAGCACTGGACTCTTTCTTAAAAGGCTTTTTCTCGGTGCTTGATGAAACACCCTTTTGTATCTTACCAGTCTTAATACCAGCCTCAATCCTCTCACCGGTCATAATTATCTCTGTAAACCCAGACGAAGAGCTTCCAATCAGATGGTTGAAAAATGGACCAAACAAGGTCCCCAGAAACATATCCATAAGCTCCCGATCAGCCAAGGGTGGTTGCACTCTTCCGACGAGGTCCCTCCACTTCTGAGCATAATCTTTGAAACCTTCACCCGTTCAAATAGACATACCCTGGAGTTGGGTACGCGTGGGAGCAAGGTCGGAATTGTACTGGTACTGCCTGTAGAAAGTAGTATCCAAATCTTCCCAACTGCGGATACTGGCTCCATCCAACTGATAAAACCATTCAAGTTGAGTCACTGAGAGACTGTCTTGAAAGAAGTGGATCCATAGGTTTTTATCAGCGGTGTACGGCTGAATCTTCCTTACATATGACCGGAGGTGCAACTTCGGACAAGAAACTTCGTCATACTTAGCAAAGGATGGTGCCTTGAATTTGTGGGGAATTACCACCCCAAATGATAGACCTAGATCACCAAAGTCCAGACCAGGCACTTTCTGAACTTCCATCGCACTCAACCGGTCTTCCAGTTGCTTGTACCTATCCTCAGCCGGAGGATACTGGTCTTCGTCGAAGTCCGTTTCATTGTCTGAGACCGCAGGGCTAGGAGCCCTTCTTTCCTCTTGACTATCCTTCCCTCCAGATGAGGTGTTCAAATCAACTTCATCCCGTAGCCTGTTTCCAAACCTGTGACATGTATTAAACAGGATTGTCCTCTTCTTCTTCTCTTTCAGAATCAGGGTCTTCAGATCTTGCTGACCCTTAGCTAGTTTCATGAACAACTCTTGGAATTGGGCATTTTGGACTTGTAGGGCCTTGATTGCTTGCTCAGTTGATGGCTCAGCAGACATGATAAGTGCTGAAATAAACAGCAAAGAAGATAAGAGACCTGTAATGGGTACCTGTTATGAAGTGCATGGGATGAAATGCGTATGACATGATTTCAAAGACAATCGAGAGATTCAAATTCGTAAACAAGAAATGAAACACACTTTTATTAGATAAACTTTGAAATTCAAATTGTTCAACAAATTTCCCTTAAGGCGTTACAAGAAAGGAAATACTGAAAGGTAAATAAAAACTGGAAAGGAAATAATCAAAGGACAATCAGTGCTCCCATGGTCGCTTCTTGTCGGTGCGGACATAGTCATTGAGAATCCGCTCGTTCTCCAGCTGCCTAGTCAACTTCTGGATCTTCTGCTCTTGCTCGTTAAACTTTTCTCGGTAAGCATCCCGCTCTTCTCTCAGCTGCATCCAAGACCTTTTCAGTGCCCTAATGTCAGTGGGCATGTAAGGATGGAGGATGGTCGGAAGAACCCCCTCTTCATTAGCAACTTCAACAATGATACGCAGGACGGCTTCATATGGCATGCCCAGCTTTTGGGCCCGGATACGAACCCATCTAAGATATGGCTCCATTGTAAGAGAAGTCTTTGGACCTAACTCATGTGGATCAGATCTGTGAACCCTATCCCAAGCCCTTATGAATCTGCGACGTTGCTCGTCGCTATCCCCTTGAAAATCAAAGATGATACTAGGCATTAGCAGCTCATGAGGTCCTTCTCTTCTGGCTCTCCCAAACTGACGTAAGGCCAAGCACGGATTATAAGAAATTCCTCCATGGGTTCCTATCAGTGGAACATTGGGGTACTCCCCACATCGATCAATGATAGCCAACTCGTCCATACCTTTGATAATCTAGATGATGTCATCATGAGAGAGAGACATAACCCTATAGGCCCAGCCCATGCCTTCTTTGTTCTTCAACACTGATTTGGGGAGGTGCGAAATAAACTATCTCGCTAATATTGGATCACAACACATCAAGGTTCCCCGCTTTCGGGCAGTACGGGCATAAAGCTGATGAAGAATGTCACCCAAGAGAGTGGGTACAGGATTACGAGAGATGAAGATTTTCACCGCATTCACATCAACAAAGGAATCAGGATTAGGAAATAATACCAAGCCATATATCAAAAGAGCCAGAATATCTTCGAATGATTTGATGTCTAGAATATCCCAGAAATAATTAGCCTTACCAACCAAGAACTTAGTCAGAAATCCCCTTGCTCCACTTCTAGTTTCCCAATTAGCCATTACCTCATCCTTTATCAAATGAAGGGCTGAAGCAATCTCTTCGGGCCTAAGGATATTCTCCCAACCAGTAAACGGGGTCTGGTCCAGAATAGAGATACCAAGAAGATCAGAGAACTCTTCTAAGGTGGGAACCAACTGGTAGTCCTGAAAAGTAAAGCAATGGTACAGTGGATCATAGAACTGGACCAGGACACTCATCATCTGCTCGTCCAATTTGGAGGTAACCAAACTGAGAAGATACCCATGTCTTCTGATGAAGGAGGTAGTATCAGGCATCTTTGCAACCAATTCTTTAAGCATGGTGGGAACCTGGACAAAGTTGATCCGGATGGTATTCCTACGCATGGGCATCATGACCTACAAAACAGAACAAAGATGAATCTCACCTGTCTTTGAAATAGGTTAGTCCAATGCAAGATGCATGCAATGTTATGATGTCATGATGTCATGATAGAAAGCACATCACAAGTATCCATAAATAGCAAACATGGTAAAGGCACACAAGTCACACAGAGAGCCCTTAGATTTCAGGATGGCAATGAGCTTAGGTACTACCCTCTTTCAGTTCAGTTGGTTTAAACCTGTCCTAAATATAGTAACCGGGTTCTAGAGGATCTCAATATCACTGACTACCCTCAATCGGTCATAATTCCAATTTAGCAAACTTTTCTTGCAGCCGGAATCATCGCGAGAGTTTAGTCTCAATGAGTGTAGCATACTGCTACTGTTCTATGGCCAAGTTGGTCAATTTAAAGGTTCTAAGGTCAGTTGGTGCTTAATGACCCCTTAGCAGACTCATATTCTCCTTGTTGCGCCACAAGGGATATCGATACATACTAAAGTGCCACACCAACGTAGCTACTGCTTCAACCGTATCGGTCTACATGGTACAATTCCCTCACAGTTTATTGCTACTTACCTAAAGGGTATCCCCCAGATCCGGGTTAGGATCTATAGTAACTCCGATTCAAACCCACAAAGATAAAGCATACAAATCAAGCAATTGAAAACATTATGATGAACTATTCCTAAGGTACACCCCACTTATAAGAATATTCCCCAGCAGAGTCGCCAGTTCTATGATACGGTGGAAAAGAACTGACTATTTTTTGGAATGCTGGTTTGCGTTTTGCGTTTGTTTTTACAAAATGTCGCAGTAAGCAAGAGTCGCCACCGTCTTTTATTTTATCCAACAAGGAAAGGAAAAAAGCACAGAAAATTCCTTTTTCGAGATGTTTCTCGGGTCTGGGGGGTAGATTATAGAAAGGGAAGGTGTTAGCACCCTTTCTATCCGTGGTTATCCACGGGCTCTTAGGTACTTGCTCAAATTGTTTTCAAAATTGCTTTTCTTTGTGTTTGTGGGCTTGAAAAGAGTTTTTGTTTTGAAAAGGAGTGTAAGTGCGAAAAGTTTTTGTTTTGTTTTGAAAGAGAAAGTACTTAAGAACCATCTACCTACTCGAAAAAAAAAAGAATTGTTCTATGTGTTGTACCCCAAAATTTGCCCTCCCATATTTCTCAAAATATTTCAAGAAAAATTCACAAGTCCAACCCGGCACGTCATATTCAGGTATTCTTTCGCCAAGATATCTCTGATAACGTATTCTCAAATTCAGGTTCGGCTCAAGAGTCAATTCTTTAAAGAAGGTATCCGAATGTGTGAGTTTTCTCGAAGAAATATGGTGAAAAAGTGTGCTGAAAGTGCAGTTTTTACGCGCTAAAAAATTCATAACTTGAAGATCGTGGCTCGTTTTGAACCCATTCCGGTGGCCAAAATTCCGTCTTGACATTATCTACATTTTCATCTCTCATGGCTGGAAGTCAATTTCGATCAGAAGGTCTTCAAAAATGTGGATTTATCAAGTATTTTCATACAGAAAATTTGTGACAGAAGTTTATTTGCGTCATGTTCAGAAAATCATAACTTGGTCCATTTTCATCGTATCGAGCTGGTTATGGTGCTAAAATTTCACAAATTGAGTTGGCTACATTTTCACAGAAGGTATTGAGTTCAAACGGTATTCAAAAGGCCTTCGTTTTTTGCTCAGAGTGCGTGATATGCTGAAAATCCTGAATGCTGAATATTATTTCATCTGAGCCGAAACTTCGAAAATTCATAACTCGGTCAATTTTTATCGGATTGGACTCATATTTTTACACAAGGTCATTGACTCATAGATCTACAACTTTGCTTCAAAAGTCGAGACCAAATTATGCACCGATCAATACCAGTTTTTTACTGAAGAACGTGTCAGAGTCGACACTGGAGCCCAAAATAAGTTTGTCTGAGCTGAAACTTCAAAAATTCATAACTAATTCACCATTTATCCGATTGAGCCGATTTTCGGACAGGAGTTAGTTATCGATGTCGGCTACATTTTGTTTTCACATTTCAACTTCAAAAATTGCACTTAAGTCCTTGCGATTTAGCCTGGAAAGTGACGAACTCAAGTGGACATTGGAGGCCCAATTGCACATTCAAAACCCATTTTCTTTACCCTAATTTCCATTATATAATCACTTTCTTTTCACACAAACCAGAGAGGAGAAAAAAGAGAAAAAAAACCTGGCCACAACATTGTCAGAATATCAAATTCTTTCAAGAACCCTAAAACCTTGAAATCCTTATTACAAATCCCTCTCTCACTACAAACAAGCCATCACAGTTACAAACCAACACCTCACTACTTCTTCAGTAAGGGTAAGGTTGGCTTGATCTCCATGATCAAAAGGGCATAAAAGCATTCATGTCACTACTTTTCCAGTAAGGGTAAGATTGATTTGATCTCCATGATCAAAAGAGTATAATCATTCATACATGCCATATTGTGCCTAAACATTAAATTTCTTCATATATTGGCTTTATTTGTATTTTATGATTTTATTTAATGTGTTCATGAGATTCAACACTGCAGATTTAGACAGGATCCCATGCAGGTTCATTAAAGAACGTTGAGGCTAAAATACAAATGGCCAAAAGCCAAAAGCCAAATGGCCAAAAGCCAAAAGCCAAAAGCCAAAGGCCAAAAGCCAAATGGCCAAAAGAACAACTTATGCATGACACCAATACATGGCGAGACAGACATCCTGAGAAGATTAAGGAACGTTGAGGCTAGAACACAAATGGTCAACAGCCAGAATACAAATGGCCATGAAACCCAATCCAATGGCCAAAGAATGCAGACCACGGTACTCAGGAGTCAATGAACACGCACGTGATGCCAGAAAGTCAAACAAGGCTTTTTGTCTAATGGGCCAGAATACTTCAAAAAAACCTCCCCTTGGGCCTGAAACCCCCCTTGGTTTGCATCCTTTTTAATTTTATTTTCTTTTCTTTTATAATTCTTTTTTAATTGTTTTAATTGTTTTTTTTCACCATAAAATAATTTTCTATAATAAAAACAGAAAAATCAAAAATATAAATATATTTAATTATTATTAATTTCATCACTAACCTATTTTTTTTAAATAAACTCTAACAATTAACTTAGTTTAATTTAGGTTTTTAAACTTTAATCTTTTTCTTAATAAGTAAAAAGTATCTAGAATTAGGTTTTTTTTTATATATTCATCTTTTTCTTAAATAAATTATTAATCATCATTATTTATCATTATTATTAATTATCATTAATTTTGTAAATAAACATGTAAATAAATTAATTAACTAGTAAGTTAGGTTAACTTTAATATTTTCATTAATAATTAAAATAATCTAGATTTAGGGTTTCCTTTTAATTCTTTTTCTTTATTTTTCATAAATACAAAAAACACTAAAACACTTTCTTTTCTTTAATTAAATAATTAATTGGACTTTAATTTAATTTAATTTCATGCAAAGGGTCAAAACCCTCGGACGTCCTAATTTTAATTCTTTTCACGCATTATTTCTTTCGATCATTATGTAACTGTTTCTCAGATGTAATAGTAATTAGGTTTATCTTTCCGTCTTTACTTTCCGCATCTTTATCAAAAACGGGTCTTTGTAATTTAGCGATGTATAGCCCTGCGTCTTGTAATAGCGTAGGATTTTACTTTCCGCATTTAAATTTCCGCACTTTTAAAAACGTTAAACTTTGCATGAAAGAATGTATGGCCTAAATTAAAAACAAGCGTAGATCACCATGATACATGTACAAGATAAAACATAACTGAAAATAACACACAAATTCACACACCACTCTTAGGGTACGCCTCACTGTTGCCTTGCCCTCGAAACGTGGTCGTCGAGTATAGGACATTTTAGTAAGTCCTTATGTCCATGACATGATCCAGTTGCCTCGAAACGGTTGCCTCGGAATTAAAAAGGATCAATGGCATAAGGGTAGCTTCTAAGGTGTCCTACTGTTGCTCTGGTGACCACACTGTCCCTAAACTCGAATTGACCCGAACACCTCCAACGGTGGTGCTACCTACCTCTCAATGGTGGGATGGCACTACCTTAAGGACATTTACACAGCCTAATTCCTTAGGGTAGGTAGATGACTCGTAGATACTTGCTCTATTCAAAAATAAATCAAAACTCTTTTCACACCGACACTTTCAAAAAGCTTTCAAAACAATTTTTTCAAACACTCTTGAGGACTGATACAAGAGTCGATCTGAAATCTTTAAAAGAAACTTTTCAAAACCCACAAACACTTGAAAAGCAAATAATTTTTGAAAACATAGTGAGCAAGTACCTAAGAGCCCATGGATAACCATGGATAGAAAGGGTGCTAACACCTTCCCTTTCTATAATCTACCTCCCGAACCGAGAAACATCTCGAAAAGGAATTTTACTGTGCTTTTGTCCTTTCCTTGTTGGAGAAAATAAAAGACGGTGGCGAATCTTGCTTACCGCGACATTTTGCGAACCAGCATTCCAAAACAGTCAGTTCAATTTCCACCGATCACAGAACTGGCGACTCTGCTGGGGAATTTATAAAGTGAGGTGTACCTTAGGATAGCTCATACTTATGTTTTCAATTGCCTGATTTGTGTGCTTTAATATTGTGGGCCTGTCTTGGGAGTTCTATAGATCCTAACCCGGATCTGGGGGATACCTTCTTAGAAAGTAGCAACGAGACTGTGAGGGAACTGTGCGGGGTATACCGACATGGTTGAAGCAGTCTGCTACGTTGATGTGGCACTTTGGTGTGTACCGGTAACCCTTGAGTTCAGTCAAGGAGAGTACGGGGCCGCCACGTGGTGTCGTGAAGCATCAACTGACCTTAGGAACCTTAATTGAACCATCTTGGCCTCTTTAGGGTAGTGAGATAACTGACTTTGGTGCAGTCCGAGGTTGGTTGATACTCGATACTACACTCAATTGAGGGTTGTTTTCTTGGAATATTTCGGTCGCCAGTTCAGTGGCTAAATCGAAACGATGAACAATGAAAGCAATCCAATGATATTGGGACCCTTAGAACCCGGTTACTTTGATAGGACAGGTTTGAGCCCACCAACTTCACGAGGGTAATACCCAGACCCCATGCTGGCCTAAACTCCAAGGGCTGTGGTGTGACTTGTGTGATTTCATACTTGACTACTTGCATGCTTGTTATCTGAAACTTGAGTTTCTTGCAGGTTTTGTTTATAGTCCTTAATTGGGACTCATAATAGGATTTGCCTACATTACCCCATGCATAGCATAACATCATACCATTTCATACATCCCGCATAAGGACTAATCCGTTTCAAGGATCTCAAGGGCTTGTGATGCAGGTCATGATGAATCAGAATGTCTAGCAAGGGGCAAAGGGGATTTATTTTCCTCTGGCCAGGTTGATGATCTGAGTCAGAGGCTATGACCCACTTGAAATGGTGAGCCTTGACTCTTGAAGAAGGTTCCCTTAACCAAGGTTGTTTGGAAATCAAAACCAGACATGATGACTAAAGTCAGGGGCTATGACCCACTGGATATGGTGAGCCTTTGACCCTTGAAGAAGGACTCTCTACAACACGAAGTTACTTCAATCAAGATACCAGATTCTAATTTTAACAAATTTTCTTGTTTACCCCGCGAGATCCTTGAAAACATCGCATGCATACATACACATCATTGCATAACAGGTACCCTTTTTTCTACAGGTTGCTTACCTTCTTTGCTGTTTATTTCAGCAGTCTCATCATGAATTCGGAAACATCTACTGAGCAATCCATCAAGGCCCTCCAGGCTCAGAACACCCAGTTCCAAGAGTTGATCATGAGTTTGGCCCAGGGGCAACAAGATCTGAAGACCCTGCTTTTGAAAAAGAAGAAGAAGAGGACGGTGCTGTTCAACCCTAGACACAAATCTGGGAATGGATCACGAAATGAAGTTGAGCAGACCACCCCATCTGTTGGGAAAGACAGTCCCCAAGAAAGGGAGGTTCCTAGTCCAGTGGTCTCCGACAACGAGACCGATTACAATGATGAGTAGTACCCTCCAGCTGAGGACATGTATAAACAGTTGGGAGACCGGCTAAGTGCCATGGAGATACAAAAAGTGCCCGACCTGGACTTCGAGGATCTAGGTCTATCTTATGGGGTAGTAATCCCGCACAAATTCAAGGCACCTGCCTTTGCAAAGTACGACGGGGCATCCTGTCCTAAGCTGCATCTCAGGTCTTACACAAGGAGGATCCAGCCCTACACGGCTGATAAGAATTTATGGATTCACTTCTTCCAGGATAGTCTGTCTGGAACCCAACTCGACTGGTTCTATCAACTGAATGGAGCTAACATCCGCAGTTGGGAGGATTTGGCCACTGCATTCTACAAGCAGTACCAGTACAATGCCGACCTTGCTCCCACGCGCACTCAGCTTCAGGGAATGTCTATGGGTGCAGGTGAAGGTTTTAAAGAATATGCTCAAAAATGGAGGGACCTTGCTGGAAGGGTACAACCACCTCTGACTGACCGCGAGCTCGTCGACATGTTCTTGGGGACCCTGTCTGGTCCATTCTTCAACCACCTGATTGGGAACTCTGCTGCTGGGTTTACAGATCTGATCTTGACCGGGGAAAGAATAGAAGCTGGCATCAAGTCGGGGAAAATACATAATGGTGACTCCTCAAACATTGAGAGGAAACCATCCAAGAGAGAATCTAGTGCTGTCAACGCGGTAACTATTGCAAAGCCGGCCGGTGCTCCTCAGCGTCACAATCAACAAAGGGAAGAGAGACCTAAAAGGCAATTTACTCCCCTCGGCATGACCTTGTCATAGATATTGCCACAGCTGCTGGAAACCAAGTTGGTAACTCTCATGGACCCTCCAAAGAATCCTAACAGGACACCTTCAAGGTACAACCCAAATGTTCGCTGCGCCTATCATTCTGACAGCCTAGGGCATGCTACAGATGATTGTTGGACTTTGAGAAATAAGGTCCAGGATCTGATTGACGCAAAGGAAGTCCAGCTCGACTCTCCAGAGACTCCCAATGTGACCACTGCTCCCCTGCCCAAACATGGCTAGGATTGGAAACTTTTGTTCATTTGAATGTTCAGATTGTAATTTTCTTTGATTGTTCAAACATTTTATTTCATGTCAAACTTGGTTATTTCATTAATGCATTACACATGTCTGTTTTGAAGTAATTATTTCGTATTCACTATATGCAAACTGTTTTCATATTTTTGTGATGTTCAAACTCTCAATTGATAATTCTAAGCCTCTTGAGGGAGGATGACGAAAGCGATACCACGATCTCTACAGTATGCTTTTGAACAAACCCCGCTGATGAGGTACATGCATTGTTTCAATTCCTAAACACTGGAGTTATAAGGAAGATAATCCCTCGTCAACCCCTTTGAGTCAAAGAAGTAGGAGTTTTTCTTTTCGAAATTTAAAACCCTTAATCATAACCTGGGGCAGGGTAGTTCTCTCAGTTAATCCAAGTGCATAACGAATGACACCAAAGAGGTCCTTACAAAACAAAGAAAGACAATGATGGTTCCGAACAATCATAAAGACAGGCAGTCATTATATCTCAAAAATAAAAACCCAATAAGTCAAAACCTATGAAGGAGACTTACAAAACTGGGGCATCCCGCTGACTGTAATCACAAAAGAAACAGTTTAGGCAAAATTTAGGGATAGCGAAATCAAAAAGAAAGAGGTCATACAAACCCTCAATAACAAAAAGGAATGACTGCCTATTCAAAATAAACTGTCAACATCCGAACCATCACGGGAATATCAGGACAAAAACTCAGATAAGGTCTAACGCACGATCAGCTGAGTTTAGGATTGAAGAACATCACGAAGAGCGGGTGGGTACAAATAAAATTTGAGCCTTTATCCTTTGTTTCTTAAACCGTGAACCAGACCACGTTATAACCCTTAAAAGTCCTAGATGAAGCACGGGTTAGTTCGAAAGCATACTGTTACGAAAGGTATCCTGACTCCTTAAGGCTTGCGGTAAAATAACGAGTTTGACATCACAGTTTACAAAAGAACTCACTTGTTTTATTAAAAAAAAACTGCATTTTCAAAAATTTCGAAACAGACATAAGCTTTGCATTTTTAACATAACTTTGTTTGCATACGACTTTTTGTTTGAACAGCATAGAAACTCGCACGAAGAATATCGGATGAACAAAAGCACTCCCAAACAAGGGGCATGACATGATCATTGTCCGTCATCTGGGGCAGTTAAGTCAAGATTCAGAGAATCTCTCAAATACCAAATAGCCTGGGGCAAATCTCCGTCTAAGTCACTTGGGGCATTGGATGATCAAACGAAGACCTTCTGGTGGCATGGCAACACAACAACAGGGGCACCTCCCTACACTCTGAGAGCGTGGACATAGTCGAAAAATACTGCGCATAATCAAAGACCCGCTAGGTTGACACACCTAGGCAAAAATAAGGGATGAAATGAAAAAATCTGTACACCCGGCAAGTCGAAAACCTGAAAAGGCGGCTTGGGCAAAAATGGGTATCCCGGTGGACTGAAAACCCGAAAGGGCGGTCCAGGAAAAAATTAGGGATCAAAGCGCACGACTATGTCCCGGTATCTCGTCACTTGCCTACCAGAAGAAGATTTGTCAAACGACAGTCATCAAACACCTTCACAGGTACCTTCTTCTCCAACAGAAACTGGGGCAATAATGAGTTGTCCAAATGATCTGGTTGCCCTGTCCACCGAAGTGCCAAGGTAAGTTCAGCTGAAGAATACGACCAAGATACCTCCACTCCCTGCAGAGCGAACGCGTCTCCCCGGTTTTATTCAAAGGTTATTTCTCCACCAGAGCTTATAACTGGATTATCCTCAGCTAAAAGCCACGGAAAGATCGTCCTCGGCAAAGTTCTTCTTATTCCCCAGTGGAGTTCATCAAAACTTCCAACAGAGCACAACAACGGTATCCCCGGCGGAGTTATCCTCATCAACCTCAGCAAAGTACCTCTCTTTCCCCACAGAGTTACCTCCCCGCAGAGTAATCTATTCGCCAAGTTTATTCCCCAACGGAGTCATCTTCTCCTACCAGTATTCTTGCAATCATCATCCCCAACGGAAACGAAGAATCTCACTCTTCAACATCAGCCCAGGATTTGACTTCCCGGCATCCGTCAAGGATCTATTTTCCCAGACGAAGATACATTCATAAACATCACATTGATATACATCAAGATACATGCATATACGCATCATATCATACAATCTCATGTGTTGAGAGCATCATTGCTTGATTTATATCATGCATTACATATGACTGACCTTTACCTTTCAGGAAGGATACAGTTAAATGATCAGCTATGTAGACGAATACAGTCAAAAGAGACCAACCCAGTCAAAGAATACAAATCCAGTTAAATCAATGCCTAAAGATTTCTCTGATACAACTCGTCGTTATAGACACTCGTCGTTATAGACACTCGTCGTTATAGACACTCGTCGTCATAGACACTCGTCGTTATAGACACTCGTCGTCATAGACACTCGTCGTTATAGACACTCGTCGTTATAGACACTCGTCGTTATAGACACTCGTCGTCATAGACACTCGTCGTCATAGACACTTGTTGTTATAGACACTCGTCGTCATAGACACTCGTCGTTATAGACACTCGTCGTCATAGACACTCGTCGTCATAGACACTCGTCGTTATAGACACTCGTCGTCATAGACACTCGTCGTTATAGACACTCGTCGTTATAGACACTCGTCGTTATAGACACTCGTCGTTATAGACACTCGTCGTTATAGACACTCGTCGTTATAGACACTCGTCGTTATAGACACTCGTCGTTATAGACACTCGTCGTTATAGACACTCATTGTTATAGACACTCGTCGTTATAGACACTCGTTATTATAGACACTCGCCGTTATAGACACCCGTCGTTATAGACACTCACCGTTATAGACACTCGTCGTTATAGACACTCGTCGTTATAGACACTCGTCGTCATAGACACTTGTCGTTATAGACACTCGTCATTACATACACTCGTCGTTATAGACACTCGTCGTTATAGACACCCGTCGTTAAAGACCACCCGTCCATGGAAATAACCTGTCAGTAGAGACAACTCACCAACCTTTCTACATTACCAGACTCGATTCCTGTATCTCGCCAGGGCACGTCTGAAGAGTTCGAAGATCCATTTCCTGTATCTTGCCAGGGTGTATCTGTTGACGACTATATTCTCCGGACTCGATTCCTGTATCTTGCCAGGGCACGTCTGAAGAGTTCGAAGATCCGATTCTTGTATCTTGCCAGGGTGTATCTGTTGATGACTAACATTACCAGACTCGATTCCTGTATCTTGCCAGGGCACGTCTGAAGAGTTCGAAGATCCGATTCCTGTATCTTGGCAGGGTGTATCTGTTGACGACTAACATTACCAGACTCGATTCCTGTATCCGGTCAGGGCACGTCTGAAGAGTTCGAAGATTCGATTCCTGTATCTCGCCAGGGTGTATCTGTTGACGACTAATATTCTCCGGACTCGATTCCTGTATCCTGCCAGGGCACGTCTGAAGAGTTTAAAGATTCGATTCCTGTATCCAGCCAGGGCACATCTACGTAAAGAGTTTGAAGATCAACTCCTGTAATAGGCCAGGTAATTATTTTTCTTTCTCAGGTACGCAAGTTCTCGCTAAGGAATCTCTTACGCGATCGACACCTAGGTGGCGTCTATAAGCCCATTCCCGACAAGGTACTATCATACTTCCAGATGGCATCTATAAGCCCATCTCCACATACCTACAGTCTCCAAATGGCATCTGTAAGCCCATTCCCTGCATCACACTGCTGACATTCTACTATGTGAGTGCAAATTTCTGGACACTCTAGTGTTCAATCATCTTCCACCTTCAGATTACGAAAGGCACGCCAGCCAATCTACATCCTCAGGTCTAAGAAGATTGAACAGGGGCAACTGTTGTACCCCAAAATTTGCCCTCCCATATTTCTCAAAATATTTCAAGAAAAACTCACAAGTCCAACCCGGCGCGTCATATTCAGGTATTCTTTCGCCAAGATATCTCTGATAACGTATTCTCAAATTCAGGTTCGGCTCAAGAGTCAATTCTTTAAAGAAGGTATCCGAATGTGTGAGTTTTCTCGAAGAAATATGGTGAAAAAGTGTGCTGAAACTGCAGTTTTTACGCGCTAAAAAATTCATAACTTGAAGATCGTGGCTCGTTTTGAACCCGTTCCGGTGGCCAAAATTTCGTCTTGACATTATCTACGTTTTCATCTCTCATGGCTGGAAGCCAATTTCGATCAGAAGGTCTTCAAAAATGTGGATTTATCAAGTATTTTCATACAGAAAATTTGTGACAGAAGTTTATTTGCGTCATGTTCAGAAAATCATAACTTGGTCGATTTTCATCGTATCGAGCTGGTTCTGGTGCTAAAATTTCACAAATTGAGTTGGCTACATTTTCACAGAAGGTATTGAGTTCAAACGGTATTCAAAAGGCCTTCGTTTTTTGCTCAGAGTGCGTGATACGCTGAAAATCCTGAATGCTGAATATTATTTCATCTGAGCCGAAACTTCAAAAATTCATAACTCGGTCAATTTTTATCGGATTGGACTCATATTTTTACACAAGGTCACTGACTCATAGATCTACAACTTTGCTTCAAAAGTCGAGACCAAATTATGCACCGATCAATACCAGTTTTTTACTGAAGAACGTGTCAGAGTAGACACTGGGGCCCAAAATAAGTTTGTCATAGCTGAAACTTCAAAAATTCATAACTAATTCACCGTTTATCCGATTGAGTCGATTTTCGGACAGGAGTTAGTTATCGATGTCGGCTACATTTTGTTTTCACATTTCAAATTTAAAAATTGCACTTAAGTCCCTGCGATTTAGCCTGGAAAGTGACGAACTCAAGTGAACATTGGAGGCCCAATTGCACATTCAAAGCCCATTTTCTTTACCCTAATTTCCATTATATAATCACCTTCTTTTCACAAAAACCAGAGAGGAGAAAAAAGAAAAAAAAATCTGGCCACAACATTGTCAGAATATCAAATTCTTTCAAGAATCCTAAAACCTTGAAATCCTTATTACAAATCCCTCTCTCACTACAAACAAGCCATCACAGTTACAAACCAACACCTCACTACTTCTTCAGTAAGGGTAAGGCTGGCTTGATCTCCATGATCAAAAGGGCATAAAAGCATTCATGTCACTACTTTTCCAGTAAGGGTAAGATTGATTTGATCTCCATGATCAAAAGGGTATAATCATTCATACATGCCATATTGTGCCTAAACATTAAATTTCTTCATATATTGGCTTTATTTGCATTTTATGATTTTATTTAAATTGTTCATGAGATTCAACACTGCAGATTTAGACAGGATCTCATGCAGGTTCATTAAAGAACGTTGAGGCCAAAATACAAATGGCCAAAAGCCAAAAGCCAGATGACCAAAAGCCAAAAGCCAAAAGCCAAAGGCCAAAAGGCCAAAAGAACAACTTATGCATGACACCAATACATGGCGAGACAGACATCCTGAGAAGATTAAGGAACGTTGAGGCTAGAACACAAATGGCCAACAGCCAGAATACAAATGGCCATGAAACCCAATCCAATGGCCAAAGAATGCAGACCACGGTACTCAGAAGTCAATGAACACGCACGTGATGCCAGAAAGTCAAACAAGGCTTTTTGTCTAATGGTCCAGAATACTTCAAAAAAACCTCTTCTTGGGCCTGAAACCCCCCTTGGTTTTCTTTTCTAATTCTTTTTTAATTGTTTTAATTGTTTTTTTTTCACCATAAAATAATTTTCTATAATAAAAACAGAAAAATCAAAAATATAAATATATTTAATTATTATTAATTTCATCACTAACCTATTTTTTTAAAATAAACTCTAACAATTAACTTAGTTTAATTTAGGTTTTTAAACTTTAATCTTTTTCTTAATAAGTAAAAAGTATCTAGAATTAGGTTTTTTTTGACATATTCATCTTTTTCTTAAATAAATTATTAATCATCATTATTTATCATTATTATTAATTATCATTAATTTTGTAAATAAACATGTAAATAAATTAATTAACTAGTAAGTTAGGTTAACTTTAATATTTTCATTAATAATTAAAAGAATCTAGATTTAGGGTTTCCTTTTAATTCTTTTTCTTTATTTTTCATAAATACAAAAAACACTAAAACACTTTCTTTTCTTTAATTAAATAATTAATTGGACTTTAATTTAATTTAATTTCATGCAAAGGGTCAAAACCCTCGGACGTCCTAATTTTAATTCTTTTCACGCATTATTTCTTTCGATCATTATGTAACTGTTTCTCAGATGTAATAGTAATTAGGTTTATCTTTCCGTCTTTACTTTCCGCATCTTTATCAAAAACGGGTCTTTGTAATTTAGCGATGTATAGCCCCGTGCCTTGTAATAGCGTAGGATTTTACTTTCCGCATTTAAATTTCCGCACTTTTAAAACCGTTAAACTTTGCATGAAAGAATGTATGGCCTAAATTAAAAACAAGCTTAGATCACCATGATACATGTACAAGATAAAACATAACTGAAAATAACACACAAATTCACACACCACTCTTAGGGTACGCCTCACTATTGCCTTGCCCTCGAAACGTGGTCGTCGAGTATAGGACGTTTTAGTAAGTCCTTATGTCCATGACATGATCCAGTTGCCTCGAAACGGTTGCCTCGGAATTAAAAAGGATCAATGGCATAAGGGTAGCTTCTAAGGTGTCCTACTGTTGCTCTGGTGACCACACTGTCCCTAAACTCGAATTGACCCGAACACCTCCAACGGTGGTGCTACCTACCTCTCAATGGTGGGATGGCACTACCTTAAGGACATTTACACAGCCTAATTCCTTAGGGTAGGTAGATGACTCGTAGATACTTGCTCTATTAAAAAACAAATCAAAACTCTTTTCACACCGACACTTTCAAAAAGCTTTCAAAACAATTTTTTCAAACACTCTTGAGGACTGATACAAGAGTCGATCTGAAATCTTTAAACGAAACTTTTCAAAACCCACAAACACTTGAAAAGCAAACAATTTTTGAAAACATAGTGAGCAAGTACCTAAGAGCCCATGGATAACCATGGATAGAAAGGGTGCTAACACCTTCCCTTTCTATAATCTACCTCCCGAACCGAGAAACATCTTGAAAAGGAATTTTGCTGTGCTTTTGTCCTTTCCTTGTTGGAGAAAATAAAAGACGGTGGCGACTCTTGCTTACCGCGACATTTCGCGAACCAGCATTCCAAAACAGTCAGTTCTATTTCCACCGATCACACTATGCTATCTTCCTTTAAACAATGCTATCCCACTATTGATGAGTAGGTAGCACCATCGTTGGAGTTTTAAGGGTCAATTCGATTAAGGGACGTGCGGTCACTAAAGCAATGTTAGGACGCCTTAGCGGTAACCCTAATGTCTTAGATCATTTTTCCGAGGCAACCGTTTCGAGGCAACTATGATCTTTGGACAAGAGGGCGACCTCTAAAACTTCCTATACTCAATGACCACGTATAAAGGCAACCAAGTGAGGTGTACCCTAAGAGTGCGCATGTGCGAGTGTGTTATTTTCAGTTAATTTCATCTTTGTACATGTTAATGGTTATCTATGTTGATTTTAAGTTAAACATTCGATCTTGTCATGCATTCCCTATTATCAAACATCTAACAGTTTATACGTTGCGGAAATTAAATTGCGGAATTTTAAACTAACTATTACAAGGCGTCGGGTATTTACATCGCCAAAAGCAACCCTTGAAATTAAAATGCGGAAAATAAATAAAGCGATAAAATAGTAACGTCCTATTAAACTATTACATCCCAGGAAACAAATACAATATTGAAATAAAATAGATCGTGTGCGGGAAATTAAATCGGGCGCAAGTTTTTAGGGTTTTTACCCTTTAATTAAAGAAAAGATTTTTGGTTATTTTGAATTTATGGAAGAAATTAAATTAAGTTAAACAAATTAATTAATTAATAAAAATGATATTTTTGGATTTTTGATGTTTAAAGAGATAAAAATAATTTGATCAATGTTAATAAAACCTAATTGTCTAAATTGATTTTAATTATTACAAAAAGATATCAAAGTTATTCCTAATTAAAACTAAATTAATTAAATTAATATTTATTAACAAAAATAAAATACTGAAAATTAATTTAGTAAACAAAATATTTTTTGGTTTTTAATTTAATTTTATTAAGAAAAAGATTTAATTGGTTAGTTAATATAAAATCATAATAATAAATAATTAAAAGAAATAAATAATAAAAAAGAGAAAAGGTTAGGAGGTTATGGGCCTGAAAGGAGGTTTATTCAGCAATTTGATGGCCCAATTGTGCAGGCCTGTGTTGACCTTCCTGATTCCAGCGTGGCACTTTGACTAGGGCATATGGTGGACATCACATCTGGACCACCAGATCTGGCCTGGGGCCATCTGGCAAGCATTTGAGTGAGGCTGTATGATAAGCCACGCGCTTGAGTTCACACTAAATAACCTGTAGAAAAATAAGAACAAATGCATGGGGGACCTGGGATTTAAACCCAGGTCCTGTAAGTCATTGCACACGCTCCACTACCACTCAACCATTATGCGTTAAATGTTAATGTATTGAATAATAATAATATTAATAATATGGGAAACAACATTAATATGCAAGAATTAAAACAAAAATGCGCGAATATTTAAACGGAGCAACCAGATGGGGACACGTTGTCGTCCCTGTCCTCAGGTTTGCACAGAAATTACCTGCGGATTTAAATCTGCAGCTAAAGGCGTGGGTCAATTCAAAAATCCATCTCAGGCCATATAAACTCCATCCAAGGCCATGGTTGTGCTTGTCTTTCTCCTCCGGTCATGCCCATGGCCATTAACAGGTCTAATTTTACCTGTAACAGAAACCCCTAAAAAAAACCTAGGAAACCCTACAATGGTGTTTTGCGTTATAGAGCAGATAAATATAATCAAATAATATGGAAAGCTTGGAAATTGTCTAGTGATTGCAAATATGACATTAGTTTCTTGTAATGATGCATAGATTTTGAAACACGAAATCAAATTCAGAGGGAGGTCGCGTATCACTTACAATGCGTTTGAGAGAGTGTGAGAGCTTGCTTTTGATTGCAGGAGGTTCAGTGATTGTCCAGCAATGGATTAGTGTTGAGCTTTGCCTTTGAATTTGCCTCTAAGAACGATTTCAGTTTCACACTTTTTCACCTTTTTTCAAGTTTTGCTTTTAATGATTCTGCAGCCTCTAGGTCCCGATCTCGTGTGCTTTTGCTTGTATAAGTAATAAGCAATGCATTAGGTCAACAAATGTGGGTTGAATCCTTCCAAAGCAATGCCTTGAGATGGGATTTGATCCTCCATTGAAAGCTTTCAAATTTTGCCAAAAATCCAATCTTTTTGCACATGGAATGATTGATACGAATTTGATCATGACATTGATGATGATTAGGTCCTGAAAATAGAAAAAGATCTCATGTAATCAAGTTTTGGGATTTTATTTGATTTAAATTGATTTAAAATGAAATAATTCAATAAAAAATCAAATAAAATAGAAAAATTGATAAATGGACACAAGGATGAAGCTAGGACACTTGTGTAGTGTGGCAAGATCAAATCAAGTGGAAAAGAATGGGCCCATTTGACAAAATTTGAATTTTTGGGGATAGTTGACTTTTGGCAATTTTGCAAAAATGCCCAACTTCAACAATGCACAACTCCTTAAATTTTAAACTTTTGGAGGTGTTCTTGGACTTTTTATAAATATTGATATGTCCTCTAACCAACCCTTTTGGTCTCATCTCATTTTGATATTCCATGCTCAAGTTATAAGCTTTGGCAAAAAAGGTGTTTTTGTTGACTTTCAAAAATGACCTATAATGTCCAAATTTATAAATTTTTGTGAGTGCATTTTCTGATCTTGGGGTATGAAGATGTATTGTAGGAAATTGCATCCTCTTCAAAATGATCTATGGATGGGTCATTTCTCATAAAGTATGAGAAAGTTAAGCTTGGTCAAAATTGAGTTGACTTTTCCTAAAAAACCCTAATTTAGCAACTTTTGAGTCTTGAGAATTTTGAGCAATCCTTGATGAATCATGATCAACCCTTGATAAAATGATGAAATATCCTTCAAAATGAGAATGTTGATAAAAAATATTGAAGTTTGACTGTATTTGGGTCACAGTTGACTTTTGCCATAGCACAGTCGATTTTTGGACCCTTTGAGCAATTGACTGAGCAAACTTCCTCTACGAGGCTTGAAATTTGACATGGATGACCTTGAGAACATATTAGGACATTAGGGAGAATTTTATGTCATTTAGACACAAGGATATTGATGCAACACAAAACCCTAATTTGGGGTTGACTGCCTTAGGAGATGATTTGTCTGACCCACTCTTGAGCAAACTTGAGCCACTTGGAGATTCTTCTTACAATGTTTTGAGAAATATGAGAGGGTAAATTTTGGGGTGCAACACTATCATACCCAAAATTTGTCCTACCTTTTACTTTTGTCTGGCTTAGACTTCACATTTCATCTACATCATCTTCACTAGTTCCTTTGCATATCATGCTTTTTATTGAATAAAGACACCCGAGGTCCAAGAGTTCAGTGGTTGTGCAATATTAAAGTTTCACAGTTTTTTAAGGTGTATATATTCAATAAAGTCTATTTATTTCTGGTTCTTCTAGTTCTTCAAGCACTGAAGTGTGAATTAGGGTTTGAGAGGTTTTCTCAAGTTACTTCAAGAGCAGTGGTTTTAGTTCTTCAAACTGAGGCTTAGTGGATTAGGGTTTTTGGTTTGAGCTTTTAATGTTCATCCTTTGAATGTCAGGGAAACTAGGATTTTTGCTTCAAGGTCGCATTTAGCTTTATCTCCTTCTACAAGTCAATTGCTTATCAAGAGGTTTAAGGGGTGAAACAAAGGAATTATTCTCGTATGGGTTAAAGTTTTCTTTGAGGAGTTTCTTGAGGGACTAAATTTTGAACTAAGATGGCATCTATCATTTTCAAGGTGGTTTGAATTTTTCGTGAAGATTCAAAATTGAAAGAGAAAGAAAAACATGGATTTGGATTGCAAATTGGAAATACGGGAAATTGGTATTTCATACAATGTCCTTTGGTTCACAAGTTACCAATTCCTTACATCACAAGTTACTATGTTCAAGATTCAAGTCATTTGATTATCTTGCAATTATTTTCTGGGATTCATACCATGATCACTTGAAATCATACAAAGTTGGTTGCAAGCAATTTTTATTCAATTTCATTCATTCAAGTTCCAAACGCCATCATTCAAGTTCAATTTATAGGTTACAATCTTTCATTCCATTACAAATCATTGTATAGAAAATAGCACTACAAATGAAGTATTTCTAAACCTAAAAATTCCTAAGTCCTAAAGTTACTAAAATTCCATTTTTCAAAGCATCAATCTTCATGTTTAAGCCACGGCCTCTTCATCTTTCAACCTCGCTTTGCCTTGCCTTTTCACCTTCCATCAACCCTCACATGAAAAGAAAAACAAACAAGAATTGGTTAGCTCATTGAAATTTAATCAAGAAGTGCCAAGAAATTTCTCTTCTAATCTCATCATTAGGGTTTGTGTTTGGAATCAGAAATTCAAAGGGTGTTTTCAATCATGTGCTAAGCCCAATTCAAAAGTCTCATAAAAATCCGAATTCAAAAGATCAATCATGGGCCATGTTCCAATTGCAAATCAAAAAATGAGTTTTGGTTCACAAAAGGAAAAGAAATTCACAAACAATTTTACTTCAATAACAAAGTCAACAAATAAATATTGCCAACAATTTGCTTTATAGAAAAAACAAAGTCAGAACTGCTATATGTTGCGACTGGTTTTAAATCAGAGCCGTCACTATTAGTTTTTATCCTAGGGAATGGAATCTAACATAAAATCCTAATTCACAGACAGAGGTTCTAGGTTTCGGACTTCTTTAGACGAAAGGAAGGTGTTAGGCACCTTTCATCTACCTTGTTCATAAGGATTTTAGGTTTTAGGTTTAGGTTTAGGGGTAAACAGGGTTTTAAGTTTTTAATAGGGAAACTCGCTACGATTTTTGATCGTATGCCTACGTATCCTCTTATGAGGAATCAGAGTCCCAATTCATAGTTCGTATGAGGTTGGTATTTTTTAGGGGTCACAAACGTACTTCGAATCACTCGCATTTTGACCGGAAGTAGTGATTGCGGAGATTTTGACTAAATGCGTGGTTAGTCAAAATCTGTGTGAAACACTTTTGCAAAAACAATTGATTAGCTTAGTTGATTGCGAAAAATAGTTTGAGATTGGTTAGTATTTTTTAATCGTATTAATTGCAAAAATTCTTGATTAATGCATGATTAAAAAATATTTATAGTAAATAATATAGTAAAATAATATGCATTTTTGATATAAAAATAATTTAAATGATATAATAAATAATATTAATAAAATACTATAGTGAAAAATATTAGTAATAATAATTATGATAATAATAATAATATAAAAGAAAGTAGAATACAAAATATGAATTATAAAAAAAAAAGATAAAAAATGTAATATATATATATGAAATAATAGAAACAAAATAAAATAAATTGATTTGGATCAGGGGGTGTAATTTCTGTTGACAAGTAAAATAAGGGAATGCTGCTAAGTGTTGGTAAGTTGGGCCCAAATATGTTCAGACAGGGGGTGTGTTTTGTTTTATGTTTAGAAATTCAGGCAAGTGGGGAGGTGTTAAACGCGTTGGGCTTAGGCCCATTGCAGCTTTTGGAGGGAGACCGGTTTGATTGTGTAAGACGAGGTGCATGCTAGCTATCGTATGACTTGGTCTGCGGCCGTCAGATTACAATCAAAGGGATAATGATGAGGGAACACGATAAGTGTTGTAGGCGCGGTGCATGCGATTGAGACGGATAACAATTTCTTTGTTTTAACACTTTTATTCATTGTTTGTTTTTGTTACAACAATCACCTTTTGTTCTCTCTCTTCATTCACCCAACCCTTCCCTTCTTCTTCCTACCCTTACTAACCCTAACACCCACCTAAACCGGTGGCGGCTACCACGACCCTACCATCAAAAAACCTAAAACACAAACAATAATAAGGAGCTAAGTATTACCCTTTTCGCGATTGTTCTGACTCTGATTCTTGGACTATTTCGATTTGGGTCTAATCCCTTCTTTCTCTCCTTTTTGCAGATTCTGGTGGCCGATAATGGTGACGGTGATGAGATGTTCGGCGTTGGGGAGGATAGCAACTAGGGTTTCGGATATCAAAACCCCAGTTGCCGGATCGTTCTTCTACAACCCTTTTGGTTCTTCGCGCTACTGTTCGGTATATGCCCTCATATCTTCTTCAAATTTTCTCCCCCAATAATCTTGTTCTCTCTTTTTTTGTAGAATCCTCCCTCCTGCTGTTAATGTATGTTTAGTTATTTATAAAGTGATTTTAGTTCTAGGATTTGTGAGTTTGTTGTTAGAAATTTCATAGATTTAAGAAGATTAGGGATTTGGGATCGTTGTTGATTGATTCTGAAAATATTTGATTAATTTAGTAATAGATTTTATTTACTGTAATTGATTTGATTTGTTGTATAATTTCAGATTTGATTTGTAATGTGAATTTTTATTTTATTTTTATTTAATTTGTTTCTTTCAATTTAGAATTTGATTTAGTGAAATTGATTTTCTGGATTTGATATTAAGGAAGATTAAGATTGGATTTGATTTAGTAATTGTAATTGCTTTGAATTGGAATTGGTATCCATATTTTGTTTTGGAGATTTGATTTAGTTAAAGATTTGATTTCAACAATAATGGTTAATTGGCCAAAACGTGCGCTAATTTTGGTTTGATTTAACATTTGGGCCTTTACCTTGTTATTTTATTATCAGTTCAGTTAAATTAATTTGATTCAGCTACATTGTATTTTTTTACAGCAAAAAAAAAATTCTTTAACATTGTTGGGTTCAATTGACCTCTAACCCAATATTAATTATTTAACTAAAAACTTTTAATAAGTCTTCGAAGTCTTCGATAGAGACAGAAGAATGATAGGAATGATGAATGGTCAAACTTTGATAATAAAGTGTAATCTAACAATATCATATATGTTTGTGTTGAACTAAAATTTGTAACAATATCATATATGTTTGTGTAATTAAAAAATAATTATAATTATAAAAATAAATATTTTTGTTAGTTTGTTTACTATATGTTTATAAAAAAATAACACTTAAAAACAAGAATTCAAAGATACTAACTATATCCAATAAAAATAGTAAATAAATATAGATTATGGATATTCTCACACACTCTCAGCCTAAAATGATCAAAAATGTAGATTTAAATTAAGAAAATTGATATAGTAAAATTGGGTGGGGATGTAAAAAGTAAAGGATAGCACCATATAAGCAAGCAAGTAAAGAGAGTTGTAAAATACTTGTACCATGTACATCCTTCATATTTTTTTTGTCGGTACAACTTGATCCTTCATTTTTTAACATGAAAATGTACAAATCCTATGATAGATAGCAATTTATTATTGTTATAGTTGGACAGTATTAAATTTCCTTAAGGAACTTTTTATTTCAACCAACATATCCTTATCCTTATCAGCATCTCTTGACATCACAAAGCAAACATTGATTGTTTAATCCATGACTTTGTCCAGCATAGAATCTGCAAAATAAAAAACAAAGCAAAAATGTCTGAGCCCAGGTTCGAACTGGGGACCTCTAGTGTGTGAGACTAGCGTGATAACCGACTACACCACCCAGACCTCGTTGCTCATTCAGTTACCTGGACCGCATCTAATCTGGCACTTTCGCTCACACCTTGCCGTAAGCCTCGCTACAAGTGACATAAATTAAAACTAGATGAATAAAAAGCATAGAAGAAGAAAGAGAAATAATAAAGTAGGTTTTGAAGAGTGACAAACAGTCTCTTGAAACGCATGCAGTGGAGCAACCATCTAAGCAATCGGAAGCATCTGGAACAACGCTATCCATTTCAGAAAATACTATAAGAAACAAAACCATCATAGCAACCACTGAATTCTTCTTCATCATTTTCTCACACTTGACACCTATAGATTATAGTAGATCCTTTTGAATGATGAAAATATATAGGTCTCTTTCTAGGTGTTTATTGATTGTTGTTTCGAGAAATGACCATAATGATGAGAGGAAACTACGAAAGTGCCTAATTGGCTACACCTGTGCACCATTAACTATACGTACATGACCATCTATCTACCCTAAGCCGCCTATGTTGAATTGCACATTTAAGGCTTTTATAGGTCCAATACTACGCTTTCTGGGATGACAAGTCATCACAAATGCATAATATCATTTTATTAAAACTATGTCACTTAAATTATTAATTATTTTATAATTCTAATGTATCATTAATAATTTTCTTTTACTAATCTATTCTCTATTATTACTTTTTTATTCTTTCAATTTTCTAAATATTTATTAAATGATATTTTTGTAAAATTATATTAAAATATTTTTTCATTTTTCTATAAAATAATAATTTTATTTCTTAATTCGTATGAAACAAAATGTCTTATAATTTAAAACGAAAGAAGTGATATTATAATATGCGATTATATTCGCCGGATAGACTCACTCATTATTTGAGGTAACAATTGCATGAGTCATTTTATTATATGTACGTAGATGTATGAAAATAAATGTCGATTCCTATAAGAGATGATTTATATGATAAATCAATCACTAAGATTAAATTAATTGTAAATTCTCTCAAAATAAATTGTCACTGACAAATTTTGTGTATTGACATAGAAATTTTAAGATTAAACTCAAACATGATAAAAAGTTATATATCTTAGATAAACGTGTCCTTGAAGAGGAGCCTTTTAATTCTACTCTTAAAATTGAAAGAGACACTTATAAGAAGCATATTGCTGATGCCATCGAAATTATGTCTCATGTTAGTTACCATGAACTTTGAATTGCAAAACTGACATGAGAGCATGATAGTGTTTGATATGATCGAACACCTAAAGATTATTTATCAACAGTAGACTAGGCATGCGAGATTTGAATTTTCAAAAGTTCGTTTCAAAGCAAGCTAGCTAAGGCAGCCCCTATAGGTCCTCATGTATTCAAGATGATTGGGTATGTGGAGAATCTTGAAAGGTTGAGTTTTTCCTCTGAAAATGGCTTGAGATTTATTTGATCATGTTGTTACCTAAGAGCTTCAGTTAGTTTCTCTTTAATTTTAATATGAATGAAATAGACACAACTTTGTTAGAGTTGTTAGGCGTGTTGGAAAGCTACCTCACAAAAAAAGGATAGGAACTAAAGTGATTCACAAATGAACAAGTATACAAACAAATTAGTGGCATAAAAATTGTAAAAAGTATAAGTATCATGAATATGCTAGAGTATAGAAAGCGATAAATACATAACTCGAACATGTACAAAATTTTACCAAAATTATTACCACGCATTCGCAAGTTGAAACACTCAAACTTGGAAAATCACCAAAAGCGACTTCAAGCTATCAAACCAAAATTTGAGTCAAAACAACAACAAAAGAATTGATTATACTAATATTTTTATTATTACAAGACCTAGGTGGAAGTGCGAAAAAGGAAACTCAAGCGAAAATTTAAAAAGAATTCATTGGCTCTGCATAGAGGGCACGTTAAGCGGCCAAAACCGCGCTTAGCGCGCTACACCAGTTACAGGAAAAACAAGAACAGCAACAGCATTGCAGTCTCTACATTCACCTACACAAACTCAGCTACACATGTACAATATTTATAACATACAAACACACTTCCACAAGCTAAACACGACAAGCTTACGGAAAAACACAAATTAATATAACAAAACAAACAGGTGAAAGTGAATTAACATGTTGAAAAGTGAAAATTTGAGAATTTAAAACAAGTTCAATTTTAACTTGTTAAAACATAAGTCAACACTTACATAAACGAATACAAACAAAACATATTTGTTTTATGTCGTAAGTTCGACGCCTTTATTGTGCGAGCTAGTAACCTCCTCTCGGCATGCCATGATATTGTTACACCGCGCAAACCTAAAGAAAGTGTCATAACATCCATACAACAAACGTTACAAAAACGAGACAATTCACAAGAATACGTGAAAACTAAGAAAAACACATATATGCACAAGTGTGGAAAATAAACACAAAACATGTACAAGTAAGAATAGTCAAGTTTTATGTACAAATTCTATACAACATATACATTAATTACAAAACACAAAAACAAAAGAATTATCGCAATGCAAAAACAATAAACACAATTCCCCGGCAACGGCGCCATTTTGTTGTTGCGGTAAAGCGGTAAGCAAAAAGTAAGTTATTCATTTACCGGGTGATATAGGTTATATCGTATCGTATCCTCAGAGATTGGTTATTGATTCACCATTTGACAATTCTATCGTTAATGAGTTTGGGGATAAATGGGTTGAAAGTAAAAGTATCAATAGAAAATAAATGTATAAAAAAGAGAGAAAGAAAAAAAGAGGAATAACTTATCAAGCATGCATATATACTACTTCTCACAAACTTAAACATATCGACCTATTATACTCAACCTACAATATTTATCAATGTCATCACGTGTCACACACAACCTAAGTCATTTCTAACCCAAATTGAGACGCCGACTGCATCACCTCGGTAGTGATCTCTCAACCACCTCAACAACACAGAAGTCAATTGTGCTCACCTGCGTCGATGATCTCTCAGAGCGACACAAACAATATAGAGGCATTAATCTGAGACACTCTAAGTGAATAACAATGCTAAATCTATCTCTAGAATTCAGACACCATCAGATGATCATCCTAGATAGGAATCCAAGTAGTATATGTCTATAACAACTCAAATCCCTAGCACAGAGCAAAAATCTAGGATAACAATCGACAAAGATTTGTAAAGCAAGTTTTATATAACGCCAAGGGCGACAAATATACATGAGATCAAAGTAAATACACATACAAATCCAACCAATAGAGAGTACACAAAGAAAAAGAGAAATGAACCGCAAATCTTCCGGTTTGTCAGCGTCGATCAAAGAGTAATCCACCCTGGATCATCCGTATGCAAGCTCCATAAATCGTTATCTAAGCTAATCCTAACAAAATTAAAGGTTGATGGATTTGGGAGCAAAAACTTCCCCAAAACTATAACCTAAAAATGAACTAAATTTGTTTTTATAAAAATCATCTCAGCAGACCGCGCTAAGCGGGCCTGGCGCGCTAAGCGCGACTTCCTTATTTTGCATACTAAACTGCCTTAAATCGCGCTAAGCGCACTATCTGCGCTAAGCGAGCTTCAAAATATTGGTTCTGCCAAATTATCAAAACGCAAGCAGCGCGCTACAAAATACGCTGAGCACACTTGAGCTTAGCGGTTTTTGGGTGTTAAGCGGGCTCTCCTGAACAGAACGTCCCAAAACTGGTCTTTTATTCTGAAAACGCGCATCCGGAGCCGTTCCTTCGACACCTTATTCCTCAATGCTCTAAAATGAAACAAATACCTACAAAATAAATGGAAAGACATCAAACGGTACACTATATACACAAAAACACAAATAAACACAAACTAAACGTATTTACACAAAAGTCGGGTTTTTTCAACGATATTAACAACAAAAATTCGATAAGTGCAACAAAAAATATATACAAAAATAGCTACAATTTGCACTTATCAAACTCTCCCCAACTTGAACTTGTTTGTTCTCAAACAAAGCCAAACAACTCAAAGAACCAAAAGTAATCAACCAAAATCTCCTGAATCAACAAGTTTTGGAAACGGAAAACAAATACAATGGTTCAAATGAAAAATGGTACACACGAAGAAACATACTTACCACCAAACTACGATGATAACATAAACACGAAACGAATGTTAAATACAAAGAACATGCCAAACATTTTAAAACAACACTAGTTCACAAATGAATCACACCTAGCAAAAACAATCATCGGTAGATGAAAAATACACAAAATAAGGTATTTTCACTCATCCGCAATCTTGCAAACAAAAGACTAAATTATGCATTCATCCAAAAACTCATATTGAAAATACATAGGCAAGAATCTCAAGGGCTTTTCAAGGTTGTAATATGGCTTAGTTAACAAACAAGGGATAAGTCTTAAAGCTAATCGAAAGAAAAGCTTGCCTAAACCTAAGGGAGTAATTACTTCCACAATGTTTCAAACAATAGAATTTGAATCAAACTTCTTCTTTACCATACATTTTAACCCAACACACATCACTTATTAGCACAATATTATTTCAAACTCTTTTTTTTTTCTTTTTCAAAAAAATTTCAATTTTGTTCTTTCTTTTTCTTTCTTTCTTTTTCACTTTTTTTCATTCTTTTTCTTTTCACAACCTCATAGCAATTACAACATAAGCACATAAACATTCCTTTCCCCAACTTGAATTCAACCATCATCATAATGTGAATACTCCCTACTTTCTAAGACAAGGTAAAAATTCAAACTACAACTAATAGTTAAAGGTTCAAGAAAACAAAGAATCAATGTCCATACAAAAACGAACCAAACACTCATAGACAATCATTTAGCAAAAACAACAAGGATATCGATAAAAAAAAGGTCAAAAGGGGATACTAATGATCAGACACTCACAATGTGAATTGACTATTTGGCCAAGGTAGTTGCGCTCAAAATGAAATAAAAAATGCCTTGATTATGTTCAAGCTTTCATACAATCAACACAAACAAAAGATTAAGCATAATAAAATCCAGATAAAACAAGAGTTGTTGTCTCCAGCATATGTGAACAATGGAAAGCAACCTCACAAAAAAGGATAGCAACTAAAGTGATTCACAAATGAACAAGTATACAAAAGAATGAATGGAATAAAAATTATAAAAAGGCTAAGTATCATGAATATGCTAAAGTATAGAAAGCGATAAACACATACCTCGAACGTGTACACAACTTTAACAAAATCATTACCACGCATTCGCAAGTTGAAACACTCAAACTTGGAAAATCACCAAAAGTGACTTCAAGCTATCGAACCAAAATTTGAGTCCAAACAACAACAAAACAATTAATTATACTAATATTATTTACTATTACAAGGCCTAGTTGGAAGTGAGAAAAAGGAAAGCCAAGCGAAAAATTAAAAAGAATTCACTGGCTCTACACAACAGGTTGCGCTAAGTGGCCAAAATCGCGCTTAGCGCGCTACACGAGTTAAAGAAAAACCAGAACAACAATAGCAGTGCAGCCTCCACATTCACCTACACAAACTTAGTTACACATGTACAATATTTACAACATACAAACACACTTCCACAAGCTAAACACGACAAGCTTGTGGAAAAACACAAATTGACATAACAAAACAAACGGGTGAAAGTGAATTAACAAGTTGAAAAGTGAAAATTTGAGAATTTAAAACAAGTTCAATTTCAACTTGTTAAAACACAAGTAAACACATACATAAATGAATACAAACAAAACATGTTTGTTTTATGTCGTAAGCTCGACGCCTTTATTGTGCAAGCTAGTAACTTCCTCTCGTCATGCTATAGTATTGTCACACCATGCAAACCTAAAGAAAGTGTCCTAATATCCACACAACAAACGTTACAAAAACGAGATAATTCACAAAAATACGTGAAAACTAAGAAAAACACATATATGCACAAGTATGGAAAATAAACACAAAATAAACACAAAACATGTACAAGTAAAAATAGACAAGTTTTATGTACACATTCTATATAACATATACATTAATTACAAAACTAAAAAACAAAAGAATTATCGCAATGCAAAAAAAATAAACACCAATCCCTGACAACAGTGCCATTTTGTTGTTGCGGTAAAGCGGCAAGCAAAAAGCAAGTTATTAATTTACCGGGTGATATAGGTTATATCGTATCGTGTCCACAGAGTTTGGTTATTGATTCGTCATTCGATAATTCTATCGTTAATGAGTTTGGGGATAAATGGGTTGAAAGTAAAAGTATCAACAGAAAATAAATGTATAAAAAGGAAGAAAAAAAAGGAATAACTTATCAATCATGCATATATACTACTTCTCACAAACTTAAACCTATCGACATGTTATACTCAACCTACAATATTCATCAATGTCATCACGTGTCACACACAACCTTAGTCATTTCTAACCCAAATTGAGATGACTAAAATGAAAGATCTAAATAGAAGAACAAAAGCATATATTTTGTCTCCATTGTTATTGATAAAGAGGAGCAATATGACCTAGAATCTGATGAAGGGTTATCTAGTGTTGGTGTAGTCTTGGAAGGCATTTCAACAAGGTTCTGAGGAGAGTAGATAGAAGGTCCAGGTCAAATATCAAGAATATTAGTCCTGACATCATCAAGACTATGTTGCTCAAAGGAAAGTTGAAAAAGATGAAAAGGCAAATCCAAGTAAAAGAATTTAGTGTGATGAATTTGAAGATTTAAGATATATGCCCAACCTTCTTCAAGAAACATCTTAAGGGGATTTCTATATCATGGTCTAATAAGGATGTGATTTTGTTGTTGAAACTGCCAAGAAGGTTCTGCCTTATCTGGAAGGTGGTTTTCGAATGTAGATTCCTGTAGTAAAGGGACATTTTATGATAAGATGGTTGCCTCTTACAAAGATCTATGGATAAAAAGTGAAAAAGTTTGTCAACAGGGAGAAAAACTAGAGGTAATTGTTTCTTAACTACTGACCGATAAGGAAGAATTTTGTTTTTTATCTTTAACCTGCAGGATAAGGTGACTTTGTTGACATCTTTATTTGATACCATTATCAAGTCTGTAAGAATGTTGTACAAGTGTTTCCAATGGGTTTGTGAGATTTTTAAAGATGGGAAGATGTATGAAAACATATCAGGATTAAGGGTTGGTTATTAAGGATCTATCAAGCAAGGATAATCTTTAGTGATAAACCTTGGGTTTCTCAAAAAGTTGGTTGAGTCAAATGATGTCAATTAAAATGTCTCAACATCATACTAGACATCATATATACTAAAGATAAAGGCAGGTTCTTGCAATGATGTTGTTCCTCATATGGTAAAGTTGATCATATCAGGTCTCTTTGGTTCAAGATGAATAGCTATTCTAAAGTCCTACTCAACCTAAGGTTGATTATGCAGTGGTCAAAACTAGGAAGATATGGAATGTTAATGAAATTTGTCTTATTTTTCTTTCTCTCTTAAGCCCCAGCAAAAAAAGATTGGCTCTCTAACAGTGGATGTTTCAGATATATGAATGGATTAAATAAGCTTATGGTATTCTTGAGTCTCATCTACCAGCTTTGTTACTTTTGGTAATGGTACCAAAAAGTGAAATTAAGAGTGTTAGAGAACTGGATGGATGAAAGACTGGCATCTAATATGATGTACATAAGTCAGTTGTATGATCAAGGTCTGAAGAAAAACCTCACTAATGGAGATTGTTTGTTCTCTAATGAGATGTATTAAGTTCTGATGAGAAAGTTAAGTCCAAAAATAGTTGCTATTTATAGATACCATAAGTATCGAATTTCTTATCCTCGTGCTTGATGTTCAAGGAAGATAAAACCAATATGTTACACCGAAAGTTGCAACTTTGACAGCTACCAATGTTCTAGATTTTTTTGTATCTAACAAGTCCATTGCAAGGTGAGAATCTTGGTGGATAGAGGCTTGTCTGTGTTGATGTTGTTGATTGTTCTAATGATCTGGGTAATCTTTAACAAAGAAAAATCATATATCTATGAAGTCTTAAAAGGTCATATAGAGGTGATAAATTCAGAATCAAGGTCAATGAGTCTATCATTAAGGGAAAGACTGATATCCAAGCAGATGTTGGAATATTATCTCAGCAGATTGATTTCAGTAAATGAAGTAGTCTCTTATAAGCTAGCAGGAACTAAATCAAAGAGTTCTCAAGACAAAAAATTTCCCTCTTTTGTTCAGAAAGGTTATTCAAAGGAATTCATTATGAAGAGATCTTTATTAATTTCTGAGAGGTGAAGTCTAAGTATGGGTTTTTGTCCAGTTTTGTATTCAAGTTAATTGAGACCTTGTCTGATGATTTTTGGAGTAAAGCTATTGGAACATTATTGATTTACAAGAAAAAGTGTGTTAGACTTTGAGTTTCTTCTTGGGAAATAATCTTGTCTCTTGGATCAATAATAAGTCAATTTATGTATCCTTGTCTTTATCTAAGGCTAAGAATAATGCTGAAGAAAGTTGTTGCTCTAAATTGAGTTGGTTGCTAAAATATTACATTGTCTAATAGAATGCCATGACATTGTATTGTGGCAAGTTGGTTTCAACATGTATTTTCAAGGATGTCAGTTTTCTTAGCAAGACAAAGTTCATTATTATTGGTCATCTCTTTGTTAGGGGTCTTGCTACAGGCAATAATGTTTCTCTTAAGCTTGAGATTTTTGAGAATCTACTGATGCAAATCATTAAGTAGTTGAGGATTTTTTTTTGTATTTGTACTGCTGAAGTAGTATAGCAATTACAGACTAGGAGGTTTACACTCATTATTCTTTTCTCTTCATTTAAGTCGAGCATACAAATTCCAAACAAAAAATTTTCAAATTCTAATCAGGTATGGTTGTCTCTGGTCAACGGTTTTGTCAGTTCAGATGTGTGAAAAAGTTCCATCAGTCAAAGCTTGGGAAGTGAGGAAGAAGAATAAGAGAGTGTCACTCTCCTATGGTGAGTGGTGCACCATTAATAAAGAAATTTTTTCTTCCTTCTAAAATTTCTCATTAACTGGTATATCGTTACAAGAAGGGTATCGTTACAAACAAGGAAACTCTCTTTTTAATTAATACCTTGTTGTCTGTCATTCAAACTATGTTTCAAAATGAGCAAATCTTCCAAAAATGTTGATGATAAAAGGGTTCTTTTGCTGGAATCCAAGAAGTAAGAGAGTACTGATCCAAAGAAAGTTAAGATCACTGATGTAACATATGTTGGATCATCTACAAGAGCATCAATAATAGGGAAAAAGTTTGTGACAAAGATGAAGTCTCTCAAGAAAAATCATGTTCAACAACATGATTCTGACTCATATGGGGATGGAGATTGGGTTTCTTATGTTGACTCAGTGGTTTGTTTGAATAACTGGTCTTGAATTTCCCTACTTTGTTCTTTGTTATTTGGATTTTTAATAATTCCCTAACATTGTTTGGTTCCATTACTATTTTTGTTTCCATCTGTCTGTTTTCAGTACTAGTATTTGGGTTTCCATCAAGTTTTTTTGTGATTCCAAATTCTTGTTTGTTTCTAGTAATAATGTGTGCTTCCATTTTGTTGTTTAAATTTACTCTATTTTTGTCAATTTTTGGCTAAAAAGGAGGAGTAAAGTGTTAGTTTGTTTTTGTGTCCTGATGTTATGATACATGTCTTGACATATTGATTAACATGCTGATAAAGGGAGATTAACTTCTAAGGAGAGAGGGTGATTATGGTTGATTTTTATGTGCAACTATTTAGGGGGATCGTGATTGTCTATCATGATTGTTTGGTGCCTCTGCTGCTGTTGTTATTGCTGCTGGTTGTCTGTGTACATGATGTCATACCAGATGTTCTAACATCTTTCCTGTTATGTTTTAAGGAGAACCTTTGTTACCTTATGGTAGTCTAGGACTCTAGTGATGTGAGTTATGTGTGTTGCTTTCGTTGCATGTTCTTCTAGTGTGAACTTGGATAGTTCAAGGTTGGTTTTCTTGTGCTTTAGGTTTAACCTTTAGGGGGATAATTGGTTGTGTGTGACAAGGGAAGTACTGGTCCTATGTGAACTTGGATATGTGTTGTGTAATGTTAGACCCTATGTCTTGACATATGTCTTTTGAAGTTTTTGAATACATTCTTGTAACTTTTGTAATCTCTGATATATTTTTTATGTTTGCAGTTTGTATAAAGCTTACATGTTTGCATGTAGCTTGTGTTTTATTAATGTGGTTTTATTCCTGTCTCCAGTTTAATTGTGCCAAGGTTGTTTTAGCCGAATTTTTCTAAAGGGGTAGATTGTTAGATCCATGGTTTTAGTATTGGCAGCAATTTTGTTAAAACATGGTTCTTGACAGATGTTAAGCAAGATGTCATAACATTTTTACCAAATTGATACAGCAAAGTGTGAGCTTACATTTAAGATAGATGTTGTGACATGATATATCAGAACATCAGTATATACTGTTTTAAATCTTAACATATTTAATTTGATTTTGTGATATTTCTTTTGGATATATCTTAATGATTTGCGCATGTCAAGAAGATTTAATCTGGAACAAATGATATAATCTCCAGTTGTACATAAGTTTCTAAAATTGGATGTTGGGACAATTTAAGAAACTTGATATTTTGTTCCAAGATTTAAGGAGATTTTTCTGCATAATTGGCGCATCCCTCAACTTATGGATCAAGAAATATTTGGTGAAGATTTCGAAGCCCATGGACTACTAAGGAGTCTTTAAAGAGAAACCTATACCTAATGTATTTTATGTCTTTCACAATTATAAAGTTAAGGGAAGGTTAAAGTCTTAGGTTTTGAGAGTCTCTTGTGTTTTTGTAAGTCACCCATGTATTTTTTTATACAATGAAGTAGACTGATTGTTACTTGATTGTTTACCAAGTTATTATTATCACTCATAAGCTTTTAAGCAAAGAGTTGAGTATTGTTCATTATTCTCACTCATGAGCTTTTAAGCAAAGAGTTGAGTATTATTTATTGGAAGTGTAATCTTCTGTTTTGATTCTAGTCATTGGTTTGTGACTGTAGTTTATCATTGAGGTGATTGGTATGAAGTGAGAGGGGGATCTCATATTTAGAAGGTTTCTAGGTAGAAGTTGTACAAGGTAGTGATTAAGCGAGAAATTGTAAAATGGGATTGTTTAGTCTTTGGACTAATGTTGTCATAATGGATTTCCTTTCTGCCTTAGTAGCCCCCAGAGTATGTGACGTTGCACCGAATTGGGTTAACAATCAGTTGTGTTATTTATATTCTACAATTTATTTCTTCATAAGTTACAATTTTGATATATCTAATTCTGTCTGTCAACAGATGTTTTAACATATGTCTTGATATTGTGTTTTGATGGTGGGACATCAGTATTAACATGTTTTAAAGTGCCAAAATTTCATTTTATTTTTAGTTTTTGATTTTGCTATTTAATTTTTAGTTTTAGTTTTAATTTTATTTATACTTTTATTCTATTATGTTTGGTGATGTGCTACCAAGGTATTCCGTGTTTGTTTATGCGAGGTGTTGATTTGACGTTGATTCGGATCGACCCAGAAATTAAAATAACAATGTGCTCGATTTTTTGAGAGAAATAAGAAGCACTATAAGTTACCGAGGAAGTAAAAGAAGATAAAGTATACATGATGGTTCCACCACGTCAAACATTGGGGGATTATTGTAGAATGACCGATGTAGGGCAAATATGTTTAGGATTTCAACTGGCTAATTCGATAACCTTCATTATTAAGCATTCTCTACTTTCTGGTTTGGAAGAAAACCCGTTCGACGAACAAGATATCAGATATCCATGGTAGCATATCATTTCATTCTATGATGATTTCTTGATGCATAAACCAACTGGAGACACCTCCGATGATCATGTAAAATTATGTTTGTTTGGCTTTTCTTTGATAGGTTGTGTGAAGGATTGGTTGCAATGCATTCCAAATGGCACTATTCAGGCTTGGAAAGAGCTAGAGGACAATTTCCTAGAGCGGTATTACTCAAAATCTCAATTCGAGGAAAAAAAGCTACAATTACCAACTTTGCTCAAGAAGAGTCAAAATTATTATCTGATGCATGGGAAAGATTGAAGTCGCTACTCCGAAAATGTCTGAATCACAATATGAGTGCTATAGACTAGATGACACATTTCATCAACGGGTTGAGAACATAAATGGGAATGCTTCTCGATGCTTCAAATAGAGGTACATTGAGATTAAAGTCTGGTGAATAGTTAAAAATGTTGATTGAGAATATGTGTCAGAATGAGTACCACTGAAGTGAGCAAGCAATGAAACAAAAAGGTATTCATGCAATTGATGCAACCACGACCTTATCGGCTTAGATAGGAGCACTTACTAAATATTTAGCCGCAACACAATTAGACCCGACAAATATTATCTAAATTTAGATGTTTTTTTGTGATTTTTGTGGATGAGAACATGCAAATGGTAACTATACAATATAGGTTGAGAATGTTGAAGTTCAGTGTGCTAATTTTCAAAAGAATAATCTATTTTCCAACACCTACAATTCGGGTTGGAAATATCATGCTAATTTTAAGTGGAGCAACAATCAAACTTTGAATGCTAACTAAAGTGTTCAACAAGTTCCTCAAGCAGCTCAAGGCAAACCATCACCTCTTGAAGAGGTCGAATTTCATGAATGATACTCAAGCAAGCTATAATAAAGTAAACAAGTCTCTTGATAACATGGTTAAGACTCGGTAAGAGATGAAACATAATCAAATCCTGATAAACAAGAACACCAAAGCATCCATAAAGAACTTAGAGATGCAAATTGGTCAATTGTCTCGATAAATGACACCTCAAGCTAGTTCAAGTGGGAGTTTTATAGGTAATATAATATATAACCCGAAAAATGAAACGTGCATAGCCATCAAGTTGAATAATAGAGTGGTGTTGTCTGAACTAATTGTTAATGGAGAAAAGAAAGAATCTAGTAAAGTTGAGCAAGAAAGTGGAAAAGAAGTGGTAGTTGAGAAAGGTTTCGGGGGAGAAAAAAGTGAGAATAATAGTAATGGTGAAGTTAGAGGTTACACCATTGACCAATTCATTGATAAATAATCACTCTTCCGAAAAAACAAAAAATATATTTTGGTTAAACCAAATATGGAACTATCCAATTATATCAAACCACCTTACATGATTATGAAAAAAAAACACCTAAAAAAAAGAAAGTGAGTCACTTTAAAAACTTTATGAAAATTTTGAAAAAAAATACATGTTAATATTCCATTTTGTAAATCCCTCGAACAAATACCTATTATAAAATCAATTATATACTTCCTATAATTCAAAACCTTACCTTTTGATTCTAGTTTTGGTTCTGGATTCTCATTGTTGAAACAAATAGTGTAGGAAAGAGATGAATCTTTTTTTTTTTGGTTGAATAAAGGTACCCTATATTGGAAGGGTTAGTATGTTTGAGTGTCTTTGTAGGTTTCTCAAAATTGTTAACAACATCTCCTAAGGAATTACTCATAGTGCTTGAGGTTGTGTGAGAACAACCACTAGACAAAGATTGTTGCAAATTGTTATGGTCCTCCGACAAAGGTACCATGTTAATGTCATTAAAACTATTAAAATGAAATAGAGGAACGATTGAAACCCAAAAATAAAATAGAGGAACAATTGAGATTTTGAAGGATTGAAACACAAAAAATACAATTTTAGTGAATATTTTTTTATCACTCAATCAATCACTAAATATCAATGTTACACGCCATTTATCACATAAATAAAAATTAATGTTAATGAGATTCAGATGAAAAGGACTAATGTAATACATATTTAAAAAGTCGAGAGGTCTAAATAATCATTTAATTAAATGATCAAATTACATTCAAGTAAAAAATATGGGACAAAAAATAATATTAAATCTAAAATAATAAAATATACATTCATATTTTAAAAGGATAAATAAATTTAAAAAATATTATAAAAAAACGCAAGTAATATCACACTTGTCTAAACTATTAAAAAGTCAATTTATTCTTAATTAAAATTTTAATTATATATTTTTCATCTGAAATAATGATAATTATTAAAAAGTCACTATTAGAATATCACAAGAGACGTTATACTTTACAATATTGATTTTTGTCAATTGAATTAAATTTATACATTAAAAATTTATTTAAATCCTTTTAAAAAACTAAAATATTACTTTTATTTTTATCTCTTGTTATTTTCATTTAAAATTATCATTAAAAACATGCAAGACAGACTATCACATATAACATTAATTTTATCTAAAATTAAAGTCAAATCATAATTTACTAAAAAATATATTTATTTTTCATAATTAAATTGTGACTAACCTAAATAAAACCTCATAATAAAATTTGACCCTGAACTTTCAAATTTAAACCTAAACATTTTCCATCAGTCTCACCACTTTAGTCTCATAGAATATGCGTGTATCATTCTTCTTCCTTCCGTTCATTTTCATATTTAATGAGGTTTCTCTATTTATGTAATTGTCACCATCTCCTTTCACATTTTTTTCTTTTTCGTCTTTTTTTAATGGATGTTTTCGTAGGTACTCTGCTAGACAAATTCCATCTAACGTGGGATAACTTATATATATCACATGCAATTTTGAATGTTGAAAAAAATTAAAATAATTGAAAGTGATTACCCAACAAAGTCATTCAAAATCAAAATCATGTTTGCCCATTCACAATCTTAAGATTACGTTGATTAAAATATTGTAAATCTAGATAAACAAAAAATTGTTCAACTAGTTAGTGCTAATTTAATTAAATAAATTTAAAGTTTAATTCCTAAAAATAGTAAGTCTTTTTATTTATCATAATGTAATATTCTTATAAAACAAACATTCCACATTACGTAGAGTACAAAATATAATACTAATAATAGTAATAATTTGTGACAAAAAAAATGATTCACGCATATTCTATGACAACAAAAAAATGATTCAGAATCTTTTATTCATATTTATTTAGGAGAAAAATAGTGATACAAAATTAATTTTACATTATCAATCAATCACAATTTTATATAATAAATTATATTTAAATTTAATTTTTTTTTAATAACAAAACAATTTTTTGACTTTTTATTAAATAACATTATAAAATAATTTTATACTTGTTAAATTATAATTCAGTGTGTCGAAAAGATTTATTTTAAGATTTAAATAGATTTGATTTAAGTCTAGAATAGATTTGATTTGATTTAGTACCAAAATAGATATTTTGAGCTTTGGGCTTAGGGTGTAAGCCCAATTATAAATAGAGGGAGTAACCCCTATTTTTTGTAAGCAAGTCAAGCAAGTCATTCACAATATTTTGCAGTTGCAAAGTGAATAAGAAAGTTTTCACAGTTTGTGAGCAGAGAGAAACTCTGCAGAAATATTTGTCTTGTCTTCTTTTCTTTGTTTGTCTCATAATTAAATTGTCATTGTGGTAGAAATTCATCATAGACTTTGGTTAGTTTCCAACATCTGGTATCAAGAGCTTTGTTTCGATTCAAGGGAAGTATCAATCAAGAACGATTGAAGAATTCACGATGACAAGTTATGTGAATGCAAATAATCCAGCAACGCTACCAATTCTGAAAGTTGACAACTATGAGAATTGGTGCAAACAGATGAAAGTCTTATTCAGGTGTCAAGGTCTTTGGGACCTTGTAAAAGATGGAGTCGAAGCGCTCAGAGAAAACGCTTCAGAAGAAGAAAAGAAGAAATACACAGAATTTGAGAAGCTGAGTTATAAAGCATTATTTATAATTCATCAATGTGTCAGCCCAGACAATTTCGAAAAGGTTAGTGATTCAGAATCTGCAAAAGAAGCTTGGGAAATCATTGAGAAGTCTTTTGGAGGCGCTGAGAAGGTGAAAGAAGTGAGGTTACAAACTCACAAAAGGATGTATGAACTGCTTCAGATGGAAGACAATGAAAGCATATCTGATTTCTTCACTAGATTTACAAAACTAGTAAATCAAATCAAGATATGTGGAGAAGCGTTACCAACAAGAGTTGTTATTTCGAAGATCTTGAGATCTTTAGCTCCTAAGTTCGACCATATAGTGGTGGCGATAGAAGAGGGGAAAAACTTGTCGAAATTGACAAAGGAAGAGCTTCAAGGGACGCTTAAATCTCATGAACAAAGAATGAATGAAAGAGTTGCATGCAAATCAAAAAGTGATGTGGCCTTGCAGGCACATTCAGCAAAAGAGACCAAACGCAAAGGAAAGTGTTTCGACAGAGGTAGAGGTGGATACAACAAATCGAATGGTAGAGGAAACCAAATCGAAGGAAACGTGTCGAATCAAAGAAGGTCATACCAAGGCAACCAAAGAGGTGGTGTTGTAAATAGAGGAAGAGGTGGTGGTCGAAAACCTGATGAGAGTCACATTCAATGTTACAATTGTTAGAAGTATGGACAATATTAGAGTGATTTTCCAGGAAAATGAAAGAATCAAGAAAGTGATGCAAAGCTTGCAAAACATGAATAAGAAGAGATGATGCTGATGGTCAAAACAAGAGATGAAGATAGATTCAAGGACCAATGGTACTTGGACTCAGGAAGCTCATCACATATGTCTGGAAGGAAAGACTGGTTTGTCAACATAAAGCCCTCAACGAAAAATATGGTAAAATTTGCAAATGACAATACCCTAGCAGCTGAAGGTATCGGAGATGTTATGATTATGAGGAAAGATGGCAAAAGGTTAGTAATCTCCAATGTGTTGTACATACCAGGCATGAAGAGCAAGTTGTTCAGTATAGGGCAGTTGGTCGAAAAGAATTATAAAGTGTCAATCGAAGATAAGATGATGAGAGTCGTTAATGCAAATGGGAGATTAATCTTGAAGGCTCATATGCCTCAGAATCGAACCTTCAAGATTGAACTAAATGTGATGGAGCACAAGTGCCTTTCGACTGCATCTAGCAGAGATGAATGGATATGGAATTATAGACTAGGACATCTCAACTTCAGAGACATCAGATATTTGAAGAGAAAAAATATGGTTTCAGGATTGCCTGAAATTGACATTCCAAATGAAGTATGTGAGGAATGTGTGCAGGCGAAGCAACACAAGAATAGCTTCAGCAAGGATGAAGGAAGCAAGTCGAAGGCTATTCTTGAAGTCATATACTCTGATGTATGTGGACCAATCTAGCTAGATTCGATGGGAGGTAACATATACTTTGTTACATTCATAGATGATTTCAGTCGAAAGCTATGGACTTACCCGATCAAGAAGAAAAGTGAAGTGATCGAAGTATTTGCCAAGTTTAAGTCTATGGTCGAAAGACAAAGTGGTCGAAAGCTCAAAGTTTTAAGAACTGATGGTGGTGGAGAATATATGTCGAAAGACTTTGACAGTCTATGTGAAAAGGAAGGGATTATGCATGAGGTGGTGCCACCCTATACTCCACAACAAAATGGAATTGCAGAAAGGAATAATCGAACCATCATGAATATGGTGAGAAGTATGTTGAAAGGCAAGAATTTACCTAAAGAGTTTTGGGGTGAAGTTATTTCGACTGCAACATACATTTTGAACAGATGTCCTACAAAGAAGCTAGAAGGAATTACTCCAGAAGAATGTCGGTCTGGTGTGAAGCCTAGCTTGAGTCATATGAAGGTATTTAGATCTATTGCACATAGACATGTGACAGATCAGTTGAGAAGAAAACTTGATGACAAGTCAAGTCAAATGATTCTAGTTGGATATCATTCGACAGGAGGCTACAAGTTGTTCGATCCAGAGAACAAGAAGATTGTGATCAGCAGGGACGTGATCATAGATGAGTTTAAAGAATGGGATTGGACTGAAAATGTCAAGAAAGATTCAGTAGGAATCATATTCGAAGAACCAGAAACTCAAGTCGAAAGATAAGTTCGACAAGAGGAACCAGCAGATATACCAAGTACAAGCAGACCTCAAAGAATAAGACGCATGCCTGCAAGATTGCAAGATTGTGTGATTACATCAGATGATGTAATAGATAATGAAGGTGAGTTGGTACATTATGATTTCTATGCAGATGTCGAACCTGTTAATGCAGTTGAAGCATTGAAGGATTCGAAGTGGGTGAAAGCAATGAACGAAGAACTGAAGTCTATTGAAGATAACAACACTTGGTCACTTGTCTAATTGCCTCAAGGCAAGAAGGCAATTGATGTCAAGTGGGTATACAAAGTGAAAACGAATTCTAAAGGTGAAGTAACTTGACACAAAGCAAGGCTTGTGGCGAAAGGATTTCTACAGAAAGAAGTAATAGACTTCGATGAAGTTTTTTCACCTGTTGATAGGATCAAAACAATCAGGTTGGTTGTTGGTCTAGCAGAAATAAACAGTTGGCACATATGTCAGATGGACGTGAAGTGTGAATTCCTAAATGGACCCTTAGATGAAGAAGTCTACGTTAAACAACCAGTTGGGTTTGTGAAACATGACGAAGAAAGAAAGGTGTACAGGCTGCATAAAGCCCTGTATGGATTGAAACAAGCTCCAAGAGCTTGGAATAAGAAAATTGATAGTTTCCCAAGGGAGAAGGAATTTGTGAAGTGCACAACTGAACATGGAGTATATGTAAGAAGAAGAAATAGTGAATTGCTTATACTATGTCTCTATGTAGATGATTTGTTGATAACAGGTAGCTGCAAAAGTGAGATCGAAGACTTCAAAGGTGATCTCAGCAAGGAATTCGAAATGTCTGATTTGGGTGAGATTTCATATTTCCTTGGTATCGAATTCTACAAGAGCAGTAGAGGTTTGATGATGCATCAAAGAAGATATGCAGGAGAAATTCTCAAGAGGTTTGAGATGGAAGAATGCAACTCAACTTCGACACCTGCAGAACCAAGATTGCAACTGTCGAAAGATGAATATGAAGATGATGTTGATCCAACCCAATACAAAAGAATTATTGGATCATTAAGATACCTTTGTCATACAAGGCCTGACTTAGCATACATTGTAGGTATGGTAAGTATCCTTATGTGCGTGACCCTGTAGGTTCTCGTGACATTGGTAATTATATTAAATCACACATTTAACATAATAAATAATGAGTGGTATCTAGCAACACATCAGTGCTTTCCAACTCACAAAAATGTCATGTGATCTAACAAAAAAAATTTGTGATAATGTTTGTGTGTACAATTACCCTTTTGCCCTTATGTCTATATTGAATACAAGGCATAAACCATGCCACCCTTGTCTAGTTCAATATTGGGCCCTTAGATATTTATCCTGTTACACGGGATGGGAAAATTACATCTAGGTCACTCATGTCCCTTAGCATGCTTTGTGAAGTTCCCATCAACTGTCTTTATGGTCATCCTGTTACGGATAACGTTTGATCAACAATTAAGTACTTGACTTTATATCTAGGATACATAGTGGTTTCAGGTCGAAGGGTGGTATACACCACTATCACCATGAGAATAACTTATGACATTGTACATAACATTCTATGTAGTATTCTCATAGAAGGTCAATCCAATATAAATATTACTCCTAATACTTATACATATGTCAAGACTTGATAACTCCTTATCCATGATCCATGAGATGTGATCATCAGTCTATCTACATAATAATCTCAATGTTTTAATGTTGTTCCACTTCACAATAAAGCTCGACTACAGATACTTTTAGAATATTGTCCTTATGTTTAATGGGATCTCATGATTAAGTCACATTTAACATTTCATTAAACAGACTAACTATTCTAGGGCCTTTATTATTTTGGAACATAAACATATTTAAGAAAAGCCTTTTATTATTAATAAATAATTTGATACAAGTATCAAAAGTATTAGATTCTAGGGCTTACACCAACAAAAAAAAACTTTTGATATCCTGAGCTTCTTCAATGACCAATACCTTATGTCAAATCTCTTGGGTAGAGATTTGAGTATCTTCTTCTTGACTAGCCTTTATTATGAACTCTTTGATGTGCCTTCATGAGTAGTCTTGAGAAATTCTCAAACATCTTTGATCACAACACACGTGTTCATCAGATTAAAGATGGCACTCGATACTCTAGAATTATCAAAATCCAACTCATATACTTCCTTAGACCAATCCTCTTCTGGCCTCAAAGGACATTCCCTTCCTTTATCCTTAACAACATGATTCACCAATCCTGACAAAATTCTAAGATCTTCTATCCATTGACATCAAGAATGCTATCATTATATCCTTCCAAAAGGCAAGTAGTACCAAAAAATTCTCCCCGAAGCTTGCCCAATAAACAAACCAGGGTGCCTACTCGAATGCCAATTGAAATTCTGGGACTTTAAAACATGTTAATAATGACGTCCCAACATCAGAACACAATGTCAAGACAAATTTTACAACATATGTTCACAGATAGATATAAATATATAAAACTCTAACTTATGCATAAATAAATTATAGAATAATAAATAACATAGTTGATTGTTAACTCAGCTCAGTGCAATGTCACCTACTCTGGAGGCTACCAAGTCAGGAAGGAAATTCACTGTGACAACATTAGTTCAAATTCTAAACAATCCCAGTTTACAACTTCTCGCCTAATCACTATCTTATGAAACTTCTACCTAGAAACCTTCTAGATATGAGATCCCCTCTCACTTCCTATCAACCACCTTAGTGATAAACGAAGGTCACAAATGAGTGAATAAAATAAAAACAGAAGATTACACTTTCAATAAATAATACTTAACTCTTTTCTTAAAATCTCAAAGTGAGAAAAAACGAACAATACTCAACTCTTTGCTTAAAAGCTTATGAGTGAGAATAATAAGTTGATAAATAATCAAGTAACAATCAGTCTAGTTTACTGTATCAAAAGATACATGGGTGACTTACAAAAATACAAGAGACTCTCAAAATCTAAGACTCTAAACTTCCCCTAACTTTACAATTGTGAAAGACTTAAAGTACATTAGGTCTAGGTTTCTCATTAAATACTCCTCAGTAGTCCATGTGCTTCAAAATATTCACCCAAATGTTTTTTGATCCAGAAGCTGAGGGCTACACCAATTATGCAGAAAAATCTCTTTAAATATGGGAACAAAACATCAAGTTTCTTAAATTGTCTCAACATCCAATTTTAGAAACTTATGTACCGCTGGAGATTAGATAACTTATTCCAGATTAAATCTTCTTGACTTGCATAAATCATTGAGATATATCCAAAAGAAATATGACAAAATCAAATCAATCTGCCAAGATTTAAAACAACATGTACTGATATTCTGGTACAACATGTCACAACATTTGTCTTCAATGTAAGCTCACACTCTACAGTATCATTTTGGTCAAGATGTTATGACATCTTGCTCAACATCTGTCAGGAACCATGTTTTATCAAAATTGTTGTCAATCCTAAAACCATGGATCTAAGAATATGAAAAAATTTAAAACTAAAAGCGTCGCACTAAATTGCCTTGTTGAAATCAACAATTCCCAGCAAAGGCGCCAAAAACTTGTTGACCTTTTCGACAAGTGTACCAATATTTTCGAAGTAATGCTTAAAAAGATCATCTCCACAAGGATTGTAATTTAACAAAGTAATTATGTGCGAATTAAAGTAATGACATAAGGGTTTTTTATTTGATCTAATTCCAAAACAAGAACTAGAAAACTAAGAGAATAAAATTCAAGATGGGAAAAACGATTAGGTCTTTTATATCAAACCCCCTTATTTTACCTGTTGATGAACTTTGTACTTATTGAATTACAATTAAATTATTATCTTACTGGTAACTAACAAGACATTTGTACCAAATATCTTTGTGTATAACTCACTAATATACATACTAATTTCCTAATTCCTTTGGCCAATTCAAAGTTAAATTAGGAATTCTACGTGCGTTAATTCAAAAGCAACAAATTATAATTACTTGTTCCTAGTTAATTACTAAGTTGAATAAATGTCTTGGATCAGATAAGTAGACTAATAATTAGAAATCCCTATGTATCTATATCCATTTGTGCGCTTGCAAACGAACAAAAATTATTAAACTCAAGAACAATTAAATAAGATAATAACAACAAAATTATTCAATAAATCTCAAACAAACATATGATCCAACAAAGTAATAATAAGGCTCATCTAAAAAAACATAATCTAGAGAAAATTAGTTACTAATTGATAGATTGAAAAATATCATGAGTTGATAAGTATTCATCATCAAACCTATGGAAGAATAGCTCTTCAATAACTCTAATACTCTCCAAATTCTCCTCTTAAATATCCCTAACCGTCACTTTCTCCTGGTTTCATAACTCCTCAAAAAGTTAGCAAAAGGCATTTAAATAGAAATTATGCATGTTAGCAAAAGTGGAACATCGTGTCACAATGAAAAGCATCGCGCCGCGATGGAAAGCTTCATCGCACCATGATGAGCTACATCGGGCGCGCGGGAATTTCAGTAACCATATATTTTTTCTTCACTTTTTCTTCATTATTTTCACTATCTTTATTGTTAGTTGTTGTTGTACCCCAAAATTTACCCTCTCATGTTTCCAAAGTCTCCCCCCTGAATGGTTGATCACAAACCCTTGCCTAAGAAAAATAAAGTTTTTTGAAGATGAACAAAGTGTCTTTCGATTGGCATCTGGGAAAAGTCTTCGATTGGGCATCCAAAATACTTCGATCAGGCTTGGTTCACCAGTCTTCGATTGGGCATTTAGCACTCTTCGATCAGGCTTGACTCACCAGTCTTCGATTGGGCATTTAGCACTCTTCGATCAGACTTTGATTAGTAAGTTCGATTAGGTGTTTGGAACCCTTCGATCAAGCTTTGGTCTACAAGTCTTCGATCGAGTGCTGGACCTCTTTCGATCAAGCTTTGATGTGCAAGTCTTCGATTGAGCGCTGGACCCCTTCGATCAAGCTTTGGTCTACAAGTCTTCGATCGAGTGCTGGACCTCTTTCGATCAAGCTTTGATGTGCAAGTCTTCGATTGAGCGCTGGACCCCTTCGATCAAGTCAATTTCACAATGCTTCGACTAGCACTTCAGAGGGTCCTTCGACAGGAACTTCATATTGTACCTCAATCAGAACATAAGAACGAAATGACCTTCGAATGGCATTTCAGTGCAGAGTTTCTCTTGATCTAAGATGCTCTGATGAAGGAAGTTCTGGACACATCGAATCAGAACTCAGACTCATCACAAGGCCAAGGGCTGGGCGAAGTTGTCTAATAGGGAATGTTCTAAATAGATTCGAATTGGAATTTGAAGCTGGCAAAGAAGGCAGATTCGAAGGAATGAAGTAGGCTGGCATGACTAAGCAAAAACACATATCCTAACATGTCCAGAATACCCAAAGTTCACAATGGCATGTGTCCCTTGCAAATATGCAATCGAAGCAGGGGGAGTCTCAATCGAAGGGGTTGTGACTGGAGTTGTTCGAATGGGGACTTTGAGGCAATCGAAGAGAGCAAATTCGAAGGGGCAAGTCAGCTTTTGATTTCCATCATATTGGAGGCCCAAACAGCTCATAACAGGCTGGCAGTAACGCCTGAAAATAGATTGGCACCTGATTGAATCAAATATAGCAAGTCTTTATGAAAAAATCAAATCAAATCTCTTCATCATAATGGACCAAGATTTGATACACAATTGTTGACCTAAATTCCTTGTCTATATAAACCTCATGCTCATAAACAAAACACACACGGAAACTCTGCAGACAAAGAAAAAAAAACGCACAAAAACTCTGTGGAAACGGCCATAACAGTTTTGCAAAAAACCTTGAGCAAGTGGTGATCGGATTTTGGTTTAGAGGTGAATTCAGACCAAAAGAAAGACGCAGCTCTCTTTCCAGCAACCTCCTGAAGCGAGGCCAATCAAAAACCAAGCCTTTCATTACCTCTAACGCGCTGTAAGTCTCCATGAAATTTGCTCTGGACATGATATCGTGAAATTATTTTCTTGCATCCGTTCATTGAAATAATTACATATTCATGCTTTGCGTTGCATTTTAGAACTGTTGGATTCACTGAATTTTATTTTCATAGCTTGTAACGCCATGCCTAGTTCTAGGGTCCGTATACCTTGTTTTTGGGGGTTTTAATTGCAGGAAAAATCAATGCACATAATTGGTACAGGGATGACCAGGGGGAAGAGACGAGTACGTTGGTACTCTTGGATTTCATTTACATGGTCTGGAGAGGGTTTTTGAGATACCCTATGAAACTTCATGCGGATAAAAATCCGCAGGTAAAAAACCAGGGTCGTTTGAAGAAGACGATGGCGTGTCCTTGTGCTATTGATCCATTCAAACCATTAGCGCGTTTGTTTTATTTGCAGGCTTAGCGTTTTGTTTGTTTATATAATGTTTGTTTCTTAATTCAATAACAATAATGCAGTGTAGTTGGATTGGTGAAGTGTGCGTTGCAGAACCCCCTGAGACCTGGATTCGAATCCCAGGTCCCCCAAAACTTTGTTACATTTTTTCTTCAGGTACTCAGATGCAGCGCTTCAGGCAGGGAGCATCATACACCTCCAGATCTCATGCGCCAGGTGGTTCCAGATTCAGATCCAGTGGTCCAGGATGAGGTTCACCATGAACCTTGATCAACAAATGCCCAGGCAATCTAAAAATCCAACAGGCTGGACGTTTGGGCCTAGAAATTACAATTCATACTCCCTTTACGAGCCTAGCACCCCTGAGTTTGTTTCTTTATTTTTCTTTTCACTATTTTTATTTTATTATCATAATTAATTAATTAACTAATTAACCCTTTTTCATAAAAAAAATCAGAAACAACAAAAATATTTTAATTTTAATTTTATTACTTATTTTTGTAAATAAATTGTAACCAATTAATTTAGTTTTTTAATTAGGTTTAATCTTAACATTTTTTACAATAAATTAAAATTAACTTAGACTTAGGTTTTTTTTTATTTCTGATTTTACTGCCTTAATTAAAATAAAACTCAAAAAATATTTTCTTTTTAATTCCATTATTAATTTAGACTTAATTCTTAAATCCAAAATAACAAAAAATATGTTTTATTTGAAAAAAGGGTCAAAACCCTAAAGGACAATTCGATTCAATGTTCTCGCGCGTATCATTTTGATCCATATATTGTAATTGCTCCGAGGATGTAATAACGTTAACTAGGATTTATTTTCCGCAATTTATTTTCCGCAACCATTAACTGCTAGATGTATGCTAACTAGGCTATGCATGACAAGATTAACTCTTAACTTAAAACCAACAGTAGCTCACCATGACATGCAAAGATGATATAACTGAAAATTGACACACTCGCACATGCCACTCCTAGGGTACACCCCACTTGGTTGCTTCGAACGTGGTCATTGAGTATAGGAAGTCTTAGAGGTCGCCCTCCTGTCCAAAGATCAAAAGTTGCCTCGAAATGGTTGCCTCGATAAAAAATGATCTAAGACATTAGGGTTACCACTAAAGCATCTTAACATTGCTTTAGTGACCACACATCCCTAAAATCGAATTGACCCGAAAACTCCAACGACGGTGCTACCTACTCCTCAATAGTGGGATAGCACTGTCTAAAGGACATTTGCACAGTTTAATTCCTTTTTGAGTAGGTAGATGTTCTTAAGTACTTGCTCTTTTGAAAACAAAAACAAACTTTTCGCACTTACACTCTCTTCAAAAACAAAACTCTTTTCAAAACCCACAATCACAAAGAAAAGCAAATTTTTGAAAACATAGTGAGCAAGTACCTAAGAGCCCGTGGATAACCACGGATAGAAAGGGTGCTAACACCTTCCCTTTCTATAATCTACCTCCCGAACCCGAGAAACATCTCAAAAAGGAATTTTTCTGTGCTTTTGTCCTTTCCTTGTTGGATAAAATAAAAGACGGTGGCGACTCTTGCTTACCGCGACATTTTGCGAAAACAAACGCAAACGCGAACCAGCATTCCAAAAACAGTCAGTTTTATTCCCACTGATCACAGAACTGGCGACTCTGCTGGGGACGTTGATAAGTGAGGTGTACCTTAGGATTAGATCACTTGTGTTTTCAATTGTAATGCTTTGTATGATTTTGATTTTGTGGGCTTGTATCAGAGTTCTATAAATCCTAACCCGGATTTGGTAAACATTCATAGATAGAAATACGTTGTGAAAACTGTACGGGGTATACCGATATGGTTGAAGCAATAACTATATTAGTGCGACATATTTGTGAGTACCGGTAACCCTTGAGTTAAGTCAAGGAGACTACGGGGCCGCTGAGTGATGTCACTAAGCACTAATGACCTAGAACCTTACTTGACCATCTTGGCCTTTATTAGGGGTAGTGAGATGACCGGCTTTGGTACAGTCCGAAGTTGGTAGATACTCGATACTACACTCATTGAGGATTGTTTTCTTGGAATATTTTGGTCGCTAGTTAAGTGGCTAAACCAAAACGATGAACATAGAAAACAATCCAATGATATTGAGCTCCTTAGAACCCGGTTACTATCTAGGACAGGTTTTGAGCCAACTACACTCAAGAGGGTACTTACCTATGAAACCTCATGCAAGCCTGAAACTAGGGTTTTTGTGTGACTTGCTTGTACATATGTTTGTGCATACATCATGAACATCATAAAGCATCATATGCATCTGCTAACCATTTCAAGGGTTTAGATCTTCATCTTTGTTCTTGTTTTTCAGGACATGGAGCCTCTCCGCAGGAAAAAATTCAAGTCAACCTTGTAAGGATCCCTCCTCAACTCAAGGAGCTTACATCCAGGATTCCCGAGAATTATCTCTTCAGTAAAAGACATGGTAGACTCCTCAGCTTGGTCAACACCAACATTGAAGAAGACATGATGAAAGTTCTCTTCCAGTTCTTTGATCCCCTACACCACTGTTTCACATTCCCTGATTATCAATTGGTGCCTACTTTGGAGGAATTTTCTCAACTCCTGAGAATTCCTATTCTTAGTCAACTACCCTACAACGGTACGGAAAAGGAACCAAGACCTGAAGATGTTGCTCAAGCATTACGCTTGCAACCATCCGACATCAAGGGGCATTGGGAAGCCAGAAGTGGTGTCAAGGGATTCTTGGTAAAGTTTCTGTTTGAGAAGGCACAAGAATGCTGGAATTCTCTTGATCTACAAGCCTTTGAAGAGATTGTGGCACTCCTTATTTATGGGTTGGTTTTGTTCCCAAATCCTGATCAACTTATAGATGTGAATGCTGTCAAGATTTTCATATCCAGGAATCCTATACCTACATTGCTTGGGGACATCCTCCACTCATTTTACACACGAACAATGAGGAAAAGAGGTGTTCTCATGTGTTGTACTCCTCTCCTAGCAAGGTGGTTTATTTCTCACCTTCCACAATCAGTTTTGAAGAATGAGCAGGGTTTAAGGTGGTCACAACGATTGATGACTCTCACACATTCGGATGTACATTGGTGCTCTCGGTCTAAAGAAAATGTCACCATCATTGATCGTTGTGGAGAATTTCCTAATGTTCCATTACTTGGAATTAGGGGAGGCATTACCTACAACCCCTGTCTAGCTTTGAGACAATTTGGATATGCTCGGAGGGATGGCCCTCATGACATGCTGATTCCTGACCTAGTTTTTGACTTCGACAACGATACGCAAGGACTTCAACAAAGGTTCATCAGAGCTTGGAGGATGCCTAACAAAGTGGACAGTAAGACACTGGGACACAAGAACTCCATCCCCCTTGAGCCTTACCTCATGTGGGTACGAACCCGCGCCCAGAGTCTTATGATGCCTTACCCCCACATTCTCCCCTTAATCAAAGAGCCTGTTATCGAAGGAGAGGTTCCATACACCATCCTACATCCTGACATGCCAACATCTTGGGAAGAAATGCAAAAGAGTTGGATCCAACTCAAGGAAGAACGAAATACTTTTGAAGCCAGCTTCTATGCTAGTGAGAAGAAGGTTTTGGAGCTTACCCGCCGACTTCACGAGGAGGAGACCCTCAACACTTACATCGCTCCAAAAAGGATGTGCAATGTCTTTTTACATTAAGAATTTTGTAATATTTCGCCCCTGGGGTACTTATGTACTAAACAAATTTCTTCTTAATATGACGTGTGTTCTTTTTTGTCTGCAACAAATTTGAATTTTTGAACCCTTGAATGCATTACATAAATAGCATACCATTCATCATATGCATAACAAGTATCCTTTTACATGTCTCTTATCTTCTTTGCTGTTTATTTCAGCAATCATCATGTCTACTGAACCTTCCACTGAGCAAGCTATCAAGGCCCTCTAGGCCCAGAATGCCCAGTTTCAAGAGTTGGTCATGAGCCTAGCTAAGGGTCAGCAGGATTTGAAGACCCTGATTCTGAAAGAGAGGAAGAAGAAGAAGAAGAAGAGAACCGTCTTGTTCAACACTGGACGCAGGTTTGGAAACGGGCTGCAAAACGAAGTTGATCTGACCACCTCATATGGAGGGAAAGACAGCCCACAAGAAAGGAGGGCTCCTAGCCCTGTGGTCTCCGACAACAAGACGGATTATGATGAAGAACAGTATCCTTCTGCTGAGGATAAGTACAAACAGCTGGAAGACCGCTTGAGCGCTATGGAGATACAGAACGTGCCTGGTCTGGACTTCGGAGATCTAGGTCTATCATCTGGGGTGGTGATTCCTCATAAGTTCAAGGCACCTGCCTTTGCCAAGTATGACGGAGCTTCCTGTCCAAAGTTGCACCTCCGGTCATATGTAAGGAAGATCTAACCTTACACTTCTGATAAGAACTTGTGGATCCATTTCTTTCAAGACAGTCTCTCAGGGACTCAGCTTGAGTGGTTTTATCAGCTGGATGGAGCCAGTATCCGTAGCTGGGAAGATTTGGCTATTGCATTCTATAGGCAGTATCAGTATAACTCTGACCTTGCTCATACGCGTACCCAGCTCCAGGGTATGTCAATAGGGACGGGTGAAGGATTTAAAGAGTATGCTCAAAAATGGAGAAACCTTGCCGGAAGGGTGCGACCACTTTTAGCTAGTCGTGAACTTGTTGATATGTTTTTGGGGACCCTGTCTGGTCCATTCTTTAACCATTTGATTGGAAGCTCTTCAGCCGGGTTTATAGACCTTATCTTGACTGGTGAGAGGATTGAAGTTGGTATTAAGGCTGGGAAAATACAGAAGGGTGCTTCATCGAGCACCGAGAAGAAACCATTTAAGAAAGAGTCCAGTGCTGTCTACAGTTCAAGAAGACAGAATAGACCGGAACACCGCCAAGCTGTCAATGCGGTTGTTATTTCAAAACCTGCCGGTGCTCCTCAGCATCACAACCAACAAAGAGACGAGAGACCTCGAAGGCAATTCACCCGTCTCAGCATGACTTTGTCTCATATTCTGCCACAGTTGCTGAAGACCAATCTGGTGACTCTAAGGGAAGCCCCAAAGAATCCAAATACAACGTCATCAAAGTATAACCCCAACGCCCGCTGCGCTTATCACTCTGAGAGCCCGGGACATAATACGGATGATTGTTGGACTTTGAAGAATAAGGTCCAAGACTTGATTGATGTAAAGGAGATTGAGTTTGAGGCGCCCGAGAGGCCCAATGTTGTGACTGCTCCCATGCCCAAACATGGAGTAAATGTTGTAGAGGAATACTTGTTTGTTGTTTCCGTGGATGATATTGTTACCCCTCTGATGACTGTCAAGAAGAACCTGTTGCTAGCCGGTTTATTCCCGGGCTGTGGTGAAGGTTGCCATATGTGTTCTGTTTTACCTACTGGTTGCCCATCTTTAAAGTCAGGCATCCAAAACCTGATGGATAACAAGGAGATCCTGTTTGAGAAGATTGTTGTTCCTTCCACCCCTACTGAAGAAGTTTCCATCATTACCATTTTCAACAATTCTCCCAAGGCCCCCTCGGGGAAGCCTGTTAGAATTACGCCTGTTCCAAAGATTGCACCCATAATCATCACTGTTCTGGGGCCCATCCCCTATACATCATACAAAGTTGTCCCTTGGCACTATGGGGCAAATGTTTATGTTCTTGGAGTTAAGCAAGAGTTTGATGCTGATACCGGCGTCAGCAACATTATTGGGCCTGCTAAAGTCACCCGCAGTGGTAGGCTTTTCTCACCTTATATTGCTCCACCAACTTTCCGAAGACCTGTTGTCATTACGCCTACAAGTGTACCTACTGCCGTTCCTGATCAAGTTCCTATCCTTACCCCTGTTGCCGAGTCATCTAACGCTCGGGGCAAAGGGATCGCCACTGATGTGCCTGCCCAGACGGAGGCACCGAAGACCACCACTGTTGAAGCTTCCAAACAGGAGATGGAAGAGATTCTGAAGATTATTAAGAAGAGTGATTATAATGTAGTTGAGCAACTGGGGCAAACCCCATCCAAGATTTCTATGTTATCATTGTTGTTGTGTTCAGAGGCCCATGCCAAGGCCCTGATTACCTTCCTGAAAACTGCCCACGTGCCACAAGAGACATCAGCTGATCAGTTTACCGATTGTATGGCCAATTTAACTGCTGATAATGGTTTGGGTTTCTCCGACGTTGATCTGACTGCTAAAGGGAAGAACCATAATGATGCCCTGCATGTCTCCATTGAATGCAGGGGCACTACTCTTGCACATGTGTTGGTTGACAGTGGTTCCTCGTTGAACGTCTTGCCCAAGAAAGCTCTAGACAGGTTGGATTGCGAAGGGTTGGAGCTGAAGCCAAGTAACATTATTGTTCGGGCCTTTGATGGGTCTAAAAGGATGGTGCATGGTGAGGTGGATATTCCAATTAAAGTTGGTTCTCAGGTCTTCAATTCTACATTCTACGTGATGGACATTCGGCCATCCTATTATTGTTTGTTGGGTCGTCCATGGATCCACAAAGCTGGAGCCGTAACCTCAACGCTCCACCAGAAGTTGAAGTACCCGGTCAGAGGGAAGATTGTGACAGTACAATGGGAGGAGGAATACATGGTCATCCACCTCAACTCGTTCTGGTATGTAGAGATGGATGGGGAGTTCATTGAAACCCCATTTCAACACTTTGAAGAGGTTCCTCAGACACTGGCATCAGCTGAGATTGTGGTTGAAGATTCTCCTATGAAGATGGCTTCCTTAAGGGATGCCCGGGCTGTTATTGAGAAGGGTGAGTGTGCAAACTGGGGACGACTTCCTGATTTCACTCAGAAGACTAACAAGTTTGGTTTGGGTTTCACTACAGAAGCTCAAAGGGTTGTTAGTAGTGCAAGGATTGGAAGACCTCCTGTGTTCATCAGCAATTCGGGAGTAAATGCCATCGAAGATGACGTGGAGGAGTCTGAATTCGACAGCTGGATCTACCCTACGACCAACGGTGGACCAAGCAACTGGACAGCAAAAGACTTCATCCCTATTACTTTTGTTACCCAGTAATGAACTCTTTGTTTTGAATTTGTAACAGACAATATTGTGAAACTTTATGGCCCGGTGTCTTACCCGGGGCACCGTGGCTTCATTTGTGAGGGATTTTGTGTGCCATTTTCATATATGATTAATAAAAGCATTGGGCATTTTTTTGCATTTCAAATCTTGCGCTCCTTGTCTTTCTTTATTATATATTGCAAAACAGCTATTTTACACACACTCGCATATACAGGTCCACATCCACTCTTGATCTCACTGGTAACGACTTTGCTACTGCCAGTTATGACTTTGAAAATCCGATCAACTTAGCCGAAGACGAAGGTGAAGATGATTGCGAAGTGCCTGGTGAACTTGCAAGACTGTTACTCCAGGAAGAGAGGGCCATTCATCCACATGAAGAGCTAGTGGAAACAGTGAATCTGGGTACTGAGATAGACAAAAAGGAAGTCAAGATCGATGCAAATCTGGAGCTTAGTGTGAAACAACGGTTGATTCAGATGCTGCATGACTACGTGGAAATCTTTGCCTGGTCTTACGAAGATATGCCAGGGTTGGATACTGACATTGTGGTTCATCGCCTGCCTACCAAGGAAGACTGCCCTCCTGTAAAACAGAAGGTTCGCCGTATGCGCCTAGAGATATCCGAGAAAATCAAGGCTGAGGTTATGAAACAATTTGACACCGGTTTTCTAGCAGTAACTTCTTACCCTCAGTGGGTCACCAATGTGGTTCCAGTGCCGAAGAAAGATGGTAAGGTCAGAATGTGTGTTGATTACATGGATTTGAACAGAGCAAGCCCTAAGGATGACTTCCCTCTACCTCACATCGACGTTCTGGTTGACAATACTGCTCAGCACAAGGTATTCTCCTTTATGGATGGTTTCTCTGGTTATAATCAAATCAAGATGGCTCCTGAATACATGGAGAAGACCACTTTCGTTACCCAGTGGGGTACCTTTTATTACAAAGTCATGCCTTTTGGGTTGAAGAATGTCGGGGCAACATATCAGCGTGCCATGGTTGCTTTGTTTCATGACATGATCCATCATGAGATTGAAGTATACGTCGATGATATGATTGCGAGGTCCCAAACTGAGGAGGAACACCTTGACCATCTACAGAAGCTGTTTGACCGGTTGAAGTTGTACAAACTGAGGTTGAACCCGAACAAGTGCACCTTCGGGGTGAGGTCTGGCAAACTGCTAGGTTTCGTCGTGAGCGACAAAGGTATTCAAGTGGACCCTGCCAAGGTGAAAGCCATACAAGAGATGCCAGCTCCCAAGACAGAGAAAGAGGTCAGAGGCTTTCTAGGACGACCGAACTACATTGCCCGATTCATCTTACATCTAACTGCTACTTGTGAGCCAATCTTTAAGCTGCTGAAGAAAGATCAAGTGATACGTTGGAACGATGAATGCCAGGCCGCTTTCGAAAGAATCAAAGAGTATCTCCAGGAGCCACCTATTCTTATGCCACCAGTTGAAGGGAGACCTTTGATTTTATACTTTACAGTGCTTGACAACTCAATGGGGTGTGTGCTGGGGCAGCATGACGAGTCTGGCCGAAAAGAGCATGCTATTTATTACCTTAGCAAAAAGTTTACCGACTGTGAGACCCGATACTCACTGCTTGAGAAAACTTGTTGCGCTTTGGCATGGGCTGCTCGCCAGCTGAGACAGTATATGCTGACTCACACTACTTTGTTGATTTCAAAGATGGATCCCATTAAGTATATCTTCGAAAAGCCTGCCTTGTCCAGAAGAATAGCAAGATGGCAGATGATCCTGACTGAGTATGACATCCATTACACAACTCAAAAAGCAATAAAGGGAAGTGTATTGGCAGACCATTTGGCACATCAGGCAGTGGATGATTACCAGTCTATGAACTTTGAATTTCCAGACGAGAATATCATGGTAGTGACTGATTGTGAAACACCCGGACCGGATGAAGGCCCTGAGGAAGGATCCCGATGGTCTATGCATTTTGATGGAGCTTCAAACGCTTTGGGTAACGACATTGGCGCTGTGATCATATCTCCTAAAGGCTCACATACTCCACTTATCGCCCGACTATGTTTCAACTGCACCAACAATATGGTGGAGTATGAAGCATGCATTATGGGTCTTCGAGCTGCAATTGACCTAAGGATTAAGTTTCTGAGTGTCTTCGGAGATTCCGCTCTCGTGATCAGTCAGATCAAAGGAGAGTGGGATACGAAACACCCAAATCTTATTCCTTACAAGGAGTATGTATTGACGTTGCTTCCCCATTTCGAGGAGATAACCTTTGAACACTTCCCAAGAGAGGAAAATCAGTTGGCGGACGCACTAGCTACAATGTCTTCTATGTTCAAAGTCAAGTGGGACAACGAGGCTCCCCGGATCATTATTTGGAAATTGGATGAACCTGCACATTGCTGTGATCTTGAGACCGAAGAGGTAACAAAAAAGCCTTGGTATCATGAAGTGAAGAGGTACCTTGAAGCTCAAGAATACCCCGAGGGTGCATCTGTTAATGACAAGAAGTTTCTGAGAAGGTTCGCGGCAAAGTTCTTCATCGGCAATGGCATTCTCTACAAACGTAACCATGATTCAACCTTACAACGTTGCATGGATAAAATTGAAGCAGAAAGGATCATGGCAGAGCTGCATGAAGGTACTTTCGGAACTCATTCCAGTGGACATACCATGGCAAAGAAAATCCTTCGGGCAGGATATTACTGGTCCACAATGGAAGCCGACTGTTATCAGCATTCTCGGACATGTCACAAGTGCCAGGTCTATGCTGATAAGGTGCACATTCCTCCAGTTCCTCTGAATGTCTTGACAGCACCTTGGCCTTTTGCAATGTGGGGCATTGATATGATCGGCGAGATCAGACCTACGGCATCCAACGGGCATCATTTCATCCTGGTAGCAATTGATTACTTTACAAAGTGGGTTGAAGCGGCTTCCTTTGCTATGGTAACCAAGAACGTCGTGGCACGGTTCATCCGACACAACCTGATCTGTCGATACGGCGTACCAGAGAGGATCATTACGGATAATGGTACCAATCTTAACAACAAGATGATCACTGAGCTCTGCGAGCAATTCAAGATACAGTACCACAACTCTTCTCCCTACCGGCCGAAGATGAATGGGGCTGTCGAAGCGGCAAATAAGAACATTAAGAAGATTGTGCAGAAGATGATAGTGACCTACAAAGACTGGCACGAGATGTTACCATTTGCTCTTCATGGGTACCGTACCTCAGCACGGACGTCAACAGGGGCAACGCCCTATTCCTTGGTTTATGGCATGGAGACAGTGTTGCCTATTGAAGTTCAGATACCCTCTCTTCGGATCATGAAAGATGCAGACTTGAGCGAAAACGACTGGACCCAGACCCGACTTGATCAACTGAATCTAATCGACGAAAAGAGACTTACTGCTATTTGTCATGGTCAGACATACCAAAAATGGATGATCAAGGCATTTAACAAGAAAGTCAGACGACAAGAGTATCGAGTTGGGGACCTGGTAATCAAGCGCATTATCTTACCTCAAGGTGATCCCAGGGGCAAATGGACCCCTACTTACGAAGGGCCATTTGTGGTTAAGAACATCTTCTCCGGAGGAGCGATGATTCTAACCACCATGAATGGTGACGACCTTCCTCACCCCGTCAATGCAGACATAGTAAAAAGATATTACGCATAATCAAAGACCCGCTAGGTTGACTGGCCTAGGCAAAAATAAGGGCTTCCCGGCGAACCAAAAGGGTTCGGTCAAAAATAAGGGATGAAAAAAAAAATCTGTACACCCGGCAAGTCGAAAACCTGAAAAGGCGGCTTGGGCAAAAATGGGTATCCCGGTGGGCTGAAAACCCGAAAGGGCGGTCTAGGCAAAAGTTAGGGATAAGCGTAACACTATGTCTCATTGGGTCACCCCGCATCCAGACTTCGGTATAAGCTATCAGGCTCGGGCGGCACTAATCAATCAGATTTATCTTCAACTAAGCAACAAAGTGATGAGATGCTTGAAGATATAAAGGCAATAGCAGAGTTGGAACCCCGTGGGATTATTCACATAGCTGTTTTATTTTCTTTTCACAAATTGTATAAATTCTATTTGCTCGACGGCATTCTCTTACTAGGACGTCAGCCTCTTGTACAAAAACGCCTATTTACAGGCAAACTTCAAAATCAATACAAATTCATTTTCAGACAAATTTCAAATTGTTTTTCCCTTATCTATTTTGTTTTGCAAAGAACGTCCAATGTTCATTTTTGATATATGCATTTGACCTTAATTGCTGCTCATAAATATTTACATGCGAAACAATGACTAATTACGGGTAATATCAGAAGTGGGGGCAATAAGAATTGTCTGAGCGGTCTAGTTGCTCTGTCCTCCAAGGTACCAAGGTAAGTTCAGCTGAAGAATGTGACCAAGATACCGTCACTCCCCGCAGAGTAAAACAGTAATGATAACTCTATCAGCTGAGACTTGCACCTATGAACGAATCAACAATACTCTCCTCAAGCAGAGTTCATCTACCGTCAGCCCTAAAAGGGTTGGGTATCCCCAGAAGGTCTTAATATTCCCCAGCGGAGTATAAGGATATTCCCCAGTAAGCATAAGGGTATCCCCGGCAGTCTTAAAATTCCTCAATGGAATATAAGAATGTTCCCCGGCAGAATGCAAGATACCCCCAGTGGAGCCATTTCCCCAGCGCAGTCTAAAAAAGTTTCCCCAATGGAGTTGAATCATCTTCCTCAGTAGATTCTGGAAGCTTATCCCCTGCAGAGTACAAAATAAATCTCCCCAACCAAATTCAGAAGGTTATCCTCACAAGAGTCTAACCGGGTTATCCTCAGCAAGTTGCAACTGAAAGATCATCCCCAGCGAAGTAGCTATGCATGACAAGATTAACTCTTAACTAAAAACCACAGTAGCTCACCATGACATGCAAAGATGATATAACTGAAAATTGACACACTCGCACATGCCACTCCTAGGGTACACCCCACTTGGTTGCTTCGAACGTGGTCATTGAGTATAGGAAGTTTTTGTACCCCAAAATTTTCCCTCCCATATTCTTCAAGATTGGCCAAGATCAAGGTTCAAAATCTTTCAAGGGTTGCACAGTTCAATGGCCTCCTAATAGTCAAAAATTAGGGTTTTGGTTCTGGCAAAGAAATTGAAGTTTTCAAAGGTCCAAACAAGTCCCACATGCCTATAAACATGGTCAAGCATCCATATGCTAAGTTTCAAGACTTACATCACAAAATTGCACAGTCAAAAACCCTAATTGCTCAACAGTCAACTGCAGGGGTAAAATGGTCATTTGGCAGTCAAAAGTCAAAAATTTTGGTCAACATCTTATTTTGAAGCCACAAACATCATTTGATCAATTCTTTATCATGACTCTCAAAGCATGGCTCAAAAAGTCTCAAGATGCAAAAGTTTCTATTTTTGGACAGTTGAAAAAGTCAACTGCAAATTGACCAAGGCATAACTTCCACATGGTTTATCAGAAAAATTCCATCCAAAGATCATTTTGAATATAATGACATTTCCTACAACTCATCTTCACACTTCAAGTCCAAGAAATGCTCTCACAAAAAGTTATCAATCTCAACATTATAGGTCATTTTCAAAAGTCAACAAAAAGGCACTTTAAGTAAAAGACCATAACTTGAGATTGGTAAATCAAAATGACACGGGACCAAAGGCATTGGTTAGAGGACTTCAAGACCTTTCTAAAATGTCCAAGAACATGATCAAAGCTTAAAAATTGAGTAAGATATGCCTTGTAGAAGTTGGGAAATTTTTGGGAATTTTGAAAAGTCAACCTTGCTTCAAATGCCTCAAAATTGCTAATGGGCCTCAATTTTTTCCATGAATCATTATCCAAAGCATATGCACGACCCATTAAGCCCAAAGGGATTTACTTTCTTATTTTTAATTAATTAATTGAATTTTTATTCTTATTTATTCATTTAATTAGTTTTAAATATAAGAAAAATATCAAATCATTGGTTTTAAATCTTTTTGTGCAGTAAATAGGTCTATCACATGCTCAATATTTCGTGTGCCAATCAACAAGGGCAAAATCTTCCAAACTTAGCATAATTGACATGAAAAAGATTGAAAAAGATTACATGGAAAATCAAGGATCCAAATCATCAATGCAAAGGTTGTTGGGCTTGGATGGTTAACCTAATTCATTCCACATATATGTACAAACCTAAACCTAATCACAAGAACACAGAGGTTGCGCCCAAGATCAAGAACAACATTGGAAATTTTTGCCAAAAAGCTTGAAACTGTTTTCACATCAAAAGCACTTTTCCAAGCCAAAGAACCATTCCATTACATTCCTGACACATCCAGGAAGGGATTGCAATCAAGAATCAAACGTCAGGCCTCAAGAATTGGTAGAACCATGTTGCACTTTTCACAAAAAATTTCATGATCGTATTCTACTTTCCATGCATTATACATGTATTTTGATTATTGATTAACACTAACCATGATGTTCTGAAGCCATTGGTGCTATTTAATTGAATTAATAATGCTTGAACCAAGATTTGCCATGGACGCGTTCTAGGGTTTCAAAGCTCTAATTTTGGGGTTTCTGTCACATGGAACAATTGGCCATTCAAACCTACATCATTGAAACCAGGATGCCCAGACGAATAGGAATCACCCATCGCGCCCTTTTTCTTTTTGCTCATAAGCTAATCGCTATTATTCACTGTGCTATCTAGTGGGGGTTTAAAACCCCCGCTATCTGTTTGTATTTTCAGACAAAAACGAAGAGGCCATGAGGAAGACGCTGAGCTGTAGGCATGTGATTGGTATATTTGAAAGTTAGCGCGTTTTTTATTTGGTTTCAGTATAATGCTTGCTTTCACATATATTATTTCTATCTTATTATACTAACAAACACGCGTGCATAGCTCAGTTGGTGGACAGGGATAGTTGCAAGCATTGGGACCTGGGTTCGATTCCCAGGTCCCCCACTTATTCAATATATTTTGTTTTAACGTGCTCCTATGCAGCCTTCATTCCCAGGACCATCATGCGTCCTCACCATCTAAGCTTGCCACGCGCCAAAGAGATCCATCCAATGGCCAGATCACGCCCTCCACCATACACCCTCAGTCAACCATGGGCAAACGCGCTGGGAAAGTCAAGAAAGGCCTCATTCTGATTGGGCCAAATTGCTTGTATATACCTCCTAATTGGGTCAGAAAACCCCCCATGTTTGCACTTTCTTTCTCTCTTTTTTTTCTTTTCTTTTATTTATTTTAATTATGTTAATTGTTTATTTAATTCCATAAAACTAATTTTCATAATATAAAAATACAAAAAAACAGAAAATCATAAAACAAAAAAATATGTTTTATTAATATTCATTTCTATTAATTTTGTAAATAAATTTAATAATCAATTTAGTTTTAACTTAGGGTTTTAATTCTAATTTACTTCTTAATAATTAAAAAACATAAAAATTAGGGTTTCTAGCATTTTTACTCTTTTTCTCAATAATTAAATTTTTCTTCTTATTATTATTAACTATTAATTATCTTGTAAATAAATATGACATTTAATTAATTAGGGTTAAATTAGGTCAAAACTTAAACATTTTCTAATAATTAAAAACAAACTAGAATTAGGTTTTTATTTAAATTTCTAATTTCAATTAATCTTCCTTTTTTTCTTCATAAATACAAAAACTCCAAAAATAACTTCTTTTTCTCATTAAATCATTAATTAACCTTTAATTTTAATTTAATTTCTTCAAAGGGTCCAACGCCCTCGCATTCGATTCTAATTTTTTTTCGCATTTATTTTTATTTTGTGGACATAATGTAATTGCCCCAAAGCCTTGTAATAGATAATTAAGATATTTACTTTACGCACTTTTATTCAAATCGGGTCTTGGTTTAATTTGGCGATGTGGACCCGCGCCTTGTAATAGCGTAGGACTTTTACTTTCCGCTCTTTAAATTCCCGCACCCTTAACTGCTAATAATCACATGAAAGAATGTATGCCCAAATAAAATCAAAGCGTAGACCACCAAATGCATGACAAGACAAATATTATCTGAAAATGACACACAATTCACACACCACTCCTAGGGTACGCCTCACTGTTGCCTTGCCCCTCGAAACGTGGTCGTCGAGTAGAGGAAGTTTTAGTAAGTCCTCATGTCCATGAACATGGCATGGGGGTAGCTTCTAAGGTGTCCTACTGTTGCTCTGGTGACCACATTGTCCCTACACTCGAATTAACCCGAATACCTCCAACAGTGATGCTACCTACCTCTCAATGGTGGGATGGCATTATCTTAAGGACATTTACACAGACTAATTCCTTAGGGTAGGTAGATGACTCGTAGATACTTGCTCTAATTCAAAACAAATCAAAAACTTCTTTTCACACCGACACTTTTCAAAAAGCTTTCAAAAACAACTTTTCAAACACTCTTGAGGACTGATACAAGAGTCGAACTGAAATTTTAAACGAAACTTTTTTCAAACCCACTCACGATTGAAAAGCAAACAAACATTTTGAAAACACAAATGAGCAAGTATCTAAGAGCCCATGGATAACCATGGATAGAAAGGGTGCTAACACCTTCCCTTTCTATAAATCTACCTCCCGAACCACCTAGAACTAATCTCAATAAGGAATTTTGTTGTGCTTTTGTCCTTTCCATGTTGGAGAAAATAAAAGACGGTGGCGACTCTTGCTTCCACGACATTTCGCGAACCAGCGTTAAACAGTCAGTTCCAGATCCACCGATCACAGAACTGGCGACTCTGTTGGGGAATCTTATAAAGTGAGGTGTACCTTAGGATAGTTCATAACTGTGTTTTCAATTGTTTTGACTTGTTTGCTTTAAATTGTGGGTTGCACGAGAGTTACATAGATCCTAACCCGGATCTGGGGATACCCTGTTTAGGTAGCATAAGCTGTGAGGGACCTGTCCGGCGTAGACCGACATGGGTGAAGCAGTGGCTACGTTGGTGTGGCGCCTTGGTCTGTACCGATATCCCTTGTGTTGCAACGAGGAGAATATGGGTCTTCTGAGGAGTCATTAAGCACCAACAGACCTTAGAACCTTAAAAGACACAACTTGGCCAATAGAACAGTAGCAGTATGCTACGCCCATTGAGGCTAAACTCTCATGATGGTTCTGGCCGCAAGAAAAGATTGCGATGCTGGAGTTATGACGGATTGAGGGTAGTCAGTGATATTGGGATCCTCTAGAACCCGGTTACTTCTGATAGGACAGGTCTTAACCAACAAACTGAAAGAGGGTAATACCTAGACCCCATGCTGGCCTAAACTCTAAGGGCTTCTCTTGTGTGACTTGTGTGCCTTCCAACTTGACTATTTGCATGCTTGTTATCTGACACTTGAGTTTCTTGCAGGTTTTGTTTATAGTCCTTAATTAGGACTCATAACAGGGTTTACTGAGTTTCTTACAGATTTTGTTAACAGTCCTTAATTGGGACTCATTACAGGGCCTACTTACATCACTCCATGCATAGCATAACATCATACCATTGCATACATCCTGCATAAGGACTAACCCATTTCAAGGATCTCAAGGGTCTGTGATGCAGGACATGATGAATCAACTATCCCAGCAAGGGGCAAAGAGGATTTATTTTCCTCTAGACAAAGTTGTCAGGGGCTATGACCCACTCGATATGGTGAGCCTTGACCCTTGAAGAAGGATTCTCAGCAACATGGAGTTCCTTCAATCAAGCTACAAATTCAAATGCTAACAATCTTCTTGTTTCCCCTGCGAGGTCCTTGAAAACATTGCATACATATCATACATATCATTGCATTACAGGTACCCTCTTGACAGGTCACTCACTATCTTCGCTGTTTATTTCAGCAATGGCTTTCCAACCGGACAACCAAGACCTCCGGGCTCAGAACGCCCAACTGCGAGAAATGTTCTTGAACCTGTCCCAGGGGCAAGAAGAAATAAAGGCTCTCCTTACTAGGAACTTGACCCTAGGGAATGCAGGGGGTATCAGGAACGATCAGCTGGAAGGGTTACAAATTGAGTTGGCAACCATGAAGATCCAAATGATGGGGCAGTTGATGGGCCAAATGACTCTCATTCAGGACTTAGCTCAAAAACAAGAAGAGCTCCGGGTCCTCGTCACCAAGCTGCTTCATGCTTCAAAATAATCCAGTGGGGCAAACAGCCAAGGTTGAAGTTCCAGCCATCATTCAACCACATGCGGGGCAAGAAGACAAAGGAAAATCTCCTCATCTTGCTTCAGGGTCACGAGCCCAGCCTCAACGGAGTAGTCAGCGTAAATGAAATGCGCCTGGAAGACATTTCTCGGAGACTGATATACCATCATCCTTTATACTGAAGCGCTTGCTGGAGGTCAATCTGATCACTCTAAAGGACCCTCCTAAGAATCCCAACAGGACACCTTCGAGGTATAACCCCAACACCCGCTGCGCTTATCATTCAGACAGCCTGGGGCATGCTACAGACGACTGTTGGACCTTGAAGAACAAAATCCAGGACTTGATTGACGAAGGGGTGCTGGAGTTCATGCCATATGGCAAGATGAAAATCTTCCGCTGAGAAATGGCTAGTTCAAACTAGAGGATTTTTGTTCATTAGAATTTTTCGAGTTGTAATTTTCTTTTGATTGTTCAAACAATTATTGTCATAGCAAACTTTGTTATTTTATCAATGCATCGCACATGTCTGTTTTGAATCCATATATTCGCATTCGCTATATGCAAACTATTCTCATATTTTTGTGATGATCAATTCTCAATTAATAATTCTAAGCCTCTTGAAGGAGGATGACGAAGACGATACCGCAATCTACAGTATGCTTTTGAACAGACCCTGCTGATGAGGTACAGGCATTGTTTCAATCCCTAAACACTGGAGTTATAAAGAAGATAATCCCTCGTCAACCCCTCTGAGCTAAAGAAGTAGGAGTTTTTTCTTTTCGAAAATTAAAACCCTTAATCATAACCTGGGGCAGGGTAGTTCTCTCAGCTGATCCAAGTGCATAACAGATGGCACCAAAAAGAGTCCTTACAAAACAAAAGACAGTGATGGTTCCGAATAATCATAAAGATAGGCAGTCATTATATCTCAAAGATAAAAACCCAATAAGTCAAAACCTATGAAGGAGACTTACAAAACTGGGGAATCCCGCTGACTGTAATTCCAAAAAAGAAACAGTTCAGGCACAAAAAAAACAGGGATAACGAAATCAAAAAAAGAAAGAGAAAGAGGTCTTACAAACCCTCCACAAAAAGGAAATGACTGCCTATTCCAAATAAACTGTCAATACCCGAACCATCACTGGAATATCAAAGCAAAGACTCAAATAAGGTCTAACGCATGATCAGCTGAGTTTAGGATTGAAGAACATCACGAAGAGCGGGTGGGTACACATAATTTGAGCCTTTATCCTTTGTTTCTTAAACCATGAACCAGGCCACGTTATAACCCTTAAAAGTCCTAGCTGAAGCATGGGTTAGTTCGAAAGCATACTGTTACAAAAGGTATCCTGACTCCTTAAGGCTTGCGGTAAAATAACGAGTTGACATCGCAGTTTACAAAATTCACTTGTTTTTACTAAAAAATGCATTTTCAAAAAAACTTCAAGACAGACATAAGCTTTGCATTTCTAATATAACATTGCTTGCATATGACTAGTTGTTTGAACAGCAGAGAAATTCGCATGACGAAAGTCTAATGAACAAGAGTATCTCCAATCAAGGGGCACGACATGATCATGATCTACCATCTGGGGCAGTTAAGTCAAGATCCAGAGAATCTCTCAATGATGCCAAGCAGCTAGGGGCAACTCTCCATCTGAGACACTTGGGGCATTGGACAGGAATTCCAGCAACAAATCTTGCACGATCAGACATCTTTTGATGGCATGGAAAAACACTTCTAACAGGGGCAACTCCCTACATTCTGAGAGCGTGGATATAGTCAAAAAATACTATGCATAATCAAAGACCCGCTAGGTTGACACACCTAGGCAAAAATAAGGGCTTCCCGGCGAACCAAAAGGGTTCGGGCAAAAATAAGGGACGAAAATGAAAAAAATCTGTACACCCGGCAAGTCGAAAACCCGAAAGGGCGGCTTGGGCAAAAATGGGTATCCCGGTGGACTGAAAACCCGAAAGGGCGGTCCAGGCAAAAGTTAGGGATCAAAAGCGTACGACTATGTCCCGGCATCTCGTCACTTGCCTACCAGAAGAAGGTTTGTCCATCAACAACTATCAGCACCTCACAGGTCTTCCTCCCCCACCTCAGAAACAGGGGCAATGATGAGTTATCCAAACGATCTAATTGCTCTGTCCGCCAAGGTATCAAGGTGAGTTCAGCTGAAGAACATAACCAAAATCTCTAAACTCCCTAGAGAGTGAGCCAGCAAGTCAATACACTCTCCCCAAGCAGAGTTATCCTGTCAGCCTTAAGGAAGTTGGGTATCCTCCAGCAGATCTCAACATTCCTCAACAAGCATCCCCGGCAGTCTTGATCTAAGATTGTTCCCCGGCGGCATACCAGACATCCAGCAGAGCCACTTCCCCAATATATCTCAAAAAAATTCCCCAGGAGAGTCCAATCAAGATTTCCCCAGGAAGGTTTGAATCCATCTCCCCAGCAGGAAGCTTATCCCTAGTAGATTCTGGAAGCTTATCCCCTACAGAGCACGAACGCGTCTCCCGGCTTTATTCAAAGGTTATTTCCCTACCAGGGTATAACTGGGTTATCCTCAGCCAAAAGCCACGGAAAGATCGTCCTCGGCAAAGTCTTCCTATCCCCAGCGGAGTATATTAACATTTCCAACATAACAACGGTATCCCCAGCGGAGTTACCATCAACATCCCAGCAACATACCTCTCTCTTCCCACAGAGTATTATTCTCCAGCAAGATCGCTAGAGTAGTTATTCCCCGTAGAGTAATCTCTCCATCAAGTTTATTCCCCAACGGAGTCATCTTCCCCTACCGGTTCATTCTTGCAATCTCCATCCCCAGCGGAAACGAAGAGCTCTCTTCAACCATCAGCCCAGGGTTTAACTTCCCGGCGCCCGTCAAGGATTTATTTTCCTAGACGAAAATACATTCAAAAACATCACATACATCATGATACATGCATAAATGCAGCATGAACATACAATCTCATTTATGTTGAGAACATCATTGCTTGATCCATATCATGCATTGCATATGACTGACCTTTACCTTTCAGGAAAGATCCAGTTAAGTTCTCCGCTATATTCCAAGACTTTAGTCTGGTTCAGTTAAATCGATTCTAAGATTTTTCTGATTCTTATCCAGTTGAAGTTATTTCAAGACTTTCTCTGGTTCAGTCAGATCGACCCTAAGATCTCCCTGATTCTTATCCAGTTGAAGTTATTTCAAGACCTTGCCTGGTCCAGTTAAATCGATTCCTAAAGATTTTTCTGATTCTTATCCAGTCAAAGGCCTTCTCTGGTCCAGTTAAATCGATTCCTAAAGATTTTCCTGATGAAGACTCAGTTGAAGATTCCAAGACCTTGCCTGGTCCAGTTAAATCGACTCCTAAAGATTTTTCTGATTCTTATCCAGTCAAAGGCCTTCTCTGGTTCAGTCAGATCGACCCTAAGATCTCCCTGATTCTTATTCCAGTTGAAGATTCCAAAACCTTGCCTGGTCCAGTTAAATCGACTCCTAAAGATTTTTCTGATTCTTATCCAGTCAAAGGCCTTCTTTGGTTCAGTCAGATCGACCCTAAGATCTCCGTGATTCTTATCCAGTTGAAGTTATTTCAAGACCTTGCCTGGTCCAGTTAAATCGATTCCTAAAGATTTTTCTGATTCTTATCCAGTCAAAGGCCTTCTCTGGTCCAGTTAAATCGATTCCTAAAGATTTTCCTGATGAAGACTCAGTAGAAGACATCCAAGATTCTCTCATCGTTACTGTTGAGGTAGTAATCGCCCCAGATTCTCTCATTGTTACTGTTGAGGTAGTAATCGCCCCAGATTCTCTCATCGTTACTGTTGAGGTAGTAATCGCCCCAGATTCTCTCATCGTTACTGTTGAGGTAGTAATCGCCCCAGATTCTCTCATCGTTACTGTTGAGGTAGTAATCACCCCAGATTCTCTCATCGTTACTGTTGAGGTAGTAATCGCCCCAGATTCTCTCATCGTTACTGTTGAGGTAGTAATCACCCCAGATTCTCTCATCGTTACTGTTGAGGTAGTAATCGCCCCAGATTCTCTCATCGTTACTGTTGAGGTAGTAATCGCCCCAGATTCTCTCATCGTTACTGTTGAGGTAGTAATCGCCCCAGATTCTCTCATTGTTACTGTTGAGGTAGTAATCGCCCCAGATTCTCTCATCGTTACTGTTGAGGTAGTAATCGCCCCAGGTTCTCTCATCGTCCCGTTGAGGTAGTAACCATCCCTGATTCATTCATCACCTTTTGAAGCTCCAGATTCGATTCCTGTAGCTCGCCAGGGCACGTCTGAAGAGGTTGAAGATTCGATTCCTGTAACCAACCAAGGAGCGTCTATATAAAGAGTTTGAAGACCAACTCCTGTAACAGGTCAGGTAATCATCTTTCTTTTTCAGGTACGCAAGTTCTCGCTAAGGAAACTCTTACGCGATCGACATCCAGATGGCATCTATAAGCCCATCCACCTATCCATCACCTCTCAACATGGCATCTATAAGCCCATCCTCCTATCCACCAATCTCCAAATGGCATCTATAAGCCCATTCCCACCATCACACTGCCAATATGTGAGCGCAAATTTCTGGGCACTCTAGTGTTCAATCATCTTCCACCTTCGGATTACGAAAGGCACGTCAGCCAATCTACATCCTCAGGTCTAAGAAGATTGAACAGGGGCAACTGTTGTACCCCAAAATTTTCCCTCCCATATTCTTCAAGATTGGCCAAGATCAAGGTTCAAAATCTCTCAAGGGTTGCACAGTTCAATGGCCTCCTAACAGTCAAAAATTAGGGTTTTGGTTATGGCAAAGAAATTGAAGTTTTCAAAGGTCCAAACAAGTCCCACATGCCTATAAACATGGTCAAGCATCCATATGCTAAGTTTCAAGACTTACAGCACAAAATTGCACAATCAAAAACCCTAATTGCTCAACAGTCAACTGCAGGGGTAAAATGGTCATTTGGCAGTCAAAAGTCAAAAAATTTGGTCAACATCTTATTTTGAAGCCACAAACATCATTTGATCAATTCTTGATCATGACTCTCAAAGCATGGCTCAAAAAGTCTCAAGATGCAAAAGTTTCTATTTTTGGACAGTTGAAAAAGTCAACTGCAAATTGACCAAGGCATAACTTCCACATGGTTTATCAGAAAAATTCCATCCAAAGCTCATTTTAAATATAATGACATTTCCTACAACTCATCTTCACACTTAAAGTCCAAGAAATGCTCTCACAAAAAGTTATCAATCTCAACATTATAGGTCATTTTCAAAAGTCAACAAAAAGGCACTTTAAGTCAAAGACCATAACTTGAGATTGGTAAATCAAAATGACACGGGACCAAAGGCATTGGTTAGAGGACTTCAATACCTTCCCAAAATGTCCAAGAACATGATCAAAGCTTAAAAATTGAGCAAGATATGCCTTGTGGAAGTTGGGAAATTTTTGGGAATTTTGAAAAGTCAACCTTGCTTCAAATGCCTCAAAATTGCTAATGGGCCTCAATTTTTTCCATGAATCATTATCCAAAGCATATGCACGACCCATTAATCCCAAAGGGATTTACTTTCTTATTTTTAATTAATTAATTGAATTTTTATTCTTATTTATTCATTTAATTAGTTTTAAATATAAGAAAAATATCAAATCATTGGTTTTAAATCTTTTTGTGCAGTAAATAGGTCTATCACATGCTCAATATTTCGTGTGCCAATCAACAAGGGAAAAATCTTCCAAACTTGGCATAATTGACATGAAAAAGATTGAAAAAGATTACATGGAAAATCAAGGATCCAAATCATCAATGCAAAGGTTGTTGGGCTTGGATGGTTAACCTAATTCATTCCACATATATGTACAAACCTAAACCTAATCACAAGAACACAGAGGCTGCGCCCAAGATCAAGAACAACATTGGAAATTTTTGCCAAAAAGCTTGAAACTGTTTTCACATCAAAAGCACTTTTCCAAGCCAAAGAACCATTCCATTACATTCCTGACACATCCAGGAAGGGATTGCAATCAAGAATCAAACGCCAGGCCTCAAGAATTGGTAGAACCATGTTGCACTTTTCACAAAAAATTTCATGATCGTGTTCTACTTTCCATGCATTATACATGTATTTTGATTATTGATTAACACTAACCATGATGTTCTGAAGCCATTGGTGCTATTTAATTGAATTAATAATGCTTGAACCAAGATTTGCCATGGACGCGTTCTAGGGTTTCAAAGCTCTAATTTTGGGGTTTCTGTCACATGGAACAATTGGCCATTCAAACCTACATCATTGAAACCAGGATGCCCAGACGAATAGGAATCACCCATCGCGCCCTTTTTCTTTTTGCTCATAAGCTAATCACTATTATTCACTGTGCTATCTAGTGGGGGTTTAAAACCCCCGCTATCTGTTTGTATTTTCAGACAAAAACGAAGAGGCCATGAGGAAGACGCTGAGCTGTAGGCATGTGATTGGTATATTTGAAAGTTAGCGCGTTTTTTATTTGGTTTCAGTATAATGCTTGCTTTCACATATATTATTTCTATCTTATTATACTAACAAACACACGTGCATAGCTCAGTTGGTGTAAAGGGATAGTTGCAAGCATTGGGACCTGGGTTCGATTCCCAGGTCCCCCACTTATTCAATATATTTTGTTTTAACGTGCTCCTATGCAGCCTTCATTCCCAGGACCATCATGCGTCCTCACCATCTAAGCTTGCCACGCGCCAAAGAGATCCATCCAATGGCCAGATCACGCCCTCCACCATACACCCTCAGTCAACCATGGGCAAACGCGCTGGGAAAGTCAAGAAAGGTCTCATTCTGATTGGGCCAAATTGCTTGTATATACCTCCTAATTGGGTCAAAACCCCCCATGTTTGCACTTTCTTTCTCTCTTTTTATTTTCTTTTCTTTTATTTATTTTAATTATGTTAATTGTTTATTTAATTCCATAAAACTAATTTTCATAATATAAAAATACAAAAAAATAGAAAATCATAAAACAAAAAAATATGTTTTATTAATATTCATTTCTATTAATTTTGTAAATAAATTTAATAATCAATTTAGTTTTAACTTAGGGTTTTAATTCCAATTTACTTCTTAATAATTAAAAAACATAAAAATTAGGGTTTCTAGCATTTTTACTCTTTTTCTCAATAATTAAATTTTTCTTCTTATTATTATTAACTATTAATTATCTTGTAAATAAATATGACATTTAATTAATTAGGGTTAAATTAGGTCAAAACTTAAACATTTTCTAATAATTAAAAACAAACTAGAATTAGGTTTTTATTTAAATTTCTAATTTCAATTAATCTTCCTTTTTTTCATAAATACAAAAACTCCAAAAATAACTTCTTTTTCTCATTAAATCATTAATTAACCTTTAATTTTAATTTAATTTCTTCAAAGGGTCCAACGCCCTCGCATTCGATTCTAATTTCTTTTCGCATTTATTTTTATTTTGTGGACATAATGTAATTGCCCCAAAGCCTTGTAATAGATAATTAGGACATTTACTTTACGCACTTTTATTCAAATCGGGTCTTGGTTTAATTTGGCGATGTGGACCCGCGCCTTATAATATCGTAGGACTTTTACTTTCCGCTCTTTAAATTCCCGCACCCTTAATTGCTAATAATCACATGAAAGAATGTATGCCCAAATAAAATCAAAGCGTAGACCACCAAATGCATGACAAGACAAATATTATCTGAAAATGACACACAATTCACACACCACTCCTAGGGTACGCCTCACTGTTGCCTTGCCCCTCGAAATGTGGTCGTCGAGTAGAGGACGTTTTAGTAAGTCCTCATGTCCATGAACATGGCATGGGGGTAGCTTCTAAGGTGTCCTACTGTTGCTCTGGTGACCACATTGTCCCTACCCTCGAATTGACCCGAATACCTCCAACGGTGATGCTACATACCTCTCAATGGTGGGATGACATTATCTTAAGGACATTTACACAGACTAATTCCTTAGGGTAGGTAGATGACTCGTAAATACTTGCTCTAATTCAAAACAAATCAAAAACTTCTTTTCACACCGACACTTTTCAAAAAGCTTTCAAAAACAACTTTTCAAACACTCTTGAGGACTGATACAAGAGTCGAACTGAAATTTTAAACGAAACTTTTTTCAAACCCACTCACGATTGAAAAGCAAACAAACATTTTGAAAACACAAATGAGCAAGTATCTAAGAGCCCATGGATAGAAAGGGTGCTAACACCTTCCCTTTCTATAAATCTACCTCCCGAACCATCGAGAACTAATCTCAATAAGGAATTTTTTTGTGCTTTTGTCCTTTCCATGTTGGAGAAAATAAAAGATGGTGGCGACTCTTGCTTCCGCGACATTTCGCGAACCAGCGTTAAACAGTCAGTTCCAGATCCACCGATCACAGAAGTCTTAGAGGTCGCCCTCCTGTCCAAAGATCAAAAGTTGCCTCGAAATGGTTGCCTCGATAAAAAATGATCTAAGACATTAGGGTTACCGCTAAAGCATCCTAACATTGCTTTAGTGACCACACATCCCTAAAATCGAATTGACCTGAAAACTCCAACGACGGTGCTACCTACTCCTCAATAGTGGGATAGCACTGTCTAAAGGACATTTGCACAGTTTTATTCCTTTTTGAGTAGGTAGAGGTTCTTAAGTACTTGCTCTTTTGAAAACAAAAACAAACTTTTCGCACTTATACTCTCTTCAAAAACAAAACTATTTCAAAACCCACAATCACAAAGAAAAGCAAATTTTTGAAAACATAGTGAGCAAGTACCTAAGAGCCCGTGGATAACCACAAATAGAAAGGGTGCTAACACCTTCCCTTTCTATAATCTACCTCCCGAACCCGAGAAACATCTCAAAAAAGAATTTTTCCGTGCTTTTGTCCTTTCCTTGTTGGATAAAATAAAAGATGGTGGCGACTCTTGCTTACCGCGACATTTTGCGAAAACAAACGCAAACGCGAACCAACATTCTAAAAACAGTCAGTTCTATTCCCACTGATCACAGTTGTGATATGTTTTTTCTTAATTTTCCACACTTTGGCATGGCTTTTGCTCGTTAATCTTTCAATTTCATTCAAATATCCTCGTAAAAATCACTTAATTATGATTTTCATTAGCATGCTTACGAACACTGCACCTTTTAAGCCTTAAAATACTAAAAATTACGTAAATGGAACAGTGCCCACAAAAAAAGGTGGGCGGACACATTAGAGGGTACATACCTAAACCTTGGCTCGCCCCCCACTAAAGTGCGGGAAAAACGGGCATGCCCAAAGAGCCAAACATTTTTTCCACCCCTACATTACATGATAGATCCTATTACAAATGCATATGGAATCTTATTCATGCAATCTATTTCTTCCTTAGTTGAAGGGAATTATGTTTTTTTATAGACACGAGCCATGTTGCATAGGTATGAATTTATTGGAATCATGCAAATTAATGTGTCTCGATACATTGTCTACATATGTACTATGACTTAGGCCAAGCATTTCTATGATCTATCTCTATAGATCCAAATTCCTAATATAGAGGTTGCTTCACATAGGTCTTTCATAGAAAAACTTTTCCTTAGCCAAATTTTCACTTGCTAAAAGGTATGAACATCCTTTCTAATGAGTAATTTATCGTCTACATATAATATCAAGAAGATGATCATGCTCCTACTAACCCTCTTGTATACACAAGGCTCATCTTCATTTTTAATGAATACATGTTGTTTAACTATCTCATCAAAATGAATATTTTAGCTTCTAAGCTTCCTCCAACCCATAGATTTATGTTTGTAACTTGAATATCTTTTGGGCTTCTTTTGGTATGTCAAATCCTTCTAGTTGCATCATGTACACATCCTTAAAAAATTATCATTAAGGAAAGAAGTCTTGACACTCATATTCCATATTTTATAATCATGATATACAGTGATAGCAAGTAAAATCCAAACATATTTGAGCATTGCAATTGGTGAAAAAGTTCCATCATACTCTGCACCATGAATTTGCTTATAGCTTTTAGAACATAATTTTGTCTTATATGTATGTACTTTACGATCCATGGCAGTCTTCTTTTTTAATACCTACTTGGTTTTTGTACACGAAATATATTTCAAATTTATAGGGATAATTCCTACAAGTGGTTATAGCAAGGTCCAAACTTGGTTTGTGTATATGTATTACATTTTAGATTTTATGGCCTCTAGCCACTTTGCAGACTTGGCACTAGTGATGGCCTCAAGCCACTTTTGAAACTTGGGACTATAGCCCATGGTAGGTCACAAACTCATCTTGATCCATGAACAATACATCTCCTAAATTAGTTATGATTTATCCATATCTCTCAATTTGGTGATGTATCTCGTTTGACCTACATCGGTCTTGTTTTACTTGAGCACGTTCCACTTCCACAATTACTTAAGTTTCCTGCTCTAGTTTCTCCGTAGGTGTGTCACAACTTTCTGATTCTTAAATTTCTTTAAGCTCTACTTTCCTCCCGCTGATTCCTTTAGAAATAAAGTCCTTTTTCAAGAATACTCCAGTTCGAGCGACAAATACTTCCCTCTCAGAAGGATTGTAGAAATAATATCTGATTGTTTCTTTATAATACCCCCACAAATAAGTATTTGTCATATTTTGGCTTAAGCTTAGTTGAATTTTTTTACGCATGAATTGTAACCTTAAATCTTCATGTAAGACATATTTGGTTTCTTACCAATCCATTTTTCATATGGTGTCTTCTCAATCTTTTTGGATGAAACACAATTAAGTGTGTAAGTTTATGTCAGTGTGTGTGTCCCCAAAAGGGGTTTTGAAGATCGACGTAACTCATCACGGATCGGACCATGTCTATCAAGGTATGGTTTCTTCTCTCAAATACACCATTCCATTATGGTGTTCCGAGAGGAGTGAGTGTTCTGGGAGGAGTAAGTGTTCTGGGAGGAGTGAGTTGGGATAAAATCTTACACTCTTTTATATGGTCACTAAATTTCAGGCTTAAATATTCACCACTTCAATCTGATCGAAGGGTTTTAATTATTTTTTTTCCATTTAGGTTTGTACTTCATTTTTAATTCCTTGAACTTTTCAAAGGATTCTGATTTGTGTTTCATTAAATACACACAATAATATCTATTGTAATCATCAGTAAATATGATGAAGTATTGAAAAACCTCATTTGTCTGGTGTGTTCAGTGGTCCACATGCATTAAGTGTAAATTGTAGCAATTTTTTTATATACTTTTTGTTGCACTTATCGACTTTTGTTGTTAATATCGTTGAATAAACCCGACTTTTGTGTAAATATATTTAGTTTGTGTTTATTTGTGTTTTTATGTATATAGTTTATTTTTTGATGTTTTTCTATTCATTTTGTAGGTATTTGTTGCATTTTGGAGCATTGAGGAATAAGGTGTCGAAGGCACGGCTCCAGATGTGCGTTTTCAGAAAGACCAATTTTGAGACTTTCTGTCCAGGAGAGCCCGTTTAGCACGCAAAAGCCGCTAAGCGCGAGTGTGCTCAATGCATTTTCTAGCGTGCTGCTTGCATTTTGACAATTTTGCAAAACCAATATTTTGAAGCCCGCTTAGCGCGGTTTAAGGCGGTTTAGTGTGTAAAATAAGGAAGTTGCGCTTAGCGCGCCAAGCCCGCTTAGCGTGGTCTTCTGAGATGAGTTTTGTAAAAACAAATTTAGTTCATTTTTAGGTTATGGTTTTGGGGAAGTTTTTGCTACCAACTCCATCAACCTTTAATTTTGTTAGGATTAGCTTAGATAACAACTATGGAGCTTGCATACGGATGATCCGGGATGGATTTCTCTTCGATTGGTGCTGAAAAACTGACAGATTTGTAGTTCATTTTTATTTTTCTTTGTGTATTCTCTATTGGTTAGGTTTGTATATGTATTTACTTTGATCTCATGTATATTTGTCGCCCTTGGCGTTATATAAAACTTTCTTTATAAATCTTTGTCGATTGTTATCCTAGATTTTTGCTGTGTTAGGGATTTGAGTTGTTATAGACATATACTGCTTAGATTCTTATCTAGGATGATTATTTAATGGTGTCTGAATTCTAGAGATAGATTTAGCATTGTTATTTACTTAGGGTTTCAAAGATTAATGCCTCTGTGTTGTTTGTGTCACTCTGAGAGATCGTCGATGCAGGCGAGCACATTTGACTTCTGTGTTGTTAAGGTGGTTGAGAGATCGCTACCGAGGTGATGTAGTCGGTCTCTCAATTTGGGTTAGAAATGACTAAGGTTGTGTGTGACACGTGATGACATTGATAAATATTGTAGGTTGAGTATAACAGGTCGATAGATTTAAGTTTGTGAGAAGTAGTATATATGCATGATTGATAAGTTATTCCTTTTTTTCCTTTTTATACATTTATTTTCTGTTGATACTTTTACTTTCAACACATTTATCCCTAAACTCATTAACGATAGAATTATCGAACAGTGAATCAATAACCAAACTCTGTGGACACGATACGATATAACCTATATCACCCGGTAAATTAATAAGTTACATTTTGCTTGCCGCTTTACTGCAACAACAAAATGGCATTGTTGTCGGGGATTGGTGTTTATTTTTTTTGCATTGCGATAATTCTTTTGTTTTTGAGTTTTGTAATTAATGTATATGTTATATATAATATGTACATAAAACTTGTCTATTTTTACTTATACATGTTTTTTGTTTATTTTTTGTTTATTTTTCATACTTGTGCATATATGTGTTTTTCTTAGTTTTCACGTATTGTTGTGAATTGTCTCGTTTTCGTAACGTTTGTTATGTGGATGTTAGGACACTTTCTTTAGGTTTACATGGTGTGACAATACTATGGCATGACGAGATGAGGTTACTAGCTTGCACAATAAAGGCGTCGAGCTTACGACATAAAACAAGCATGTTTTGTTTGTATTCATTTATGTATGTGTTTACTTGGGTTTTAACAAGTTGAAATTGAACTTGTTTTAAATTCTCAAATTTTCACTTTTCCACTTGTTAATTCACTTTCACCCGTTTGTTTTGTTATGTCAATTTTTGTTTTTCCACAAGCTTGTCGTGTTTAGCTTGTGGAAGTGTGTTTGTATGTTGTAAATATTGTACATGTGTAACTAAGTTTGTGTAGGTGAATATGGAGGCTGCACTGCTGTTGTTATTCTGGTTTTTCTGTAACTCGTGTAACGCGCTAAGCGCGGTTTTGGCCGCTTAGCGCAACCTGTTGTGCAGAGCCAGTGAATTCTTTTTAATTTTTCGCTTGCCTTTCCTTTTTCGCACTTTCAACTAGGCCTTGTAATAGTAAATAATATTAGTATAATTAATTGTTTTGTTGTTGTTTGGACTCAAATTTTGGTTCGATATCTTGAAGTCGCTTTTGGTGATTTTCCAAGTTTGAGTGTTTCAACTTGCGAATGCATGGTAATGATTTTGTTAAAGTTTAGTACACGTTCGAGGTATGTGTTTATCGCTTTCTACACTTTAGCATATTCATGATACTTAGACTTTTTATAATTTTTATGTCATTCATTCTTTTGTATACTTGTTCATTTGTGAATCACTTTAGTTCCTGTCCTTTTTTTGTGAGGTTGCTTTCCATTGTTCATATATGCTGGAGACAATAACTCTTGTTTTATCTAGATTTTATTATGCTTAATCTTTTGTTTGTGTTGATTGTATGAAAGCTTAAACATAATCAAGGCATTTTTGTTTCATTTTGAGCGTAACTACCTTGGCCAAATAGTCAATTCACCTTGTGAGTGTCTGATCATTAGTATCCCCTTTTGACCTTTTTTATCGATATCCATGTTGTTTTTGCTAAATGTTTGTCTATGAGTGTTTGGTTCGTTTTTGTATGGACATTGATTCTTTGTTTTTTTGAACCTTTAACTATTAGTTGTAGTTTGAATTTTTACCTTGCCTTAGAAAGTAGGGAGTATTCACATTATGATGATGGTTGGATTCAAGGGGGAAAGGAATGTTTATGTGCTTATGTTGTGATTGCTATGAGGTTGTGAAAAGAAAAAGAATGAAAAAAAAGTGAAAAAGAAAGAAAGAAAGAAAAAGAAAGAAAAAAATTGAATTTTTTTTGAAAAAGAAAAACAAAAAGAGTTTGAAATAATATTGTGCTAATAAGTGATGTGTGTTGGTTTAAAATGTGTGGTAAAGAAGAAGTTTGATTGGAATTCTATTGTTTGAAACTTTGTGGAAGTAATTACTCCCTTAGGTTTAGGCAAGATTTTCTTTCGATTAGCTTTAAGACTTATCCCTTGTTTGTTAACTAATCCATATTACAACCTTGAAAAGCTCTTGAGATTCTTGCCTTTGTATTTTCAATATGAGTTTTTGGATGAATGCATAATTTAGTCTTTTGTTTGCAAGATTGTGGATGAGTGAAAATACCTTATTTTGTGTGTTTTTCATCTACCGATGATTGTTTTTGCTAGGTGTGATTAATTTGTGAACTAGTGTTATTTTAAAATGTTTGGCATGTTCTTTGTATTTAGCATTCGTTTCGTGTTTATGTTATCGTCGTAGTTTGGTGGTAAGTATGTTTCTTCGTGTGTACCATTTTTCATTTGAACCATTGTATTTGTTTTCCGTTTTCAAAACTTGTTGATTCAGGAGATTTTGGATGATTACTTTTGGTTCTTTGAGTTGTTTGGCTTTGTTTGAGGACAAACAAGTTCAAGTTGGGGAGAGTTTGGTAAGTGCAAATTGTAGCTATTTTTGTATATATTTTTTGTTGCACTTATCGACTTTTTGTTGTTAATATCGTTGAAAAAACCCGACTTTTGTGTAAATACGTTTAGTTTGTGTTTATTTGTGTTTTTGTGTATATAGTGTACCATTTGATGTCTTTCCATTTATTTTGTAGGTATTTGTTTCATTTTAGAGCATTGAGGAATAAGGTGTCGAAGGAACGACTCCGGATGCGCGTTTTCAGAATAAAAGACCAGTTTTGGGACATTCTGTCCAGGAGAGCCCGCTTAACGCGTAAAAATCGCTAAGCTCGAGTGCGCTCAGCACATTTTGTAGCGCGCTGCTTGCGTTTTGATAATTTGGCAGAACCAATATTTTGAAGCTTGCTTAACGCAGATGAATATTGTAGGTTGAGTATAACAGGTCGATAGGTTTAAGTTTGTGAGAAGTAGTATATATGCATGCTTGATAAATTATTCCTCTTTTTTTCCTTTTTATACATTTATTTTCTGTTGATAGTTTTACTTTCAACCCATTTATCCCCAAACTCATTAATGACAGAATTATCGAACGACGAATCAATAACCAAACTCTGTGGACACAGTACGATATAACCTATATCACCCGGTAAATTAATAACTTACTTTTTACTTGCCGCTTTACCGCAACAATAAAATGGCGCTTTTATCGGGGATCGGTGTTTATTTTTTTTGCATTGCGATAATTCTTTTGTTTTTGAGTTTTGTAATTAATGTATATAAATATAGAATGTGTACATAAAAATTGTTTATTTTTACTTGTACATATTTTGTGTTTATTTAGTGTTTATTTTTCATACTTGTGCATATATGTGTTTTTCTTAGTTTTCATGTATTGTTGTGAATTGTCTCGTTTTCGTAATATTTATTGTGTGGATGTTAGAACACTTTCTTTAGGTTTGTACGGTGTGACAATACCATGGCATGATGAGGGGAGGTTACTAGCTTGCACAATAAAGGCGTCAAGCTTACGACATAAAACAAGCATGTTTTGTTTGTATTCGTTTATGTATGTGTTTACTTGTGTTTTAACAAGTTGAAATTGGACTTGTTTTAAATTCTCAAATTTTAACTTTTCAACTTATTAATTCACTTTCACCCGTTTGTTTTGTTCTGTCAATTTGTGTTTTTCCACAAGCTTGTTGTGTTTAGCTTGTGGAAGTGTGTTTGTATGTTGTAAATATTGTACATGTGTAACTGAGTTTGTTTAGGTGAATATGGAGGCTGCACTGCTGTTGTTCTGATTTTTCTGTAACTGGTGTAGCGCGCTAAGCGTGGTTTTGGCCGCTTAGCGCAACCTGCTGTGCAGAGCGAGTGAATTCCTTTTAATTTTTTGCTTGACTTTCCTTTTTTGCACTTCCACCTAGGCCTTGTAATAGTAAATAATATCAGTATAATTAATTGTTTTGTTGTTGTTGTTTGAACTCAAATTTTGGTTTGATAGCTTGAAGTCGCTTTTGGTGATTTTCTAAGTTTGAGTGTTTCAACTTGTAAATGCGTGGTAATGATTTTGTAAAAGTTTTGTACACGTTCGAGATATATATTTATCGCTTTCTATACTTTAGCATATTCATGATACTTAGACTTTTTATAATTTTTATGTCATTCATTCTTTTTTATACTTGTTCATTTGTGAATCACTTTAATTCTTACCATTTTTTGTGAGGTAGCTTTCCAACACGCCTAACAACTCTAACAAAGTTTTGTCCATTTTATTCATATTAAAATTAAAGAGAAACTAACTAAAGCTCTTAGGTAACAACATAATCAAATAAGTCTCAAGCTATTTTCTGAGGAGAAAAATCAACCTTTTAAGATTCTCCACGTACCTAATCATTTTGAATACATGAGGATCTATAAAGACTGCCTTAACTACCTTGCCTTAAAACGAACTTTTGAAAATTCAAATCTCGCATGCCTATTGAAAAAATGATATTATGCGTTTGTGATGACTTGTCATCCCAGAAAGCGTAGTATTTGACCTATAAAAACCTTAAATGTGCAATTCAACATAGGCGGCTTAGGGTAGATAGATGGTCATGTACGTATAATTAATGGTGCACAGGTGTTAGCCAATTAGGCACTTTCGTAGTTTCCTCTCATCATTATGGTCATTTATCGAAACAACAATCAATAAATACCTAGAAAGAGACCTATATATTTTCATCATTCAAAAGGATCTACTATAATCTATAGGTGTCAAGTGTGAAAAAATGATGAAGAAGAATTCAGTGGTTGGTATGATGCTTTTATTTCTTATAGTATTTTCTGAAATGGATAGCGTTGTTCCAGATGCTTCCGATTGCTTAGATGGTTGCTCCACTGCATGCGTTTCAAGAGACTGTTTGTCACTCTTCAAAACCTACTTTATTATTTCTCTTTCTTCTTCTATGCTTTTTATTCATCTAGTTTTAATTTATGTGACATGCAGCGAGGCTTACGGCAAGGTGTGAGCGAAAGTGCCAGATTAGATGCGGTCCAGGTAACTGAATGAACAACGAGGTCTGGGTGGTGTAGTCGGTTATCACGCTAGTCTCACACACTAGAGGTCCCCAGTTCGAACCTGGGCTCAGACATTTTTGCTTTGTTTTTGATTTTGCAGATTCTACGGTGGAGAAAGTCATGGATTAAACAATCAATGTTTGCTTTGTGATGTCAAGAGATGATGCTGATAAGGATATGTTGGTTGAAATAAAAAGTTCCTTAAGGGAATTTAATACTACTACCTATACCAGCTATCTACGCTTATCTATTTTAGGTTTTGTACACTTTCATATTATAAAATGAAGGATGAAGTTGTACCCAAATACAGTTCCTGATACTGTCACCAAAAGAATTGTAATCTAGTTTTTAATTACTCTGTCTTATAACCATTAACAGCCTTACATGGAGACCGAACAACATATTTGTATCCTCTAACGTTATGGTACATTTACCGATTGAAAACCGGTCTAAATCTTTCTGACACAGCAACAACAAATTTTGAATCAACACTTAAACTGTTTATCTCTGCAACACGGGCTTGTTACAAATACAGTATTATTACAGCACTTGGTTCGTCGATACCATGAGAATGCAGTTTAAATCTATCGCTGACCTGTCATAAATATAGAGAAAATTAATGCAATGTTCAACAAAATCTTACGTATTCTGCGACGTTTGACGGTGTTCCCTGATGCGATTCTCCCATCCTCAACAAATCCTTTTTGAATGATTAAAGCTATAAATATGAAAAGTATAAGAGAAAAGAAGAAGGTTGATGGTTAGAATAAAATTCTACGAAACCATATTTATATTATAAAAGGAGTAAGACTTTTATATATTTTTGTTGTTATAAAAAAAATATAATGTTAGACCCTAGGAAATTAAATGTAAATACTAAATATTATAACTCATTTTCAAGTTACAATGATTTTTAATATTTTCATTATCTTATTAAAATCCACTATTAATGATATTTAACGTTTATTTAACAAAATTTCTCTGTAAATGTTTCAACCATCCATCATCTCTATCATTCTCCTGTCTCTGTCGAAGACTTCTTTCGATAATGATTTAGTGAACATATCCGCTGTTTGCTCCTTGCTTGCTACATGCTTCAATTCAAGGCTTCTTTTCTTCACATGTTCTCGAATGAAGTGGAAGTGAACGTCAATGTGTTTGCTTCTTTCATGGTTCACACGATTCTTTGTCAACTCGATTGCAGATTTATTATTTTTAAATTACAGTTACACCTTTCTGTTTTAGCTCCATTTTGCTCATCAATCTTCTAAGCCATACTGCATGACAAACGCATCAGGATGCTGCTATATACTCTACTTCGCACGTCGAAAGAGTTACTATAGGTTGCTTTTTCGAAAGCCAAGTAAATGTTGTGTTTTCCATGAAGAACACATATCCAGAAGTGCTCTTTCGACCGTCTATGTCTCCACACCAGTCACTGTCAGAATAACCAACTAACTTGTAGTCTTCTGTTTTTTGTATAAAATATTTCAAGTGATACTGTTCCTTGGATGTACCTTAGGATTCGTTTCAATTCGTTTCAATTCCTTTCAATGTGTGTGTACTGGCTCCTCCATGAATCGACTTACAATTCCAACACTTAAGCAAATATAAACTACCTATCAAGCTTCGATATTTGCTTCCTTCGACACGTTCTCCTCCATCAAACTTTGACAGTTTTGCATCTGGTTCCATTGGCGTCGAAGTTGGATTGTAGTTCTTCATCTTGTACTTTTCCAGGATTTTTTTTGTATATTTTTCTTGTGAGACAGAGATCTCAGTTTCTTCTTGTCGAACCTCCAGACCAAGAAAGAATCTCATCAGACCCAAGTCTGTCATTTCGAATTCGCTTGTCATGGTGCCCTTAAACTCTTCGATCATATGAACATCACTGCCTAAAAAAATAAGGTCATCAACATAGAGAGAAATAATTTATACATTACTTCCATTTTTATTCTCATAGAGGGCAGGTTCATAAGGACATTGCTCGAATCCATTCTCTTTGAAATATGTGTCAATGCGTGTGTTACATGCCCTTGGTGCTTGCTTCAGCCCATACAACGCTTTCTTCAATTTCAGCACATTCTTCTCTTCTCCAATTCTCATATATCCAATTCTCATATAATATTTTTGTATTATTTATAAATTTATTTAAGAAAATAAAAGTATATATTATTTAATAAACTATTCTTATGCCAAAAAAATAATAAAAATAATAAAATAAAATGTGAAAATTTAAGAAAATATTTTTGGTGATTTTTAATATTTAGAAAAAATAAATAAAAGTCAGAAATGTAAAAGAAATGAAAAATATATAAAATATAATAAATGGATCAAGGGGGTGTAAAAAGTAAGCTAGGGGTGTCAAAAGCAGAAGCAAACAAGCCCAAGCCCAATGTCCTTCGTCCCTGTCCTCTGGCCAACGACCAAACGCGCACGCTTCTGAACTTGAAACCTGTTCTTGCTATTCTTTGCATGAAATCAAAAACTCACAACATGAAACTTATAGAGTTTTAAACCACGATTCTAACCATATAAAAAACTTGGTCTAACTCTAAGAAACCAGGGAGAATTTCAGTGCCCCTAATTTATGACCTAGTTTTTTCAGCAACTTCAACATCCAAATTCTCCTAGCTCAGTTAATATAAATGGAAGCCATGCATATGTACAGTTCAAGGACATTAAGGGCTACATTTTTGCTTCACAAACCTAAGCCTAATGATTCCTAAATAAGGAGATAGAAGTTTGAAAATTACCTGTTTCAGCCAAGTTTGGATATGACAATGTAGGGGTTTTGGATGAGGCCTGAAGGTCGTGTTAGCTTGCCTGAAGTTCACTCAACCTTTCCCAATGCTTGGCTTGACTTGAACTTGCCTGAATGTGCTTGTAGAACTCAACCTGCAAAGCTTCAAAGTGAAAATGGTGAAGTGTGAAAATGGAGTTACAGTGGATGGACAGGGACTTGGGTAGCTTGGATATGATGTATGCAATGTGTCTGAAGTGGTTTGGGACAAAACGCACGAGTATAATTGGTTTTGGCTTGGGTTCTGCAGAGCTTGCCCTGTTTAGGGAAGAAGTTTGTGTTTTAGTGTTTTTTGGGTGTTTGAGAGGCTTGTAACTCGTGTATTCTGCTTGCTACAATGTGTTGAACTTGTTTGAAATGAACACAAGACTTGTTTTTATCAAATATCAAAGTTGTGGAGTTTTTGCACACTTGCTTATTTTTGAAGTAAAAGGTGAAGTTGATAATGCCAAGGACTGTACAGGCCTGTATTCTAGCTGCACATAGTTGGCGAGCTTTGTCTGATATTCATGGACTTTGTTTGCTGCAAAAGATTGGGTCCTTGGCTCAAGATAAACAAAGTTGCTAAAAGTGACCTTTATCAAAGTAGCATTATTATCTTTTTGCCATTTTTGGAATAATTCTTTGTACAATGCTCTAAAGCTCAGAACAAAGCCTTAGTCCAATGTGTTTGAATTTAATTTATGAGTGTAGAAAGGATTAGAACATGTAAACCAAGTACAAGCATGATCCAAACTGATTTGCAACTTGTATCAATGTGCAAAATGCCTTGGCCAAAAGTGATAATTTTCCATTTTCAAACTTTCGATTCTCCCTAACCACAAATGATCTTGGAGAGTTATTGGACATTTTGGAAAGCTTGTAACATTCTCTACAATACATATTTGAAATGCATTTTGATATTCCAATTGGAACAAGGTGAAAAGTTACCATGAAGATAGGTCAAAATCCTGCCCAAACTAGGGCAAAATTTCACTAAGTTAGAAAGTTTTTGGACCTCTATTCACAAAATCATAACTTAAGATTCAAGCATATTTTGGGAAAACTTTATGAATAAAAGTTGTATATTTTGTGGAGGTTTACAACTTTCATGTTGGAAGTTTTCCTTGAATCCAATTGCATCATGGTGAAAAAGTTGGGGAAAAATAAGAAATTTTCATAACTTCGAAAATTTCTAAGTTATGAAAATTTTCCATTTTAAACCCTAATTTTCAAAATTAGGTTTCTTGGTGAACAAGTTTCATGTTTTGACACATCTTGATGAAAAATGACCCTTGGCACTTCATTTTGACCAAAAAGTCAAAGTTTGACTTTTCAGTGTACAGTTGATTTTTGATCAGTTGACTGGAAAATTCATCTGTCAATCCAATGCTTTTGAGATCTTTTGAACCTTGTGACTAGTTCAAGATGATGCCATTGAGTCCTTGAAACCATGCTTGAACCCAATTTGCCATTGGCTAGGTGAAAAATCAGAAATTGCCCTTCTACAGTCAAAACCCTAAAAATGACCATTTTGCCCTTTTGATGATCTGATCAAATTTCTTGAGGATTTGTGGTCCAAACTTGATCAAATGGTTCATATGAGTCTATAATGTTGATGTGGATAAAAAATTATGAGGTTTGACTGTAAATTGGCCACGGTTGACTTTTTCCCCAATACAATTGATGTTTAGGTCAACTGTCCAATTGACTAGGCAAAAATTTGATTCAAGGCTTGAAACTTGGTATGGGCAATCTTATAAGTCCAACATGAAGTATGAAAGTCACATGAGGCATTGGAAGTCCAAAAATACCTATGCAAACTCAAACCCTAATTTCAGGTCAACAGTACAAGGAGAGGTCTTGAGCAGAGCAAACCATAATTCTGTCTTGAGTCCAAAGAGTCTTGTGGGGAAAATCTTGATAAAATGAGAGGGAAAATTTTGGGGTACAACACCTTCACAACCATTCGTGCCTTAAATCTTTCGATTTCCCCTTGTGCGTTCATCTTTTTCTTGAATACCCACTTTACACCAATAAGTTGACTTCCTTTTGGCAATTCGACTAGCTTCCAAGTATTGTTGCGTTCGATTGCTTTAATCTCTTCGCCCATGGAACGTTTCCACTTCTTGTCTCGTGACACTTCTTAGACACTGATGTTTTCAGCATCTTCCAGAAGGCACACAAGGTGTACCTTATTTGTTGTCATATAAATCTTGTAAACTTCTCATTATGGGTTGTGGAGATTCATCTTCATCTTCATTGTCTTCATGTTCTGTTGAAATGCTTGTTGGTACAACTATAGTTGATTCTTCGATTGCATCAATAACTTCAGTCGAAGTGTTCTAGTCCCACTTTCTTGCTTCGTTTATTCGAACGTCTCTACTCACAATCACTTTCTTGCTTATGGGATTGAATAGCTTGTACCCTTTTATCTTCTCATCATATCCAATGAATATGTACTTCTGACTTTTATCTTCAAGCTTTGTTCTTCGTTGATCTGGTACATGTGCATAAGCAACACTACCAAATACTTTGAGATGAGAAAATGTTGGCTTCTGTCCACTCCATGCTTCTTGTGGTGTCTTGTCTTCTAGCTTCGAATATGGACATCTATTCTGAACATAAACAACACATTGTACTGCTTCTGCCCATAATTCTTTCGACGTGTTCTTGCTTTTAAGCATTGATCGAATCATGTTAAGAATAGTTTGATTCTTCCTTTCAGCCACACCATTTTGCTGAGGTGAATATGGTGCACTTAGGAATCTCCTTATGCCCCGCTCTTCACAATACTTCATAAAATCCATCAAAGTGTACTCACCTCCTCTGTCAGATCGAACTGCTTTGATATGTCTATCTGTTGCCTTCTCCACCATTACGTTGAACTTTTTGAACACCTCTAGTACTTCAGATTTTTCTTTCAATAAGTAAACCCAGGTCTTTCGAGATAAATCATCAATAAAAGAGATGGAGTACCTTTTTCCACTGAAAGATTCTGGTGTGATTGGCCCACATATGTCAGTATGAATTAATTCAAGAATATGCGTAGCTTGATATTCTGCCTTCTTTTGAAATGAGGTTCTTGTTTATTTGTTGAGGGCACATTCTTCACAAAACTTCCCTTCATAATCCATGTTTGGTAGTCCATGCACCATGTTCCTTTTCGCCAACCTTCTCAAACCAGTATGATGTAGATGACCAAAGCGCATATGCCATAGTGATGCTTTGTCTTGCACTTTGATTTACAGGCATTTCTCTCGAACATTCCTCGGGTTCAATTTGTACATTTGATTTCTTTCCATTTCGACACAGGAAATCAGATGTCCTCATTTGTCCTTCAAATGCAGTGTTCGATCTTTCATAAGTATCGAAGCACCTTTTTCTGTAAGTTATCCCAAACTCAAGATGTTGGTCTTGAGATCTGGTACATAGTAAACATCTTCGATTGATCCAATCAAGCCATCTTTCTGCAAGCAACTGATTGTGCTCTTTCCTTCGACCTTCACTTTCGATGCATCTCCAAAAGACACATTACCATCTTCAATCTTCTTCATATCTTTAAACAGGTGTTTGTAACCACACATGTGATTACTTGCTCCTGAGTCAAGATACCAAACATTGTCATTATTGGTGTTGATTTCGTTTTGAGCCATCAGGATAAAACCTTCATTCAATTCATCTTCCAAGGCTAGGTTGGTTGTTTCTCCAATCTTCCTTTTGATTCGACGGTCTTTTGCAAGATGTCCCACTTTGTCACAGTTGTAACATTTGTAGGAGTTGAAATCCTTCGCATAATGTCCATGCTTCCCAAATTTGGAGCATTCAAAGTTGGAGTGATTCGAACAACCACCTCTTTGACCACGTCCTCTGCCACGCCAATTTTGTTAGCTCGATTGTCCTCTTTCGAAGTTGTTGCCTCGACCACTGTCACGACCTCCACGTCCACGTCCTCTTCCTCAAAACCTTTGATAAAAGAGTACCTTTTCGTCTTTGTTCGATTCCTTGGTTTTATTTTCTTCTTCGACTTCTTCTTCCTTCTTTTTCATCTTACGTTGTTCATGTGCTTCGAGAGAACCAACGAGCTCTTCGACTGAGAGCGTTGAAAGGTCCTTCGACTCTTCTATTACACACAAAATATTCTCAAACTTGTCTATTAAAGATCTCAAGATCTTTTCAACAACTCTTGCATCAGTTACTGTCTCTCCATTTCTAGTGAGTTGATTCACCACCTTTTGCACATGCGTGATGTAGTCAGATACAGTTTCTGACTCCTTCATTTGCATCCTCTCCATTTCGCCTCGAAGAGTTCGGAGTCGAACTTGCTTCACTCGGTCTGCTCCTTTGTACACCTTCTCTAACGTGTCCCACGCTCCTTTCGGCATAGTCGAACCAACTATTTTTCAAAGCTGATTCGTCTACAGCCCTGAACAATATGTACAGTGCCATTTTATCCTTCAATCATATCTCTTTCAGCTCCTTCGTTTGAGCTACCGTATATCCTCCAACTTCTGATGGTTCTTCAAATCCATCACTGGCCACATCCCACGCATCTAGAGATCCAAGAAGAGCTTTCATTTGGATACTCCAGTTTTCGTAATTTGACTTTGTTAGCCGTGGCAACGGAATTTGATTCATCATGTTTTCCATGAGCTCTGATGCCAATTTGTTATAAAAGGAGCAGACTTTTATGTATTCTTTTTGTTATAAAAAATACAATGTTGGTCTTTATATAAACCAAAATGACTTCTACCATTCTAGGAAATTAAATGCAACTACTAAATACTCTTATAACCCACTAACTATTTGACTTTCCAAGTTACAATGATTCTTAACCTTCCCACTATCTTATTAAAACCCACTACTAATGACATTTAAAGTTTATTCAACAATTTATAGGGCCATTGTAATGGATTTTTTTGAAATAATTTATGGATTGATGCGATTATCTGTTGGACAAAACCATGCATGCAGTTACTAGCTATGCATATTCTGTCTGTAAGACTCTTGCCATGCAAGATTAATGCATGAAGAAACCCCCACTCCACCAATATAACCCCGTCCATGCATTGGACGAGCAATTACTTGGCTTTGGTTATTGTGTTTGACTATACCCATTTCCTACCTTCTATGTCTTCCAGATTCATCAAATCATAAATTTTTCACACTTAAAAACCATTCTAATTCATTACAATAGATATAGAAATATAGTGGTAAGCATACACTACAATGATTCTATTTTTACAGATCTTACTGTCGGCTTCTCATTTGGCAATACCCAAACAATGAAGTTCAAAATTCAATGCAATTCTGATTTTTTCCATACGAAAGAGGGCATAAAAAGAATTGCAAAGTTATGTTCTAGAAATTATATAGACTTTCATTAATTAATGGAGACGATGGTAGCGTATTTTACGTAATGAAATAGATAGAAAACGATGATGAGGTTAAATCAATGTTCCGGTATCACAATACATTTACTCAACTGAACACAATTGAGTTATATGTTCTCCTTCTTGATATCGAAGCATACTCGACGGAAGCAGTCACACCAATATGAAATAAGTTAAACTACTGATGAAGAACATCTTCTTGAAGTCGAAGCATATCTGACTCAATCGTCACAGTCACTCCAGTACGGAATGAGTTAAATTACTAATGAAGAACTAACACAAAACAATGGACCTTTCATATCGAATAAAGAGGTAGGTGAAGACAATGAAGATGAACTTCATGAGGTCTGTCTTGAAGATCTTTTTGGTGCTAGCGCTGATGATGGTAATGAGGATCTCATCGTCATGCCTTCCCAGGAAATAAATGCACAACCAATTAATTTATACAATCCATCGGTTCACATGCCAAATATATGTTTGGAGGTTTCTCAACATATCTTTGTTTTTTGCAACTATACACCAAACCATATTGGTGACGACCTAGAGAAAGGAAAGGAGTTTGAAAACAAGGAAACATGTGTTGTTTCATTACAACATTGACATATAACCAATATTCTTGAATATTGGGTATATAAATCTGATGGTGCAAGATATGAAATCAAATGTAGGAGTCTATAATGCAAATTCAAATGTAGAGCTTCATTGCGTAAGAAGAATTCAAAGTGGATGATTGGTAAGATCTGTGGACCCTACACTTGCACATCGTCTTCTATATCACAAGACCATAGAAAAATTGAATGAGAAATTACTAGTCACAACATCAGAGATCTCATTAACATCAACGGTTCGTTTAAAGTAAAGGTGATTATCGCCCATTGTGATACGGTGGGAGAACTGACTTGAGGTTTTGTATTTGTGTTCGCAAATGTTTCAGTTTAGCAAGATTCGCCACCGACTTTTTGTTTTATCCTAAGGAAAGGTCAAAAAGCACAGGAAAGACCTTTGAGATGTTTTCTTGGATTCGGGGAGTAGATTATAGAGAGGGAAGGTATTAGTACCCTTTCTATCCATGGTTATCCATGGGCTCTTAGTTACTTGTTTAGATCACTTGCTTTGCTTTTCAATTGTTTGAAATAGTGCTCTTCAATTGTTTGAAATGGTGCTTTGTGTGTGGTTTTGAAAGATGTTTTGAAAAGAGGCCATCATTGTGGCAACCTTTGTAATGATTCTTGTTTTAATGTATACAAAGGTGTTTTTGTCTTTTGAAAAGTTTTCAATGTTTGAAAGTAAGGTTTTGAAATTGTGTTTGTGAAGTGTGTTTTGAAAATAGCAAGGATGTTTTTGCAAGCTTTTGATCAAGTAAATAAGAGCTATCTACCCTATTTTACTCAAAGATATTTCTTATGTTTTTAACCCTTTTAACAGTGTTGTTTCACCATTGCATTTGGTGAACAACCTCGTGTTAGGATGTTAAACGGGACAGGCGCGGGTCATCGTATAGACCATGATAGCAATTGTGTCAAGTATTTTTGGCAATTTTCTTGAGGGACTTGATCATTTTGTTTAGGCAACTCAGATAGCGTCATCGAGGGACTATGATCTTTTGTTTTGTTTTTGTTTTGCCAAAGTACTTAACATGCATACAATGGCCCATTTTTGAAGGCAACGGGTGGATTGTAACCCTAGGGGTGCAAGTGTTATTGTGTTTATTTTTCATGTATTTTTGTCTTTGATTAGGTCAAACTATTTGTTGATTTGGATTTTTGCATACAAACCCTAATTCTCTGATCATGGCATAATTGAAAGCGTTTAAGTGCGTAAAAATAAATCTAAGCTATTACAACTTTGATATAGGGAGGGGGGTACAATTTTGAATAGGGGATTTTTTTGCAAGAAATTTAAACCCTAAGTTATTACAACCAAATTGAATTTCTTTATACAAATGATAAATAAGCAATATTTAAATAGACAATTAAATAAATGTGCAATATATTATACATAGGCAAGAAATGTTTTTATTTATTTTTATGTATATAAAAATGTAATATTTAATGTGAAAAGGGTGTAAATAAATAAAATAAAAAGGTTGATTTTATTTAATTCAGGGGTAAACCCAAATTTTCCTTAAAGAAAATAATATTACATTATTTATATACAAAAAATATATTAATATGTACAAAAATAAAAATATATTGAGAAAAAGTGTTTTTACCTTTGCAGGGTCTACTTCGATACCTTTTCCACTGACAATGAAGCCTAAGAGCTTGCCGGACCTCACTCCAAAAGTGAATTTATTCGGGTTCAGCCTTAGCTTGTATTTCTTTAGCCTTTCAAACAGTTTCTGCATATGGTCAAGGTGTTCCTCTTCAGTTTGAGATCTGGCTATCATGTCATCCACATAGACCTCTATCTCGTGATGGATCATGTCGTGAAACAAAGCTACCATGGCACGCTGATAGGTTTCCCCGATATTCTTCAGCCCAAACGGCATAACTTTGTAACAAAATGTACCCCACTGTATGATGAAGGTCATTTTCTCCATGTCCTCATGTGCCATTTTGATCTGGTTGTATCCGGAGAAACCATCCATGAAGGAGAATACTTTATGTTGTGCGGTGTTGTCAACCAGAATATCTATGTGGGGAAGCGGGAAATCATCCTTGGGGCTTGCCCTATTCAAGTCTCTGTAAACCATACACATACGTACCTTGCAGTCCTTCTTAGGCACTAGAACAACATTGGCGACCCATTGTGGATAGGAGATGATGGCTAAGAATCCAGTGTTGAACTGCTTCATGACTTCAGTCTTGATTTTCTCTGACATCTCTGGCCGCATGCGACGGACCTTCTGCTTTACCGGAGGGCAGTCTTCTTTTGTCGGCAGACGATGGACCACGATATCAGTGTCAGGTCCTGGCATGTCTTCGTATAATCAGGCAAAGACCTCAACATAGCCATGTAGTAACTGAGTTAAGCGCTTCTTGATACTAGGCTCCAGGTTGGCACCTACCTTGACTTCTATCTTGTCCTCTTCGGTACCTAAGTTAGTTGTTTCAACTGGCTCTTCGTGGGGCTGTATGGTCCTTTCTTCCTGTTGTAATAACCTGGCTAGTTCCCCTGGTACCTCACAATCTTCCTCACCTTCGTCTTCGGCTTGGTAGATCGGATTTTCAAAGTCACAATAGGCCATAGCAGAATCGTTACCCATAGGATCCTGAGTGGATGTGGATCTATATTTCAATATGTGAGTGTGTGTAAGAGCAATAGCTATCTTTTGACAATAAAAAGGTAAAAAGAAAAACAAAGAGCGTAAAATTTTGCATGCAAAAACGTCCATGATTTATTGATGACATATAAAGATGAAGTAACAACCCTCACAAATGGACCACTGTGCCTCAGGTAAGACACAAGGTTTTAAAGTCTAAATTGTTTAATTATTACAAATCTGACAAAAAAATTAAAAGACAATTACTCTTGAATAAAAGTAATAGGGACAAATTCTTTGGCTTCCCAATTGTTGAGTCATCCGCCGATGGTTGGAAAAATCCACTCATCCATGTTGTTGCTGCCATCACTGTCTTCCAATATGTTGGCTCCCTGATTGCTGATACGTAAAGGTGGCCCCCCGATGCGAGTTCGTCGGACAGCTCTTTGAGCCTCCGAAGTAAAACCCAAACCAAATTTGTTGGACTTGTAGGGAATATTCGGAAGTTGACTCCAGATGGTAGATCCACCCTCCTCAACTACCGCTCTTGCATCCTTCAGAGAGGCCATTTCCAATGGCGGTTTGGTAACCTTCAGAGTCTTGGTAGTAGTCTTGGATGCCGCAACTGTTTGTGGGACTTCCTCAAAATGCTGACATGGAGTCTCAATGAACTCACCATCCATCTCCACGTATCTGAAAGAATTCAGGTGGCTAACCATGTACTCCTCCTCCCCATGGACAATGATGATTTTTCCCTTGATTGGGTACTTCAACATCTAATGTAAGGTAGAAGTGGCGACACCAACGCCATGAATCCAAGGTCGGCCCAATAGATAGGAATAGGAAGGGCAGATATCCATCACATAGAAAGTTGAATCAAAAGTCTGAGTTCCAACTTTTATAGGGATGTCAACTTCTTCGTGCACTATCCTCTTAGAACCATAAAAGGCCCTCACCACAATGTTGCTAGGCTTTAAAGAGAGTCCCTCACAATCAAGCCGGTCATGAGAATTTTTGGGCAAGACATTCAACGATGAACCCGTATCCACCAGAACATGGGCTAGCGTAGTTCCCCTACACTCAATGAAAACGTGTAAGGCATCGTTGTGTTTACTTCCCTTGAGAGTTAAGTCGGCGTCATAAAAGCCTAATCTGTTATCATCATTTAGACTGGCCATGTAATTCTCAAATTGATCAATGGAAGTCTCTTGGGGTACGTGGTCAGTCTTTAAAAACTTTACCAAGGCTTTGGCATGGGCCTCAGAACACAAAAGTAAGGCCAACATTGATATTTTTGAGGGGGTATGCCCCCATTTTCTTGATTATCTTAAGTATCTCTTCCATATATTTGCTAGACGCTTCAAGAATGACCTTTGGGTGTGCCTTCTTCTAGACAGGCTCAGATAATACCTCCTTGCCCCTTATCTTGGCAGCAGGGATAACAATAGGATTGTCATCAGGAGTATCATTGGGAATGCTGGTAGGAACGGTAGCGGGAATAATTATAGGAGTAGCAATGGTCTTTGGAGAGATCTCGGGTGAGAAGACTCTTCCACTTCTTGTTATCTTACTGGTCCGAACGATATTTATGACGTCAGGATCAGTGTCTTTTACAACTTTGTCTTTGATAGCCAATAGATCTTGCCTGGGCCATGATAGTAGACGTCAGCCCCATAGTTCTAGGGAACAACTTTATCCGAAGAATATGGGATTGGCCCCGACATAGTGATGATTAGGGTAGCCGACTTTAGAAAAGATGTAATCCTGACGGGTCTTTTGGTGGAGACCCTGGGAGGATTGTCGGAGATGGTGATTATTGAAACATCTTCACAGGAATTTCTGGTAAGAGGAACTTTTTCAAACATGATTTCTTTGTTAGCCACCAGGCGTTGGACGCTCATCTTCAGTAATAAACAGCCATTTGGTTGAGACATGCACAAGTGACAACTTTCATCACAGCCCGAAAATAGACCAGCTTGCAATAGATTCTGTTTAATGGTCAAAAGAGGAGTAGTCAAATCATTCATGGAGGAAACAAAACAATCATCATCAAGAACGTTGACGCCTTGACCGTGGTTGGGCATTGGCGCCGTTAGAACATTAGGTGTCTCTGGGGGATCAAACTCGATTTATTTCGCCTTGATAAGGTCTTGTACCTTATTCTTTAAGGCCCAACAATCGTTTGTATCATGCCCCGGGCTTTCAGAATGATTGGCACATCAAGAATTCAGGTTGTAACGAGGAGAAGCAATATTGGGGTTCTTGGGAGCTTCCTTGAGGGTCACCAGGTTGGACTTCAAAAGATATGGCAAAACTTGGGACATGGTCATGTTGATTCAGGTGAATCATCTCATGGGCACCTCTAGCCTGCGTTGATAGTTTTGCTGCTGATTTGGTACAGGATTAGGAATCATAACAACCCCTACCGTCAGGCGATGTTCGATTTTGTTTTGATTCTTGTGGTCATATGCAACACTGACCTCCTTCTTTCTGGTAAAGGGTTTCTTTATCGTGCTCGAGGATACATCTCTTTGAATTTTTCCACTCTTTATACCAGCTTCTACCCGCTCACCAGTCATGATTAGTTCAATAAATCCAGCCGAAGAGCTTCCGATCAGATGGTTGAGAACGGACCAGATAACGTGCCTAAGAACATATCAACCAATTCTCTGTCAGATAAAGGGGGTTGGACTCTTCTCGCGAGGTCCCGTCATTTTTGAGCATAGGTTTTGAAGCCTCCACCGGAACCCATAGACATGCCTCGTAATTGCGTCTGAGTTAGAGCTAAGTCAGCATTATACTGGTATTGCTTGTAAAAGGCGGCAGCCAAGTCTTCCCAATTGAGAATATTGGTTCCTTCCAACTGATAGAACCAATCCACTTGCGTCCCTGACAAGCTTTCTTGGAAGAAATTCACCCATAGGTTCCTATCAGCGGTATGGGGTATGACCTTAAATGCAGCTTTGGACAAGAGACATCGTCATATTTAGAAAAAGTGGGGACCTTGAACATCTATGGGATGACAACCCCTAGACAAGTCCTAGCTCTTCAAAAGCCAATCTGGGTACCCTCTGGATGTCTATAGCATTGAGGCGATCCTCCAGCTGCTTGTATTTATTGTCAGCTGGTGGATATTGTTCTTCAGAGTAGTCCACTCCTTCCTCTTCTTCAGATTCCAGGTGATCATTTCCTTCCTTGTTCTTTCCTTCTTGATTGTCTCCTTCACCTGACGAGGTTGTGAAATCTAGAGTTCGTCTGGTTGGTCCTTTGAACCTTCTTCCCAGATTCAAGACACTGGCCGATTTCTTCGCTTTCTTCTTCTTCTCTTTGATAAACAAAGTTTTCAAATCCTCTTGTCCTTTTTCCAGAGTTAAGAACGTCTATTGGAATTGGGCGTTATGCGCTTGAAGATCCTTTATCGTCTGTTTAATATCCATCTCACTGAAATAAATAGTAGAAAGATATGGAGGCCTGTTTGTGAAAACTTGTTTGTGTTATGATGAATGAAAGTGCATATGCAAATGATTTCAAGGAAACTAGGAGATTTAAATTTTCTTTAGACAAAAAGGAACACGTTGTATTAATGAATCCAAGTTCGAGTACATCATGCCTCTTTGGGCTTACAATGAAAAAAATAATATAAAAAAAACTCCTAAGACAAAAAGTTTGAACGCATCCTCTTTGGCACGATGTAGGCGTTCAGACTCCGCTCTTCATGAAGCTGCTTCGTGAGATCCAGAACCTTCTTCTCACTGGTGTCGAATTGATTCTCAAAGGTGTCTCGTTCTTCCTTGAGCTGGATCCAAGACTTTTGTAACTCTTCGAAGCTTGTTGGCATATCAGGATGAAAAATGATGCGAGGTTCGTCTTCTTGATCAACAGACTCTGAGATCACTGGCAGGATAGCATCATATGGCATCATAAGACTTTAAGCACGAGCTCGTACCCATATGAGGTAAGGCTCCAAAGGGATGGAGTTTTTGCGTCCCAAAGCACTGCTATCATAACCTTGCAGATTATTTGAATAGTCAAACATAATAACCTGGACGAGCATATCGTGGGGACCATCCCTCTGGGCGTAGCCGAACTGACGTAGGGCCAAAGAAGGGTTGTAAGTGATGCCCCCTCTAATTCCAAGGAGTGGCACGTTAGGAAACTCTCCGCAGCGATCAATAAAAGAGATGTCTTCTTGAGAGCGAGGGCACCAATAGATATCAGAGTGAGAAACAGACATTATCCTTTGATTCCACCTTAAGCATGACTCATTCTTCATTACTGACCGAGGGAGGTGCGAAATAAACCACTGATAGAGCAAAGGCGTAAAACACATAAGAGTCCCTTGTTTCTTCATGGTACGAGTGTGGAGTGAATCCAGCACGTCTCCGAGCAATGTAGGCACTGGATTGCGAGCAAGGACGATGTTGATGGCACTGACATCTATAAACTGGTCTGAATTGGGGAACATAACCAATTCATAAATTAAGAGAGCTAGGACATCTTCAAAGGCATGGTAACTCATGGCATCTAAGAATATCTGAGCTTTCTTCATTAGAAAATTTGCAAGGAGACCCTTGACTCCACTTCTTATTTCCCAATTGGATTCAATGTCATATGGTTTCAAAATGCAAAGCTATGGCAACACTTTCAGCAACTGGATCTTGTTCTAAACCGGTGAAAGGTACTTGTTCCAATATAGGTGACCCAAGTATTTTAGAGAATTCTTCCAGCGTAGGCACCAACTGGTAATCTGGAAAAGTGAAGCAATGGTGTTTAGGGTCAAAGAACTGGAACAAAACACTCATCAGACCTTCATCAAACCCGGTAGTAACCAAATTGAGCAAGTGACCATATCTCTTGTTGAATGATGAGCTCTCCGGAATTCTCAGGACCAATTCTTTGAGCTTGGGAGGGACCTCTACAAAATTGATTCGGATGGTCTTTCTGCGAGTTGAATCCATATCCTACAAAACAAAAAGGAAAGATAAATCTCCAGCCCCTTGAAATGGTTAACATGTATGTCATGATGTTTATGATGTTATGGTTATGCTTTGAAATCGCATACATATCAAGCAAGTCACACAAAAGACCCTAGGTTTAATGGCTTGCGTGAGTTTTCAAATGTAAGTACCCTCTTGAAGTTTAGTTGGCTCAACCTGTCCTATTAAAAGTAACAGGTTCTAAGGAGTCTCATATCATTGACCTTTCTTTTAGGCATTGTTCTAGCTCAAGCACCAAAGTATTGCAGCCAAAATATCCCAAAAGTCCAATCTCAATGATTGTAGCATCGAGTATCAACCAAACTTCGGTCGGAACCAAAGCCGGCTATCTCACTACTTTCTAATGGCTTAGGATGAGTCAAGTAAAGGTTCTAAAGGCTAGTTAGCGCTTAATGACACTATAAGGAAGCCTAATGTTATCCTTGACTGACTTAAGGAACATTAGTACAAGCCAGAGTATCACGCTAACATAGCTATCATTTTGTCCATATCGGTCTACGCTGTACAACTTCCATGATTTATTGCTACTTACCTAAAAAGGCGTCCCAGATCCGGGTATAGGATCTTTAACAAAAGCCCAAGCAAAAACCAAAAAATGTAAAGCAAACAAGTCAAATAAAGAAAGCAAGTAAAGGTGATCTAGCCCTAAGGTAACACCACTTTTAAGTCAAAATCACCAGCAGAGTCGCCAGTTCTGTAACACGGTGGGAGAATTGACTTGGGTGTTTTGCGTTTTATCGCAATTGCTGCGGATAACAAGAGTCGCCACCGACTTTTCTTTTATCCAAAAGGAAAGGTTGAAAAGAACAGGAAAGACCTTTTGAGATGTTTTCTTGAGTTCAGGGGGTAGGTTATGAAAAGGGAAGGTATTATCACCCTTTTCATCCATAGTTATCTACGGGATCTTAGTTTCTTGCTAGACCAATTGCTTTGTTTGAAAATGTGCTTTGTGGTGTGAGTTTTGAAAGCATTTTGAAAAGGGATGTCTTTGTAATGGTTCTCGTCTCTATAAGAAAGCGTACAAAGTGTTTTATCTTTTGAAAATATTTCAATGTGAAATTGTTGGTGTATAAAGATGTTTTCATTGTGAGCAAGCGAGCAACTAGGAGCAACCTACTTACTCAAAAGATCTTAAATGTTATTTTCCTCCTCCTTTAAATGTTGTTATCTCACCATTGTTTTGGTAAGAAACCCCATCATTGGATGTGAAGGGACGGGTGTGGGACGTTTGTATAGTCATAGAAGGCAACCTATGGGACGTTTTAGCAATGTCGTTTAGGGACTAGATCGTTTACCGAAGGCAACATTGAGGGTCATCGAGGGACTATGATATTTTATCGAGGGTCTTTGCTAAAACACCCATATTCGAGGGATATGACTATTTTCTGAAAGGCAACAAAGTGAGATTATCCTAGAGGTGTTAGTGTGCAAGTGTGTTTGATTGCATGCATTTTGTATTGCATTTAAAGGTTATCTATTTGTTGATTTTATCTTATCATACACCCTAATTACTAACAATATATGAAAGCAAAATAAATATGGAAAATAATTCCTAAGCTATTTGAAATTCTGGCAACAGATACTCAATGTCACAGTGAATGTTATGACACCGTATCTGACTTTCTATAAGACAGTAAATAAAAAAACAGTAAAGAACACAATCAATTGTTTACCCAGTTCAGTGTGAAACAACACCTACTCTGGGGGCTACCAAGCCAGGGAGGAAATCCACTATAAGAGATATTAATTCAGGAATAAACCAACAGTTTATCTCCTTCACTTAAGACCTACCTAATGCAACTTCAATCTAAGTTCAACTTAAACCTGAGTTCCTACTCACTCCCCCTCAATCACAGCAGTGATACTAAACAATTGACTAATGAAATTATGAAGACACTCTTCAGAACATACACTTGATTATGCTTCACAGCTTTTAATCAAGTAACACCAACACTCGTGCTTCAAAGCTTTGAGTGATACATAAACCTAACTTAACCTTGCTTCAAAGCTTTAGTCAAGTGACACAAACACTCTTGCTTCAAAGCTTTGAGTGATACACCACCCTTACAATCAAAACCTACTCCAAGTCACTTATCACAATGATACTTGCTTGGATTACAGTAGTTAAAACTATACAGCTCCTTGTAGATATCTTCTGTCTAAAAGTCTTGATTTTCCCAACAGCCTTCCTGTTGAATATATCTGCAGCTGTTTCTTCAGTTAGGGCTTCCACGAAAAGCTAGGGTTAATTAGGGTTAACCTCAAGACTTGGTCACAAGACTTTATCAACCAGATTAGGGTTGAGCTAAGATTAACCTAAAGTCCACGTGAGATTCTGTTCTGGAATGTATGTACCAAATTCCTGAAAAATCTCATAATTAACCAAATTGCATAACTGTTAGATCAGTACAGGATGTCTTAACATTGGTTATGACAACAGGAATCCTGTTTACTGATTTTGGTAGAATGAAATAAATGTGATCATTGCAAAATTCTCAGATACACACTCATAAAGAGCAGCTACTGTATGCCATTCTTTTTCTACATAAAGTACCTAATAACTCAGAATGTTATGACATCAGTCATGACATTCACACACCTGGTTTTACCAAAAATATATGCCAATAACTAAACACTTACAAACTTCCCCTTTGGCAAATTTTTGGCTAAAACCCCAAAACCCCAAAACAATCAGAGAATAGAGAGCAGCAGAAATAATATGACTGCAGAAAAATTAATGTCTACCAAGTATAATTAACACATAATCTTCTCCCCCTCTTTAGCCATAAATAGGCCAAAGATACATGTACTTTTAGATTATACAGTCATCCAAAATGAATAATAAAAACAACAAAAAGTCTGAAATCACTTGCAGCAACAGGTATCAGCAGCAGGCTTGACACTCCACTGATCTTCAAGCACTGTCATCTTCATAGGAGGCACTATCTTCAGCATTAAGCTGATCTTCAGCAGCATCCTCTTCCCTTATTTGTCCTTCAGTCTCCTCCTATTCTAGTCTAGCAATTAGGTTCTCAAGAGTCCTTTTCCTTGTCTCCAGCTCTTTGCAGGTTTCCTTCAGCACAACTATAGCATCAGATTTCTTGGACTGAGTTTTGACAGTTGATGTCTCAGCTGATGTCATGACAATGTCAGGAACATGAGTTCCCTGAAATAGCTTATAGTGCAACCCAAGAGCAGGGGCTCTTTTGCATATAGTATCTCTTTCCACTAGAATGTCAGGATACTGAGCAAGGATAATACCACATAGGAGGGAGGGAAAGGCAATAGGGCCTTTAACAGCATAGCTTCCAGCATGTTTTAAAGTTTGATCAAAGATATACCTGCCATAGTCAAATTCTGTCCTGGTTCCAACAGCATAAATGAATCTTCCCAATCCTGTGGAGATGGTTGATTTATGGTTGGTAGGAACCCAGTTGGCTGCACCAATCTTGTGCAGGATGGTAAATTTCATGCTTAGCTTGCTTGCATTCAGCTTGCCTTTTAAGGGCCAGCTCCTTACTTGATTTGCAGTGATGGTTTGGCATACTTGGTTGTCAGTAACCTCTAGTTCAGAACACTCCTCATCTGGTCTTCCAAGGAATTTGTTTATTTCAGAAGGAGAGAAATTAACCTTTCTTCCTCTCACATAAACACACTTAAAGTCAGCTGACCTTCCATCAGCACATCCATCAGATAAATTCACTATGAATTCTTTGACAAGATTTTCATAGCAGTTTGTAAACTTTACCACAATATTCATTAGCCCAGCAGTTTTGATTAGGTCCATGATCTCCTTACATTCCATGGCACCATTGTTCAGTTCTCTTTCCAAGGCTATTCTTTTCAAACAAACATACTTCCATCTGTTGGCATTTTCAGGGTGGTGAAAAGAAATGTTGTCAGTGGGGACTTCAGGAACTTTAGCCATTTTGCTTGATGGGAGTTTCCTTCTGAGAGGAATGTCTTTAGCATCAACTTCAAATTCTAATTCCTCATCAGAATCAGAAGGTTCAGGCTCTTTCCTTTTCTTTGCTATTGGTTGTCTTACAGGCTTTGAGAGATTACCAGCAGGTACTCGGGTCTTCACCTTCCCTTTGGACAATCCAGACTTCACAGTTTCTACACCAGTCTTGCCTTCAGACCTGGTTTTCTTATGAGCAACATCATCAGTCTTCTCTTTGGTCAGACATTTTGCAGCATCCTGCTTACCTTTTCTGTTCATCCTCCTCCTAGCTATGCTAGGGTTGATATTTGCAATTAGGTCATTGTCAGAGTATTCTTCATCCACATCAATAACCGGTGGTTCAACATCCTTCTCTGAAGGGTTCTGGATATCATCAAGATTTTCAAATGTTTTCTGAATGTTGTCATCCGGTGTCTCAACATTCTTAGAGACATCTGGATTGCTTTCCACATTTGGACTAGCAGATTCTTGATTTAAAGGAACAGAAATGCCAGGTACAGAGTGGTTTTCATTCAGAATTCTTGTAACAAGTCTAGCTATTGCTTGATGAACATAAGCTGAGCCTTCCCTATTTGCTATTCCTGAGGGAACAGAAGATGATGGTTTAGAGGGATTACCAGATGACGTAGCTTGAGACCTTCCTGCATGCCTTGTTCTCAGCTTTTTAACCTTAGAGGGGTTAGTTGCCAGTTCTCTAAGAGGAGTAATCTCCAGGATTTCAGAATCCATGCATGTTGTGATTGCCCTAGGATCTCGATCAGAGGATGCGGATGAAACTGTCGTCTTGGAAGAGGATGATGTTTGAGACATTTTGAGAGTTTTAGAAAACCAGTAACAACGAGAGAGAAATCTTTGATTGAGAGAATGGAGATTGTTGCAGAGCCGAGAGAGGAAGGAGGTAAATGAGTGTCTATTCAACTTCTTAACAATTTTGAAAGAAATAGGAAAACATATGATTAACCCAATCAAAATAGACTTAACACAAAAAACTCCTTCATCCCTTGTTTTAAGCAAAATTAATTGCTACATTTCCTCATGTTGGCAAATACCCAACTTGCCCCTCAAATTTTCAAATTGATTTGCATCAAGTGCTTTGGTAAAAATGTCAGCCAACTGTAGTTCAGTGGCAACATGTTCCAATTTAATCGTCTTCTCCTCTACAAGATCTCTGATAAAATGATGTCTAATGTCAATATGCTTGGTCCTGCTATGCTGAATAGGATTCTTGGAAATGTTGATTGTACTCAGATTGTCACAGTATAATGTCATAACATCTTGTGTGACATTATACTCAGTAAGCATCTGTTTCATCCAGATCATTTGAGAACAGCTACTACCAGCTGCAATGTATTCAGCTTCAGCAGTAGAGAGAGACACACAGTTCTGTTTCTTGCTGAACCAGAAGACCAGATTATTTCCTAAGAAGAAACATCCTCCAGAGGTGCTCTTTCTATCATCAGCACTTCCAGCCCAACCAGCATCACAGTAACCAGTCAGAGTTGGTTCACAACCATGAGAGTACAGCAAGCCATAGTTGTAAGTTCCACTTACATACTTCAAAATTCTCTTCACTTGGTTGATATGAATGACTTTGGGATTAGCTTGGTATCTTGCACATACTCCAACTGCAAAAGCAATGCCAGGTCTGCTGGCTGTTAAGTATAGCAGACTTCCTATCATGCTTCTGTACAGGCTTTGGTCCACCTTAACCCCACTTGAATCTTTGGATAACTTTAAATTAGTAGGTGCAAGAGTCCTTTTGTGACTGGCATTCTCCATTCCAAACTTCTTGACAATGTTCTTTGCATACTTGCTTTGAGACAGAAAAATTGAGTCTTCCATCTGTGTGACTTGCAGTCCAAGAAAGTAGGTCAATTCTCCCATGAGGCTCATTTCGAATTCAATCTGCATTTGGTCAGCAAAATGTTTAACCATTTTATCTGACATTCCCCCAAACACTATGTCATCAACATAGATTTGAGCTACCATTATCTTTCCTCCTTCATTTTTGACAAAGAGGGTTTTATCCAAGCCTCCTTTTCTGTATCCTTTGTCAGAGAGAAATTTTGTCAACCTGTCATACCATGCTCTAGGAGCTTGTTTCAGGCCATATAAAGCTTTCCTCAATTTGTAGACATGATCAGGGTAGTTTGGATCCACAAAACCTTTAGGCTGTTCCACATAAACTTCCTCATTTAAGTACCCATTTAGGAAGTCACTTTTTACATCCATCTGAAATAACTTGAACTTCAGGAGACAAGCAATTCCCAATAGGAGTCTGATAGATTCCAGTCTGGCTACAGGGGCAAAGGTCTCATCAAAATCAACCCCTTCAACTTGAGTGTATCCTTGAGCAACAAGTCTTGCCTTATTCCTGGTGACAACTCCTTCAGCATCTGATTTGTTCTTGTATATCCATTTTGTGCCAATGATGTTTGTTCCTTCTGGTCTAGGAACTAACTCCCATACTTCATGTTGCTTGAATTGGTTCAATTCATCTTGCATTGCACCAATTCAGTATTCATCAGTTAACGCCTCCTTAACATTTCTTGGTTCAATTTTAGACACAAAGCAAGAGTTTGAGATGATTTCTATAGATCTTGTAATGACTCCACTGTTAGGATCTCCTATGATGAGCTCTTTAGGATGATCTTTCTGAATTCTGATGGAAGGGATTTTGCTAGCTTCCTTGCATTCAGAGTCTGCTGCAGTGGTGTTAGGTAGGTCATTCTGTTGAGTTGAAGTCTCAAAGAATGTCTCAACATTACAAGGGACATTTGTTTCCTCATGATAATCATCAACTATGACATTTATTGATTCCATCATGACTTTGGTCCTGGAATTGAATACCTTATAAGCTCTGCTGTTGGTGGAGTATCCTAGAAATATTCCTTCATCACTTTTAGGGTCCAACTTTCTCCTTTGATCACGATCTGCCAGAATATAGCATTTGCTACCAAATACATGGAAGTACTTCACTGTTGGATTTCTTCCTTTCCAGAGTTCATAAATGGTGGATGAGGTTCCCTTTCTCAAGGTGACCCTGTTATGGACATAACAGGCTGTATTCATAGCTTCAGCCCAAAAATGAATAGGAAGTCTTTTGGCATGTATCATTGCTCTGGCAGATTCCTGTATGGTCCTGTTTTTCCTTTCTATAACTCCATTTTGTTGAGGAGTTATAGGAGAAGAGAATTCATGATTAATTCCTTCCGAGGAACAGAACTTATTAAACTTACTGTTTTCAAATTCCTTGCCATGATCACTTCTGATTCTGATAATGCACCCTTCTTTTTCTCTTTGAATTCTTTTGCACAGTTCTTTAAAAACTTCAAATACATCAGATTTTTCCCTAATGAATTTAATCCAGGTGAATCTGGAAAAATCATCCACAACAACATAGGCATATCTTTTTCCACCAAGACTTTCCACCTGCATTGGTCCCATCAGGTCCATATGTAGAAGTTCTAGAACCTTAGAGGTGGTCAGATGTCTTGACTTTGGATGTGACATCCTAGTCTGCTTACCAACCTGACATTCACCACATACTCTCCCTTCATCAATTTGCAGTCTTGGAATCCGTCTGACTGCCTCCATGGATATAATCCTTTTCATTCCTCTTAGATGTAGATGGCCAAGTTTTTGGTGCCACAGTTTCACTTCTTTTTCTTCTTTGGCAATAGAACACACAGTGGAGTAATTAGTGTTCTCAGGCTCCCACAAGTAGCAGTTGTCTTTAGATCTGACTCCTTTCATTACAACTTCTTGTTTCTCATTAGTTACAAGACATTCAGATTTTGAGAAGTTGACCTTGAATCCTAGATCACATAATTGATTGATACTTATGAGATTAGCAGTCAGGCCTTTTACCAGCAATACTTCATTTAGATTTGGAACTCTAGGGCAGTCCAAGTTTCCAACTCCTTTGATTTCTCCTCTAGCACCATCTCCAAAGGTCACATAAGTAGTGGTGTGAGGTTTAACATTATTGAGAAGGTTCTTGATTCCAGTCATTTGCTTAGAACATCCACTGTCAAAGTACTAGTCTTCCTTTGCAGATACTCTAAGGGAAGTGTGGGCTATCAGGGCAGTAGCCTTTTTCTTCCACTGTGGAGTATATGGTACCTTGTTAGACTTAGGTTTGACACCTGGGTTCTGATTAGGGTATCCATACAATCTGAAGCAGAATGGCTTTATATGACCAAACCTCCCACAATGATGACATCTCCATCTTTGGTACTTTTTCTTCATATTTCTCTGTTCCCGATGTTGAGTGCTATGTTGTGACATCTGCTTTGACATTTGTGTATCAGGCCTGATCTTCTTGTCTGTACCAGATTTCTTTGCTGCCACAAATCCTAGACCAGACTTGTTTCCCACATTTTGTCCAACCTGAAGGATTTCTTCCAATTTGTCAGTTTCATTTGTCAGCATCTTGACAGATTTGGTCATCTGGTCCAATTTTGAGTTCAGCATTTGAACTTCCCATTCTAGATGACTTATAGTTTCAATGTCTGCCCTTTTCTCAGCCTCCAACTTTATTATGAGTTTTGTTTGTCTCTCATTTTGCTGACAGACTTCAGCACTTCTGATACATAATTTCTTGTAGGTATCATCCAGTTCTTCAAATGTCACTTCCTCATCACTAGTGTCACTATCAGAGGTACAAATACCAGTTAGTGCAGTAACTAGTTTGGAAGATTCTTCTTCAGAATTACTTTCTGAATCACAGTCAGACCAAGTAACAGACATTCCTTTCTTTTGTTTCTTAAGAAAGGTAGGACATTCAGCTCGAATGTGCCCATATCCTTCACATCCATGGCATTGAATTCCTCTGCTTTGATTTCCCTTCTCTTCAGACTTTGGTCTTCTGCTGGAGTTATAAGATCTGTTAATGTCAGAAGGAATGTTCTTAACATTTGACCTTGACTTTGGATCCATTATCTTGATGAGTTTGTTGAATTGTCTTCCAAGCATGGCTATATCTTCTGAAATATTTTCTTCTTCATCCTCCTTGTTTTCATCTTCAGCGTTGGATACAAGTGCTATGCTCTTGTTTTTCTTGTCAACATTGTCACTGATCCCCATCTCAAAGGTCTGAAGTGACCCAATGAGTTCATCCACCTTCAACTTGCTGATATCCTGGGCTTCCTCTATAGCAGTTACCTTCATTGCAAATCTTTTAGGCAAGGATATGAGAATCTTTCTCACCAGTTTTTCTTCTAACATCTTTTCTCCCAATGCTCCTGAGGTGTTGGCAATCTCCAAGATGTTCATGTGAAACTCATGAATGGTTTCATCTTCCATCATCCTTAGGTTCTCAAATTTGGTAGTCAGCATCTGAAGCCTTGACATTTTTACTTTGGATGTGCCCTCATGGGTAGTTTTGAGAGTGTCCCAAACTTCCTTGGCCAGTTCACATTGATGTACTATTCTGAATATGTTTCTATTAATTCCATTAAACAAGGCATTTAATGCTTTGGAATTACCCAGGGCTAACTCATCTTCTTCTTTGCTCCATTCTTCCTCAGGTTTCAGACTGATTGTCTCATCTTTCTCAGTTATGGTGGGATGGTTCCATCCTTTGTCAACAGCTCTCCAAGCCTTTTTGTCCAGTGATTTTAAGAAGGCAATCATACGAGGTTTCCAGTAGTCATAATTTGATCCATCCAGAATAGGTGGTGTTGTACCCCAAAATTTTCCCTCCCATTTCCTCAACATTTTCTCATCACAAGACCTTTGAAGATCAAGATCCAGTTAGGGTTTCCTCTGCTCAAGACTTCTCCTTGCACTGTGGACTCAAATTAGGGTTTGTGTTTGCCCCAGGATGTTTTGACCTAAAATGCCTAAGATGACTTCCATGTCTCATATTGGACTCCCAAGTTTACCCTGGCCAAGTTTCAAGTCCTGATTCCAAGTTTTGCCCAGTCAATTAGACAGTTGACCTAGAAATCAGCTGTATTGGGGAAAAAGTCAATTGTGGTCAATTGACAGTCAAAACTCATGATTTTTGACCCACATCAACATTATGAACTCATATGGACCATTTGATCAAGTTTGGATCACAATTCCACAAGAAATTTGATCAGATCACCAAAAGGGCAAAATGGTCATTTTTAGGGTTTTGACTGCACAAAGGCAATTTTTGACTGTTTGACCTAGCCAATGGCAAACCAAGATCACATATGGACTCAAGGACTCAATGGAATGGTCTTGACACATTCATCAAGCTCAAAAGATCCCAAGTGCACAAGATTGACAGTTGAATTTCCCAATCAATTGATCAATTTTGACTGTACACTGAAAAGTCAAACTTTGACTTTTTGGTCAAAATCAAGAGTCAAGATTCATTTTTCATCAAAACATGCCAAATCATGAAACTTGTTCACCAAGAAATCACAAAATGCAAATTAGGGTTAGAAAATGGAATTTTTCATAACTTAGAATTTTTCTAAGTTATAAAAAACCCTAATTTTTTCCCAACTTTGCCCCACCTTTTCACCAAGATCCATTTGGATTCAAACAAAAGTCAAAACATGAAAGTTGTAGCTTGTTGCATAATCTACAACTTTGATTTACAAAGTTTTCTCATTTGAAGCTTGTATCTCAAGTTACAATTTTTTGAATAAGGGCACTAAACCATTTTTAACTTAGTGAATTTTTAACCTATTTTGACAAGGTTTTCTACCCCACTTCAAGGCCATTTTTCATACCCTTCCACTTGGAATTTCAACTTGAATTTCAAAGATGGATTGTAGTACACATTCCAAGCTTTCCAAAATGTCCAAGAACTCCTCAAACAACTTCATAACTTGAGAGATTCGAATTTCACAAGTTGGCAAAAATTCACTTTTGTTCTTGACCAAGACATGTTCATAATCTTGCAAATTTGAATTCAGCTTGCTTTATGCTTGATTACAGGTCCTTGAACCATTCCATACTCAATAATTAATGCATATTCAATGTGTTAAAATGTTGTTCTTTGAGTGCAAGCATTGTATGCAAGTTTAATCCCAAAATGGATAAAGCAAATTGGCCATTTTTGTATAAAGTAACTTTATGTCAAATTAGAAATCCAACAAGTACATAGAAGATCTGCTTGGCACAAGATTATGTGCATAACACACTGATCAAGAGAGGTTTATGCAGCACATTAGGAAGCCCCATACTGACCTAAACCATCAACTTGCTTTTGTTTGCTTCAAATTCAAGTAACATTGCATAACTTATCACAACTTCAATCTCAGCATAGAAACACAAGAAAGAAGTTATCAAACACATTCCATAGAACATATCCAAGCTAACACACGAGCCCTTGCCCTCTCAAACACTCCCATTGCCATAATCACCTTGAAACTGCTCAAACAGAGCAACCCCTGCAGATTGAGTGCTATCTCTCAATCCCTTCGAGCATTTTGGTCCAAACCTGTTCCTCTACCTTCCTTACAACCTATGCAAGCTAACCATGACTTGAAACCTGACCTGTAACACCTCCAAGCCACTTCACCATTTTTAAATTTATGTTTTACAGTTGGAGTTCACTAGCTCGATTCAGGGAGTTTCAAGACAAAGTAGGACTTGGAAAAGCATCCTTACACTTCAAGGAAGCTATACAAGTCATCATTTCACTCTGAAACATCCTCCATTGCCAAGCTCGATTCCAACTGAACAGGTACATTCATGAAGTTCTATCTCTCTTATTAGGCATTGTTAGCTTTAGGTTTGTGAAGAAAACATGTCACAATCATAGCCCTGAACATGCTCATATGATTAGATTTCATTTATATTTCGTGTGCTTAGAGAATTTTATGTCTGAACATTGATGAAAAGTTAGGTCAGAAATTGGGGGAGGAGAAATTCTCCCTCATCTTAGAGAGTTAGGTCAAGTTCTTTACATGGTTGAAACCGTCTCTTAATGCTCTACACTTTTCATGTTATGAGTTTTGCTTGAAAGTCCAGGAATCCAAAGATAAAAAACGCGTGTTTGCTTGAAGGATATTGTTCAGAGGTTGAAGAAGACAGGTCTTCTGGGCTGGGCCTGGAATTTTTTCTTATTCACACCACATATTTGCTATTACACCCCCTGAGCCCATTTGCTTTATTTTTGACCTTTTTTGACTTTTTCTTTTTTGATTGACTTTGTTTATTTTTTCTCATGATATAAAAAATATAAAAATATTTTTTCCATCTTTTTTTGAATATATGGCATATTTATTTGATTTATTTCTTTTGTTTGTATATAAATATTATATATACTATTATTAGAATAAATAAAAAAAATAGTGTAAATACAATTTTTATTTTTGTTTACCTTCTGAAAATATTTCCCATAAAAAAATACTTTATTTTATTTACTTATTTTATTAAATATTAAATATTTTGCACATAATGCATATTTAAGAAATTAATGTATATATGGATATATGTTTATTAATATATTTAAGTTAAAATATAAAAATACTTGAATTTTTTTTATTTTATTAATATTTGATACAAAAATACTTTTTTCATGATATACTTCATTTTATCTTATTTTTACAAATAATAAATAAATGTTTGTATTAAATCAATTAATATCCATTTTCATTAAAATTAGGGTTTTTGCCCTAAATTCAAAATACTCCAAAAAAATAATATATTTTTATTTTCTTTTCTCTTTTACATAAATAATATTTTTTCATACATATACAAAACATTTCTTTTGCATCTTGCATTCTTATTTAATTTTTGTACATTATTTACATTGCAAATATTCAAATTGATGTAATAATTTAGATTTAAATTCTTGTCAATATCCCCATTTGAACATTTGTACCCCCCTTTCCATATTTGGTTTTGTAATAGCTTAGTAATTTAAATTTCGCACTTTATTGCTTTCTAATGATAACATGTTAGAATTAGGGTTTGTATGCGAAAAAACGACAAAAAAATAGTTATGACCTAATCTCAAGATAAACAAGCATGAAAATGGACACACAAATCACACTTGCACCCCCTAGGTTACTCCACTTGTTGCCTTTCAAAATTGGGCCATATTGTATGTTGAACTTCTTTGGGCAAAGCAAACAATTTGAATGATCATAGTCCCTCGATAAAACTTTTCAAAACAAACAAAAATAAGTGATCAAGTCCCTTAAAGAAAATTGCCCAAAGACATTTAACGCCGTTGCAATTATGGTCTAAACGATGACCCGCGCCTGTCCCTTTCACATCCTAACATAAGGTTGTCCACCAAATTCAATGGTGGAACAAACTTGTTAAAAGGGTTAAAACATAGCAATAATCTTTTGAGAAATTTAGGAGTAGATAATCTCTTAGTTACTTGCTTCAAACTTGCAAAACAAAACACTTGCCTAATTTCAAAACCACACATCACTATAATTTCAAAATAACTTTCAAAAACAAATGAAAACCTTTTCAAAAGACATACATCTTTGTATACATCCCCACATGGATCATTACAAAGGTTGCCACCACACTGGCCTCTTTTCAAAATATTTTCAAACCCACTCACACAAAGCACCATTTCAAACAAATTGAAAACAAAAGGCAAGTGATCTAAGCAAGTAACTAAGAGCCCATGGATAACCATGGATAGAAAGGGTGCTAATACCTTCCCTTTCTATAATCTACTCCCCGAACCCAAGAAAACATCTCAAAAGGTTTTTGCTGTGCTTTTTAACCTTTCCTTAGGATAAAATAAAAAGTCGGTGGCGACTCTTGCTCAACCGAAACATTTGCGAAAACAAACGCAAAACCTCAAGTCAGTTCTCCCACCGTATCACAGAACTGGCGACTCTGCTGGGGAGAATTTAAAAGTGGAGTAACCTTAAGGCTTAGATCACCTTTGTTTTCAATTGATTGTCTTGTTTGCTTTTACATTTGTGGGCTTTGTATCGGAGTTTTATAGATCCTAACCTGGATCTTGGGATACCTTCTTAGAAAGTAGCAACAAGGCTGTGAGGGAACTGTGCGGGGTATACCGACATGGTTGAAGCAGTCTGCTACGTTGATGTGGCACTTTGGTGTGTACCGGTAACCCTTGAGTTCAGTCAAGGAGAGTACGGGGCCGCCGCGTGGTGTCATGAAGCATCAACTGACCTTAGGAACCTTAATTGAACCATCTTGGCCTTTTTAGGGTAGTGAGATAACTGACTTTGGTGCAGTCCGAGGTTGGTTGATACTCGATACTACACTCAATTGAGGGTTGCTTTCCTGGGATATTTCGGTCGCCAGTTCAGTGGCTAAATCGAAACGATGAACAATGAAAGTAATCCAGTTATATTGGGACCCTTAGAACCCGGTTACTTCTAATAGGACAGGTTGAGCCCACCAAACTTCAAGAGGGTAATACCCAGACCCCATGCAGGCCTAAACCCTAAGGGATTGTCTTGTGTGACTTGTGTGCCTTACCATGTTTGCCTTTGTGAATATTTGTGGTGTGTTTAATCATAACATCATGACATCATACAAACATCATGTGCATTGACTAACCATTTCAAGGGTTTCGAATCTTCATCTTTGTTCTTGTTTTATAGGACATGGAAACTGCTCGCAGAAAGACAATTCAGATTAGTCTTGTAAAGATCCCTCCTCAGCTTAAAGAACTTATGTCCAGGATTCCCGAGGGTTCTTCATTCAGTGAGAGACATGGAAGACTCATCAGCTTGGTTAACACCAACATTGAGGAAGATTTGATAAAGGTCCTGTTCCAGTTCTTTGACCCTCTTCACCTCTGTTTCACTTTCCCTGACTATCAGTTGGTACCCACTTTGGAGGAATTTTCTCAACTCCTGAGAATTCCTATCCTCAATCAACTACCCTACAACGGTACGAAAGAGGAACCCAAGCTTGAAGAGATTGCTAAAGCCCTGCACTTACAACCGTCTGACCTCAAGGGGCATTGGGAAGTTAGAAGTGGTATCAAGGGGTTCTTAGCCAGGTTTCTGTTCGAGAAGGCCCAAGAATGTTGGAACTCCCTTGACCTACAAGCTTTTGAAGAAGTTATGGCCCTCCTTGTCTATGGTTTGGTGTTATTCCCTAACCCAGATCAACTTATTGATATCAGTGCTGTCCAGATCTTCATGACCAGGAATCCTATACCTACGTTGCTGGGGGACATCCTTCACTCATGTTACACTCGAACCATGAGAAGAAGGGGTGTCCTTATGTGTTGCACTCCTCTCCTGGGAAGGTGGTTTATTTCGCACCTTCCGCAATCAGTTTTGAAGAACGAGCGGGGTTTGAGATGGTCACAACGGTTAATGACTCTCACGCATGCAGATATACATTGGTGCCCTAGGTCCAGGGAAGACGTCACTATCATTGATCGTTGCGGGGAGTACCCTAATGTTCCTTTATTTGGAATCAAAGGAGGTATTACTTACAACCCATGCCTGGCTTGGAGACAATTTGGTTATGCTCGGAGGGATGACCCTCATGACATGTTAATTCCTAACATGGTTTTTATTTCGACAACGATACTCAAGGACTTCGTCAGAGATTTATCAGAGCTTGGAGGATGCCAAGTAGGATAGACAGCAAGACACTGGGGCACAGAAACTCCATCCCGTTGGAACCTTATCTCAAGTGGGTACGAGCCCGCTCCCAGAAGTTAGTGATGCCTTATCCTCATATGCTCCATGTGATCAAAGAACCAGTCTTGGAAGGAGAGGTGTCCTACACCATTCAACATCCTGACATGCCCACCTCCTGGGAAGAAATGCAGAAGAGCTGGGTCCAGCTTAAGGAAGAACGGAATTCTCTTGAGACCAGTCTACATGCTAGTGAAAAGAAGGTCCTGGAACTCACTCGCCTACTGCACGAGGAGAGGAATCTCAACACCTACATCGCACCAAAGAGGATGCGCAATGTTTTTTTGCCTTGAGAAGTCATTTTGTAATATTTGGCCCATGGGGCATTTATGTACTAACAAATTTCTCCTTATTAATATGATGTGCGTTCCTTTTTGTCTGCAACAAATTTTGAATATTCTAAATCCTTGAATGCATTGCATACATACGCATTCCATTGCACCATATGCATAGCAGGTACCCTATTTCACAGGTTGCTTAATCTCCTTCGCTGTTTATTTTGAACAGTCATCATGAATCCAGACTCCTCCAGTGAGCAAGCAATCAAGGCCCTCCAGGCCCAAAATGCACAATTTCAAGAGATGGTCCTAAGCCTAGCTCAAGGTCAGCAAGAGTTGAAGACTCTACTCCTGAAGAAGAAGAAGAAAAAGAGGACTGCGCTGTTCAACACCGGACGCAGATTTGGGAACACACTCCATAATGAAGCTGATCCAACTACTTCTTCTGCTGAGAAAAACAGTCCCCAAGGGGGAGGAGCTCCTAGTCCCGCAGTCTCCGATAACGAGACGGACTATAACGACGAACAATACCCACCTGCTGCTGACAGATACAAACAATTGGAGGACCGCTTGAGCGCCATGGAAATTCAGAACGTACCGGGGCTGGATTTCGGAGATTTGGGGTTATCTTCTGGGGTAGTAATTCCACACAAGTTTAAGGCGCCTGCCTTCGCCAAGTATGATGGGGTCTCCTTCCCAAAGCTACATCTGAGGTCGTACGTAAGGAAAATCCAACCTTACACGGCGGACAAGAACCTCTGGATTCACTTCTTCCAAGATAGCCTCTCGGGGTCACAGCTTGAATGGTTCTACCAATTGGATGGAGCTAGCATCCGACACTGGGAAGATTTGGCAACCGCATTCTGTAGACAGTACCAATACAATTCTGATCTCGCTCCTACGCGTACCCAACTTCAGGGTATGTCTCTAGGAACGGGTGAAGGGTTCAAAGAGTACGCTCAAAAATGGAGAGATTTGGCTGTCAGGGTGCAGCCTCCATTGACTGATCGAGAACTGGTTGATATGTTTCTAGGGACGTTGTCTGGTCCGTTTTTCAATCATTTGGTTGGTAACTCCTCCGCTGGGTTTACAGATTTGATATTGACGGGAGAGAGAATTGAAGCTGGCATCAGGTCAGGCAAGATACAAAAGGCTGCCTCCACAAGTGCTGAGAAGAGGCCGTTTAAGAAAGAAGCAAGTGCCGTCTATGGTACTAGAAGACAAGTCAAGCCCGAAATTCGCCCAGCCGTCAATGCTTTGGTCATCTCAAAACCTGTTGCTGCTCCTCAACAGTACAATCAACCAAGAAGCGAAAGGCCCAAGAGGCAGTATACTCGGCTGAGTATGACCTTATCTCAAATTTTACCCCAACTGTTATCCACCAACCTGGTGACCCTCAAAGAAGCTCCTAAGGTCGTCAACACTGCGTCTCCTAAGTACAACCCAAATGCCCGGTGTGCTTATCATTCTGATAGTCCCGGGCACACTACTGATGATTGCTGGGCCCTGAGAAACAAAGTGCAAGATCTGATCGACGCAAAGGAAATTCAGTTTGAAGCGCCGGAGAGACCAAATGTTGTAACTGCTCCTATGCCCCAGCATAGGGTAAATGCCATTGAGGAGGAATTGTATGCTGTTTCGGTAAATGAAGTTGTTACCCCTCTGAAGACCGTCAAGAAGAACCTACTGCGGGCCGGTTTATTTCCGGGTTGCAGTGAGGGTTGCCTGTTCTGTGCTGTTTCCCTATCTGGTTGTCCCTTGCTGAGGTTAGGCGTCCAAAGCCTAATGGATAGCAAGGAGATTCTATTCAAGAAGTCTGCTGTTCAGTTGGTTCCGGTAAAAGAAGTTTCTGTGGTTACCATCTTCAATAATCCAATCAAGGCTCTCCCGAAGAAGCCTGTTCAAATCATGACTGTTGCACCTGTGATTATTACTGTTCCAGGGGCTCTCCCCGACGTATCTGATAAAGCTGTCCCCTGGCATTATGGGGCGGACGTATATGTGAATGGAATCAAACAAGAATTCGACACTGGCGCCAGTATCTGCGATATCACTGGTCCAGCCAAGGTCACCCGCAGTGGCAGGCTCTTCTCGCCTGACATTGCACCGCCCGCTATTCGAAAACCCCTCCTTATAACACCTACAAGTGTACCTGTTACTGTTGCTGATAAAGTTGTTTCCCCTGCCGCCGAGTCATCTAATGCTCGGGGCAAAGGGATTGAAGAAGAGCCTGCCCGGATGGAGGCACCGATACCTATAAATGCTGAGGCCTCCCAACAAGAAGTGGAGGAGATCCTGAAAATAATAAAGAAAAGTGATTTCAATGTTGTCGAGCAGCTGGGGCATACGCCTTCCAAGATCTCCATGCTCTCCTTATTGCTATGCTCCGAGGCCCATGCTAAGGCCTTGATCTCATTTCTCAAGACGGCCCATGTGCCGCAAGAAACGTCTGCAGTCCAGTTCACTGATTGCGTAGCAAATTTGACAGCAGACAATGGCTTGGGTTTTTCAGATGCTGACCTGACTGCGAAGGGAAGAGACCATAATGATGCCCTGCATGTCTCTATCGAATGCAGAGGCACTACTCTGGCGCATGTATTGGTGGATACTGGTTCCTCCTTAAATGTTCTACCGAAAAAGGCTTTAGACCGTTTGGATTATGAAGGCCTAGAACTGAAGCCTAGCAATATCATCGTTAGGGCCTTTGACGGTTCAAAAAGGATGGTTCATGGAGAGGTTGACATCCCTATTCGTGTGGGCTCTCAAGTGTTTGACTCTACTTTTTATGTAATGGATATACGTCCATCGTACTCTTGTCTACTGGGTCGACCTTGGATCCATAAAGCTGGGGCAGTGACCTCCACCTTACACCAGAAGCTGAAATATCCCGTCAGGGGGAAGATCGTCACTGTGCAAGGAGAAGAGGAGTATATGGTGAGCCATTTGAATTCCTTCAGATACATTGAGATGGACGGGGAGTTTATTGAAACCCCCTTTCAGCATTTCAAGGAGGTGCATCCAATTTCAGCAGCAGCAGAAACAGCGGTCGAAGAGAATGTTTCCTTGAAGATGGCTTCCCTAAGGGATGCCCGGGCTGTGGTTCAGAAAGGCAATTGTGCAAACTGGGGTTAGCTTCCTGACTTCACTCAGAAGAACGACAAGTTTGGGCTGGGCTTTACTGCAGAGGCTCAGAGGGCTGTGCGCAAGGAGAAGGTCAGAAAGGCTCCGGTGTTTATCTCCAGCTCAAGGGTGAATGCTATTGAGGAGGATGTAGAGGAAGCAGAGTTTGACAGTTGGATCTACCCGACTACCAGCAACGGACCAAGCAACTGGACGGCAAAGGATTTTACCCCTATCACATTTGTCACGCAGTAATTAATTTCTTTTGATTTCCAAATTTGTAACAAACAATATGTTAAAACTTTGTTGGCTCGGTGTCCTACCCGGGGCATCGTAGCTCCATTTGTGAGGGCTTTTTGTATGACATTTTCATATATCATCAATCAAAACATTGGACGTTTGTTGCATTTCAAATCTTGTGCTCTTTTCCTTTCTGTGTTATATATATTGCGAAACAGCTATATTTACACACACTCACTTATACAGGTTTCAATCCACTCTGGATCTCACTGGTAACAGCTCTGCTACCGCCAGTTATGACTTCGAAAATCCGATCAGCTTGGCCGAGGAAGAAGGTGAAGATGATTGCGAAGTGCCTGGTGAACTCGCAAGACTGCTACTCCAGGAAGAGATGGCTATTCAACCACATGAAGAGCCGGTGGAGACAATTAACCTGGGTACCGAGACAGATAGGAAAGAGGTCAAGATTGGTGCCAATCTAGAGCTCAGCGTGAAGCAACGATTGATCCAGATGCTACAAGACTACATGGAGATTTTTGCTTGGTCCTATGAAGATATGCCAGGTTTGGATGCCGACATTGTAGTTCACCACCTACCAACCAAGGAAGATTGCCCTCCGGTAAAGCAAAAAGTCCGACGGATGCGTCCAGAGATGTCTGAAAAGATCAAGGCCGAGGTTATGAAACAATTTGATGCCGGGTTCCTTGCAGTGACTTCTTACCCTCAGTGGGTTGCCAACGTGGTGCCGGTACCAAAGAAGGACGGTAAGGTCAGAATGTGTGTTGACTATAGAGATCTGAACAGGGCTAGCCCCAAGGATGACTTCCCCCTACCTCACATTGATGTCCTTGTTGACAATACAGCTCAACACAAGGTATTATCCTTCATGGATGGTTTTTCAGGGTATAATCAGATCAAGATGGCTCCAGAAGATATGGAGAAGACTACATTTGTGACTCAGTGGGGCACCTTCTGTTATAAGGTCATGCCATTCGGATTGAAAAATGCTGGGGCAACCTATCAACGTGCCATGGTTGCTTTATTTCATGATATGATCCATCATGAGATTGAGGTATACGTTGATGACATGATTGCAAGGTCTCAAACTGAGGAGGAGCACCTTGACCACCTGAGGAAGTTATTTGACCGACTCAAGTTGTACAAGCTAAGGTTGAATCCCAACAAATGCACCTTTGGGGTGAGGTCCGGAAAATTGCTAGGTTTCATTGTAAGTGATAAGGGTATTCAGGTGGACCCTGCCAAGGTAAAAGCCATACAAGAGATGCCGACTCCAAGAACAGAGAAAGAAGTCAGAGGTTTCCTAGGACGACTGAATTACATTGCCCGATTCATCTCACATCTGACTGCTACTTGTGAGCCAATCTTCAAATTACTGAAGAAAGATCAAGTAGTACGCTGGAATGATGAATGTCAGGCTGCCTTCGAAAAGATAAAGGAATATCTCCAAGAGCCACCCATTCTTATGCCACCGGTGGAAGGAAGACCTCTGATACTATACTTGACAATGCTGGACAATTCAATGGGGTGTGTGCTGGGACAGCATGACGAGTCTGGCCGAAAAGAGCACGCTATTTATTACTTGAGCAAAAAGTTTACCGACTGTGAGTCTCGTTACTCACTGCTTGAGAAAACTTGTTGCGCTCTCGTATGGGCTGCTCGCCGGCTGAGACAGTATATGCTGACTCACACTACCTTATTGATTTCAAAAATGGATCCCATCAAGTACATATTTGAAAAGCCCGCTCTGTCTGGAAGAATAGCGAGATGGCAAATGATCTTAACAGAATATGATATCCAGTATACAACTCAGAAAGCAATTAAAGGAAGTGTACTGGCGGATCATTTGGCACACCAACCTGTGGACGATTACCAATCATTGAACTTTGATTTTCCGGACGAAGACATCATGGTGGTAACTGACTGTGAAGTACCTGGACCGGATGAAGGACCTGAGGAAGGATCCCGATGGTCTATGCATTTTGATGGAGCCTCCAATGCTTTGGGTAACGGCGTCGGCGCTGTAATCATATCTCCCAAAGGAACTCATACTACCCTCACCGCCCGATTATGTTTCAGCTGCACCAACAACATGGCAGAATACGAGGCGTGTATCATGGGTTTACAAGCTGCAATCGACCTGAGGATCAAGTTTATAAGTGTCTTCGGAGATTCCGCTCTCGTGATCAATCAGATCAAAGGCGAGTGGGATACGAAACACCCGAATCTTATTCCTTACAAGGAGTATGTGTCGACCTTGCTTCCCCACTTTGAAGAAATAACTTTCGAACACTTCCCTAGAGAGGAGAATCAGCTAGCGGACGCCATGGCTACGATGTCTTCAATGTTCAAAGTTAAATGGGACAATGAGGCTCCTCGAATCATTATCTGGAAGTTGGATGAACCGGCATACTGCTGCGAGCTCGAGGCTGAGAAGGTTATTGAAAAACCCTGGTATCATGAGGTGAAGAGGTACTTAGAAGCTCAGGAATACCCTGAAGGTGCGTCTGTCAATGATAAGAAGTTCATGAGGAGGTTTGCTGCAAAATTCTTCCTCAGCAACGACATTCTCTACAAACGGAATCATGATTCAACTCTGCTACGTTGTGTGGATAAGGCTGAGGCAGAGAAAATTATGATAGAACTACATGAAGGCACATTTGGAACACATTCCAGTGGACACACCATGGCTAAGAAAATCCTTCGGGCAGGATATTTCTGGTCCACAATGGAAGCCGATTGTTACCAACACTTCCGAACTTGTCATAAATGCCAGATCTATGCTGACAAGGTGCATATCCCTCCGGTTCCTCTGAACGTCCTAACGGCACCTTGGCCTTTTGCAATGTGGGGCATCGATATGATCGGTGAGATCCGACCGACGGCATCCAATGGGCATCGCTTCATCTTGGTGGCGATCGATTACTTCACGAAGTGGGTTGAGGCAGCTTCCTACGCCACAGTAACCAAGAGCGTCGTGGCACGTTTCATCCGGCATAATCTGATCTGTCGGTACGGCGTCCCAGAAAGAATCATTACGGACAATGGTACCAATCTCAACAACAAAATGATCACTGAAATCTGTGAACAATTCAAGATACAGCACCACAATTCTTCTCCCTACCGGCCGAAGATGAATGGGGCTGTAGAGGCAGCCAATAAAAATATCAAGAAAATTGTGCAGAAGATGACCGTGACCTATAAAGATTGGCACGAGATGTTACCGTTCGCTCTTCATGGGTACTGCACCTCAGCAAGGATGTCAACCGGGGCAACTCCCTTCTCCTTGGTCTATGGCATGGAGGCAGTCTTGCCAATTGAAGTCCAGATACCCTCTCTCCGGATAATGAAGGATGCAGACTTGAATGAAGATGATTGGATCCAGACTCGACTTGATCAATTAAATCCGATTGACGAAAAGAGGCTCACTGCTATCTGTCATGGTCAAACGTATCAAAAACGGATGATCAGAGCATTTAACAAGAGAGTCAGACCACAAGAGTATCAAGTTGGGGACCTGGTAATCAAACGCATCATCCTTCCTCAAAGTGATCCCCGGGGCAAATGGACCCCTACATACGAAGGGCCATTTGTGGTTAAACGTGTGTTCTCAGGAGGAGCCATGATCCTGACCACCATGGATGGTGACGACCTTCCTCACCCCGCCAATGCAGACATAGTGAAAAAATACTACGCATAAATAAAAGACCCGCTAGGTTGACATACCTAGGCAAAAATAAGGGCTTCCCGGCGAACCAAAAGGGTTCGGGCAAAAATAAGGGATGAAATGAATAAAAATCTGTACACCCGGCAAGTCGAAAACCTGAAAGGGCGGCTTGGGCAAAAATGGGTATCCCGGTGGACTGAAAACCCGAAAGGGCGGTCCAGGCAAAAGTTAGGGATAAAAGCGTAACACTATGTCTCATTGGATCACTTCGCATCCAGAATCCGGCATCAACTATCTGGCTCAGATTTCGACATCGACCAATCAGCTTCATCTTCAACTAGGCAGCAAAGCAATGAGACGTTCGAAGACATAAAGGCGATAGCAGAGTTGGAACCCAGAGGGATTGTTCACATAACTGTTTTGTTTCCTTTTTCAAATTGTAAACTCTATGTTATTTGGCGGCGTCCTCTTACTAGGATGTCAGCCTCCTGTACAAAAACGTCTATTCACAGGCAAAGTTTAAATCAATACAAATTCACTTGTCCATACAAATTACCCTTGTTTTCCTTTTTCTGTTTTGCCTTGCGAAGAACGTCCAATGTTCATTTTTGATATATGCATTTGACATTAAATTGCTGATTCGTAAATGTTTACACATGAAACAAGAGATTGATTACAGGTGACATCAGAGACAGGGGCAATGTGAAGTTGTCTAATGCAGTCTGGTTGTTTTGTCCGCCAAGGTACCAAGGTAGATTCAACTGAAGAATGTGGCCAAATCATCTCAACTCCCCGCAGAGTAAAACAAGATTCAGCAATACTTTCCTCAAAGCAGAGTTGACTCCCCGTCAATCCTGAAAAAGTCACAACATTCCCCGGCAGGTCTTAAAGCTCATCCCCAGTAGATTCTGGAAGCTTATCCCCTGCAGAGTACGGATGTCTCTCCCGAGTTTTATTTAGAGTTATTTCCTCACAAGGACTTATAACTGGGTTATCCTCAGCTAAAAACCACGGAAGATCGCCTTCGGCAAGGTTCTTTCAATCCCCGACAAGAGTCTATCTTTAGTATTCCCCAGTGGAGTTTTATCTTTGGTGTTCCCCAGCGGAGTTTGTCATCATTATCCCCAGCGGAATCCATCATCAAAGTCCTCAGCAGGCCTCTCATAAACTTCGGCCAAGTACCTCTTCCACGGAGCAGCTCCCCGACCGTTCGTCAAGGATTTATTTTCCTAAGACGAAATTACATTCATGAACATTTCACATTTTCATACATCTTGCTTACATATATGATGAAGTGCATACAACAGCATCTCATGTTGAACATCATGACATCGTGCATATCATACATCATGACATTGCATACAACTTATGTTTTTTGCCTTTTCAGGAAAAAGACAATCCCAAAAACAACTACCTTCAACTGTCACAATTCCATATTCGATACCTGTATCTAGCCAGGGCACATCTGAGAGTGATCAGTTTCCAGACTCGACTCCTGTATCTAGCCAGGGCACGTCTGAAAAGTTCGAAGATTCGATTCCTGTATCCAGCCAGGGCATATCTAGCAACTATCACAACGCCAGATTCGATTCCTGTATCCAGCCAGGGCATATCTGTTGACCACGTTTCCAGACTCGATTCTTGTATCTAGCCAGGGCACGTCTGAAGAGTTCGAAGATTCGATTCCTGTATCCAGCCAGGGCACATCTATCAACTACAACATCTCCAGACTCGATTCCTGTATCTAGCCAGGGCATGTCTGAAGAGTTCGAAGATTCGATTCCTGTATCCAGCCAGGGCACATCTATTGACGACTATTTCCGGATTCGACTCCTGTATCCTGCCAGGGCACATCTGTGAGCAAACCGATTGTAGATTCGATACCTGTATCTAGCCAGGGCATATCTGCATAAGGAGACTGAAGATCAAACACCTGTAACAAGCCAGGAAAACATCCGTCTTTCTCAAATACACAAGTTCTCGCTAAGGAATCTCTTATGCGATCGACACTTTCCATATGGCATCTATAAGCCCATTCCCGACAAGTTTCTGTCACATCTCCAGATGGCATCTATAAGCCCATCTCCCTATCCACCATCTCTCCAAATGGCATCTATAAGCCCATTCCCGACACCACATTGTTGAGACTCCAGCATGCGAGTGCAAATTTCCGGGCACTCTAGTGTCCAATCTCCTTTTACCTCGAGTCACGAAAGGCAAACTTGCCAATCTAACTCTTCATGTCCAAGAAGATTGAACAGGGGCAACTGTTGTACCCCAAAATTTTCCCTCCCATTTCCTCAACATTTTCTCATCACAAGACCTTTGAAGATCAAGATCCAGTTAGGGTTTCCTCTGCTCAAGACTTCTCCTTGCATTGTGGACTCAAATTAGGGTTTGTGTTTGCCCCAGGATGTTTTGACCTAAAATGCCTAAGATGACTTCCATGTCTCATATTGGACTCCCAAGTTTACCCTGGCCAAGTTTCAAGTCCTGATTCCAAGTTTTGCCCAGTCAATTAGACAGTTGACCTAGAAATCAGCTGTATTGGGGAAAAAGTCAATTGTGGTCAATTGACAGTCAAAACTCATGATTTTTGACCCACATCAACATTATGAACTCATATGGACCATTTGATCAAGTTTGGATCACAATTCCACAAGAAATTTGATCAGATCACCAAAAGGGCAAAATGGTCATTTTTAGGGTTTTGACTGCACAAAGGCAATTTTTGACTGTTTGACCTAGCCAATGGCAAACCAAGATCACATATGGACTCAAGGACTCAATGGAATGGTCTTGACACATTCATCAAGCTCAAAAGATCCCAAGTGCACAAGATTGACAGTTGAATTTCCCAGTCAATTGATCAATTTTGACTGTACACTGAAAAGTCAAACTTTGACTTTTTGGTCAAAATCAAGAGTCAAGATTCATTTTTCATCAAAACATGCCAAAACATGAAACTTGTTCACCAAGAAATCACAAAATGCAAATTAGGGTTAGAAAATGGAATTTTTCATAACTTAGAATTTTTCTAAGTTATAAAAAACCCTAATTTTTTCCCAACTTTGCCCCACCTTTTCACCAAGATCCATTTGGATTCAAACAAAAGTCAAAACATGAAAGTTGTAGCTTGTTGCATAATCTACAACTTTGATTCACAAAGTTTTCTCATTTGAAGCTTGTATCTCAAGTTACAATTTTTTGAATAAGGGCACTAAACCATTTTTAACTTAGTGAATTTTTAACCTATTTTGACAAGGTTTTCTACCCCACTTCAAGGCCATTTTTCATACCCTTCCACTTGGAATTTCAACTTGCATTTCAAAGATGGATTGTAGTACACATTCCAAGCTTTCCAAAATGTCCAAGAACTCCTCAAACAACTTCATAACTTGAGAGATTCGAATTTCACAAGTTGGCAAAAATTCACTTTTGTTCTTGACCAAGACATGTTCATAATCTTGCAAATTTGAATTCAGCTTGCTTTATGCTTGATTACAGGTCCTTGAACCATTCCATACTCAATAATTAATGCATATTCAATGTGTTAAAATGTTGTTCTTTGAGTGCAAGCATTGTATGCAAGTTTAATCCCAAAATGGATAAAGCAAATTGGCCATTTTTGTATAAAGTAACTTTATGTCAAATTAGAAATCCAACAAGTACATAGAAGATCTGCTTGGCACAAGATTATGTGCATAACACACTGATCAAGAGAGGTTTATGCAGCACATTAGGAAGCCCCCTACTGACCTAAACCATCAACTTGCTTTTGTTTGCTTCAAATTCAAGTAACATTGCATAACTTATCACAACTTCAATCTCAGCATAGAAACACAAGAAAGAAGTTATCAAACACATTCCATAGAACATATCCAAGCTAACACACGAGCCCTTGCCCTCTCAAACACTCCCATTGCCATAATCACCTTGAAACTGCTCAAACAGAGCAACCCCTGCAGATTGAGTGCTATCTCTCAATCCCTTCGAGCATTTTGGTCCAAACCTGTTCCTCTACCTTCCTTACAACCTATGCAAGCTAACCATAACTTGAAACCTGACCTGTAACACCTCCAAGCCACTTCACCATTTTTAAATTTCTGTTTTGCAGTTGGAGTTCACTAGCTCGATTCAGGGAGTTTCAAGACAAAGTAGGACTTGGAAAAGCATCCTTACACTTCAAGGAAGCTATACAAGTCATCATTTCACTCTGAAACATCCTCCATTGCCAAGCTCGATTCCAACTGAACAGGTACATTCATGAAGTTCTATCTCTCTTATTAGGCATTGTTAGCTTTAGGTTTGTGAAGAAAACATGTCACAATCATAGCCCTGAACATGCTCATATGATTAGATTTCATTTATATTTCGTGTGCTTAGAGAATTTTATGTCTGAACATTGATGAAAAGTTAGGTCAGAAATTGGGGGAGGAGAAATTCTCCCTCATCTTAGAGAGTTAGGTCAAGTTCTTTACATGGTTGAAACCGTCTCTTAATGCTCTACACTTTTCATGTTATGAGTTTTGCTTGAAAGTCCAGGAATCCAAAGATAAAAAACGCGTGTTTGCTTGAAGGATATTGTTCAGAGGTTGAAGAAGACAGGTCTTCTGGGCTGGGCCTGGAATTTTTTCTTATTCACACCACATATTTGCTATTACACCCCCTGAGCCCATTTGCTTTATTTTTGACCTTTTTTGACTTTTTCTTTTTTGATTGACTTTGTTTATTTTTTCTCATGATATAAAAAATATAAAAATATTTTTTCCATCTTTTTTTGAATATATGGCATATTTATTTGATTTATTTCTTTTGTTTGTATATAAATATTATATATACTATTATTAGAATAAATAGAAAAAATAGTGTAAATACAATTTTTATTTTTGTTTACCTTCTGAAAATATTTCCCATAAAAAAATACTTTATTTTATTTACTTATTTTATTAAATATTAAATATTTTGCACATAATGCATATTTAAGAAATTAATGTATATATGGATATATGTTTATTAATATATTTAAGTTAAAATATAAAAATACTTGAATTTTTTTTATTTTATTAATATTTGATACAAAAATACTTTTTTCATGATATACTTCATTTTATCTTATTTTTACAAATAATAAATAAATGTTTGTATTAAATCAATTAATATCCATTTTCATTAAAATTAGGGTTTTTGCCCTAAATTCAAAATACTCCAAAAAAATAATATATTTTTATTTTCTTTTCTCTTTTACATAAATAATATTTTTTCATACATATACAAAACATTTCTTTTGCATCTTGCATTCTTATTTAATTTTTGTACATTATTTACATTGCAAATATTCAAATTGATGTAATAATTTAGATTTAAATTCTTGTCAATATCCCCATTTGAACACTTGTACCCCCCTTCCCATATTTGGTTTTGTAATAGCTTAGTAATTTAAATTTCGCACTTTATTGCTTTCTAATGATAACATGTTAGAATTAGGGTTTGTATGCGAAAAAACGACAAAAAAATAGTTATGACCTAATCTCAAGATAAACAAGCATGAAAATGGACACACAAATCACACTTGCACCCCCTAGGTTACTCCACTTGTTGCCTTTCAAAATTGGGCCATATTGTATGTTGAACTTCTTTGGGCAAAGCAAACAATTTGAATGATCATAGTCCCTCGATAAAACTTTTCAAAACAAACAAAAATAAGTGATCAAGTCCCTTAAAGAAAATTGCCCAAAGACATTTAACGCCGTTGCAATTATGGTCTAAACGATGACCCGCGCCTGTCCCTTTCACATCCTAACATAAGGTTGTCCACCAAATTCAATGGTGGAACAAACTTGTTAAAAGGGTTAAAACATAGCAATAATCTTTTGAGAAATTTAGGAGTAGATAATCTCTTAGTTACTTGCTTCAAACTTGCAAAACAAAACACTTGCCTAATTTCAAAACCACACATCACTACAATTTCAAAATAACTTTCAAAAACAAATGAAAACCTTTTCAAAAGACATACATCTTTGTATACATCCCCACATGGATCATTACAAAGGTTGCCACCACACTGGCCTCTTTTCAAAATATTTTCAAACCCACTCACACAAAGCACCATTTCAAACAAATTGAAAACAAAAGGCAAGTGATCTAAGCAAGTAACTAAGAGCCCATGGATAACCATGGATAGAAAGGGTGCTAATACCTTCCCTTTCTATAATCTACTCCCCGAACCCAAGAAAACATCTCAAAAGGTTTTTGCTGTGCTTTTTAACCTTTCCTTAGGATAAAATAAAAAGTCGGTGGCGACTCTTGCTCAACCGAAACATTTGCGAAAACAAACGCAAAACCTCAAGTCAGTTCTCCCACCGTATCACAGGTGGTCTGTTTCCAAAAACTCCTTCTTTGTCCACAGCGCCAGAAAGTGATATCCCTAGATCTCACCCAGTAAGACAGGCAGGGTGCCTGCTCTGATGCCAATTGAAATTCTGGTAACAGATACTCAATGTCACAGTGAATGTTATGACACCGTATCTGACTTTCTATAAGACAGTAAATAAAAAAACAGTAAAGAACACAATCAATTGTTTACCCAGTTCAGTGTGAAACAACACCAACTCTGGGGGCTACCAAGCCAGGGAGGAAATCCACTATAAGAGATATTAATTCAGGAATAAACCAACAGTTTATCTCCTTCACTTAAGACCTACCCAATGCAACTTCAATCTAAGTTCAACTTAAACCTGAGTTCCTACTCACTCCCCCTCAATCACAGCAGTGATACTAAACAATTGACTAATGAAATTATGAAGACACTCTTCAGAACATACACTTGATTATGCTTCACAGCTTTTAATCAAGTAACACCAACACTCGTGCTTCAAAGCTTTGAGTGATACATAAACCTAACTTGACCTTGCTTCAAACCTTTAGTCAAGTGACACAAACACTCTTGCTTCAAAGCTTTGAGTGATACACCAGCCTTACAATCAAAACCTACTCCAAGTCACTTATCACAATGATACTTGCTTGGATTACAGTAGTTAAAACTATAAAGCTCCTTGTAGATCTTCTGTCTAAAAGTCTTGATTTTCCCAACAGCCTTCCTGTTGAATATATATGCAGTTGTTTCTTCAGTTAGGGCTTCCACGAAAAGCTAGGGTTAATTAGGGTTAACCTCAAGACTTGGTCACAAGACTTTATCAACCAGATTAGGGTTGAGCTAAGATTAACCTAAAGTCCACGTGAGATTCTGTTCTGGAATGTATGTATCAAATTCCTGAAAAATCTCAGAATTAACCAAACTGCATAACTGTTAGATCAGTACAGGATGTCTTAACATTGGTTATGACAGCAGGAATCCTGTTTACTGATTTTGGTAGAATGAAATAAATGTGATCATTGCAAAATGCTCAGATACACGCTCATAAAGAGCAGCTACTGTATGCCATTCTTTTTCTGCATAAAGTACCTAATAACTCAGAATGTTATGACATCAGTCATGACATTCACACACCTGGTTTTACCAAAAATATATGCCAATAACTAAACACTTACACTATTACATCATTTCGGGGATGGGGGTACATATTTACAAATGGGGATTGCAAGAATTTAAATCCTAATTATCTATTACAACCATATTGAATTGTACAATACAAGGAAAGGAAAAGATTTGTTTTAAAAATGATTTTTTTGTCTTAATGAATTGAAAGGAAAATAATTAGTTAATAAAATAAAATATTTTTTTATGTCTTTTTTATATTAATGAAAATAATATTAATGCTGAAAATAATAAGAGTAACAAAGAAAAAGAAGAAATAATCGAGAACAGAATCATCATGTTGTTGAAAATAAAGATAAGAGGGGACCAAGAGTTCTGATGCCAGGCGCGCTGTAGTTCAGAAAGAAACGTTAGAGGGAACCAGAAGTTCTGATGCTGCGCGCTAAAGTTCTAAAAGAAGCATTAGAGGAAACCAGAAGTTCTATGTTGCTGTGTTACAACAGTAATAAAAAATCCTAGAAATTCTGATGCGTTAAAACAGTAAGAAAAAACTAGAAGTTCTGTGTATGTTAAAACAGTAAGAAAGCCTAGAAGTTCTATGTGTGTTAAAACAATAAGAAAGCCTAGAAGTTTTGTGTGTGTTAAAACAGTAAGAAAGTCTAGAAGTTATATGCACTACGCTACAACAGTGAGAAAAATCATCTAGAAGTTCTGATGTTGTGTCATAACAATGCGAAAAACCTTGAAGTTCTATGCACTATGCTACAACAGTGAGAAGATACATCTAGAAGTTATGATGCTGTGTCATAACAATGCGAAAAACCTAGAAGTTATATGCACTACGCTACAACAGTGAGAAAAAACATCTAGAAGTTATGTGTTGTGTCAAAACAGTGGGAAAGAAAACTCATAAATTCTATGTTATGCTTCACTTCCCCCCTTACATTAGTCAGATCATCTGCAACCTGTTCAATTCTCAACAACAACAAAACAGAAAGATAAAAGCACGACAGTTTATAGAAGTTCTAGTCCTAATTCTGAGCCTAGCTTTATTCAAGAAGTTCTAATCCATGGTTTTTCTTCTTAGGCAATGATATGGATAACATCAATACTATGATATTTACATATTTAATGAAGTTCTGAATGAAAAGTTCAAAGTCAGAATGACTTACCTTGAATCTGAGGCGTGTGTTTGGGACTTAAGCTGCTGCCTTTAGATGTTCTGGGGTTAGCAAGAAATATAATAGAACATTATGTTCTTTGATTCAAAGGGAAAAATAAAGGTTTGGTTTTTTTTGGGAATTCTGGGTTTAAGAATGTTTGAATATTTTCTTTTCTCTTTTCTTTTTTGTATTTGATCACTCCCTCTCTCCAAAAGCCAGCCCTTTGAACATGTGATGGAACAACTTATTTACAGATGAGTTTGTTGTGGTTTTTGGGGGAAAAACAAATGGGATTGGAACCTTTTTGGAAAATTGTTTCATTGCTCTTTAAACACAGCTTTTATATGCTAATTTGATGAAAATATGGGGTTTAAGAAAGTGCAAGTGTGGACTGGATCAACAACAATTTGGAGTGTTGTGGCAGCTGGATGCATGACTGTGCCATAGCAGTGCAACTGGCTGTTCAAAATGAGGTTTTGGGGCTTGGTGATATTCTGACCGAAGAAGACCAACATGAGATTCAAAGGGTGATGTTCTAATCAAAGGTTCAACCTACACAATGGACTAGATTAACATTTAGCACTAACACAACATGTGATTTGTAGGTCAACAACATGTGTGAAGCTTTCAATAGGGCAATACTTGGCATAAGGGAGAAACCAATAATCACTTTATTTGAGGGTGTCAAGCACTATTTAACAGTGAGGATTATGAAACCAAGGTAAAATTTTAAAGGTACAATGGTGAGATTTGTCCCAAGATTCAGACAATAATTGATAAAAGCAAAAGAGCAGCTAAGGGATGGAAGCCAACTTAGCACGGTGATGAGGAAATGACTACGTTTAGTGTGTGTAATGAAACTGATACATATATTGTGAATATGGAAAAAAAAGCCTTGTGCTTGTCGTAAATGGGACCTAACTGGTATACCTTGTGCACATGTTATTGTCTGCATTTAGCATAATAGATTGGATGTTAAAAGTTATGTGTCATCTTACTATAGGAAATCACAGTGCTTGGTAACTTATGCTCACATTGTGCTACCATCAAATGGACCAAGACCGTGACCAGACACAAATACTTAGCATATTCATCCACCAGTCATGATAAGAACAAGAAGGCCCAAGAAGTTAAGGAACAAGTCCAATTATGAGCCAAGGAATGCCAGTGTGCTACCAAGACAGCTGAAGACAGTGAAATGAACACATTTTAGCAAGTATGGACATAACAGTAGGACGTGTAAAGGAAAAAGTACAGTTAACAGGAAGATTCTAAAGGGAGGAAACAAGCAGCCCAAGAAGAAACAGAAGGCAAATAATGCTGAAGTTATTGCACAAGGATCACAAGCTCCACAAACACAACCGTCTTAGAATTATATTAGACTTAATTTCTTTTGTTTTGTTTTGTGTGGATGCAATTTATAGGTTGAATGTGTTGTCAATGTATGCTCCACAAACAAATGCTTTTTGGTTTAATTATAATTATTGTACTATTTTGGTGATGTAATGACAACTACTTTGTAGATGTAATGAAAATTATGCTTTAATGTAATGAAAACTAATCCATGTTTTGTTCAACATAATTAATTGCTTCAATTTTACATTGTCATTAAAACATTAATGTAGTTCAACAACTTTTATTTTCATTCAAACAAGAATAAGTACACCACAACAGACACTATCTCCACACAACGCCTAAACAATCCTAAACATAACACCTAAATAAAAACATAACACCTAAACATATTCAGTCTCAAGACATAACACCTAAACATCACAACCTCAATTCTTCAAGCTAACAATGCAGATCAATCCCATTATGACAAAAATAGATGTAAAAACCAATCCTTGCCAAAACTTTAACTTCTTCTTCAAATCCTCATCTTATTTCAACTTTATATTATCTTTCTTCTTAAGTTCATTAATTCTCTTCATTAGTGACAAAATGACCTCCTTTGCACGAACGAACATTTCTTTATTGTACCAATTGAAGAAATTGCATCCCTTTCTTCCCTGCAACTGCATTCACAAAACAAGATTAGCATTATTTAACCTTCACTTAGATTCCCTGCAACACATTCAAAAACAAACATAATAACAAATGCACTTACCTTGTATAACCCATACCCATTAAACCTCCTCCCAAGATTTTCAGTAGTCCATGAAGTAGTGAGAGGTGAATCAAGGTCATTGAAGCAACAAACATCTCCTCTTTGTGATGCACACCTAGAAGTCAACATGTAACTCTCTTGTGACATTGATGAAGATGGACAAAATGATGAAGACGAAGATGACGAGATTGTGAAAATGTTTCTGCAAAATAATGAGAATGGGAACAAAGGAAGATGAGTATGGAATGGAAACAAGAGATTGAAGAAAAAAGTACACAAGCGATTGGAATAAATTAGGGATTAGGGTTGTTTATGATTTTAAGTTTATTCTAGATAAATAATGAAAATGGATTTTAAAATGTGATTTTCCATGTAAGCAAGAACACATATGTCTTTTTTTGACACATCAGCATTTCTGAAGGGGGGAAATGGAGGTAAGAACCAGTTCCGTTGATTTGAAAAAAGGCAAGACCATTTTCGTAAGTTGATTAAAACACGAATACCAAAAGTGTATTTAAGCCGATTAATAAAAAAGTTTAAAAAGAAACATGTATTAACAACAAAATATAACTATTATTACTATTTAGAAAAGTGCAAATATATTAAATATAAATAATAATAATAAAAATGCAATGAATGATATACTTTGATTTTTGAATTAAAAATGATGCAAAAATATGAAACTAAATAAAAGACAATATTTTTTTAATACAGGAATAAAAATTGTAATAAAAAATATTGTGATTTTTGAATGAAAAATACAATATAAATCTAAATGAAACTAATAAAAACTATATTTTTTTATATAAGAATGAGTGATGAATAAAAGATGGAGAAAAGGGCAATATACATATTTGGATAAATCGGGTTAAACACAATCGGAATTAAGTCCAACATTAAATTCATGAAACAACTTCTTACGTTTCTATTTTTTACTTGACTTTTTTTAAACATAATCAGCTCTTCATTTGTAAAGAAAATATGTAGGTAACGTCAAGGAGAATCATATGCAAAAATAACTGCTAAAAATGTCGAAATTTGAAGAAGTTATGAATTTTTGACATCGAACTCAAAAATTGGCAAAAATGAATTAAACCACTTATAAACACTTGCTATACAATGATGCGGATGGAAGATGAAATATTTAGGTCAAAAATTAGGATATGACAGAAGTATACATGACTCAACCTCCTTGGTTCACCCACTCCGACAAATCTCTAGTTTTCAAGCTCAACAAAGCTATATATGATCTCAAATAAGCCCCAAGGGCTTGGTATGAGAAACTTGCTCGAGCCCTACTGCAGTTTGGTTTTACTCACTCCAGGTGTGACCATTCTCTCTTTGTGTACAACAAATAAGATAAATCTCTTTATGTCCTTGTATATGTCAACGACATACTAATTACTGGTTCTAATATATCTCTAATTCACACATTGATCACCAAAATGAATGTTGAGTTTGCACTAAAGAAGTTGGGCAAGCCTTCTTATTTTCTAGGGATAGAAGTCAGCTCCTAGAGCAATGGCTCTTTACTTCTAACCCATTCCAAGTACATACAAGATCTACTGTCAAGAGTCAAAATGGTTGATGCCAATGGTGTTCCAATTCCCATGCTAAGTAACTGCAAGTTAAGTAAGCATGATTCTGCTCCCTTTTCTGATCCTTCCTTATACATATCCATTGTAGGTGTCCTTCAATATGTCACTCTAGCTAGACTTGACATAGCCTTCAATGTAAATAAGGCATGCAAATTCATGTCTTCATCTTTAGATACACATTGGTCAACTGTCAAACGAATGCTAAGGTATCTCAATGACACTATCTCATATGGTCTATTGCTATATTCTTCTCTAGCTGCTCCAAATTTCTCCCTCAGAGCCTAGAGTGACTCTGGTTAGGCCAGTGATCCGGATGATCGAAAATCCACTTCAGGTACCTGCATTTTCTTTAACCCCAATCTTATCTCCTGGAGCTCTAAAAAGCAATCACTTGTTGCTCGCTCAAGCATAGAGGCAGAATATTAGGCCCTTGCACACACCACCTCTAAATTACTTTGACTACAATCATTGCTAAGTGAACTTCGTGTTCTCTTTCACATACCAACATTATTGTGTGATAAACTGAGCATTGTACTATTGTCCTACAATCCTGTTCTACATGCATACACCAAACATATAGAATTGGATTTCACTTTGTTAGAGAACATGTTATTTCTAGAAAATGTCTCATCCAACATGATCCTGATACATCTCAAATTGCGGACACACTAATAAAACCTTTGGGCACTGCTGCATTTCAAGACATAAGATCCAAGCTCAAAGTCATGACTGCAACACTTCAAAGCTTCCAGACCAAGCTCAAGGTCTCAAATGAAGTTCATCCCCCTTGAGCTTGCAGTGGTGTGTTAGAGATATGAAGTTGTTATAGTTTTCATTTATCTTGCTTCAGCTTATGTGTATAAGTTAACAATGTTAACTATTGTTAGTTGAAGGTTGGTTAGAAGTTAGTTAACTGTTAGAGTTAACTGCATTATGTTAACTGTTTCTAACCAATGATAAATTAATTTTGCTTAGTTGATATAAATAGTCGTTCAGTTCTCTTGTACAATTAACTTAGTGTAATATATTTCGTTCAATACATACAAAAACTTTTTTTCTTTTGAGAATGAACTTCAGAGAATCTCATCTATAACAGTAAAATGGCTTACAACTACAATTTCTTATAGTTACTTGATTATAAGTGGTGTTGTTTGAGCATCTTACATTTAACATTTTATATATTAATTCTTTAAAATAGACATTTAATATTTTTTATATGTCTAGACTTGAACTTGCATTCCATTGTAATATGATGTCTATTCAAATTGTACAGAGAAATAAATCAGAGATTTATTTAATTAAAATTTATAATTAATTTTTTTCTTATTTTATTTAAAAAAATTGTTATTTATGAATTTTTTTAAAGTTAGTTTGACACTTATATTTTTTTAAAAAAAAACTAAGAAAGATATATTAACCATCAAAAAATTCTTCAAACACAAGACAGACTAAAAAAACTAATAAAATATAGATACAATAGCATCCCGACCAAAATAGTTCACAACACAAACAAAACTCCAAATATAAACAACATTTGCTGTAATACACTAAATAGGATGAACCCTCCAATTCTGATAATTGAAATTAAACAAAACAAAATACGATTTCAAACACTAGAACAATTATAGTTTTACCTTCTCACACCAAAAAATCCATACAATAACTACCCAAATAATATGAAAAACATTTCGGCTTGATTTTGACCAACCCCCTAACCACAAAGTAATTATGATACCGACAAGAACCCTAATCAATCAAACAATATTGATTAAATTTTACCATGTAATTCACAACAAACAAAAATATGATCACACTCGGTTGTCGCACAAACCATATTATTAGACCCATCAGAGCCTTAAATGTGCAATTCAACATAGGCGGCTTAGGGTAGTAGTTTGATGGCCATGTACGTTGTTAATGGCATACAGGTGTACGCAATTAGATAAGCTTCAACATGTGCTATGATGCATTTATAATAACTTGCCATTTTCGTAATTTCTTCTAATCATTATGGTCATTTTCAAAACTACAATCAATAAATACCTAGAAAGACACCTCTCTATGTTCATCAAGAAACTAGTTATTAAGTAAAGGTGTGAAGAAAAAATGATGAAGAAGAATTCAGTGGTTGTTATGATGCTTTTATTTCTTATAGTATTTTCTGAAATGGATAGCGTTGTTCCAGATGCTTCCGATTGCTTAGATGGTTGCTCCACTGCATGCGTTTCAAGAGACTGTTTGTCACTCTTCAAAACCTACTTTATTATTTCTCTTTCTTCTTCTATGCTTTTTATTCATCTAGTTTTAATTTATGTGACTTGTAGCGAGGCTTACGGCAAGGTGTGAGCGAAAGTGCCAGATTAGATGCGGTCCAGGTAACTGAATGAACAACGAGGTCTGGGTGGTGTAGTCGGTTATCACGCTAGTCTCACACACTAGAGGTCCCCAGTTCGAACCTGGGCTCAGACATTTTTGCTTTCTTTTTTATTTTGCAGATTCTATGCTGGACAAAGTCATGGATTAAACAATCAGACATTTTTGCTTTGTGATGTGAAGAGATGCTGCTGATAAGGATATGTTGATTGAAATAAAAAGTTCCTTAAGGAAATTTAATACTATAACAATAAATTGCTATCTATCATAGGATTTCTACATTTTCATGTTAAAAAATGAAGGATCAAGTTGTACCGACAAAAAAATATGAAGGATGTACATGGTACAAGTATTTTACATCCCCGCCCAATTTTACTATATGAATTTTCTTAATTTAAATCTACATTTTTGGTAATTTTAGGCTGAGAGTGTGTCAGAATATCCATAATCTATATTTATTTACTATTTTTATTGGATATAGTTAGTATCTTTGAATTCTTGTTTTTAAGTGTTATTTTTTTATAAACATATAGTAAACAAACTAACAAAAATATTTATTTTTATAATTATAATTATTATTTTTTAATTATGTTTTACAAATTTTAGTTCAACACAAACATATATGATATTGTTAGATTACACTTTATTATCAAAGTTTGACTATCCATCTTCCCTATCATTCTTATGTCTCTGTCGTAGACTTTTTTAGATAATGGTTTAGTGAATAATCTGCCGTTTAAAATGCAATATTTTTTTTTAATACAGGCAAACTTTTTACAAGAATGTTGTTGTTAAATATTATTTTTAGTTATTAAAATTTTGGTTGTTTCAAAAAATATATATATTTCTGTTATAAGATATTAAACATTTTTTGAAAAAAAAAAGAAGTAGTATATATTATTTTTTTAATAAAAATGTGACATGTTTTCTTTACGGTTGTTAAACTTTTTTAATAATGTTTCATTAGTCATTAAATAAAATTTGATTATTTATTAAAAAAAATTAGTTAAATAATTAGCATTGGGTTAGAATGTCAATTGAACTTAACAATGTTAAAGAACGTTTTTTTTTTGCTGTAAAAAAATACAATGTAGCTGAATCAAATTAATTTAACTGGGCTGATAATAAAATAACAGCGTAAAGGCCTAAATGTTAAAGAAACAACAACTGTGTCAATTAAACCAAAATTAACGCACGTTTTGGTCAATTAATCATTACTGTTGAAATCAAATTTTTAACTAAATCAAATCTCCAAAACAAAATCTGGATACCAATTCAAATTCAAAACAATTACAATTATTAAATCAAATTCAATCTCAATCTTCCTTAACATCAAATCTAGAAAATCAATTTCACTAAATCAAATTCTAAATTGAAAGAAACAAATTAAATAAAAATAAAATAAAAATTCACATTACAAATCAAATCTGGATTTATACAATAAATCAAATCAATTACAGTAAATAAAATCTATTACTAAATCAATTAAATATTTTCAGAATCAATCAACAACGATCTCAAACCCTAATCTTCTTAAATCTATGAAATTTCTAACAACAAACTCACAAACCCTAGAACTAAAATCACTCTATAAATAACTACAAATACATTAACAGCAGGAGGGAAGATTCTACAAAAAAAGAGAGAACAAAAGATTATTGGAGGAGAATTTGAAGAAGATACGAGGGAGGATACCGAACAGTAGCGCGAAGAACCAAAAGGGTTGTAGAAGAACGATCAGGCAACTGGGGTTTCGATATCTGAAACCCTAGTTACTATCCTCCCCAACGCCGAACATCTCATCACCGTCACCATTATCGGCCACCAGAATCTGCAAAAGGAGAGAAAGAAGGGATTAGACTCAAATCGAAACAGCCCAAGAATCAGAGTCAGAACAATCGCAAAAAAGGGTAATACTTAGCTCCTTATTATTGTTTGTGTTTTAGGTTTTTTGATGGTGGGGTCGTGGTAGCCGCCACCAGTGTTAGGTGGGTGTTAGGGTTAGTAAGGGTAGGAAGAAGAAGGGAAGGGTTAGGTGAATGAAGAGAGAGAACAAAAGGTGATTGTTGTAACAAAAACAAACAATGAATAAAAGTGTTAAAACAAAAAAAATTTATCCGTCCCAATCGCATGCACCGCGCCTATAACACTTATCGTGTTCCCTCATTATTATCCCTTTGATGGCCAAGTCATACGGTAGCTAGCATGCACCTCGTCTTACACAATCAAACTGGTCCCCCTCCAAAAGCTGCAATGGGCCTAAGCCGAACGCGTTTAACACCTCCCCACTTGCCTAAATTTCTAAACATAAAACAAAACGCACCCCCTGTCTGAACATATTTGGGCCCAACTTACCAACACTTAGCAGCACCCCCTTATTTTACTTGTCAACACAAATTACACCCCCTGATCCAAATCAATTTATTTTGTTTTGTTTCTATTATTTCATTTATATTACATTTTTTATCTTTTTTTTATAATTCATAATTTTTATTCTACTTTCTTTTATATTGTTATTATTATCATAATTATTATTACTAATATTTTTTATTATAGTATTTTATTATTATTATTTATTATATCATTTAAATTATTTTTATATCAAAAATGCATATTATTTTATTATATTATTTGCTATAAATATTTTTTAATCATGCATTAATCAAGAATTTTTGTAATTAATACGATTAAAAAATACTAACAAATCTCAAACTATTTTTAGCAATCAACTAAGCTAATCAATTGTTTTTGCAAAAGTGTTTCAAACAGATTTTGACTAACCGCGCATTTAGCCAAAATCTCCGCAATCACTACTCCCGGTCAAAATGCGAGGTGATTCGAAGTACGTTTGTGACCCCTAAAAAACACCAACCTCATACGAACTACGAATTGAGACTCTGATTCCTCATAAGAGGATACGTAGGCATACGATCAAAAATTGTAGTGAGTTTCCCTATTAAAAACTTAAAACCCTGTTTAACCCTAAACCTAAACCTAAAACCTAAAATCCTTATGAACAAGGTAGATGAAAGGTGCCTAACACCTTCCTTTCATCTAAAGAAGTCTGAAACCTAGAACCTCTGTCTGCGAATTAGGGTTTTCTGTTAGATTCCCTTCCCTAGGATAAAAACTAATAGTGGCGGCTCTGATTTAAAACCAGTGGAAACATATAGCAGTTCTGACTTTGTTTTTTCTGTAAAGCAAAATGTTGGCAGTATTTGTTTGTTGACTTTGTTATTGAAGTAAAATTGTTTGTGAATTTCTTTTCCTTTTGTGAACCAAAACTAATTTTTTGATTTGCAATTGGAACATGGCCCATGATTGATCTTTTGAATTCGTATTTTTATGAGGCTTTTAAATTGGGCTTAGCACATGATTGAAAACACCCTTTGAATTTCTGATTCTAAACACAAACCCTAATGATGAGATTAGAAGAGAAATTTCTTGGCACTTCTTGATTAAATTTCAATGAGCTAACCAATTCTTGTTTGTTTTTCTTTTCATGTGAGGGTTGATGGAAGGTGAAAAGGCAAGGCAAAGCAAGGTTGAAAGATGAAGAGGCCGTGGCTTAAACATGAAGATTGAAGCTTTGAAAAATGGAATTTTAGTAACTTTAGGACTTAGGAATTTTTAGGTTTAGAAATACTTCATTTGTAGTGTTATTTTCTATACAATGATTTGTAATGGAATGAAAGATTGTAACCTATAAATTGAACTTGAACGATGGTGTTTGGAACTTGAATGAATGAAATTGAATGAAAAATGCTTGCAACCAACTTTGTATGATTTCAAGTGATCATGGTATGAATCCAAAAAAATAATTGCAAGATAATCAAATGACTTGAATCTTGAACATAGTAACTTGTGATGTAAGGAATTGGTAACTTGTGAACCAAAGGACATTGTATGAAATACCAATTTCCCGTATTTCCAATTTGCAATCCAAATCCAAGTTTTTATTTCTCTTTCAATTTTGAATCTTCAAGAAAAATTCAAACCACCTTGAAAATGATAGATGCCATCTTAGTTCAAAATTTAGTCCCTCAAGAAACTCCTCAAAGAAAACTTTAACCCATACGAGAATAATTCCTTGGTTTCACCCCTTAAACCTCTTGATAAGCAATTGATTTGTAGAAGGAGATAAAGCTCAATGCGGCCTTGAAGAAAAAATCCTAGTTTCCTTGACATTTAAAGGATGAACATTACAAGCTCAAACCAAAAACCCTAATCCACTAAGCCTCAGTTTGAAGAAACTGTTTGTCACTCTTCAAAACCTACTTAATTATTTCTCTTTCTTCTATGCTTTTTATTCATCTAGTTTAAATTTATGTGATATGTAGCGAGGCTTACGACAAGGTGTGAGCGAAAGCGCCAGATTAGATGCGGTCCAGGTAACTAAATATTATCTTGAATGTGACACGGTGAAGAAAGTTTATCAAGTAACTAATCCAACATTTCTCAAGAGCAATATACATATTTGACTAGCTTGCTACAACATTTCTCAAGAGCAATATACTCATATAACTATTTAGGAGTTCCTAAGCTCATTATAGTTAGACTTGTCATAGATTTTCCATCTATCAACAAATTCCATTTTCATCAACTTGATGTCAATAATTCATTCTTGTATGGTTAGCTACATAAATATGTGTACATAGTAATTTCATTTGGGGTAAACTTTCTAAACAAAATCAAGTGTGCAAGCTATTTTAGTCTCTATATGGCCTTAAACAGGCCAACATTTAATGGTATGAAAAATTGACCTCTTCTATTATACATCATGGTTACAAACCAACTAATTTAGACCGTTCATTGTTTGTTACAAGCAATAATTCATAATTTATTGTCTTGTTTATCTATGTTGAAGATGTAATTCTAACAGGTAAATATTTATTTGAGTTTCAACATATGAAATATGTTTTACGTCAAGCTTTCAAAATCAAGGATCTTGGTCTTATTAAATATTTCTTAGGTTTGGCATCACATATAAACAAGGTATATCTCTATGTAAAAGGAAATATTGCATATTTTAGCAAACTCAATATTATTGACTCTAAGATCGTCACTACTCTATTTGGCCCATAAATTAATTTGTGCAATGATAAGATTGATCCATAAGAAGAAGAAGAAGGAGGAGGAGGACAGTTTTAAATTAAAAACTTTATTTTTTCTATAACCTTTTACAATTGCGCTGATAACTCATTATAAGTAAATATAACATTTAAATTATTTATCTTATTTTCTTCATGGTTTGTTATGGGACATAGGAAAGTTTCTTCCTCTTTTTCAGATTCATCGAAGAAGTCCATGTCATATTTCTCTCATGCATTGTATGCTCTTTCTGAATCTTTTTTATAGTGTTTTCTATCTTTTAGATTCCCTTTGATTCTACAAACATTGTGTTTTTATGTAAAATTTGTTTCTGCATTGAAAGTAAATTGGAATAACTGTTGATCTTTATTTAGTTTTCTTATTAAGTGTTGGAGTTTATTTTTCGTGCCTTAGAAATTTCTTGAATTTTTGAAACATGAAATCCATGTCTTCAACACTTTCACTTTGGCAGTCTTTATCTTATGACTCCACTATTTTGGTCACTATAACTTGTAGTGCTAATATCTTCTTCTTTTTGTCGTCTTATTCATTCTTAACTAGCCTTTTAGTTCCACTTCATTTTCCTATTATTTTCCAAACAAGATGGCCAAATTCATATAAGATAAAACTTTAGATTCATAAGTCACATTGACTATAGGTTGTCAGCTATTGTTTAGGCATCTAAGAACTTTGTTAGCTAAATCATATTTGAATTTTTTTTCCTGGAGTTCTCGTATGATTCATAATAGGAATAAAATATTTTTCCATGTCTATAATATTTTCTTTTGGTTTCATTTTAAATCATTTCTATTATCGGTTAAATGTTTTGAAGGGTGTCCCTTTATTCTTTTGCAGAATTACATCGTGAAACACACAAAAACTCATCCATGCCTTCCTCTTTTGACGATTGTTTTTGCTTTCAAATTGTATTGCACTTTTTCTTATCCTCTTTGGTCCAGGTTTCCCCTAGTTTGATTTTCCACAACACCATCAACAAGATATGCGGTGTAACACCCTAAATTCTACCTAGTAGTTATAACGAAAAATCAGAGTATTTAAAAATTTCCAACATATTTGGGATATCACAATTCAACATGTTGCAACATATAAACAAATACACAACACTTTAATTTCGGAGGGTCATATAACAACTTGCATCAGCTTTTAAAACAAAACCACTTATTTTATTAATAATGCAGCGGAATCATAATTACAACTTCAAGTAGCATCATATGTTTCGTCCAACTAAAACGACTTGAGGAACAACATATTATTTCACATAATTCAACTTAGGATTCAACAACTAAAACAATTTCAACAAGTAAATAACTATTCGATCATTTCCCCCCGAGTGCTACGTATCAGAGCAACGACACCGACTCGAACTAACGATGTACAACTATCCTTCTTGATTACCTGCACGTTACCAACAGAGGGCAACATTCAAACAAAAGGGGTGAGATTCTTAAATCGTATAAGTGAGCGCATGATAAATCATATATTAGAACCAGGTCATGCAAAAATCACCACTTCACAACAACAACCGCAACAGGATATCATCAAAATGCTACGATTAATTCATCAACACAACAACTCAATTGTACAACTTAGAATGCAACTCAATGTTATGCAAATGCATGTGGTACCATTGGAGCAGAACTCCCAACTTAGAAAATCTGCCAATAAATAGAGGCATCAACAAGGCATAAGCCTTCAACTTAATATTTTGCCAATCCAGGCCAACGTGGTGCCAATCCAGGCCAACTTAATAATGCAAATGTAGGTGATTCAATGAATGCAACAATCACATACAACACCAACAATCACTGTCACAAAGGCATAAGCCTATATCATCACTTTGCCAATAATTAGAGGTACTCATCGTTGCTTCAACATTGGCTATAGGCCTACAACTTAATCAACTTATCAATCATAACATATAAACAACAACATATTCAATAACAATAATGTATTCGACACCGACTTATTCACAGCAATAACCGACAACACCATTCTATAAACCGAAACCATTCAACTAAATCCGACTTCACCTGCAAATCAACTTTATTCTACATAATTCTAACACACAAACCAACTAAAAATACATATATGTATATACGACTTACTCCGACAATTTCAACTAATTCCAGTTAACTATTTTTACCGCCTAAATCTACAAATTCGGTTAATCGGTATTGTTTTATATATACCATTATTACTACTATTTATTTATAATACTACTAATCAATTTATTCTACTAAATTATGCTACCTCCGCTATTTATCTTACTGCCATTATTGGTCTCTGCCAAAACTACTTATTCGCTATCTACAACTTCTACCGGTAACTCTCTGCTAAAGTATTACATCTACCACAAATATACTACTCTGTTAAATTATTTATTACCAACTCTGCAACTAAAACCATCACTGTATTTTAATTTCTACATCTACTACTAATATAATTCTTCTAATTATTAACTCTGCTACTTTATTCTACTGTTCCTCTAAATTTACCACTTATTATTATTTCTGCTATTATCCTCTATCACATAAAACAACTCTACAAAAATATGCTACTTCTATTAATGTTCCTTCTGCTATAACATGCTACTGATAAGATTAGTTAATTGGTTCCCAAACTGCTTTTCTATTAATAAACTCTATACTGATACCATATAAAAAATTATACAACATAGTGCCACATAAACAGAACAAGTGCCCCTGCCCCAAAGGTGTATCGCACGACACACCCTCCCACTTCCTCATAGTGTCGATCGACACCTCCCATGACCATAACCAACTGCTGTTCGGCAGCATCCAACCAATAACAAGCTGTCCTTCGGCAGCATTCCAGGAACAATTTTCCTTCTCTATTTTAGTAGATTTCCTGCTATCGACTATTCCAAATCCAATCCAGACAAGTATATAACACAATAAATACATCAATTCACTGACAATTCATTAATCGAATCAATTATTAATAATGTTATCGAGACAACACAAACTAGCACAAATCAACAATAATAATCCCACATACAAAATATCATATGCCCCATTATAAGATAAGAAACCCACCCTTACCTGGTTGTTTTGAAGACAACTCTAAAAAACTCATCTTAATTTCTGGAAACTAGTCCTAGCAGTAGTTTCCTTGTTCTTCTCCTCCTCTCTCAAAACCCTATTTCTTCTTTCTCTTCTTATTTTTGTTTTTCCTGATAACACTACCTCTCTTTCTCCTTATATTTCTAATAAAATACTATTAATATTATATAACCTTTAGTAAACTCAAATGGGCCTAAAAAAATACACCCCTCTAATACTACACAACACCACTAAATAAAGCTCGGCATCAATTCTAAGCTTATTAATAAAATGATACTTCAACTTAATTCTACCAATTTAATCCGATTAATTAATATTCCAACTTAATAAAATAATTCTGACTTAACGACAAAATTCAATTAATATAAAATATTTAAAACAATATTCAACTAAATAAATAATTAAATATCGGGGCGTTACATGCGGGAACAAACGCCCGTTTTATGGAAGTCCATATATCATAATTCATCTCCTCTATAAAGATTATTATCTTCTCTTTCAAATGAGCATACCCGTCTTCATTAAAGAATGAGAGTTTGTTTAATGAATTGTTTGAAGTCATTACTATCTCTTGAGATGGTTAGTCTTATAAAAAGAATTATGCTATAATTCCACTTGTTGAACAAATGACTCCTCCAAACACAAGAGGGATGAAGTGTTAATCTTGATATTTGATGTTTGTTTTACAAAAACAATTGATTTTGAAAAGATTGAATTTGAGAAGATGAAATAAGAAAATATTAAGCAGTGGAAAGGATAAATGACAAATAAATAAATACATATAGTAAGAAAGATCACACTAGAGATTATCGTAGTTTGACCATAAACTTCACAACTTACTCATTGTTGGAATTGCACCAAACCTATGGAGAATTCCAAATCAATCTTGATGAACAAGATTCAGTCAACCCAATCAAAATCCCTTGTTCTTCACTCTCCACTTGAGTGAATCAACCAACCTTGGTTACAAGATGATTCTCGCTGCACAAACAATAATGGAAGAACAAAGATGAAAATTTTAGGATGACAAATGAATTAGGGTTTGAACAAAATAGAGGAAGAAGATGAATAACTGTGGGCCTCTAATGCCTCAAGTGGATTCTGTCGTACCCCAAATTTTCCCGCCTTAGTGCTATCATAAAACTTATTTTTGAATTTGGGTGTTACGGATATAAAATTCCTTGGATTTAATTATATTAACATTCTGAGTTTTTTTAATAAAATTTTTCTTTCAAGTATGTTTGAAAATATAATAATCATTTGTGTTTTTGTAAAAAATAGAAAATAATTGTTCGCTGTCATATACTTTCAATTAGATTTTTACTTTTGAATAAGTAACATAGCGCAGTTGGTAAGGGAGAAAGACTGACAAACAGAAGGTATCAACAATCATCCAAAATTTCTCACAAATACAATTCATTAACAATTTCATCTCCAAGTCTACTATCTCTCCAAATTCTTAGAATTCTTGTTTTCTCGGGTTGTTGACTATATCAGACAACAACCCCAAAGTTGCTTTTTTCAAATTTTATTGGTATTAGTTATTATTTCTTGCTGATGATTAACAAATTTATCATTAAACAAACATGTCTCTAAATTAATTTAACATGACACCCCTCCCTTTAATTTTCAAGTTTTTTTTGTTTGCTTTTCTTTTACACCAAATGATGATTATCTAATGGTTTCTTTCTTTTAAAAATTATACTTTAACTAACAATTTCTATCACTTTTTCTTATTGTAAACCTCTTTTAATGAAAAAAGAAATTTTGTTTTGACTATTTTCTTATGGAAAACCTTTTAAAAAAAGGTTTTGTTTCGGCAAGCAATTTTCACTACTAACCCTTTACGTACAAATTCTCACACAATCTTTACCCATCATCTATTCACTGCAATATTTTTATCTACAAATTTTTTATTCACATTAATCATCAACAATCCACCACACTTTCACTAATATCCACAATCAATAATTTCTAACCCTTTCTCTCTCACGTGTAAATATGACAACACTAATTTCTAACCAAAAACACTTTGGTACATAGTTCACACACACACACACAAATTTTCATCAGAAAATCCAGTAGAATTCATAAACCAAAAACCATCCAAGTTCACAAAGTAACACAAAGCACTTTTTCAAGAAAACCAATAACAACCCAAAAAAAAGATCAATACTAATTTCGACGAAACCCGTAAATTCTCAATCACAAGGTTTTGTCACAACGGTAGAACCTGCAAACTAACAACAAGATATCAAACTTGTACAAAGTTTTCATTTTTGTTTTTGCAGGAATAATACCAGAAAAGAGTTGCAGCTTTGTCCGCTCGCGTTCGCACATCATGACACAGTGCAACACCGCAACCCTCATGCCGATGCAGCCGCGGTCAACTCCCGTAACACACCAGCAGCTCTAGCCGCACAATCAACATCACCATCATGTGACCCCAACTCTGATCTCACTCCACCGATATAACTTCAATGCACCCTTCAACGCACACCTCCTCTGCGTCACTCGTCTCCGCACACCGCATTCTCTGAAAACGCCCCGTCAACTGCCACACACAGATTCACGCATCCTATTCGCCGTTGGTGTCTGTGTCTCCGACCGTTTGCAACCACCGTTCACCATTATGTAGATTACAACTCAGTACCACAATCCGGCCATGCAAAATACAGGTCAGATCACTTCTTTTTCTATCCTGATTTCTAATTGTTTGTTGTTTATTTGTGATTCAAGGGTTGAGTTTGCTTTTGAGCATGAAACATAGAAAGATTGAGTTTGTATCAGTTTGTTTGGAGAGAGGATAAAGAAGAGACATTATAGTGGATTTTGTTGATTTCTTCTACTGACATTGCATTTTCTAGTGTTATATTTTTTTTATTATTTTGTTTTTTATGTACTGCCACTTATTCATCTATGAATGGCCGTTGAAATTGGACTTATCCTGGTTTAGTCATATATTGTATTTAATAGAAATATTAAAACAAAGGAAAGTGACATATTGGTGAGCCTTCCAAGATGTATAAGAAAAGTGAGAATATCTACTGGTTAGTATTTGGTTTGCCTTTATGATTCACATGCTACTATTGCTATCCAAGAATTAGGTGTAACGTTTCTTTCCCTTTTCATCTTTATTGTTATTTATTACTTTAGAAATTTTAATCATTAATTTACCATTCTGTTTCATTTAGTTGAATTTTGTTGGGCTTTCATCCATTTTGGATTAGCTTTAATTTATTTAATATATTTCATTAGTTAATTAAGTTAATTATTTATTTAGGTTAATTAGTTTTAATTAATTAAAAATATAAAAAAATAATCAAAATCGAAGCAATTCTAAATATTTCGTCCGCAAACGACACGTAGCCAATATCTGGCCACGTGGTGTGGAAGACTATATCAGACTTCTTCCACATCCTTCATGATGAGTAACACGTGGTCAATATCTGGCCACGTGAGGAGGAGACTATATCAGATTCCCCCGCTCCATGCCTTAATCAAATCAAATACCAAAACAGCTAGCCAATTACAAACTATTTTTTTGACTAACATAATAAAAAATAAGATGTTTTCGAAAAAGGATTACATAGCATTACCTTCGAATCAGACTGCGAACCACGTCTACAATCACTCAATTTACAACCCAGACAAAGTTCAAGGTTAATTCAAAAGCAATTCTACGCAATCTTAAAAAAATACCAACCAAACTACGAATTACGAATTAGGACTCTGATTCCTCATAAGAGGATAGGTAGGCATACAATCAAAAATCGTAGCGAGTTCCCCTATAAAAGTATTTAAACCCTTTCCCCTAATTAAAATTTATGATGTTATGATGTTTATGATATTATGTACAAATAAGCAAGTTGTTATGTACACGCAAAGCAGACAAGTCCTTAGATTTAGGCTTGCGGGGAGTTTGATAGGTAAGTACCCTCTTGAAGTTTAGTTGGCTCAACCTGTCCTAGTAATAGTACCCGGGTTCTAGGGGATCTCAATATCACTGACCTTTTTCTTAGGCATTGTCTCAGCATAATCAATCTTTTATTACGGTTGAGATATCCCAAAAGTCCAATCTCAATGAGTGTAGTATCGAGTATCAACCAATTTTCAGCTTTCCACCAAAACTGGTTATCTCACTACTTCCTAATGACCAAGTTGTTCGATTAAGGTTCTAAGGTCAGTTGGTGCTTCATGACGCCGCTCAGGGCCCCGTATTCTCCTCGATTCAATACAAGGGATACCGGTACCAACAAATACGTCACACTACCGTAGCCATTGTTTCAACTATATCGGTCTATGCTGTATAGTTTCCATAATCTATTGCTACTTACCTAAAAAGGTGTCCCAGGTCCGGGTAGAGGGTCAAAACAAGCCCAAACAAGGAACCAAAACATAAAGCAAACAAGTCAAACAAAGAAAAGCAAGTAAAGGTGATCTAGCCCTAAGGTAACCCCACTTTACCCCACTTTTAAGATTAGTATCCCCAGCAGAGTCGCCAGTTCTGTAATACAGTGAGAGAACTGACTTGGGATGTTTTGCGTTTTATAGCAATTGTTGCAGATAGCAAGAGTCGCCACTGACTTTTTTTTATCCAAATAAAGGAAAGGGTGAAAAGAACCGGAAAGACCTTTGAGATTATTTTCTTGAGTTCGGGGGGTAGATTATGAAAAGGGAAGGTATTAGCACCCTTTTCATCCATAGTTATCTATGGGCTCTTAGTTGCTTGCTAGATCATTTCTTTTGTTTGAAAGTGGGCTTTGTGGTGGTTTTTGAAAGTATTTTTGAAAAGCGCCTTCGTTTAAGCAAACTTTGTAATGATTCTCGTCTCTATAAAAATGTATACAAAGTGTTGAACTTTCGAAAATATTTCAATGGAAAGTGTTGGTGCATTTGAAAAGGTGTTTGTGTTTTGAAGATGAGCAAGCAACTAGGAACATTCTACCTTACTCAAAAGTATTTTGTTCATTCCTATCTTCCTTTGATATTGCTATCTTACCATTGATTGGTAATAAGCCTTATCTTTGGATGTAAAAGGGATGGGCATGAGTCATCGTATAGTCATGATAACAATGTTGTGAGATATCTTAACATTTCTTTTGAGGGACTGAGATCATTTGCAAGGCGACATTCGAAGCGTCATCGAGGGACTATGATCTCGTATTTTTTATTGTTTTTGCTAAGACGTCTCACATGCATAACATGACTATTTTTCATAAGGCAACAGGTGGAGTTAACCCTAGAGGTGCATGTGTGTAAAGTATGTTTGATTGCATGCATTTTTGTCTTTTGATCAGGGTGGTCTACTTGTTGATTTTATCTTACCGTGCACCCTAATTACTAACATTTTTGTATAAAGTCAAAAGTGCAGAAAGATAAAATCCTACACTATTACAGCCATATTGAATTGCATGAAAATATAAAGGCAAAAATAAGGTAAAAACAAGAAAAATGGATCTTTCGATTTAGGGCAGCAAACCCTTCGATTCTGCATTTTTTGGCTCTCTTTGATCTAGTCTGAAAAGGCGTGAAGGCGTGACTTTCGATTGGGGCCTGGAGGCTAGCATGTTGTGTCTTTCGTTTGGGGCCTGGAGGCCAGCATGTTGTGCCTTCTGGCTTCCTCTTTCGTTTAGCCTAAAGGTTAGTATGGAAGCCAGAGGCTTCGTTTCTAACTTTCTGTCTCCTGTTTCCTTCGTTTGAGTTTGAATAGCAACATGGCCCAAGGTCATGCCAACATCACCTTAAGGCTAGATTATTTATTAATTCATGTTTAAGTGTACAAAGAGCAAAATCCAAGAAAATTGTTAACCATGACACACATTAAAAGAGTGGAAACTAAAATAATAAAATAGTATGTACATGTTTGAAACAAAAAGAAAACTTATTTACATGCTATGCTGGAAACTAAGGGTCAAAGGTTAAGAATGACTTACCTTGCTAGAGGCTGGAGCGTGTGCTGGACTTTGAAGTGGTTGCCTTGAATGCCTATGGATTCGAAGGAAAAGACCAGGGGTGGGCCTTTGACACTGGATTCAAAAGAGAAAAACAAGTGAAATGTCCTTCTTTGCTGAATTCGAAGGATAGCAAGATGTAAGGATTTTTCAGATTTGAAAGGAACAAGTATTTGGATTATGGGTTTGGATTTGCAAAAGTATTTAAGTGTTTGAGAATTTTATAGTGTGTAAGAATTTTGAAGATACGTTCCCCTCCTCTTCTCCTCCTTTTTTCTGATGTGCAAATGAACTCTCTATTTATAGAGGAAATTTTTTGAAATGTTTGGGAGTAAAAATAATAAAATAAAGGCTCAGCTGGAAAGTAAGCACCCACTTGTGTCATGATAGCAAGATGGATGGTTCAGATGGATTGCTTCCTTAGAAGGAAAACAGGCGCAAGGCTCAAGAAAAACTTTTTCTAAAAAATAGTATTATACTATTAAGGGCAAGTGGTCTTGGACAGCAAATGGGTAAAAGCATATTTCAACTTGCATAAACAATTAAATATAGAGTGAGTCATAGGTTTGAGGCCTGAAAAGGGGAAACACGTAGCCTAACCTATGGGTCTAATGTTTAACTTGATCTTTTGAGTCGAATCCTCCATCTTTCTACACCTTTCGACCAGACTTAGAACAACATTTGTTCCCACCAGTTATGCGTCCTTCGAATGAACCAATTGTGTGTTCTTTGAATGTCCCTCTTCAGCTGAATATGCCATTTTGAGTCCTCTTGCTTTTGATCACTTAGGCCCAAACCTTCGACCAGACTCGAAAGTAATCAAAAACAAATATTCCCCAACTATGGCAAGTCCTTCGAATGGGCCACCAAGTTGTGTGTCACAATGCAGCACTATGGCATATTGAAAGGTTTGCAGATGGATTCGAAGGTGATATGAAGGCACATTCGAAGAAACACATGAAGATGAAATCGAAAGTCACAGGAAGGTAGCCATTCATCCAATCAAAAACTTGTGAATCCAAGGCAAACAAGTGAGGGGCCAATGGTGCAATCGAAGCATACATGCAGGAGCCATTGTCTAAATGAAGCTTGCATGCAGGAGCTATTTTAGTGCATCAAAGCAAACATCGAAGGAGGCCCAAATGCCCAATAGAAGGATGAATCAAACTTGCTCAAAGGAATCCTAGATGTCCAATCGAAACTAGTATGAATCGAAGCAAGCTTATTTTTCTTCAATTTTGTCAAGAAAAACCAATTTTTCTGCTTTGCCTTCTTTTTGTATGTTTTGTATTTGTGCAAATTTGAGCTTTTTGAAAATCCATGTGATAAAATGTCTTGAGAAAAGAGAGGGAAAATTTTGGGGTACAACAACTGCCACTGTTCAATCTTCTTAAACCTGAAGAGCAAGTATGACATGTTGTCGTTCGTAGCTTGAAGGTAGAAGATGATTGAACACTAGAGTGCCCTGAAATTTGCACTCGCACGAAATAGCACTAATAGTTGATGATGTAGGGAATGGGCTTACAATTCCATTTGGAGAGATGATGGAGAGTCGTCAAATATGGGCTTAAGGATGCCATCTAGAGTGGTTGTTGGCAGAAATTAGACTAAGTCTAAATTTGACTTCAACTGGAAAAGAATCAGAATAAATCTTTGGAGCGATTTATCTGAAGCGGAGAAAGTGTCTAACATAAAGGAATCAGAATAAACCATTGATCAATTTAAACTGAACCCGTAGAGGTCTTGGATATTATTCAATTTATGATGGACCTGTGTGAAGTTGTACCTGGTCACATAGGTAGTTGCTCTATTTTGCTTCAGAAACTAATCTTGGACCTGTTGAAAATTGTTGATGATAGTTATCTGTTGATTGATTTTTCCTGACAAGGTAAAGGGTTAACTGTATGCAATGTCATGATGTATGAAATGCATTATGTAATGATGTTCTCAAAAATGAGGTTGTGTTGTATGCATATATCATGTATGTTATATGGTGTATGAATGTGATGCGTTTATTGCAGCGCGTCTTTGTTAGGAAAATAAATCCTTGATAACATGCTGGGGAATCTTGGGAGGCTGAATCCCTAATTGTTGTTGGAGAATAGATGTATCTTCAACTTTGTTTAGAATATTTTCGTTGGGAATTCATGTTCTGTTGTTTGAGGAGAAACTCCGCTGGGGAATATTGGCTTGCTTTAAGAAGACTCTGGAGAGTGTTGATCTCTATTTGGGGAAATAAAATTCAAGAATTTTGGTTATCCATTACTCTATTGGGGAATCCTTCCTGACTGGAGAGAATCGGAAGTTAACTGTTATCTGGTCGAAATCCAGGCTTGGCGGCAAATTGTTGAGGATAATGAAGTTAAATGTTATCTGGTCGTATTCCAGGCTTCACAACAACTTACTGGGGAAGATAAAATTAATTGTTATCTGGTTGGATACCAGGCTTCGCAGAAAATTTCTTGGGAGAGTGAAGTTAAATTGTTATCTGGTCGGATTCCAGGCTTGGCAGCAACTTACCGAGGTGGATGAAGTTAATTATTATCTGGTCGAGCTCCAGGCTTCGTATAACTTACTTGAAAGGATGAAGTTGAACTGATATCTAGTCAGATCCAGGCTTCACAATGACTTTCTTAAAAGGATGAAGTTGGACTGATGTCTGGTCGGATCCAGGCTTCACAGTAACTTACCAACATTAAACTGCTATCTGGTCGGATTTCAGGTTTTAAAGAAAATTTATGAGGAAATGAAGTTAATTGTTATCTGGTCGAATTCCAGGCTTCACAACAACTTACTGAAGTTAATTGTTATCTGGTCGGTTTCCAGGCTTCACAATAACTTACTGAATTTGATTGTTATCTGGTCGGGTTCCAGGCTTCATAAAAAATTCCCGAGAGAATGAAGTCAATTGTTATCTGGTCGAATTCCAGGCTTCACAACAACTTACTGAAGTTAACTGTTATCTGGTCGGTTTCTAGGCTTCGCAGTAACTTACTGAATTTGATTGTTATCTGATCGAATTTCAAGCTTCATAACAAATTCCAGAGAGAATGAAGTCAATTGTCATCTAGTCAAATTCCAGGCTTCACAATAACTTACTGAAGTTAATTATTACATGGCCAGGCTCCAGGATTCATAATAACTTACTTGAACAGATGAAGTTGAACTGATATCTGGTTGGATCCAGACTTCACAGTAACTTGCTTGAGAGGATGAAGTTGGACTGATGTCTGGTTGGATCCAGGCTTCATAGTAACTTACCAATATTAAACTGTTATCTGGTCGGATTCCAGGTTTCAAAGGAATTTTCTGAGAAAATGAAGTTAATTATTATTTGGTCGAATTCCAGGTTTCACAACAACTTGTTTGAAAGAACAAAGTTGAACTGATATCTGGTCGGATCCAGGCTTCAAAGTAACTTGCTTGAAAGAACGAAGTTGAACTGATATCTGGTCGGGTCTAGGTTTCACAGTAACTTGCTGGAGGTAGAGGAAAACTCTACTGGGGAAAAGAAGTTAAACATTTTCCTGGTCGAACATTAGTCTTCACAATATCTCGAGAAATTAAACTATTATCTGGTCGGGTCCAGGATTCATAGTAACTGAAAGTTGTTTGAATAGGAAGTGATTTTGTTGAGGAGTGAAATGTTTTGTTGGGGAATAAACCCTGTTGAAGAGATTATTTGATGAAATGCTGGCAAGGTGAATTCTTATCTGAAGAAATCCACAAGGATTCTTCTTTTAAGATCAACTCAGCTGGGGAGAGGGCTATCGAGAGATTGAAACTTTGACCGAGGTTCGCATAGATCCAACTTTGTAGGCAAATCTGTTGGAGCAAAGGTTTATTGTAACAGGCTTTATGGGGATAATGCCAATAAGATAACTATGTGGGGATATTTCCACTGCATTAAAGAGATGCTCGTTGCTGCTTGGCGGCACATATTTGCTAAACAGTTTAATTATGTTCATATGCATATGTTCATTCAATTCTAGTCATTGGACGTCTTTGCACTTAAGACAAAAAACAAAAAGTTTGTACTTCAAAGTATATTTGTATTGATGTTTTGCCCATGAATAGGCATTTTTGTACAAAGAGATGGAGATCCTAGTAAGAGGAAATCGTCGAAAGGATAACAAAATTGAAAACAAAAAACAAAAAACCATGTGTAAATGATCTCATTGTGTTCCAACTCTAATATTGTCCCAATGTCTTCGAACGTCCCTTGCCATTGACAAAAGTTGATTGGACTGATCTTGGACTGTTCGAACCCGAACCTCGATAATAAAGTCCATTGTGGTGATTCTACAGGACATAGTCATACGCTTTTAATCCTTAAATTTTTTTTGGACCACCCTTTTGGGTTTTCAGCCCACCAGGATACCCATTTTTGCCCAAGTCGCCCTTTTGGGTTTTTGACTTGCCGGGTGTACAATATTTTGCATATATCCCTAATTTTTGCCTAAACCTTTGGTTTGTCGGGATGCCCTTATCTTGCCCAGATGTGTCAACCTAGCGGGTCTCTTATGCGTAGTATTTTTTAACTATGACTGCATTCACCAGATGTGGGAAATCTTCCCCGTCCATAGTAGTCAGCGTCATGGCACCACTAGAGAAAACTTTCTTGACAACAAATGGTCCTTCGTAAGTGGGAGTCCATTTTCCCCTGGGTTCGCCTTGTGGAATAATGATACGCTTTATTACCAAGTCACCAACTTGATATACTCGAGGCCTGGTCTTTTTATTGAAAGCCTTGATCATACATTTTTGGTACATCTGACCATGACGAATAGCATCCAGTCGCTTTTCATCGATCAAGTTCAACTGATCCAATCTTGTCTAAATCCACTCGTCTTCGCCTAGGCCTGCTTCATTCATAATCCTTAGTGAGGGAATCTGAACTTCCACTGGCAGGACAACTTCCATGCCATAGACCAAAGAAAAAGGAGTTGCCCCAGTCGATGTCCGAGCTGAAGTATGATAGCCATGAAGAGAAAACGGTAACATCTCATGCCAGTCTTTGTAGGTTACTACCATCTTCTGCACAATCTTCTTAATGTTTTTGTTGGCTGCTTCCACTGCGCCATTCATTTTAGGTCTATAAGGAGAAGAATTGTGATGATTGATTTTGAACTGGGTGCAAAGTTCTGTAATCATAGAATTGTTGAGATTGGTCCCATTGTCAGTGATGATCCTTTCGGGGATACCATAGCGGCAGATAAGGTTATGCTTGACGAATCTGACTACAACGTTCTTTGTGACTGAGGAAAATGAGGCAGCTTCAACCCATTTGGTGAAATAATCGATAGCGACAATAATGAAGCGATGTACATTAGACGCAATAGGTTTTATCTCTCCAATCATGTTAATGCCCCACATTACGAATGACCATGGAGCAGTCATGACATTTAAAGGAATAAGAGGCACGTGGACTTTGTCAGCATAGATTTGGCACTTGTGGCAAGTCCTTGAGTGGTGATGGCAATCAGTCTCCATTATTGACCAATAGTAACCAGCTCTCATGATTTTTTTAGCCATAGTATGTCCGCTAGAGTGAGTCCCAAAGAGACCATCATGCATGTCTTCCATAATTTCCTCTGCCTCCTTCTTGTCCACACATCGGAGTAGAGTAGAATCATGGTTGCGTTTGTACAGGATTCTATTGCTTAGGAAGAATTTGGCTGAGAATCTTCGTAAGGACTTTTTATCATTGATGGATGCTCCTTCGGGGTACTCTTGTGTTTCAAGGTATCTCTTCACCTCATGGTACCATGGCTTCTCGGCGTCAATGTCAAGCTCATAGAAGTGTGCAGGTTCGTTGAATCTCTCAATTGTAATCATAGGAGCTTCGTTGTCCCATTTGACCTTGAACATAAAAGACATTGTGGCCAAAGCATCAGCTAACTGATTTTCTTCTCTAGGGAAGTGTTCAAAGGTGATTTCTTCGAAGTAAGGAATCAGAGATAGCACAGGCTCTTTGTAAGGGATAAGATTAGGGTGCTTAGTGTCCCAATCTCCCTTTACTTGGCTAATCACCAAAGCGGAGTCTCCGAATACATTCAAATTCTTGATCCTTAAATCAATGGCATCCTTCAGACCCAAAATGCATGCCTCATATTCAGCCATGTTATTTGTGCAATCGAAGCACAGTCTAGTAGTGAAAGTGGTGTGGAAACCCTCAGGAGAAACTATCACAACACCAATTCCAATACCCAAAGCTTTAGAAGCCCCATCAAAGACCATAGTCCATTGGGATCCTTGTTCAGGTCCGTCATACGGTCTAGGTTTCACGCAGTTGGTTACTAACATGATATTCTCATCCGGGAAGTCAAAGTTCATAGACTGATAATCATCAACAGCTTGATGGGCTAAATGATCTGCCAATACACTTCCTTTGATGGCCTTTTGTGTTGTATATTGTATATCATACTCAGTCAAGATCATTTTCCATCTAGCTATCCATCCGTACAGAGCGGGTTTCTCGAAGATGTACTTGATAGGATCCATCTTAGAAATCAATAGAGTGGTATGAGTCAACATATATTGTCTTAGTCGGTGAGCAGCCCATGCTAGAGCACAGCAAGTTTTCTCGAGCAGTGAATATCTGGTTTCACAGTTGGTAAACTTTTTGCTCAGGTAGTAAATAGCATTGCTCTTTTCGGCCAGAATCGTCATGTTGGCCCAAACACGTCCCATAGAGTTCTCTAGAACAGTCATGTACATGATCAAGGGTCTTCCTTCAACCGGAGACATGAGGATAGGAGGTTCTTGCATATATTATTTGATTTTTTCGAAGGAACATGTCGAAAATCAAGTTGAAACTTTATGGTGCAACTTTTATGTTAGTAGGAAGCTCTTCAACCATCTACATAAACTCGCACCTTGTGTAATCTTGGTTGTGTCAACACATCTTTGACTTGAATTTTTCATAAATAAAAAACAATTCTTCCATCAATTTTCTCTAGCCCAAACTGCACAACAGAACTTGTGACTACAACTCAACAACTCTTTCACAATACTATCCTTCTTTTTTGATGTGAAAGATCAGACAAAACTGCAACCACGGTGCATACTAAGAACTCATATCCCCTTATCGAACCAAAATCTCTGATACCAATTGTTGGATAAAAAACAAAGCATAGAGAAAAAAGAGGAACACGAGAACAACACGAGAACATAACGTGGAAACTCCAAAATTGGAGAAAAAACCACGACTATTTTCAAATGACAACTGGAGAATAATACTATGTGAAAGTTGTTACAACATATAATATAATCTCAACTAATCTAGGTCCCCAGTACACTCACACTCCTCCATAGTAAATATTTAACTACATCTCACAATACTCTAATACAAGAGCATAAGAGAAAAGAAAAAAATCAAATATAAATTAAAGTGTTTTTGATTGGTGCATCTTGTAAAGAAAAACTTGAATCCTATATATAGCTTTGAATTCTCTCTTCCATCACTAGACTAAACGATGTGAGACTTAGAAGAACTTTCTTCCTATATATAGCCTTAGACTCGTTCTTCCTTCGCAAAACTAACCGATATGGGACTTCTTCAACATGTATCACTAACAAATATCACTAACACTCAGTTTATCATATTTTGGAAATAAAACCTTAACTTTAGCAGCAATATGATCTAAATGTCAATTTTATACATACCCTCTTTTATGAGGGGATAACATTCAGTGGAATTTTAGCCACTTCCTTATTGATTATGGTTTTGTGTCATATCTTTAATGATAGCATATGCATCCTCTATGTTTTTGTTCATTAGAGCTCCTCCTACAATGACATCTACAATCATCCTCTTAGTGTATAGAAGTTCATTGTAAAAGGTATGAACAACTAATCATTTTCAAGCCCACGATGATGGCACAACCTTAACATCTTCTCAAAATGTTTCCATGCTTCATAAAGTGTTTCTTCGTCTTTTTGGGTAAACTAGTGATTTGATTCCTTAATCTGGAAGCTTTATTTAATGGGAGGAAAATATTTGGAAAGAATAGTAATTTTTAATTAATCTCAAATTGTGTTAGAATTAGAAGGTAGGCAATGTAGCCGAACTCTATCTCTATCCCTTAATGAAAAAGGGAAAAGTCAAAGTCTAATGGCATCATTTGCGACTCCAATCAATTTCAACGTGTCACAGTATTAAAAAAATGAAAAAAATAAAGATTAGAATCTATAGAAAATATATCATTTGATATTTCTCATAATCCCAAAAATATAAAAATATACTCACTCTTGATCATAGTAGGTATAAAAATTATAAAAATTATAATGAAAGACATTATAAAAACAAAGAAATTAGTAGAAAAATAAAGTAGAAAAACAAACTTTGAATAAAAGCTAGCAAAAGTAATACAAGGAGTTCTGAATCTTAATCTCTGTATTCAAATATTTTTCAGTGAATAATCCCCTCTAAACTGATGTTATTCATGTCCTATATGTAACCCAAAATCAGTCATAAGTGGTTATCCATTACAAATGTAGTTGGGCATTAAAGAAGTGAAACATATGAATTTTTAGAAGCTGAGAAAACTACGGCTGCAACAATAGCTACTGGTGGGCCATAATTATTGATGTCTTGGACGATGCAAGAAATGGTAGAATGAGCTACATTTGTAGCAATAGCTATGGATGATCCGTAGTTGTTTATGAAGGAAAATTGTCACAGTATCAAGCCTACAAATTCAAAAGAAGGAAAATTAATTTAATTCAAAATGCTGACCAGGGGTTTCATCAGTCAAAATTAAATAGTATTATTATCTGGAGGATAATTTGACAAGTATACCAAACTGCTCTCAAGTAATACAATTTATAAAGTTACAAATCAAAAAATACATGGTAGTGGTGAAACATAAACCCGGCTCATTTTAAATATTCATTTTTGCTTTTCTATTATTAAAGCCAAGAGTCCCTTAAGGATGAATGACTACTTTTCTAAGATTAATTTCTTTTTAGTTGATTTTACTCTAAATGTCTTATCTAGATAATTTTTCGTGATTGTTTATGTAATGAATTTCTATTTTATAATTATATAATTTTATTTGAGTTTAATATTTTTCTTTCTCTATGAAACTAGAAGAATCGATGTAGATGAAAACTAAGACCTAACACAGAGATTTGCACATCTAATTGATAAAATTATGGGGTTGTAATAATTGATCGCGTTATGATAGGAATGGTCTCAGACAATATTCTAGTTTTATATGCTATAAAACCTTCGTAAATTGCAATTGAAGACTCTCAATATTTTGTGGGTTACTTTAGACGAAGCAGGTTTCTTAGTGATTGGATACACCTATCATTTGGGAGGTTACAAGGTTATAAAACAATGTTTTGTAAAATAATCTTCTTATTTACGTACTATAAAACATTCTCTAATTGCGATTAGAAAATCCTGATATATTGGTGGGTTTTTTAGACTAAGTAGGTTTCGTTGCAATTGGATACTCTCAATATCTAGTGTCGTGACTGAGATTTTCATCGAACCGCGAAAGAGGAGGAAAGAAGAGTTGTCATCATGTTATTTATTCTATGAGAGGGAAAGTAAACACTGAGTAAACTTAAACAAGGAAAAGAACATGGTCTTGCGACTAAGAGAAAGGGTAAGAAAGTTTATTACGCAGGGGGAAGATATTAGCACCCCTCACGTTCGTGGTACTCCACAGGATCCATTCAAGTTTGTTCTAATCAAAGGGTGTATAAAAATCTAAGGTCTAATGCTAAGGGAATGCATGTAAAGTATATACAAAAAAAACGTTTTTATTAGTAGTGTCCGCCGTGGTTGCGAACCTTTATGCCAACGTATCACCTTTCGTGTAATAGAGGATCAAGGCGCTCGTAGTTCACCTAAAAATATGTTTTGGTTTGGTGTGTGTTTTTTTATGAACAATGCTAGCGAAACATATCCTTTTTGAAAATGTTTTAAAAGAAAAAGTATGAAGACAAAAAGGAATGCATTTGTTTGTGTTTTCTACCTTGAAAAAGGATTTGTGATTTAAACCATATTAAAGACTATGATTAAAAGAAACTAAAGGTTCGAGAGTGGACCCTCTCATGCTTCTCTAAATGCTTAAGGCTCGTGACAAATGGTTCACATCATTATTCTTAAGTGTTTTGAGAAGTTTGAGAAAAAGAAGTTTTAGTTTTAACATGGATGCAAAAGAGAAAAACTAAACAAAAGGGGATCTCAATCCTATAAGTTGTCATGCTTGTGGATATAAAGTTGGGGTGAGAGGAAGATCTACCTAATCTTGTCATGCATGGATAGCAAACCTAAGGTCTATTTAGTTCAATCTTAGAGAATAATGAACTAAAGGTCCTATGGAAAGCATGACAATCTCACAAAAGAGAAGAATAAGGTGAAGAAGAATTGATAGCACTCAATACTTAAATAAGATAAAGAAGACTAGCAATCATCAAAAGGGGCACTTAGACAAGTTACCAAACAAATACCTACTTAGATAAGCAAGTAAAGATAGGAGAAAAGATGATAAAACATCACACACGGATGATAAGACATCAAGAATCAATGATGGTAAAGCATCAAATAGAAGATGACAAAATATCAAGTAAACTAGCACATAGGTGGATACCTAAGTAAGAGATGATGAGACACCACACAAAGATGATAATGCATCAAGCAAATGAATAGATGGTAAAATATCAAGCATACATGCATTAAGATGACAAAGTATCAAGTCTAAAAGAAAAGATAAGGAAGATAAAACATCATTAAACACACAAGTCAATGTGATAAAACACATAAGAGATGGAGACATAACCAAACTTGAAAAAGTGAAGAAGGAAAGTAAGAGAGCAATGATAAGTAAACAAAGAGGCATGGCATAAAAGTACATCAAAGTAGGATGTTAGTTCTGGTTCTAACATGATATACACCTTAGACTACCCTAAACATAACAACATGTGTTAAGAAGTAGAAGAAACACTTAAATAGGCAAGTAGAAGTGCAAGTGTGTATTTAGAAGACAAAACTTTAACACATGTCAAAATATCAATCAAAATAAGAGACAATAGATAAATAGAAAAAAAGAAGCAAAAGCAAGAAGATAAAACTTAAATCCTCCAGAATGACATTACATTTTCAACAGTGGTGGACAAGTAAAGGAAAAACTAAAGTACACATAAAAAAAACCCTAAAACAATCACAAAAAAGTTAAAATCAACTATAATGTTTAATGTGAAGGACTTTACTGATAATCAATTCTACGCTTGATGTATTCGCTCACTCGATTTTCTAAAGTAGATTTATTATTTTGATGATTGTAACTTTTTTATTTGTATTTGGGTTAGAATATCTAAGATACTCTTATTTAAACCCAACTTGCTTATTAAAAAAAAAAACTAGAAAAAAAGTTGAGAACCAAAATTGTTAATAGTCCAAACTATAAGACTAAAAATGTAATCTTTCCACTCTCATATGACATGGAATGAGGATATGATTCGAAATTATTTTTTGTTTCTATTTTATTTGCTAACTAAAAGCCTACTAGAATGCACTCCGTGTGGAGGACACACTCCTTTCCTTTGTTTATATGCTTTCTAATTTCAATTACTTTCAAAATTGTTTACTCACTTTACAAATCAAAATTTGATTCTACTGCATTAGGTCATAAGTAATGAACATGCCAATGAGCTTAATATAATCTCAATTATTAAAGGGTGGATTAGTGCCAGAATAGACCATTACTTTAATGGTTGGTTCCACTTAATTTAGCATAAGCTGTGGTGAGTTGAAATTTCACTTCTTAGATGAATATGTACCTCTATAAATATAGAGTCCGTTTATTATTTTATTTTTTTTAAATGATTTTTTATAATATTATATAATTTTGTGTGAAATAAATTTAAAAATAAATTTTTCATAAACTTTAAATAAAAATTATTTTTAAAATATTATTTTAGATATTTCATCATCTTATTAAAAAAAATTTATATTAAAATTTCAATTGAGTTATATTAAAATACACGTTTATGATGCCAAAAGTACAACAAACTCAAAAACATGATATCATTTGTTTAAATGTCACAACAGATTATAAAGATCAAGGAAAAGGTATGAGGAATATCAAGGAGAAAATCAAGGAAATCATCGGACCAAGAACCAAGGCAAAAGTCAACAAGATATTAGATGAAAAAATACTAATGGTGAATAGCAGGCATGTTGCTTCTAAACCCAAAAAAAAAAAAACTCAAATATATGCTTTAATAATGGAAATAGAGAGTATAACGGTTAGTATATACGGTTAATAAATAAAGAAAAGTTAAGTGAGAATAATATTAAAGTTCTGTAATAACAATTATAAAATTATAAAGAAGAATGATTGAATTAATGATTATTGTTACAAATGACAGTTACTACTAATTTATTTATACACAAAGTAAATTGTCACGTAGACCTTAATTAAAGATAAATTTAATGATTAAGTTAAAATGTACAAATTAGAAAATACTAAACTTAATAGTTACGCTAATAAATTCAACTCCAAAACTCCAGAAGCTAAACATACTTCTGGGCGTAACCTCAGAAGTTTTTGCTTCCGATTAATAGCAGCTTTTGATTACATCAAACTGCTGCTTCTAATTAAGCAGTCTCAGAAACTTACAGTTTCTGGCTAACAACCTCAAAAGTTTTACTGCTTCTGAATAACAATATCAGAAGCTGCTTCTGACTAACAATAACTTTTGAATATGAATTACTTCTAACACCATCTCTTAATTCATATTCAGCTAACTAAAATACTACAACATCAATCTCATCCCTCAAACGGATAAGTGTTTAATCTTGACATCCTTCGTCAGAACATCTACAAGTTGCTTCTGGTTGCTACAATGTGCAACTTCTAATATTACATTTAGAAATGCAGATTTATCCTTGAAAAACCATGTGACGCTGATGGCTTTCTTCTCCTTTGAAAGCTCAGTTAACTCCCAAGTCTTGTTTCTTTCAATAGCATCAAGCTCTTCTTTCATGGCCTTCAGCCACACTTTATTCTTGAGAGCTTCACAGGTTGACAACACAACCACCAGTTACTTCTTGGAGCACCAAGAAATAGGACTTTCCAGATACAAACAAAAATATTCAGAAGTATTTTTTTTGTCAACCCTGTCTTCATACAAATCAGAGTCTCAATAACATATCAACTCCGAGTCGGTTTTAACACGAGAAGGGAACAACACTTCATACCTCAAATTCTCTTCAGTATCTTGCAGCTTAATAAACTTTGTAAGGCTCCTTGGTATCTTTCTGATTCGTTATAGCCTCTGGACTTATTCAGAATCTCCTTTTGATTCTGGAACAATATATCCTTTTGAACTTTCTTCAGAAGTTCAACTACCACCAGAAACTGCACCTTTGCTAACTTCTGGACTTTTTTCAGAACCACCACTACCTTCAAAAATACCACCTTCAAAACCTATGCCTTCAAAACTTCCACTTTCGTAATCATGATCACCTTCAGAGGCTGGATTATCTTCAGAACCTCCTTCTTCAGAAGATCCACCTTCAGAGTCATGATTACCACCAGAAACATGATCATCTTCAGAAGCTTGTCCTCCAGAACCTACGTCTTCAGAGTTTTCCCTTCTAGAAACATGATCGCCACCAGATTTTGGATCATCATTAAAATCTGGATCAGAATCAGATTTACCATATGACTCACCTTCAGAGTCTCCAGAAGATTCTTCATCGTCTGACTCTAGCTCTTCTTCAGAACTTTCAAGTTCCGACTCATCTTCAAAAGCATAATCTTCTTCAGATTCTGACTCATCTTCTGATTCTTCTTCAGACTCATAATCACCTTCAGATTCTAACTTGTCTTTAGCTTCAGAGTCATCTTCTAACTCTGACTCATCTACAAAAATTTTAAATTCATCTTCTGATTCTGACTCATATTCAAACACTCCTTCAGAGTCATAATATTCAGAGTCATCTTCTTCCCCTTCAAAATCGGAAAATGACAATCTCACGGGTTTCTCATCAGATTCATAAGCCATCAATAGTACATGTTCATCATCAGAATCTCCTCTGGCTATTTTTGCTTCTTCTTTGTTTGACCAGTAGTCCTTAGCAAAGTGGTCAAACCTGTTACAACAGTAATATTGAACCATTCTCTTGTTATACTTCTCATTTCCCTTATGGTGTTTCTTTTTAATAGAATATAAGACTTCTAACTTTTGGGGACTACCACGTCTTGTCTGCTTCTGGTCCTTCTTGACAAAAGAAGCTTTCAAAGTCTGCTCAACCTTCCTCTCAGAAGTTCTTTCAGTCAGACGCAACTCTTGCACCTCTAGACTGTTTTGTAGCTCTTATATTCTCATGGTGTCCAAATCTTTAGAATGTTCAATTTCTACAACAATGTAATCAAATTGAGGAGTAAGAGACCTCAATATCTTCTCATTGGTTACTTGTTCAGAAAGGATTTCTCCACAAGTTTTTATCTCATTAGTGATCAGAATCACTCTGGAGATATACTCAGAAATCTTCGTGTTGTCCTTCATGTTGAGACTCTCATAGTGCTTTCTGAGAGACTGAACTTTCACCTTCTTCACTGGTGTATCACCACAGTAACACCTACTCAATGTGTCCAACGCAGTCTTCACCGTTGTCGAATCAACAACTTTATCAAACACATTCTCATCCACACACTGATGGATGAAGAACAATGTCTTCTTATCTTATTTTCCTTGTATTTCTCTGCGCATTTCTCTGTTCCTTCGTCGCATCTGCTGCAACTGGAACATAACCATCTGTAACAAGCTCAAGAACATCCTGAGCACCAAACAACACACGCATCTGAATCATCCATTTGTTCCAGTTTTTTCCATCAAAAACAGGAAATTTGGTACTCAGACTACCGTTTCTATTCATCCTTAACCTTGTACAACTCACTCAGATCTCACAAGCATAATGTTTCCCAACCCCACAAAATCAGAAAAGTGTGATTCTGTTCAGATTTTGTTCAGGATTCAACACGAACCCAGAATCAAAATCAATCACACAAACGCCTCACGTTTCACTCGTGTTTTCTTTGGTTTTCATGTGAATCAAATCGGAACTCTGATACCAATTTATTGGTGCACAAGGTTAATAAATGAATAAAAGGTATGAGAGAATAATATTAAAATTTTGCAATGACGGCTATAAAGTTGTAAAGAAGAATGATTGAACTAATGATCATTGTTACAAGTGACAGCTACTACTAGTCTATTTATACACAAAGTAAATTACCACGTATGCCCTAATAAAAGATAAACTTAATGAATAAGTTAAAAGGTACAAACTAAGAAATACTAAACTTAACAGCTACGCTAACAAACTCAGTTCCAGAACCCCGGAAACTAAACATACTTCTGGGTGTAACCTCATAAGCTTATGCTTCTGATTAATAACAACTTCTGATTACATCAAACTACTGCTTCTAACTAAGCAGTCTCAGAAACTTACAGCTTTGCTTCTGATTAATAACAACTTCTGATTACATCAAACTATTGCTTCTAACTAAACTGTCTCAGAAGCTTACAATTTTTAGTTAACAATCTCAGAAGCTTTACTATTTCTGAATAACAATATCAGAAGCTTCTGCTTCTGACTAATAACAACTTTTGAATATGAATTACTTACAACAATAACAAATACAAGAAAAAATAATGAATATTATAACATGATTTTGAATAAAAATAATTTTTAAATCTTCGAGCTATCGAAAAAGTGAATTAGAAGGGATGAGTCAACAAGTCAACGTGGAATTCGGAGTGGTACAACATTAGCATTAGTGCAATAAATTTATTTACTAAGTTTTTTTTTTCCTTTTTACTAAATTATCGTAAATTTTAAGATTAATGCAAAGCTTGGAGTAATAAAAGGCTAAAAAAAGAAACTATTTCATTTATTGTCATGCAATAAAAGGCTAAAAAAGTTAGGAGTAATGAAAGGTTAAAAATGAAACTTTTCAATTTATTATTATGTGAGTTTTTTATTAGATGAGTTAAGGAGACAAAAACAACACACTAATTAAAGGATAAAGGTAATTAAAATTTAGGAGTAATGAAATTCTAAAAAAGAAACTATACATTTATTTATTACTATATGATCTCTTTTCTAGGTGGGTTAAAGAGGCAAATACAATACATTATAAAGTGTGAAAAAAGTTATTTAATTATTTCTAATAGAAAATGAATTTTTAACGCTATAAAGATGTTAAATTGCATTCTAGATTTACATTCAAAGTAGATAAAATATGCTTGAAATTCTCAAGTTGTTAAAAAAAAAAATTGATTCTATACTATTCTTTATTCTTTGTCGCGATGCATGTTATTGGTAAGCCAAAAAAAATTCTTCTTATATTATTTTCTTCTTTACTTTGTAGTTTTCGTACAATTCTATCATATTTGTGTACGATTGTTTTATCATCTTTTTTTATTACAGGGGAAGATATAAAATGCGAAACAAATCTGGATTGTCTCAATTCTGGGACTGACACCATGTATTTTCTTTGCATTCATAATGTGTGTCGTGGTTTTGTTCTTTTTGATTATTCTATGAGATTAAAATATCCCATTAAAGAGATAGGGAAATCATTCTAAAAAAGAGTTGAATATAAATATTTCATATTTAATTTTTAATCTCTTCAAAAATTTACTTTTAATAATTTTTTTTTTTTAAATTTTAATTTTAATTTTTGGTCCTTCTTATAATTCTTAACGACCGTTTTTTATAATAGTGTTCTGGATTGGGCCTGCCCTTGTCCCAAATCACAAGTAAGGCCCAGATCCAAGTCGTACCTCAAGCTATACTGGGAATTAGACTCCCCGAGCATACCCAGTCACGGGCCATTACGACTATGTCCGCCGCTGCCCGCAACGAGAAGCATCCCCGACACGGACATCCCAACTCGAGCCCTGCTCGAGCATCCTCCCCGTAGAGAAGACTCAGTCCTTCCGGATGCTTCAAAGTCTTTAAAGCTCCGGGAAGATCGCGTCTCCGTTCTTCCTTGTTCTTCGCGGAACATCATCCAGGAAGGGGACCACGTGCAGGTCTCCACTACGCACGTAGAACCTGGCAGTCCCTTTGTTGGGCCAATTTTGGTCAGCCCAATAAAGGGACCTTGGCCCAGCGCTGGGGGCTATAAATACCCTCTGTTCCAAGAGGGTCAGGTATTCAGTCTCTAAGACACCTATATATAATTTTCCTGCTCATTTTGTCGCTTACTTTATCATCGGAGTGCCTTGCAGGTACCCCCATCTTCCAGATCCAGTTCGAGCCAGCTGTGGTGGTCCAATTCTGATCCGGTAAGATCAGTGGCGCCGTTTGTGGGAAACTAAGCTTCCCCGTCTTACAAATTCACGAAGACAAAAGCTAAAACCATCATCGACCTCCATGGCTGACTAGATTCAGGATAACCAGAGTGTTCGCGTTGTCGATGCTAACAACAACCTCGTCGACAAAAATGGTGGCCCCGACAACGCCGACAACCTCGACCATAATACACTCCCTGGGGGCGCCATCCCCGGGCCCTCTAACTATCGGGATGGAGCCACGGCTTCGTCTTCATCAGTCACTCTTCGCCTCGAAGAAGACAATCCGGTTCCCCGAACCATCTAGCCGCTCAATTTCATGAAGTTCCTGTCCCCGCCGGGGCAGACACCACGACCAGGGCACTGTTCGCGGCAATCAACCAGACCAACTACCTCATCTTTGCCCAAGGGGAAAGACTGAGAGCACTAGAGGAGGACCGAAGGCCCCCGAGGAGACACGGGAGACCTCAATCACCACCTCCCCGAAGAATGGAAGAACGTCCCCGATCTCCACCGCAGAGACAAGACCTGGGCATCTCCCGAAGCCCGTCGCCCTGAACACCAGGGCGGCGGCCCGCCTTGGAGAGAGAACCAATCATCGAAGCCGGAAGGCGCGACCACGTCCCTCCGCGGCAAGAACGAAGGCATCCCAGAGACATACACGGAGGAGCATACCAACAGACACATCGCCCAAGGAACGTCCAGCACGACCAGGGCCATCGTGACCGACAATATATCAGGTCCCCGACCCTCTCCCCGGAACAAAGTGATGAGGACGACCCCCACTGTCCCTTATCGCAAGCTATCATGGAGGCGCCTATTCCCCCGGGCATGGAGAAGCCTCCACACCTGAAAGAATATGATGGAGTCGCCGACCCGGTCGATCACATAGACGGGTTCGAAGCTATGCTGCACTACCATAACGTCAGGGGACCAATCAAATGTCGGTTGTTCCCCATGACCCTCAGGAAAGCGGAAATGGATTAGTACAAGGGTCTCGCCCCGGGGTCAATCACCTCATGGCGAAACTTGAAAAACGAATTCATAAGCTCGTTCACTGCGGCTCGGCGACATCCAAAGACCAAAGCGGCGCTCGAGGCCATCATCCAGAGGCAGGATGAGACCTTGAGAGAATTCATCAACCTCTTCAACCGCGAAGCCATCCAAGTCCCCTGCACGGACCACATGAAGAGATACCTGCTGGAGAGGGGCCTCCTCCCCGGCACAGAATTCAGGAAAGCAGTGGGCATCGAACCACCCCGAACGTTTGATGCTCTCCTCGAGAAGGCCAGGGCCTACATGGACTACGAGGAAATGGAAACGGCCAACAAAGCCCGTGACCCCAGGACTCGCGGATCCAGCAGCAACCCGCGCAAGAAGCCATTCCTCCTCGACGAACCGAGGAGAAAAGAAAAGACGAGAAACCCCGGGGTGTTCGAGAACAGAGGGGACCTTCGGGGCGTTTCATAGAGTACACTCCGCTTACAGCTTCCCACGAGTGCATCTTGGCGGAGTGTGCCAGTACAGATTTCAAAGATGGCGGTGTCAAGCTCCCCCGACCATCTCCTGCCAAGCTCGGGGTGGATAGGAGAAAATACTGTCAGTACCATAGGAGCTATGGCCATCTGACTGAAGATTGCGTCCACCTCAAGGACGCCATCGAGACCCTCATAAAAGGGGGGAGACTCGCTCAGTACTGGTGAAACGACGCTCCTCATTGCGACGCCCGTGAGACAAGAGAAACAGAGGAGGATGCCCGACCATCTGACGAGTCGGTACCCATCCAAACCGCCTTCTCCGTCACCAGACCCGAGGACTTCTATGTCCCCGAACACATGCAAGAACCGCTGTCGATGCACGGCAGGTGGGAGCACTTTCCCTCCGCCATGGTCATCAATGGCGGAGGGTTCAACGAACTGACCATAAATTCAACCAAGAGGAAGCTGGACGAATTGGTCGACGCGACACCTCCTCAGACGGTAACCTTTGAAAGGGTAAAGGGTAGGTCGAAACCTATCACCTTTTATCTCGAAGAGCTCCCCGAGGGGCCCCAAACGCGGCCATCCCTCTGCTGATAAGAGCGAGCATGGCCAATGTTGTACCCCAAAATTTGCCCTCCCATATTCTTCAAGATTTGGCAAGATCATGCTTCAAAATCTCCCAAGGGTTGCACAATCCAATGGCCTCCTAACAGTCAAAAATTAGGGTTTTGGTTCTGGCAAAGAAGTTGAAGTTTCCAAGGGTCCAATCAAGTCCCACATGCCTACATACATTGTTTAGAATCCATATGCCAAGTTTCAAAACTCACAGCATCAAAATGCACAGTCAAAAACCTTAATTGCCCTACAGTCAACTACAGGGGCAAAATGGTCATTTGACAGTCAAAAGTCAAAATTTTTTGTCAACATCTTATTTTGAAGCCACAAACATCATTTGATCAATTCTTGATCATGATTCTCAAGGCATGGCTCAAAAAGTCTCAAGATGCAAAAGTTTCTATTTTTGGACAACTGAAAAAGTCAACTGCAAATTGACCAGGGCATAACTTCCACATGGTTTATCAGAAAAATTCCATCCAAAGCTCATTTTGAAGAGAATGACATTTCCTACAACTCATCTTCATACTTCAAGTCCAAGAAATGCTCTCACAAAAAGTTATCAATCTCAACATTATAGGTCATTTTCAAAAGTCAACAAAAAGACACTTTAAGTCAAAGACCATAACTTGCGATTGGTAAATCAAAATGACATGGGACTAAAGGCATTGGTTAGAGGACTTCAAGACCTTTCCAAAATGTCCAAGAACATGATCAAATCTTAAAAATTGAGCAAGATATGCATTGTGGAAGTTGGGAAATTTTTGGGAATTTTGAAAAGTCAACTTTGCTTCAAATGCCTCAAAATTGCTAATGGGCCTCAATTTCTTCCATGAATCATAACCCAAAGGCCATGCACGACCCATTGACCTCAAAGGGAGTTATTTCCTTATTTTTAATTAATTAATTGAATTTTTAATCTTATTAATTCATTTAATTGAAATTAATTATGAGAAAAATACTAAATCATACTTTTCAAATCTTTTTGTGCATAGAATTCACTCAATATTTCGTGCATCATTCAATAAGGAAAGTTTCTACATGATTGGCAATGATTGGCATAAGAAAGGATTGGAAAAGATTGAAAAAAGATCATGGAAAATCAAGTATTCAAGATCATTAAACCAATGGATTTTGGGCTGACTTTTAACCTAATTCATTCACACATATATGCACAATTGAAACCTAATGCCTAGAACACAAGAAGCTGCGCAGAAGGCATAGAACAAACTTGCACTTTTTTCATAAAAAACTGAAAACTGTTTTCATACATAGAGGTTTCTTCAAGGCCTGAAAAGGATTCCAAAAGCTTGCTAACACACCCAGGAAGCTTTTACAATCAAAGCCAGGTCTCCATACATCCAGAAGTGGTAGAATGACATCGCCCTGTTCATGAAATTTTTCACATTCGTATTTGAGTTTATATGCATTTTCCATACGTTTTAATGTTTGATTTACACTAACATGAACCTTCTGAAGCTATCGGTGTCCTTTAATTGAATTAATATTGCCTGTATGAGAAGTTTCCATGAACATATGTTAGGGTTTCTGAAGCTTTGATTTGGGGTTTCACACATAAGGAAAAATTGGCCACTCAAACCAGGACCATTGGATTCAAGGCATCTGGACGAAACAATTGATCACATTGCGCCCAATTTATATTACTCTATGCGCTAATCGCTATTTTCAGGTTTTGTAATTAGTGGGGGTTTAAAACCCCCGCTATCTATTCTGTATTTTCAGGCAAACGAAGAAGAAGGTGGACGTGTCCATACGTGACTGGGAGATTCAAACATTTGCGCGTGTTTTTTGTGTTCTACCAATAGCGTTTGTTCTCTCTCATAATAATCACGTTCCATATTAACATCAAATACGCGCGTTGGCTCAGTTGGTCGTTGCGTTGGCATGCAGGTATTGGAATCTGGGTTCGATTCCCAGGTCCCCCACTTCTTCTATAATTTTTTCTTTAACGTGCTTCTGTGCAGTACGCTCTCAAAGGAACATCATACAACCTCACCATCTGGCTTGCCACGCGCCCAGAAGCTCCTATCTGAAGGCCACCAAAGAGGCTCATCATGCACGCCAGTCAATGGGTCCACATACAAGTGTAGAAAAGTCAACAAAGGCCTTGAATTCAGTGGGCCAAATGTTTCAATAACACCTCCTAAATTGGGCCAGATACCCCCCATGTTGTTTGTATTTTTCCTTCTAATTTTCTTCTTCTCCTTTTAATTCTTTTTAATTTGTTTTATTGTTTTAATTAATTCCACAAAATAATTTTTATAAAATAAAAATCAGAAATCAAAAAATAAAAATATGTTTATTTAATATTTAATGCATTAATATTTTTGTAAACAAATCTTAAATAATTAATTTAGGTTAATTTAGGTTTTCAATTTTAATGTTTTCTTAATAACTAAAAAATGTAGAAATTAGGTTTTTAGCATTTTTATTCTTTTTCTTAATAAAATAATTTCCTCTTATTATTATTATTATTAACTATTAATTCTTTTGTAAATAAATATGTCATTAATTAATTAGTGTAAATTAGGTCAAAACTTAAACATTTTTTTTTAATAATTAAAAACAAACTTAGAATTAGGGTTTTATTTAATTTCTAATTTCAATTAATTTTCTTTATTTCATAAATACCAAAAAAACATAAAAATAATTTCTTTTCTTTATTTAATCATTAATCAATTTTCAATTCCAATTTAATTTCTTTAAAGGGTCCAACGCCCTCGAGCACTCGATTCCAATTTCTTTGCGCACGCGTATTCTTATGTCTCTTTTAAATCTTATGTAATTGCCCCAAAGCCTTCTAATAGTAATTAGGACTTCATTTATTTTCCGCATTTTATTTAAAATTGGGTCTTTGTTAATTTGGCGATGTATAGACCCGCGCCTTGTAATAGCGTAGGACCTTTATTTTCTGCATTTTAATTTCCGCACCTTTAAACTGCTAATCACATGAAAGAATGAATGGCTCAAATAAAATCAAAGCGTAGCTCACCCAATGCATGATCAAGATAAAACATAATTGAAACTGACACACAATTCACACACCACTCCTAGGGTACGCCTCATTGTTGCCTTGCCCCTCGAAACGTGGTCGTCGAGTATAGGACGTTTTAGTAAGTCCTTATGTCCATGATCAATGGCATAAGGGTAGCTTCTAAGGTGTCCTACTGTTGCTCTGGTGACCACACTGTCCCTACAAACGAATTGACCCGAACACCTCCAACGGTGGTGCTACCTACCTCTCAATGGTGGGATGGCACTACCTTAGGGACATTTACACAACCTAATTCCTTAGGGTAGGTGGATGACTCATAGATACTTTCTCTATTCAAAAACAAATCAAAACTTCTTTTCACACCGACACTTCCAAAAAAAAGCTTTCAAAACAATTTTTCAAACACTCTTGAGGACTGATACAAGAGTCGAACTGAAGTCTTTAAACGAAACTTTTTCAAACTCACTCACCATTGAAAAGCAAACACTTTTGAAAACACAATGAGCAAGTATCTAAGAGCCCATGGATAACCATGGATAGAAAGGGTGCTAACACCTTCCCTTTCTATAAATCTACCTCCCGAACCGAGAGATAATCTCATAAGGAATTTTGCTGTGCTTTTGTCCTGTCCATGTTGGAGAAAATAAAAGACGGTGGCGACTCTTGCTTCCGCAACATTTCGCGAAACCAGCTTTAAACAGTCAGTTCCAGATCCACCGATCACAGAACTGGCGACTCTGCTGGGGAATACTTTTAAAGTGAAGTGTACCTTAGGACTAGGATCACTTGTGTTTTCAATTGCTTTAACTTGCTTGCTTTATTATTGTGGGACTGTCTTGGGAGTTCTATAGATCCTAACCCGGATCTGGGGATACCTTTCTTAGAAAGTAGCAACAAGGCTGTGAGGGAACTGTGCGAGGTATACCGACATGGTTGAAACAGTCTTCTACGTTGATGTGGCACTTTGGTGTGTACCGGTAACCCTTGAGTTCAGTCAAGGAGAGTACGGGGCCTCCGCGTGGTGTCATGAAGCATCAAATGACCTTAGGAACCTTAATTGAACTATCTTGGCCTCTTTAGGGTAGTGAGATAACTGACTTTGGTGCAGCCCGAGGTTGGTTGATACTCGATACTACACTCAATTGAGGGTTGTTTTCTTGGAATATTTCGGTCGCCAGTTCAGTGGCTAAATCGAAACGATGAACAATGAAAGCAATCCGGTGATATTGGGACTCTTAGAACCCGGTTACTTCTGATAGGACAGGTTGAGCCCACCAACTTCAAGAGGGTAATACCCAGCCCCCATGTTGGCCTAAATTCTAAGGGTTGTGGTGTGACTTGTGTGCCTTATCATGTTTGCCTTTGTAAATATTTGTGGTTTGTTTAATCATAGCATCATAACATCATACAGCATCATATGCATTGACTAACCATTTCAGGGGTTCGAATCTTCATCTTTGTTCTTGTTTTGTAGGACATGGAAACTGTTCGCAGAAAGACAATTCAGATCAGCCTTGTAAGGATCCCTCCTCAGCTTAAGGAGCTTATATCCAGGATTCCCGAGAGTTCTTCTTTCAGTGAAAGGCATGGAAGACTCATCAGCTTGGTCAACACCAACATTGAGGAAGATATGATAAAGGTCTTGTTCCAGTTCTTTGACCCTCTGCACCATTGCTTCACTTTCTTGGATTATCAACTGGTGCCTACATTAGAAGAGTTCTCCCAGCTTCTGAAGATCCCTATCCTTGATCAACTACCCTACAACGGTACAGAAAAGGAACCCAAGCTTGAAGAAATTGCTAAAGCCTTACACCTACAACCATCTGACCTCAAGGGACATTGGGAAGTTAGAAGTGGTATCAAAGGGTTCTTAGCCAGGTTTCTGTTTGAGAAGGCCCAAGAATGTTGGAACTCCCTTGACCTATAAGCTTTTGAAGAAGTTGTGGCCCTCCCTGTCTATGGTTTGGTGTTGTTCCCTAATCCAGATCAACTTATAGATATCAGCGCTGTCCAGATCTTCATGTCCAGGAATCCTATACCTACGTTGCTTGGGGACATCGTTCACTCATGTTACACTCGAACCATGAGAAAAAGAGGTGTTCTTATGTGTTGTACTCCTCTCCTGGGAAGGTGGTTTATTTCGCACCTTCCACAATCAGTTTTGAGGAACGAGCGGGGTTTGAGATGGTCACAGTGATTGATGACTCTTACACATGCTGATATACATTGGTGCTCTCGGTCCAGAGAGGATGTCACTATCATTGATCGTTGCAGGGAGTACCCTAATGTTCCTTTACTTGGAATCAGAGGAGGTATTACTTACAACCCGTGCCTGGCTTGGAGACAGTTTGGTTATGCTCGGAGGGACGGCCCTCATGACATGTTAATTCCTGACATAGTTTTTGACTTCGACAACGATGCACAAGGACTTCGCTAGAGATTTATCAGAGCTTGGAGGATGCCAAGTAGGATAGACAGCAAGACCCTGGGGCACAAGAATTCCATCCCGTTGGAGCCTTATCTCAAGTGGGTACGAGCCCGCTCCCAGAAGTTAGTAATGCCTTATCCTCATGTTCTCCCGGTGATCAAAGAGCCAGTCTTGGAAGGAGAGGTGTCCTACACCATTCAACATCCTGACATGCCCACGTCCTGGGAAGAGATGCAGAAGAGCTGGATCCAGCTTAAGGAAGAACGGAATTCTCTTGAGACCAGTCTACATGCCAGTGAGAAGAAGGTCTTGGAGCTCACCCGCCTACTGCACGAGGAGAGGAATCTCAACACCTACATTGCTCCGAATAGGATGCGTAGTGTCTTTTGGGATTGATTTGCTTTTGTAATCTTTTGCCCATGAGGCCCTGATGTACTGAACAATTATTTCCTTAATGATAACGTGTGTTCCTTTTTGTCTACAACAAATTTGAACTTTCGAACCCTTGAATACATTGCATAAACACATATCATTCATCATGTGCATAGCAGGTACTCTTCTTTTCAGGTTGCTTACTGTTCTTCGCTGTTTATTTCAGCATCATGAACCATGAATCATCTACCGAGCTGTCTATCAAGGCCCTTCAGGCGCAGAACGCACAATTTCAGGAGCTGATCATGGGTTTAGCTCAAGGTCAAGAAGAGCTGAAGGCTTTGCTCCTGAAGAAGGAGAAGAAGAAGAAGAGAACTGTTCTATTCAACACGGGTTGGAGATTTGGTAACACACTGCAGAATGAGGAAGCTGGTTCTTCTGTAGGCAAAGACAGTCCCCAGGGGGGGAAGGGCTCCAAGTCCGGTGGTCTCTGACAACGAGACTGATTACAATGAGGAACAGTATCCTCCGGCTGAAGACAGATACAAGCAGTTGGAAGACCGTCTGAACGCCATGGAAATTCAACAAGTGCCTGGTTTGGATTTCGGAGACTTGGGTTTATCTTCTGGTGTGATCATCCCGCACAAGTTTAAAGCACCATCTTTCACCAAGTATGACGGGGCGTCCTGCCCTAAGCTACACCTCAGATCTTATGTGCGGAAGATTCAGCCGTATACAGTGGATAAGAACTTGTGGATCCACTTCTTCCAGGAGAGTCTTTCAGGGACTCATCTCGAATGGTTCTATCAGCTGGATGGAACCAAGGTTCGTAACTGGGAGGAGTTGGCTACTGCTTTTTATAAGCAATATCAATATAATGCCGACCTTGCTCCTACACGTACCCAACTCCAGGGTATGTCGCTAGGATCAGGCGAAGGTTTTAAAGAGTATGCGCAAAAGTGGAGGGATCAGGATGGCAGGGTGCAGCCTCCGTTAACCGACCGTGAGCTAGTGGATATGTTCTTGGGGACCCTATCTGGGCCGTTCTTTAATCATCTCATTGGCAACTCGTCTGCAGGGTTCACAGACCTCATTCTGACTGGGGAAAGGATAGAGGCTGGTATGAAGTCAAGAAAGATTCAGAAAGGGGCGTCCTCTAGTTCTGAGAAAAAGCCTTTCAAGAAGGAGGCCAGTGCTGTGTATGGGCCTATGAGGCAAGACAAACCAGAGCGCCGCCAAACTGTCAACGCGGTGGTGATTGCTAAACCTGCTGCCGCTCCCCGGCAAACTAATCAACCAAGGGGTGAAAGACCCAGAAGAGAATTTACCCGGCTGAGTATGACCTTGTCACAAATCTTGCCGCAGCTGCTGTCCACCAACTTGGTGACTGTCAGAGAGGCTCCAAAGGTTGTGAATACTACATCCCCCAAGTATAATCCAAATGCCCGCTGTGCTTATCACTCCGATAGCCCGGGGCATTCTACTGATGGCTGCTGGGCCCTGAGGAATAAGTTGCAGGACCTTATTGATGCAAAAGAGATACAATTTGAGGCGCCTGAGAGGCCAAATGTTGTGACTGCTCCTATGCCCCAGCATGGAGTAAATGCCATTGATGAAGACTCGTATGCCGTTTCTGTGAATGATGTAGCTACTCCTCTGTTGACTGTTAAGAGGAACCTGTTGCTAGCCGGTTTATTTCCGGGTTATGGCGAGGGTTGCCTTTTGTGTGATGTTTCCCTTACTGGTTGTCCGTTGCTGAAGTTAGGCATCCAAAGCCTGATGGATAGCAAGGAGATTATGTTCAAGAAGACCGTTGTTCCTTTTGTTCCTGTGGAAGAAGTATCTGTCGTTACCATTTTCAACAATCCAATCAAGGCTCCCCCGAGGAAGCCAGTAAAATCATGACTGTTGCACCCATTGTCATTACTGTTCTGGGGCCCCTCCCCTATGAATCTGATAAGGTTGTCCCATGGCACTATGGGGCAGATGTATATGTACTTGGAATAAAGCAAGAGTTCAACACTGGTACCAGCATCAGCAATATCACTGGTCCCGCCAAAGTAACCCGCAGTGGCAAGCTCTTCTCGCCTGACATTGCACCACCAGCTATTCGAAGACCTCTCATAATAACGCCTACAAGTGCGCCCGTTTCCACTTCTGATCAAGTTGCTTCCCCTGCCACCGAGTCATTTAATGCTCGGGGCAAAGGGATTGATGTTGAGCCTGCCCGATGGAGGCACCAAAATCTGTGAATGTTGAAGCCTCCCAGTAAGAGATGGAGGAAATTCTTAAGATAATCAAGAAGAGTGATTTTAATGTCGTTGAACAGCTGGGGCATACACCCTCCAAAATCTCTATGCTATCATTGCTGCTGTGCTCAGAGGCCCACGCCAAGGCCTTGATTTCATTTCTGAAGATGGCCTATGTGCCACAAGAGACCTCTGCAGATCAGTTTACTGATTGCGTAGCCAATTTGACAGCCGACAATGGTTTGGGTTTCTCGGATGCTGACCTTACCGCCAAAGGAAAGAACCACAATGATGCCCTGCATGTCTCTATAGAATGCAGGGGCACTACTCTTGCACACGTGTTGGTGGACACCGGTTCTTCCCTGAATGTGTTGCCCAAAAAGGCCTTAGACCGGTTGGATTGTGAGGGCCTGGAGTTGAAACCTAGCAACATCATTGTTCGAGCCTTTGATGGATCGAAGAGGATGGTTCATGGAGAAGTAGACATTCCTATTCGTGTGGGTTCTCAAGTATTCGAATCAACTTTCTATGTGATGGATATTCGTCCATCTTATTCCTGTTTACTGGGTCGACCTTGGATTCACAAAGCTGGGGCAGTGACCTCTACCCTACACCAGAAGCTCAAGTACCCTGTCAGAGGGAAGATTGTCACTGTGCAGGGGGAGGAAGAATACATGGTGAGTCATCTGAATTCCTTCCGGTATATCGAGATGGATGGGGAGTTTATTGAAACCCCCTTTCAGCATTTTGAAGAGGTACCTCCAACATTGGGAGCAGCGGAAACAGTGGTTGAAGAGGACTTTCCTGTGAAGATGGCTTCCTTGAAGGACGCCCGGGCTGTAATCGAGAAAGGTGAATGTGCTAACTGGGGCAGGCTCTCTGATTTCACTCCTAAAACTGACAAGTTCGGACTGGGTTTTACTGCAGAGGCTCAGAGGTCTGTGCGCAAAGCTAGGACCGGAAGACCTTCTGTGCTCATCACTAATCCAGGAGTGAATGCTATTGGGGATGAAGACGAAGTGGAAGAATCGGAGTTCGATAGCTGGATCTACCCGACGACTGATGGTGGATTGAACAATTGAACCGCGAAAGATCATACACATGTTACTTTTATTACGCAGTAATGAATTCCTTTGTTTTTATTTGTAATAAACAATGAATTGAGACTTTATGGCCCGGTGTCTTACCCGGGGCACCGTTGGCTTCATTTGTGAGGGCTTATAACTGTCATTTACATATATCATGAATAAAGACTTTGGACGTTTTCTCGCATTTCAAATCTTGTGCTCCCTTTTCTTTCTTTCTTTCTTTATATATTGCAAAACAGTTGTATTTACACACACTCACCCATACAGGTTTCAATCCACTCTAGATCTCACTGGTAACGACTCTGCTACTGCCAGTTATGACTTTGAAAATCCGATCAACTTAGCCGAAGACGAAGGTGAAGATGATTGCGAAGTGCCTGGTGAGCTTGCAAGACTGTTACTCCAGGAAGAGAGGGCAATTCAACCACACGAAGAGCCAGTGGAAACGATAAATCTGGGTACTGAGGCAGACAGAAAGGAGGTTAAGATTGGTGCCAATCTGGAGCTCAGCGTAAAACAACGGTTGACTCAGATGCTACATGATTATGTGGAAATCTTTGCCTGGTCCTACGAAGACATGCCCGGGTTGGATACTGATATTGTGGTCCATCATTTGCCTACCAAGGAAGACTGCCCTCCGGTTAAGCAAAAGGTCCGCCGTATGCGTCCAGAGATGTCTGAAAAGATCAAAGCTGAGGTTATGAAATAGTTTGATGCCGGGTTTCTTGCAGTGACTTCTTACCCTCAGTGGGTTGCCAACGTGGTGCCGGTGCCGAAGAAAGATGGTAAGGTCAGAATGTGTGTTGACTACAGGGATCTGAACAGGGCCATCCCCAAGGATGACTTCCCCCTACCTCACATTGACGTTCTAGTTGACAATACTGCTCAGCATAAGGTGTTCTCTTTCATGGATGGTTTTTCAGGTTATAATCAGATCAAGATGGCTCCGGAAGATATGGAAAAGACTACCTTTGTCACTCAGTGGGGCACCTTCTGCTATAAGGTCATGCCTTTTGGACTGAAAAATGCTGGGGCAACCTACCAACGTGCCATGGTTGCTTTATTTCATGACATGATCCACCATGAGATTGAAGTCTATGTCGAAGATATGATTGCAAGGTCCCAAACTGAGGAGGAACACCTTTACCATCTGCAGAAACTGTTTGACCGTTTAAAAATGTACAAGTTGAGGTTGAACCCGAACAAGTGCACCTTCGGGGTAAGATCTGGAAAGTTGTTAGGTTTCGTTGTGAGCGACAAGGGTATTCAAGTGGACCCCGCCAAGGTTAAAGCCATTCAAGAGATGCCAGTTCCCAAGACAGAGAAAGAAGTCAGAGGCTTTCTAGGACGTCTAAATTACATTGCCCGATTCATCTCACACCTAACTGCTACCTGTGAACCAATCTTCAAGCTGCTGAAGAAAGATCAGGTAGTACGTTGGAATGATGAATGTCAGGCCGCTTTTGACAGAATCAAAGAGTATCTCCAAGAACCACCCATCCTTATGCCACCGGTTGAAGGGAGACCTCTGATACTATACCTGACAGTACTTGACAACTCAATGGGGTGTGTGCTGGGGCAGCATGACGAGTCTGGCCGAAAAGAGCATGCCATTTATTACCTTAGCAAAAAGTTTACCGACTGTGAGACCCGATACTCACTGCTCGAGAAAACTTGCTGCGCTTTGGTATGGGCTGCTCGCCGGCTGAGACAGTATATGCTGACTCACACTACCTTGTTGATTTCAAAGATGGATCCAATAAAGTACATATTTGAAAAGCCTTCTCTGTCTGGGAGAATAGCAAGATGGCAAATGATCTTGACGGAATACGACATCCAATACACGACTCAGAAAGCTATCAAAGAAAGTGTATTGGCAGACCACTTGGCACACCAGGCAGTAGACGACTATCAGTCAATGAACTTCGAGTTTCCGGATGAAAGCATCATGATAGTGACTGATTGTGAAGTACCTGGACCGGATGAAGGACCTGAGGAAGGATCCCGATGGTCTATGCACTTTGACGAAGCCACCAACGCTTTGGGTAACAGTATTGGCGCTGTAATCATATCCCCTCAAGGCACTCATACTCCGCTTACCGCCCGGCTATGTTTCAACTGCACCAACAACATGGCGGAGTATGAGGCGTGTATCATGGGTCTCCAAGCTGCGATTGACTTAAGGATCAAGTTTCTGAGTGTCTTCGGAGATTCCTCTCTCGTGATCAATCAGATCAAAGGAGAGTGGGATACGAAACATCCGAATCTTATTCCTTACAGAGAATGTGTGTTGACATTGATCCCCCATTTCACGGAGATAACTTTTGAACATTTCCCAAGAGAGGAGAATCAGTTGGCGGACGCGTTAGCTACGATGTCTTCCATGTTCAAAGTCAAATGGGACAATGAGGCTCCCCGGGTCATCATCTGGAAACTGGACGAACCGGCATACTGTTGTGATCTTGAGGCTGAGGTAGTGACTGAAAAACCCTGGTACCACGAGGTGAAGAGATACTTGGAAGCTAAAGAGTATCCTGAAGGTGCATCTATCGACGATAAAAAGTTTCTGAGAAGGTTCGCAGCAAAGTTCTTCCTTAACAACGCATCCTATACAAGCGAAACCATGATTCGACCTTACTGCGTTGTGTGGATAAGAGTGAAGCAGAAAGGATCATGGCGGAGCTGCATGAAGGTACCTTCGAAACGCATTCCAGTGGGCATACCATGGCAAAGAAAATCCTTCAGGCAGGATATTTCTGGTCCACAATGGAAGCCGACTGTTACCAACATTCTCGGACATGTCATAAATGCCAGATTTATGCAGATAAGGTGCATGTTCCTCCAGTCCCTCTGAATGTCCTGACTGCACCTTGGCCTTTTGCAATGTGGGGCATAGATATGATCGGCGAGATTAAACCTACGGCATCCAATGGGCATCGCTTCATCCTGGTAGCAATCGATTACTTTACAAAGTGGGTTGAAGCAGCTTCCTATGCTACAATAACCAAGAATGTCGTGGCACGGTTCATTCGGCATAACCTGATCTGTCGATACGGCGTCCCCGAAAGAATCATTACAGACAACGGTACCAATCTCAATAACAAGATGATCACTGAGCTCTGCGAGCAGTTCAAGATACAGCACCACAACTCTTCTCCTTATCGGCCGAAGATGAATGGGGTTGTAGAAGCGGCTAATAAGAATATCAAGAAGATTGTGCAGAAGATGACAGTGACCTATAAAGATTGGCACGATATGTTACCGTTTGCCCTACATGGGTACCGTACCTCAGCAAGGACGTCAACCGGGGCAACTCCTTTTTCCTTGGTCTACGACGTGGAGGCAGTCTTACCGATCGAAGTGCAGATACCCTCTCTCCGGATAATGAAGGATGCAGATCTGAGCGAAGAGGATTGGATCCAGACACGACTTGATCAGCTAAATCTAATCGACGAAAAGAGACTCACCGCTATTTGTCATGGTCAAACGTATCAAAAACGGATGATCAGGGCATTTAACAAAAAGGTCAGACCACGAGAGTATCAAGTTGGGGGTCTGGTAATCAAACATATCATCCTTCCTCAGAGTGATCCCAGGGGCAAATGGACCCCTACATACGAAGGGCCATTTGTGGTTAAACATGTGTTCTCAGGAGGAGCCATGATTCTGACCACCATGGATGGTGACGACCTTCCTCACCCTGCCAATACAGACATAGTAAAAAGATACTACGCATGATAAAAGACCTGCTAGGTTGACATACCTAGGCAAAAATTAGGGCTTCCTGGCGAACCAAAAGGGTTCGGGCAAAATGAGGGATGAAATGAAAAAATCTGTACACCCAGCAAGTCGAAAACCTGAAAAGGCGGCTGGGCAAAAATGGGTATCCCGGTGGACTGAAAACCCGAAAGGGCGGTCCAGGCAAAAGTTAGGGATTAAAGCGTAATACTATGTCTCATTGGATCACCTTGCATCCAGAATCCGGTATCTACATCAAGTTCAAACGGCATCAATCAATCAGCTTCATCTTCAGCTAGGTCATCAAGTGATGAGACGCTTGAAGATATAAAGGCGATAGAAGAGTTGGAACCCAATGGGATCATTCTTTTCACATAGCTGTTTTGTTTTCCTTTTGTACAAATTTTTATAAACTCTTTTATTCGGCGGCGTTCTCCTACTAGGACGTCAGCCTCTTGTACATAAACGCCTATTTACAGGAAAATTCAAAAATCAATATAAATTCACTTTTCAGCTAAAATTGCCAATTGTTTTTCCCTTTTCTGTTTTGTTTTGCGAAGAACGTCCAAGGTTCAATTTGTGATATATGCATTTGACACTAATTGCTAACTCATAAATGTTTGCATACGAAACAAAGGATTAATTACAGGTAACATTAGAAACAGGGGCAATAATGAGTGGTCTAAGCGATCTAATTGCTCTGTCCATCAAGGTACCAAGGTAAGTTCAGCTGAAGAACATAACCAAGATATCTTAAATCCCCAGAGAGTGAGCCAGCAAGTCAATGCACTCTCCCCAAGCAGAGTTATCCTGTCAGCCTTAAGGAAGTTGGGTATCCCCAGCAGATCTCAGCGCAATATACGGACATTCCTAACAAGCATCCCCATCAGTCTTGATCTAAGATTGTTCCCCGGCGGTCTACCAGACATTCAGTGGAGTCACTTCCAGTACATCTCAACATTTCCCCAGGAGAGTCCAGTCTGAAGATTTCCCCAGAAAAAGCTGAATCGTCTCCCCAGCAGGAAGCTTATCCCCAGTAGATTCTGGAAGCTTCCCCCCACAGAGCACGAACGCGTCTCCCGACTTTATTCAAAGGTTATTTCCCTACCAGGATATAACTGGGTTATCCTCAGCCAAAAGCCACAGAAAGAGCGTCTTCGGCGAAGTCTTCTTATCCCCAGCGAAGTCTATTAAAGCTTCCAACATAACAACGTTATCCCCAGCGAAGTTATCATCAACATCCCAGCAAGGTACCTCTCTTCCCACAGAGTATTGTTCCCCAGTAAGATCGCTAGAATAATTTTCTCCCCGCAGAGTAATCCATTCGCCAAGTTTATTCCCCAACGGAGTTATCTTCTCCTATCGGTATTCTTGCAACTATCATCCCCAACGGAAAACTCTACTTCACAACATCAGCCCAGGAGTTAACTTCCCGGCATCCGTCAAGGATTTATTTTCCTAGACGAAAACATACATTCATAAACATCGCATCTTCATACATTATAGCATGCATATACGCATCATGAACATATAATCTCGTCACGCATGTCATACATCATGACATCGCATACAACTAACGTTTTGTCTTTTCAGGACAAAGGTTAATACCAAGATGATTACTATCAACGGTCGCAACTAAAGATCTGATTCCTGTATCTCGCCAGGGTGTATCTGTTGACGATCGATTCCAGACCCGATTCCTGTATCTTGCCAGGGTGCGTCTGAAGAGTTTGAGGATCCGATGCCTGTATCTTGCCAGGGTGTATCTGTTGACGACTAGCATTACCAGACCCGATTCCTGTATCTTGCCAGGGTGCGTCTGAAGAGTTTGAGGATCTGATTCCTGTATCTTGCCAGGGTGCGTCTGAAGAGTTCGAGGATCCGATTCCTGTATCTTGCCAGGGTGTATCCGTTGAAGACTAGCATTACCAGACCCGATTCCTGTATCTTTCCAGGGTGCGTCTGAAGAGTTCGAGGATCCGATGCCTGTATCTTGCCAGGGTGCATCCGTTGAAGACTAGCATTACCAGACCCGTTTCTTGTATCTTGCCAGGGTGCGTCTGAAGAGTTCGAGGATCCGATGCCTGTATCTTGCCAGGGTGTATCCGTTGAAGACTAACATTACTAGACCCGATTCCTGTATCTTGCCAGGATGCGTCTGAAAGATTCCCTCATCATCCCGTTGAGGTAGTAATCGCCCAAGGTTCTCTCATCGTTACTGTTGAGGTAGTAATCGCCCAAGGTTCTCTCATCGTTAGTGTTGAGGTAGTAATCGCCCAAAGGTTCTCTCATCGTCCCGTTGAGGTAGTAATCGCCCAAGGTTCTCTCATCATTACTGTTGAGGTAGTAATCGCCCAAGGTTCTCTCATCGTTACTGTTGAGGTAGTAATCACCCAAGGTTCTCTCATCGTTACTGTTGAGGTAGTAATCGTCCAAGGTTCTGTCATCGTCCCGTTGAGGTAGTAACCATCCCTGATTTATTCATCACATCGTTATCAACAAAAACCTTTTGAAGCTCCAGACTCGATTCCTGTATCTCGTCAGGGCACGTCTGAAGAGTTTAAAGGTTCGATACCGGTATCCGACCAGGGCACATCTACATAAAAAGTTTGAAGATCAACTCCTGTAACATGCCAGGTAAGTATCGTTCTTTTTCAGGTACGCAAACTCTCGCTAAGGAATCTCTTACGCGATCGACACCTCCAGATGGCATCTATAAGCCCATCCCCCTATCCATCGTCTCTCCAAATGGCATCTGTAAGCCCATTCCCTGCATCATATTGCTGACACTCTACTATGTGAGTGCAAATTTCTGGGCACTCTAGTGTTCAATCATCTTCTACCCTCGAATTACGAAAGGCACGCCAGCCAATCTACATCCTCAGGTCTAAGAAGATTGAACAGGGGCAACTGTTGTACCCTAAAATTTTCCCTCCCATATTCTTCAAGATTTGGCAAGATCATGCTTCAAAATCTCCCAAGGGTTGCACAGTCCAATGGCCTCCTAACAGTCAAAAATTAGGGTTTTGGTTCTGGCAAAGAAGTTGAAGTTTGCAAGGGTCCAATCAAGTCCCACATGCCTACATACATTGTTTAGAATCCATATGCCAAGTTTCAAAACTCACAGCATCAAAATGCACAGTCAAAAACCCTAATTGCCCTACAGTCAACTGCAGGGGCAAAATGGTCATTTGACAGTCAAAAGTCAAAAATTTTGGTCAACATCTTATTTTGAAGCCACAAACATCATTTGATCAATTCTTGATCATGATTCTCAAGGCATGGCTAAAAAAGTCTCAAGATGCAAAAGTTTCTATTTTTGGACAATTGAAAAAGTCAACTGCAAATTGACCAGGGCATAACTTCCACATGGTTTATCAGAAAAATTCCATCCAAAGCTCATTTTGAAGAGAATGACATTTCCTACAACTCATCTTCACACTTCAAGTCCAAGAAATGCTCTCACAAAAAGTTATCAATCTCAACATTATAGGTCATTTTCAAAAGTCAACAAAAAGGAACTTTAAGTCAAAGACCATAACTTGCGATTGGTAAATCCAAATGACATGGGACTAAAGGCATTGGTTAGAGGACTTCAATACCTTTCCAAAATGTCCAAGAACATGATCAAATCATAAAAATTGAGCAAGATATGCCTTGTGGAAGTTGGGAAATTTTTGGGAATTTTGAAAAGTCAACTTTGCTTCAAATGCCTCAAAATTGCTAATGGGCCTCAATTTCTTCCATGAATCATAACCCAAAGGCCATGCACGACCCATTGACCTCAAAGGGAGTTATTTCCTTATTTTTAATTAATTAATTGAATTTTTAATCTTATTAATTCATTTAATTGAAATTAATTATGAGAAAAATACTAAATCATACTTTTCAAATCTTTTTGTGCATAGAATTCACTCAATATTTCGTGCATCATTCAATAAGGAAAGTTTCTACATGATTGGCAATGATTGGCATAAGAAAGGATTGGAAAAGATTGAAAAAAGATCATGGAAAATCAAGTATTCAAGATCATTAAACCAATGGATTTTGGGCTGACTTTTAACCTAATTCATTCACACATATATGCACAATTGAAACCTAATGCCTAGAACACAAGAAGCTGCGCAGAAGGCATAGAACAAACTTGCACTTTTTTCATAAAAAACTGAAAACTGTTTTCATACATAGAGGTTTCTTCAAGGCCTGAAAAGGATTCCAAAAGCTTGCTAACACACCCAGGAAGCTTTTACAATCAAAGCCAGGTCTCCATACATCCAGAAATGGTAGAATGACATCGCCCTGTTCATGAAATTTTTCACATTCGTATTTGAGTTTATATGCATTTTCCATACGTTTTAATGTTTGATTTACACTAACATGAACCTTCTGAAGCTATTGGTGTCCTTTAATTGAATTAATATTGCCTGTATGAGAAGTTGCCATGAACATATGTTAGGGTTTCTGAAGCTTTGATTTGGGGTTTCACACATAAGGAAAAATTGGCCACTCAAACCAGGACCATTGGATTCAAGGCATCTGGACGAAACAATTGATCACATCGCGCCCAATTTATATTACTCTATGCGCTAATCGCTATTTTCAGGTTTTGTAATTAGTGGGGGTTTAAAACCCCCTCTATCTATTCTGTATTTTCAGGCAAACGAAGAAGAAGGTGGACGTGTCCATACGTGACTGGGAGATTCAAACATTCGCGCGTGTTTTTTGTGTTCTACCAATAGCGTTTGTTCTCTCTCATAATAATCACGTTCCATATTAACATCAAATACGCGCGTTGGCTCAGTTGGTCGTTGCGTTGGCATGCATGTATTGGAACCTGGGTTCGATTCCCAGGTCCCCCACTTCTTCTATAATTTTTTCTTTAACGTGCTTCTGTGCAGTACGCTCTCAAAGGAACATCATACAACCTCACCATCTGGCTTGCCACGCGCCCAGAAGCTCCAATCTGAAGGCCACCAAAGAGGCTCATCATGCACGCCAGTCAATGGGTCCACATGCAAGTGCAGAAAAGTCAACAAAGGCCTTGAATTCAGTGGGCCAAATGTTTCAATAACACCTCCTAAATTGGGCCAGATACCCCCCTGCTGTTTGTATTTTTCCTTCTAATTTTCTTCTTCTCCTTTTAATTCTTTTTAATTTGTTTTATTGTTTTAATTAATTCCACAAAATAATTTTTATAAAATAAAAATCAGAAATCAAAAAATAAAAATATGTTTATTTAATATTTAATGCATTTATTTTTTTGTAAACAAATCTTAAATAATTAATTTAGGTTAATTTAGGTTTTCAATTTTAATGTTTTCTTAATAACTAAAAAATGTAGAAATTAGGTTTTTAGCATTTTTATTCTTTTTCTTAATAAAATAGTTTCCTCTTATTATTATTATTATTATTAACTATTAATTATTTTGTAAATAAATATGTCATTAATTAATTAGTGTAAATTAGGTCAAAACTTAAACATTTTTTTTAATAATTAAAAACAAACTTAGAATTAGGGTTTTATTTAATTTCTAATTTCAATTAATTTTCTTTATTTCATAAATACCAAAAAAAACATAAAAATAATTTCTTTTCTTTATTTAATCATTAATCAATTTTCAATTCCAATTTAATTTCTTTAAAGGGTCCAACGCCCTCGAGCACTCGATTCCAATTTCTTTGCGCACGCGTATTCTTATGTCTCTTTTAAATCTTATGTAATTGCCCCAAAGCCTTGTAATAGTAATTAGGACTTCATTTATTTTCCGCATTTTATTTAAAATCGGGTCTTTGTTAATTTGGCGATGTATAGACCCGCGCCTTGTAATAGCGTAGGACCTTTATTTTCCGCATTTTAATTTCCGCACCTTTAAACTGCTAATCACATGAAAGAATGAATGGCTCAAATAAAATCAAAGCGTAGCTCACCCAATGCATGATCAAGATAAAACATAATTGAAACTGACACACAATTCACACACCACTCCTAGGGTACGCCTCATTGTTGCCTTGCCCCTCGAAACGTGGTCGTCGAGTATAGGACGTTTTAGTAAGTCCTTATGTCCATGATCAATGGCATAAGGGTAGCTTCTAAGGTGTCCTACTGTTGCTCTGGTGACCACACTGTCCCTACAAACGAATTGACCCGAACACCTCCAACGGTGGTGCTACCTACCTCTCAATGGTGGGATGGAACTACCTTAGGGACATTTACACAGCCTAATTCCTTAGGGTAGGTGGATGACTCATAGATACTTGCTCTATTAAAAAAAAATCAAAACTTCTTTTGACACCGACACTTCCAAAAAAAAGCTTTCAAAACAATTTTTCAAACACTCTTGAGGACTGATACAAGAGTCGAACTGAAGTCTTTAAACAAAACTTTTTCAAACTCACTCACCATTGAAAAGCAAACACTTTTGAAAACACAATGAGCAAGTATCTAAGAGCCCATGGATAACCATGGATAGAAAGGGTGCTAACACCTTCCCTTTCTATAAATCTACCTCCCGAACCGAGAGATAATCTCATAAGGAATTTTGCTGTGCTTTTGTCCTGTCCATGTTGGAGAAAATAAAAGACGGTGGCGACTCTTGCTTCCGCGACATTTCGCGAAACCAGCTTTAAACAGTCAGTTCCAGATCCACCGATCACAGCCAACTTTGACGTGCACCGCGTCCTCGTCGATGAAGGGAGTTCCGTCGATGTAATGTACAGCCAACTATTCTGCACCCTGCAGCTCGACGACTCACACCTCTCACCTTACGTGGGGTCAGACCTGCAGGGCTTTAACGGCTCGACTTCTAAACCTTGGTGGTACGTCGAGCTCATGGTCACGTTCGGCGAGGATACGGCGACGAGGCAGGTCAAGGTGTGTTTCCTCGTCATTGATTGCCCTTCCCTCTACAACTACATTCTGGGAAGGCCGACACTGGCGGAATTGACTGTGGTACCCTCTACCGTCCACCTGAAGATGAAGTTTTACACCAAGAGGGCACGGGTCGCCACCATCCAAGGGGACCTGGCAGCTGCCCGAAGGTGTTTCAGTGCAGTATCCAGGGGACGCGATACGGTCGACACCGGGACCAGGCCCGCCATGAGAGGTGCGATGACACGATCAGAGTCTCAGAGGACAGAGCCCGCCAAGGCAGAAGAGCAGAAAACTCCTCCAGAGGCCGACTCAATATCCCTGGACACCTGCTTCGACCAGGATGAGCCTCCCAGTGGCGAGCAAGTCCCCCTTCGACCAATCCCGGACGGAGACTTCGAACTCGTCCCCCTCGGCAAGGACACAAGCAAAGGAGTGAAGATCAGCACCGACCTCCCCGACTTGGCAAGAAAGAAAATCAAAGCCTGCTTGCGTGAGAATGCAGACCTATTCGCATGGAGCACCACGGAGATGCCCAGACTCGGCCCCGAGGTCGCCTGTCACCACCTCACCATAGATCAGCCGCTAGGGCAGTAGTACAACGTAGGCGTAGGCAGTCCCCGGAGAAAACGGAGGTTGTTTAAAAAGTTGTAAAAGACCTCCTAGAGGCAAATTTTATTTCCGAAGCCCGGTATTCAACCTGGCTGTCAAATGTTGTACTTGTCAAGAAAAATAATGGAAAGTGGCGAATGTGTGTTGATTATACTGATCTCAATCGTGCATGCCTGAAAGATGCTTTTCCTTTTCCCAACATAGATATGCTGGTCGACAACTCGGCCGGTTATAAAATACTGTCGTTTATGGAAGCCTATTCAGGCTATAACCAAATCCCAATGGCCATAAGCGAAAAGCATTGCACTGCTTTCATGACCAGCTCGGACAACTATTATTACAACGTAATGCCCTTTAGTCTAAAAAAGGCAGGAGCAACATACCAACGTATGATGAACAAAGTATTCAACAACCAAATCAGGGACATGCTTGAGGTATATATGGATGATATGATCGTCAAATCCCGAGAAGACACCAACCATGCCGCTCACCTCAAAGAAGTCTTTGCTCAAGCAAGACAATGTAAGATGAGATTTAACCCCGAGAAGTGCACATTCGGGGTCAAAGTGGGAAAATTTCTCGGCTTCTACCTGAAGGAACGAGGAATCAAATCCAACCCCGATAAATGTCGAGCTTTCTCCGACCTTCCGACACCAACATCGAAAAAATCGATACAAGTCATGAACGGCATGCTCACCTTGTTATCCCGCTTCGTCGCAAGATCCGCTCAGCATGCCCTCCCCTTCTTCAAGCTCCTTCGCAAGGAGGCGGCCTTCGAATGGACCGAGGAATGTGAGTAGGCGTTGCTCCATCTCAAACAAAGCCTATCCCAACCGCACGTATTATCACGACCCGCTGCCAGGGAGCCATTGTTCATATACTTGGCCGTCTCGGTCGAAGCCATCAGCGCGGCCCTCATTCGCGAGATGCATGACGGATAAAAACCCGTCTATTTCACGAGCAAAGCACTACAAGGTCCCAAGGTCAGATACCAACAGATAGAGAAAGTATCCCTTACCCTTGTCAACACGACGAGGAGACTCAGACACTATTTCCTCGCGTACACAATCATAGTGCGAACCGACCAGCCAGTAAAACAGCTTTTAGGTCGACCAGACATGGCAGGTCAAATGTTGAAGTGGTCCTTGGAACTTTCTGAGTTTGACATTCAGTACGAGAGCAGAAAAGCCCTAAAAGCACAAGCTTTGGCCGATTTCGTTGCTGAAATGACCGCTCACAACCCCCCACAGGGAAAGAGCACAAGTGGATCATCTTTTTCGACGGAGCATCCAGTCCATCTGGAAGCGACGCATGGATCCTCTTAGAGAACGAGGAAGGGGTGGTGATCGAGCATTCGCTCACCCTCTCCTTCCCGACTTCAAACAACCAAGCATAGTACGAGGCCCTGCTCGCAGGACTAAGATTGGCTAAGGACCTGGGTGCCCGTGAAGTGCAAATTTTCACAGACTCTCAACTCGTTGCTTCTCAAGTCCAAGGAAGCTATCAGGCTAAAAATAACAGCCTTATCGAATACCTAGACTTAGTCAAAGGGTACCTAAAGAAATTTGACCGAGCAGAGATATCACACGTCCCACGTGAGCAAAATACAAGGGCTGATATATTGTCGAAGCTCGCAAGCACGAGGAAGAAGGGCGGAAACAAATCCGTCATACAGGAATCTTTGTCTCGCCCGAGCATCAGTAAAACCTCGATCCCGCTCGAGGTGAACGCCGTCGAAGACAGTTCATGCTGGATGACGCCGATGTTCAACTTCCTGACAAAAGACGAACTCCCTCCAGACCGAACAGAAGCAGCCGCAACCAAACGACGAGCGTGCTCCTACGTGGTGATCGAGCACAAACTATATAGCAGGGGATTATCCATTCCCCTATTGAAGTACATCGACGAATCCACAGTCCCCGAGGTATTACGGGAGATACACGAAGGGATTAACGCCCAACACATGGGCGGTAAGTCCCTAGCAAGGAAGGCTCTACGAGCGGGGTACTACTGGCCGACAATGCAACAGGATGCCAAAGACCATGTCAAGAGATGTGACAAATTCCAGAAGCACGCCAACATGCATCTCACTCCCCCTCACGAGCTGAGTATACTGTCATCCCCGTGGCCATTTGCCTAGTGGAGGATGGATATCCTTGGACCGTTCGTACAAGGAACGTACCAGAACAAGTTCCTCATTGTGGCTGTGGATTACTTTATGAAGTGGATAGAGGTCGAGGCCCTTGCGAAAATCACCTCCCATAACATCCTCCGCTTCTACAAATGAAATGTCCTCGCCCGATTTGGAATTCCGCAGGCGTTGGTCACAGATAACGGTGCCCAATTCACCGACAAAATCTTTCGAAGCTTCATCGCCAAACTCGGTACCAAACAAAATTTCACCTCAATCGAGCATCCCCAAACCAACGGGCAAGCCGAGGCCGCCAACAGGGTTATCCTGCGGGGACTTAAGCGCAGACTAGGAGAAGCAAAAAGGGGATGGGTCGAGGAACTACATAGCGTCCTATGGGCCTACCGCACCACACCCCATTCGATGACGGGCGAGACCCCGTTTCGACTAACATATGGCACCGAGGCCGTCATCCCCGTGGAAATCAGGGAACCCTCCAGGCAGACAGAGATGCCTCTTGACGAAGAAATGAACGACGAGGCCCTGAGGGATGAGCTCGACCTGGTCGAGGAAATTCGATCGGGGGCAGCCCTCCGTGAGGCAACTTTGAAACAACGAGAAGCCCTGCGTAATAACGACAAGGTCATTAGACACGAGTTCCAGGTCGGCAGCCTAGTCTTGCGGAGAAACTAGAAGGATTCCAGCGAAGGATAATTGGCCGCGAACTGGGAAGGACCTTACCGCGTCCAGGGTGTTACAAGCACTGGAGCATATTACCTCGAGCAGTTAAAAGGAGAACCACTACCACGACCCTGGAATGCTGCAAAGCTAAAACAGTACTATAGCTAAAGCCCTCAACTACTGTGGACTTTGGTCGTCGAACATTCACCCTTAACCAATAAGGAGAAAGTATTGACCATGTAGGCGGGTCAAGGTACGAGCCCGACCTACCGACCACCGAGGGCACACCGTCCCTCACCCAATGAGTCGAACGCTAATGCCCGACAGGGATACCTCGATCGAGCTCCACTGTCAAAGTACCCACATGGCAGAACACCCAGCTCGTAATGGGCAGTTCATGCCACGAGCGTCGGACCCCGATCTAGGTCATTCGCCCGACATGCGGACTCCACTCCGCATAAATTGACACATTTAGAAACGTGTCGAACCATCACGAGGGTCAAAAGGGTATCTCCGCTCGAACATAAATCTTATCGAATATTCGTTACAAAAATAATAGTTGATGGTATACCTAGATACTAGCAGGTAATTGCAAACAAAAGCATCTTTTGAAAAAGCAATCATAAAACGGATTAATGATGTACCGACCACGAAGGCCGGCGATGTTCAATATTACAATCCAGGGCACGAAGTCCCAAATAAATTAAGAAAGACACAGGCACGCAGGCCCCAAAAACTAGCACGGGCATGCAGGCCCCAAAAACAAAGCAATATACGGGCGTGCATACCCAAACAATAACAAAAAGTTAATCATTCCCCGGAGAGTTGACGACCACATCAGGTGAATCGGGAGGAGGCATTAGCTGGCCGTCGATAATCTGGGAGAGAACTTTAACCCCTTAGGTGTTCAGGCCCGGATTCAGCACGAACAGCTGACTCACCGCAGTCTCGAACCCATCGGCCAGAGTGCCAACACAATCTGACTCGAGGAGAAATCAAGATAGGACTGGACGCCATCCAATGGTGGGGGCTGTCATGATTCCTAAACCAGCACCTGCTCAGCAAAGAAGCAACCAGCCAAGAACAGAAAGTCCAGTCAGATAATTCACCAGAATTAATATGACACTATCTCAAGTATTGCCACATTTGTTAAGATCAAATCTAGTGACTTTGAAAGAAGCTCCAAAGAATCCTAACACAACCTCTCCTCATTATCATCCTAATGCCCGTTGTGCATACCATTCTGAGAGTCTCGACCATGACACTAACAACTGTTGGGCTCTGAAAAACAAGGTACAAGACCTTCTTTAAGCCAAAGAGATTGAATTCGATGTGCCAGAGATTCCCAATGTTATCACTGCCCATATGCCCAAGCACGGTCGTGATGTCAATGCTATTGAGGATGATATGTTTGTTACTTTGGTTGATGAACTTGTGACCCCAATCCTGACTATCAAAAAGAATTTTTTGAATGTCAGTGTATTCCCGGGCTGTGATGAAAGCTGTCATTTATGTCTATCCACATCAACTGGATGTCATTTGTTAAAAGCAGACGTTCAATGCCTAATAGATGACAAGGAGATTCTGTTCGAGAAGACTTCTATTCCAACTGTTTCTTATAATGATATTTCCATAGTGACCATTTCCGCCAATTCTTCCAGGGTCTCCACCAAAAGACTCGTTAGAATTACATCAGTTCCTAAAGTAGCTCCGTTAATAACTAGAATTCCTGGACCAATCCCATATTCGTCATACAAAACCGTCCCATGGAATTATGGAGGTGATGTCTATTATCACGGTATCAAGCAAGATTGCCCAGCTGCTGAAAATTCAAGTTTTGATAAAGTTGACTCCGATGTCAGTAACATCGCAGGGACTAGCAAGATAACCGGAAGTGGAAGGTATTCTCTCCAGAAATTGCTCCTCCAAAAGCTATTTCTAGACCCGTAATCATTCCTATTGTTGTTGCTCCTCCAAAGGCTATTCCCAGTCCTGCAATCATCTCCGCTAATACTCCTATTGACAAAACTGTTGCAGTCCCTGTTATCATCCCTACTGACATTCCTACTGCCGAGTCAACCGAGACTCGAGGCAAAGGTATTCTGGTTGAGTCTGTCCGGATGAAGCCACAATCAGTAGCTATCCCTAAGACCTACCGAAAAGAGATGGAGGAAATTCTAAAGATTATAAAAAGAAGCAACTACAACGTAGTCGAACAACTAGGGCAAACTCCATCAAAAATTTCCATGCTGACTTTATTGTTATGTTCCGAGGCTCATGCAAAGGCATTGGTAAAATTTCTTAAAACTGACCATGTACCCCAAGAAACAACTGCCGATTAGTTCCAAGACTGCGTAGCCAGCTTGACCGCAGATAATGGTTAGGCTTTTCGGATGCTGATTTAACACCGAGGGGGAGGAAGCATAACGAGGCATTACATGTCTCAGCCGAATGCAGGGGCACGACTTTGGCTCATGTCTTTGTTGATACCGGTTTGTCTCTGAATGTGTTTCCTAAAAAGGCTCTTGATAGGCTTGACTGTGAATGATGTACCTTGAAACCTAACAATATAGTGGTGAGGGCCTTTGATGGTTCAAAAAGGATGGTGCATGGGGAAGTGGACATCCCCATAAAAGTTGGAACCCAAACATTTAATTCAACTTTTTATGTAATGGATATTCTCCCTTCATATTCTTGCTTATTAGGTCGATCGTGGATTCACAATTCTAGTGTTGTTACCTCTATGTTGCATCAAATGCTGAAATATCCAACTCAGGGGAAGATCATCATTGTTTATGGAGAAGAAGAGTATATGTTCAGTCATCTAAATTCCTTCAAATATGTGGAACTAGATGGTGAATTTATTGAAACTACATTCCAACACTTTGAAGAAGTCCCGGAAGCTGAGGCAGTAACCAAGGTTATTTCTCAAGTCCCAAAGATTACAAGGCCTCCGCTCAAGATGTCTTCTTTGAAAGATACCAAGGCAGTGATAGAAGAAGGTGGGTGTGATCGGTGGATCTGGAACTGACTGTTTAACGCTGGTTCGCGAAATGTCGCGGTAAGCAAGAGTCGCCACCGTCTTTTATTTTCTCCAAATGGAAAGGACAAAAGCACAGAAAAATTCCTTATTGAGATTAGTTCTCGGTTCGGGAGGTAGATTTATAGAAAGGGAAGGTGTTAGCACCCTTTCTATCCATGGTTATCCATGGGCTCTTAGATACTTGCTCACTTGTGTTTTCAAAAATAGTTTGTTTGCTTTTCAATTGTGGGTTTGAAAAAGTTTCTTTGAAAATTCCAGTTCGACTCTTGTATCGGTCCTCAAGAGTGTTTGAAAAATTTCTTTCGAAAGCTTTTTGAAAAGGTGTCGGTGTGAAAAGTATTTTTTGATTTTTTTTTGAGATTAGAGCAAGTATCTAGAGTCGTCTACCTACCCTAAGGAATTCGTCTGTGTAAATGTCCTTTAAAGTAGTGCCATCCCACCATTGAGAGGTAGGTAGCACCACCGTTGGAGGTGTTCGGGTCAATTCGAGGTTCGGGACATGGTGATCACCAGAGCAATAGGAAGATACCTTAGAAGCTACCCTCATGCCAGGTTCCCGGATCATGAGGACTTACTAAGACATCCTCTACTCGATGATCACCTTTCGAGAGGCAAGGCAACAGTGAGGCGTACCCTAGGGGTGGTGTGTGAATTGTGTGTCGTTTTCAGATATTTTATCTTGTTCATGTCATGGGTGATCTACGCTTTAGTTTTTATTTTAACATTCATTCTTGCAAGCAATTTATTAGCAGTTAAAAAAGATGCGGAAATTAAAGTTCTTAAACTATTACAAAGGCGCGGGTCCACATCGCCAAATTAAATCCAGGACCCGATTTGACATAAAATAAAGTAAAGTGCGAGAAATATAAATATCAAGTTTACATGGCTTTGGGAGAATTACATAAAAAGAGAAAATAAAATAAACGCGCGAATTGGAATTACTATCGAATGCGAGGGCGTTGGACCCTTTTTAATGAAATTAAATTACGATTAACCAATTAATTAAATTTAAATAAAAGGAAAGATTTTTGGAGTTTTTTGTATTTATGAATTTTTAATGAGAATTAAATGAAATTAAAATATTAATTAACCCTAATTCTAGTTATTTTTATTTATTAAGAAAGCATTGAAATTTAATCTAAAATTAACCTAATTAATTAATACGATTTTATTAAAAAATAAATAATTAATTATTAATAATGAGAAAAGAAAAGGATAAAAGTCTTTGAAAACCCTAATTCTACAAATTTTTAGTTTATGAAAAAAAATGTTAAAATTACCCTAGAATTGAAAACTAAATTAATTAATGAAATTTATTTACAAAAAAAATATTAAATCAAGTATATTTATTTTTTGTCTTTTCTGATTTTTTACTATTTTTATGTTTTATGAAAATAAATTAATTTAAAGAATTACATTAAAACTAATTATAGCAAATAAAATAGAAAAATATGAAAAAAGAATGAAAAGAAAACCCATGGGAGGGTTCTGTCCCCAAACTGGAGGTCAAATTGTAGCAATCAGGCCCAATGTTCCAAGGCCTCTTTTGACTTTCCTGGTCACGTGTGCTTGCATTGACTGATGCCTATTATGTTCTTCAAATATGGACCTTTGGATTGGGATCATGGGGTGCGTGGCATGCCTGGATTGTGAGCTTATGGTGGACGCTGAGGCTTGAACTGCATAGGATTAAATTGAAACAAAATACATGAATAAAGTGAGGGGACCTGGGAATCGAACCCAGGTCCCAAAGCTTGCCAGCGCCTCTTTCCACCATCTGAACCATCAATGCACGTTATACATATAATAATGAATAAATAACAAAAGAGAAAATTGGTTAGTGGCCTAAAAACAACAAAAACGCGCGCCAGTTTCAAATTGCCCTATCATGTCCTGCCACATAATCATCTTCTTCAAGGGCTTGTTGTATCTGAAACAAAAACAAATTGAATAGCGGGGGTTTTAAACCCCCACTAAATGATGAACAGAAAAATAGCGAATAGGCCATCGTGCTTCATAAATTAGGCGCGAGGTGTGGAATCGATTGGCCATGATCTTCTGGTTCTAATGGCATGGGTCTCATGTCTCAATTTTGCCATAACCAAGAAACTCCAAATTTGCAGTTTTGTAACCCTAACAATCTTCCATGGTGAAATCGCGTATGGGCAAGCAAAACTTAATTGAACAATATAGTTAGCTTCAGAATGATAAGATTAACACAAAACGAGCATTAGAATTCAAAATCATGGCATGAATGATGAAATACGATTATGCAAAAACGATGATACAGTCTGACTTCTAGTTACCAATTCTGGGCGTTAGAGTTGATGATTTTGATTCAGACACGTTTCTTGAAGTCTCAGGAACGCAATAGGATGGTTTTCTTGTCTTGAAAAGCCTTGGAATCACGTTTTTAGTTTTAGAATTTTTGACAAAAAACACAAACTTTGTTCTTGTTTTCTGGCGCAGCTTGGAGGTCTCTAGCACTAGGGTTTGCTTCTGGCTTATGTATGGAATGATTAGGGTAAAGATTTGGATCCAAAAAACCTTTGCATTGATGGAAAGATATTTGATTTTCATGGCATAATTTTTCCAATCTTTTTCACATGTTTTTGATGCCAATCATGTCCAATCAACTTGATTCTTTCCATATAAGATAATGCACGAAATCTTGAAGATATTTCATGCATAAAAAGATTTGAAAAGCTTGCTTTGGTATTTTTTCCATATTTTAATTAATTAAATGAATTATTAGCAATTAAAAATTCAAATAAATAAATAAAAATGATGAATAAATTCCCTTTGGGCCAAATGGTCGTGCACATGCTTTGGATGATGAATCTTGGAAGAAAATGTAGCCCATTAGCAATTTTAAGGCATTTGAAGCAAAGTTGACTTTTCAAAATACCCAAAAATCTCCCAACTTCCACAAGGCATATCTTGCTCAATTTTTAAGCTTTGATCATGTTCTTGGACATTTTGGAAAGGTCTTGAAGTCCTCTAACCAATGCCTTTGGTCCCATGTAATTTTGATTTACCAATCTCAAGTTATGGCCTTTGACTTAAAGTCCCTTTTTGTTGACTTTTGAAAATGACCTATAATGTTGAAATTGATAACTTTTTGTGAGAGCATTTCTTGGACTTGAAGTGTGAATAGGAGTTGTAGGAAATGTATTTATCTTCAAAATGAGCTTTGGATGGAATTTTTCTGATAATCCATGTGGAAGTTATGCCTTGGTCAAGTTACAGTTGACTTTTTCAACTGTCCAAATATGGAAACTTTTGCATCTTGAGACTTTTTGAGCCAAGCTTTGAGAATCATGATAAAGCATTGATCAAATGATGTTTGTGGCTTCAAAATGAGATGTTGACCAAAAATTTGAACCTTTTGACTGTCAAATGACCATTTTGCCCCTGCAGTTGACTGTAGGGTAATTAGGGTTTTTGACTGTGCAATTTTGTGCTGTAAGTCTTGAAACTTGGTATGAGGATACTTTACCATGTTTATAAGCATGTGGGACTTGATTGGACCCTTGGAAACTTCATTTTCTTTGTCAGAACCAAAACCCTAATTTTTGACTGTTAGGAGGCCCTTGAACTGTGCAACCCTTGGGGAGATTTTGAAGCATGCTCTTTGCAACTCTTGAAGAATATGGGAGGGCAAATTTTGGGGTACAACAGTTGCCCCTGTTCAATCTTCTTAGACCTGAGGATGCAGATTGGCTGACGTGCCTTTCGTAATCCGAAGGTGGAAGATGATTGAACACTAGAGTGCCCAGAAATTTGCGCTCACATAGTAGCAGTGTGATGGTGGAATGGGCTTATAGATGCCATTTGGAGATTGATGGATAGAATGATGAGCTTATAGATGCCATGCTAAGAGATGATGGAGGGTGGATGGGCTTATAGATGCCATCTGGGTGTCAATCGCGTAAGAGATTCCTTAGCGAGAACTTGCATACCTGCAAAAGAAAGAGGATTACATGACCTGTTACAGGAGCTGGTCTTCAAATTCTTTGTATAGATGTGTCCTGACTGGTTACAGGAGCTGGATCTGGAGTTTCAAAAGGTGATGAATGAACCAGGGATGGTTACTACCTCCACAGGACGGTGAGAGAACCTTGGGACGATTACTACCTCCACAAACGGGGAGAGGACCATAGGCGACTTCAACCTCAACAGTAACGCTGAGAGAATCTTGGGCGACTTCAACCTCAATAGTAACGCTGAGAGAATCTTGAGCGACTTCAACCTCCACAGTAACACTGAGAGAATCTTGGGACGATTACTACTTCCGCAGTAACGGGGAGAGAACCATAGGCGACTTCAACCTCAACAGTAACGCTGAGAGAATCTTAGATGTCTTCTACTGAGTCTTCATCAGAAAAATATTAGGGTCGATTTAACTAGACTAGAGAAGGCCTTTGACTGGATAAGAAACAGGAAAATATTAGGGTCGATTTAACTGAACCGGTCAAGGTCTTGAAATGTCTTCAACTGGATAAGAAACAGGGAGATCTTAGGGTCGATCTGACTGAACCAGAGAAGGCCTTTGACTGGATAAGAAACAGAAAAATCTTAGGGTCGATTTAACTGAACCGGTCAAGGTCTTGAAATGTCTTCAACTGGATAAGAAACAGGGAGATCTTAGGGTCGATCTGACTGAACCAGAGAAGGCCTTTGACTGGATAAGAAACAGAAAAATCTTAGGGTCGATTTAACTGAACCGGTCAAGGTCTTGAAATGTCTTCAACTGGATAAGAAACAGGGAGATCTTAGGGTCGACCTGACTGAACCAGAGAAGGCCTTTGACTGGATAAGAAACAGAAAAATCTTAGGGTCGATTTAACTGAACCGGTCTAGGTCTTGAAATATAGCTGAGAACTTAACTGATTTTTTCCTGAAAGGTAAAGGTCAGTCATATGCAATGCATGATATGGATCAAGCAATGATGTTCTCAATATAAATGAGATTTGTGAGATATGATGTGTAGATGCATGCTATAATGTATGAAAATATGATGTTTATGAATGTATCTTTGTCGTCTAGGAAAGTAAATCCTTGACGGGTGCCGGGAAGTTACTCTTGGGCTGATATTGAAGAATAGATTTTTGCCTCCGCTGGGGATGATAGTTGCAAGAATACCGGTAGGAGAAGATGACTCCATTGGGGAATGAACTTGGCGAATGGATTACTCTGCGGGGAGAAAAGTACTCTGGCGATCTTGCTGGGAAGCAATACTCTGTGGGGAGAGAGGTACTTTGTTGAGTTGTTGATAATAACTTGCTGGGGATACCCTTGTTGTGTTGGAAGTGTTTATAGACTTCGCTGGGGATAAGAAGACTTCGTCGAGGACGCTCTTTCCGTGGTTTTTGGCTGAGGATAACCCAGTTATATCCTGGTAGGGAAATAACTCTTTGAATGAAGCCGGGGGACGCGTTCGTGCTCTGCGAGGATAAGCTTCCAGAATCTACTGGGGATAAGCTTACTGCTTGGGGGGATGGACTCCAACTTTCCTGGGGAAACTGGATTGGACTCTCCTGGGGAAGTTTTGAACTGTACTGGGGAGGTGACTCTATTGAATGTTCGATATACCGCCGGGGAACAATCTTTAGGCCAAGACTGCCGGGGATGCTTGTTAAAAATGTCCGTACATTGTTGGGGAATGTTAAGATCTGCTGGAGGATACCCAAACTTCTTTGAGGTTGACAGTACAACTTTGCTTGGGGAGAGTATGTTGACTTGCTGGCTCACTCTCTGGGGAATTAAGATATCTAGTTATGTTCTTTAGCTGAACCTACCTTGGTACCTTGGAGGACAGAACAATTAGATTGCTTAGACAACTCTTTATTGCCCCTGTTTCTAATGTTACCTGTAATTAATCCTTTGTTTCGTATGCAAATATTTATGAGTTAGCAAATTATTGTCAATGCATATATCACAAATTGAACCTTGGACGTTCTTCGCAAAACAAAACAGAAAAGGAAAAACAATTGGCAATTTTAACTGAAAAGTGATTTTTGTATTGATTTTTGAATTTGCCTGTAAAATAGGCGTTTATGTACAAGAGGCTGACGTCCTAGTAAGAGAACGTCGTCGAACAAAAGAGTTTATACAAATTTGTATAAGAGAAAATAAAACAGCTGTGTGAAATGAATGATCCACTGGGTTTCAACTCTGCTATTGCCCTTATATCTCCGAGCGTCTCATCACTTGATGACCTTAGTTGAAGATGAAGCTGACTGATCGATGTCGTCTGAACTCGATGTAGATACCGGATTCTGGATGCAAAGTGATCCAATGAGACATAGTATTACGCTTTATCCCTAACTTTTGCCTGGACCGCCCTTTCGGGTTTTCAGTCCACCGGGATACCCATTTTTGCCCAAGCCGCCTTTTCAGGTTTTCGACTTGCCGGGTGTACAGATTTTTTTTTTCATTTCATCCATTCATTTTGCCCGAACCCTTTTGGTTCGCCGGGAAGCCCTAATTTTTGCCTAGGCATGTCAGCCTAGCGGGTCTTTTTCATGCGTAGTATCTTTTTACTATGTCTGCATTGGCGGGGTGAGGAAGTTCGTCACCATCCATGTTGGTTAGAATCATGGCTCCTCTTGAGAACACATGTTTAACCACAAATGGCCCTTCGTACGTAGGGGTCCATTTACCCCTTGGATCACTCTGAGGAAGGATGATTCGCTTGATTACCAGATCCCCAACTTGATATTCCTGTGGTCTGACCTTTTTGTTAAATGCCCTGATCATCCGTTTTTGGTACGTCTGACCGTGGCAGATAGCAGCAAGTCTCTTTTCATCAATAAGGTTTAGCTGATCAAGTCGTGTCTGGATCCAATCATCTTCGTTCAGATTTGCATCCTTCATTATCCGGAGAGAGGGTATTTGCACTTCGATCGGTAAGACTGCCTCCATACCGTAGACCAAGGAGAAGGGAGTTGCCCCGGTTGACGTCCTGGCTGAGGTACGGTACCCATGTAGAGCGAATGGTAACATCTCGTGCCAATCTTTATAAGTCACTGTCATCTTCTGCACGATTTTCTTGATATTTTTATTTGCTGCTTCTACAGCCCCATTCATCTTTGGTCTGTAAGGAGAAGAGTTGTGGTGTTGTATTTTAAACTGCTCGCAGAGCTCAGTGATCATCTTGTTATTGAGATTAGTACCGTTGTCTGTAATAATTCTTTCTGGGACGACGTATCGACAGATCAGGTTATGTTGAATGAACCGTGCCACAACGGTCTTGGTTACCGTAGCGTAGGAAGCTGCTTCGACCCACTTCGTGAAATAATCAATCGCTACCAGGATGAAGCGATGCCCGTTAGATGCCGTAGGTTTAATCTCACCGATCATGTCTATGGCCCACATTGCAAACGGCCAAGGCGCAGTCAGAACATTTAGAGGAACTGGAGGAACATGTACCTTGTCTGCATATATCTGGCATTTATGGCATGTCCGAGAATGTTGGTAGCAGTCTGCTTCCATTGTGGACCAGAAATACCCTGCCCGAAGGATTTTCTTCGCCATAGTGTGTCCACTGGAATGTGTTCCGAAGGTCCCTTCATGTAGCTCTTCCATGATCCTTTCTGTTTCAGTGTTATCCACACAACGCAGTAAGGTCGAATCATGGTTTCGCTTGTACAAGATGCCGTTGCTAAGGAAGAACTTCGCTGCGAACCTTCTCAGAAACTTTTTGTCATTGACAGATGCACCTTCAGGGTATTCCTGAACTTCCAGATATCTCTTCACTTCATGGTACCAAGGCTTCTCAGTCACCAATTCAGTCTCGAGATCACAACAGTATGCCGGTTCATCCAGTTTCCAGATGATGATCCGGGGAGCCTCATTGTCCCATTTGACCTTGAACATAGAAGACATCGTAGCTAACGCGTCCGCTAACTGATTCTCCTCTCTTGGGAAATGTTCAAAGGTTATCTTCGTGAAGTGGGGGATCAAGGTCAACACACATTCTCTATAAGGAATAAGATTCGGATGTTTCGTATCCCACTCTCCTTTGATCTGATTGATCACGAGAGCGGAATCTCCGAAGACACTTAGAAACTTGATCCTTAGGTCGATCGCAGCTTGAAGACCCATGATGCACGCCTCATACTCCGCCATGTTGTTGGTACAGTTGAAACATAGCCGGGCAGTGAGTGGAGTATGAGTGCCTTGAGGGGATATTATCACAGCGCCGATACCGTTACCCAAAGCGTTGGAGGCTCCGTCAAAGTGCATAGGCCGTCGGGATCCTTCCTCAGGTCCTTCATCCGGTCCAGGTACTTCACAATCAGTCACTATCATGATGCTCTCGTCTGGAAACTCGAAGTTCATTGACTGATAGTCGTCTACGGCCTGATGTGCCAAGTGGTCTGCCAATACACTTCCTTTGATGGCTTTCTTGGTCGTGTATTGAATGTCGTATTCCGTTAAGATCATTTTCCATCTTGCTATTCTCCCAGACAGAGCAGGCTTTTCGAATATGTACTTTATAGGATCCATCTTTGAGATCAACAAGGTAGTGTGAGTCAGCATATATTGTCTCAGCCGGCGAGCAGCCCATACCAAAGCGCAGCAAGTTTTCTCATGCAGTGAGTATCGGGTCTCACAGTCGGTAAACTTTTTGCTAAGGTAATAAATGGCGTGCTCTTTTCGGCCAGACTCGTCATGTTGCCCCAACACACACCCCATTGAGTTGTCAAGCACTGTCAGGTATAGTATCAGAGGTCTCCCCTCAACCGGTGGCATATAGATGGGTGGTTCTTGGAGATACTCCTTGATTCTTTCAAAAGCAGCCTGACATTCATCGTTCCAACGTACTACCTGATCTTTCTTCAGCAGCTTGAAGATTGGCTCACAGGTAGCAGTTAGGTGTGAGATGAACCGAACAATGTAATTCAGGCGTCCTAAAAAGCCTCTGACTTCCTTCTCTGTCTTAGGAACTGGCATCTCTTGAATAGCTTTGACCTTGGCAGGGTCCACTTGAATACCCTTATCACTTACAACGAAGCCTAGCAATTTCCCAGATCTTACCCCGAAGGTGCACTTGTTCGGATTCAACCTTAGCTTGTACAGTTTCAAACGGTCAAACAACTTCTGCAGATGATCTAAGTGCTCTTCCTCAGTTTGGGACCTTGCGATCATGTCGTCAACATACACTTCTATCTCATGATGGATCATGTCATGAAATAAAGCAACCATGGCACGTTGGTAGGTTGCCCCAACGTTCTTCAGTCTAAAAGGCATGACCTTGTAGCAGAAAGTGCCCCACTGAGTAACAAAGGTAGTTTTTTCCATGTCTTCAGGTGCCATCTTGATCTGATTGTAACCTGAAAAACCATCCATGAAAGAGAACACCTTATGCTGAGCTGTATTATCAACAAGGACATCAATGTGAGGTAGGGGAAGTCATCTTTGGGGCTGGCCCTGTTCAGATCCCTGTAGTCGACACACATTCTGACCTTACCATCCTTCTTTGGTACCGGCACCACATTAGCAACCCACTGCGGGTAAGAAGTCACTGCAAGGAACCCGGCATCAAACTGCTTCATAACCTCGGCTTTGATCTTCTCAGACATCTCTGGACGCATACGGCGGACCTTTTGCTTAACCGGAGGGCAGTCTTCCTTAGTAGGCAAGTGATGGACCACAATATCGGTATCCAACCCGGGAATGTCTTCGTAGGACCAGGCAAAGATCTCCATATAATCATGTAGCATCTGAGTCAACCGTTGCTTCACGCTGAGCTTTAGGTTGGCACCAATCTTAACTTCCTTCCTGTCTGTATCCGTACCCAGGTTTATTGTTTCCACTGGCTCTTCGTGTGGTTGAATTGCCCTATCTTCCTGGAGTAATAGTCTTGCAAGCTCGCCAGGCACTTCGCAATCATCTTCACCTTCGTCTTCGGCTAAGTAGATCGGATTTTCGAAGTCATAACTGGCAGTAGCAGAGTTGTTACCAATGAGATCCAGAGTGGATTGAAACCTGTATGAGTGAGTGTGTGTAAATACAGCTGTTTTGAAATATATAAAGGAAGGAAAGAAAGAAAAGGAGCATAAGATTTGAAATGCGAGAAAACGTCCAAGGTCTTTATTCATGATATATGAAATGATAATTTATATGCCCTCACAAATGAAGCCACGGTGTCCCGGGTAAGACACCGGGCCATAGAGTTTTAATTGTTTATTACAAATAACAAAACAAAGAAGTTTATTACTGCGTAACAAAAGTAACAGGAGTATGATCTTTGGAAATCCAATTGGTCAATCCACCATCAGTTGTCGGGTAGATCCAGCTATTGAACTCTGACTCTCCCACTTCATCTTCATCTCCCACAACATTCACCCATGGATTGGTAATGAGCACAGGAGGTCTTCTGGTCTTTGCCTTCCGCATAGCTTTCTGACCCTCTGCAGTAAAACCCAGTCCGAACTTATCAGTTTTCTGTGTAAAATCAGGGAGCCTGCCCCAGTTAGCACATTCACCTTTCTTGACCACAGCCCGGGCATCCTTCAAGGAAGCCATCTTCAAAGGAACATCCTCTTCGACCACTGTTTCTGCTGCTGCTAAAGTTGGAGGTACCTCTTCGAAATGCTGAAAGGGGGTTTCAATAAACTCCCCATCCATCTCAATGTACCTGAAGGAATTCAAATGGCTCACCATATACTCCTCCTCTCCCTGCACAGTGACAATCTTCCCTCTGACAGGGTATTTTAGCTTCTGGTGCAAGGTAGAGGTCACTGCCCTAGCTTTGTGGATCCAAGGTCGACCCAGTAGACAAGAATACGATGGACGGATATCCATCACATAGAAAGTGGAGTCGAAAACTTGAGAGCCCACCCGGATAGGAATGTCAACCTCTCCATGAACCATCCTCTTGGAGCTGTCAAAGGCTCTGACGATGATATTGCTAGGCTTCAGCTCCAGGCCTTCACAATCCAAACAGTCTAAGGCTTTCTTGGGTAGCACATTTAGGGAAGAACCAGTGTCCACCAACACGTGCGCCAGAGTAGTGCCCCTGCATTCAATAGAGACATGCAGGGCATCATTTTGGTCCCTTCCCTTAGCAGTAAGGTCAGCATCCGAGAAACCCAAACCATTGTCCGTTGTCAGATTTGCTACGCAATCAGTAAACTGGACTGCAGATGTCTCCTGTGGCACGTGGGCCGTTTTGAGAAATGAAATCAAGGCCTTAGCATGGGCCTCTGAGCATAGTAGCAAGGAGAGCATAGAGATTTTGGAGGGTGTATGCCCCAGCTGCTCCACAACATTAAAGTCACTCTTCTTGATTATTTTCAGGATTTCCTCCATCTCTTGTTGGGAGGCCTCAGCATTTACAGGTCTTGGTGCCTCCATCCGGGCAGGCTCATCTTCGATCCCTTTGCCCCGAGCATTAGATGACTCGGCAGCAGGGGAAACAACTTGATCAGAAACAGGAACAGGTACACTTGTAGGTGTTATAGTGAGGGGTCTTCGAACAGCGGGTGGTGCAATGTCAGGCAAGAAGAGCCTGCCACTGCGGGTAACCTTTGCTGGACCAGTGATATTGCTGATACTGGTGCTAGTGTTGAACTCTTTCTTAATTCCATTCACATACACATCTTCCCCATAGTGCCAGGGGACAGCCTTATCAGACTCGTAGGGGAGAGGCCCCGGAACAGTAATAACAACAGGTGCGACAGTCATGATTTGAACCGGCTTCCTTGGGAGAGCCTTGATTGGATTATTAAAGATTGTAACCACAGAAACTTCTTCTACCGGAACCAACTGAACAACGGACTTCTTGAACAGAATCTCTTTGTTGTCCATTAGGCTTTGGATGCCCAACTTCAGCAAAGGACAACCAGATAGGGAAACAGCACAGAAAAGGCAACCTTCACTACAACCCGGAAATAAACCGGACAGCAGTAGGTTCCTCTTGACAGTCATTAAGGGAGTAGCCACATCATCCACAGAAACGGCGTATACATCTTCATCAACAGCATTTACTCCATGCTGGGGCATAGGAGCAGTCACCACATTTGGCCTCTCAGGCGCTTCAAACTGTATCTCTTTTGCGTCGATAAGGTCTTGCACCTTATTCCTCAAGGCCCAACAGTCATCAGTGGAATGCCCCGGGCTATCGGAGTGATAAGCACAGAGGGCATTTGGATTGTATTTGGGAGAAGCCGTGTTCACAACCTTCGGGGCCTCTCTAACAGTCACTAGGTTGGTGGATAGTAACTGCGGCAAGATTTGTGATAGAGTCATACTCAAGCGGGTAAACTCTCTCCGGGGTCTTTCAGCCCTTTGAGGATTGGTTTGCCGAGGAGCGGCAGCAGGTTTAGCAATCATCACCGCGTTGACAGATTGGCGGCGCTCAGGCTTCTCTTGTCTTCTAGACCCGTATACAGCACTGGCCTCCTTTTTAAAGGGCTTCTTCTCAGAGCTTGACGATGCACCCTTCTGAATTTTACCAGACTTCATCCCAGCCTCTATTCTCTCTCCAGTCAGAATAAGATCAGTGAACCCTGCAGATGAGTTACCGATAAGATGGTTGAAAAATGGCCCAGATAGGGTCCCCAAGAACATGTCTACCAACTCCCGGTCAGTCAGCGGAGGCTGCACCCTGCCAGCCAGATCCCTCCACTTCTGCGCGTACTCTTTAAAACCTTCGCTTGAACCTAGCGACATACCCTGGAGTTGGGTACGTGTAGGGGCAAGGTCGGCATTATATTGATACTGCTTATAGAAATCAGTAGCCAACTCCTCCCAGTTACGAACCTTGGTCCCATCCAGCTGATAGAACCATTCGAGATGAGTCCCTGAAAGACTCTCCTGGAAGAAGTGGATCCACAAATTCTTGTCCACTGAGTACGGCTGAATCTTCCGTACGTAAGACCTGAGGTGTAGCTTGGGACAAGACGCCCCGTCATACTTGGTAAAGGATGGTGCTTTGAACTTATGAGGAATGATCACACCAGTAGACAAACCCAAGTCTCCAAAATCCAGCCCAGGCACTTGTTGGATCTCCATAGCATTCAGTATGTTCTCCAACTGCTTATATTTGTCTTCAGCCGGAGGATACTGTTCCTCATCAAAATCAGTCTCGTTGTCAGAGACTACCGGACTAGGACCTTTTCCCGCCTGGGGACTACCCTTGCTTATAGAAGAACCAGCCTCTTCATTTTGCAGAGTGTTGCCAAACCTTCGGCCCGAGTTGAAAAGAACAGTTCTCCTCTTCTTCTTCTTCTCCTTCTTCAGGAGCAGAGCCTTCAGCTCTTCTTGGCCCTGAGCCAAACCCATGATTAGTTCCTGAAATTGCGCATTCTGCGCCTGAAGAGCCTTGATGGACATCTCGGTTGATGATGAGTCAAGATTCATGATGCTGAAATAAACAACGAAGAACGGTAAGCAACCTGAAAAGAAGAAAACCTGATATGCACATGATGAATGATATGTGTTTATGCAATGCATTCAAGGGTTCGAAAATTCAAATTTGTTGTAGACAAAAAAGAACACACGTTATCATTAAGGAAATAATTTTTCAGTACATCAAAGCCTCATGGGCACAATAATACAAAGCAAATCAATCCCAAAAGACACTACGCATCCTCTTTGGAGCTATGTAGGTGTTGAGATTCCTCTCCTCATGCAATAGGCGGGTGAGCTCCAAGACCTTATTTTCACTAGCATGCAGACTGGTCTCAAGAGAATTCCGTTCTTCCTTAAGCTGGATCCAGCTCTTCTGCATCTCTTCCCAGGATGTGGGCATATCAGGATGCTGAATGGTGTAGGACACTTCTCCTTCCAAGACTGGCTCTTTGATTACTGGGAGCATATGAGGATAAGGCATTACTAACTTCTGGGAGCGGGCTCGTACCCACTTGAGATAAGGTTCCAACGGGATGGAGTTCCTATGCCCCAGTTTCTTGTTGTCTATCCTACTTGGCATCCTCCAAGCTCTGATAAATCTCTGGCGAAGTCATTGTGCATCGTTGTCGAAGTTAAAAACTATGTCAGGAATTAACATGTCATGGGGACCATCCCTCCGAGCATAACCAAACTGTCTCCAAGCCAGGCATGGGTTGTAAGTAATACCTCCTCTGATTCCAAGTAAAGGAACATTAGGGTACTCCCCGCAACAATCAATGATAGTGACATCTTCTCTGGACCGAGGGCACCAATGTATATCTACATGTGTAAGAGTCATCAACCGTTGTGACCATCTCAAACCCCGCTCGTTCTTCAAGACTGATTGTGGAAGGTGCGAAATAAACCACCTTTCCAGGAGGGGAGTGCAACACATAAGGACACCTCTTTTTCTCATGGTTCGAGTGTAACATGAGTGAAGGATGTCCCCTAGCAACGTAGGTATAGGATTCCTGGACATGAAGATCTGGATAGCACTGATATCTATAAGCTGATCTGGGTTAGGGAACAACACCAAACCATAGACAAGGAGGGCCACAACTTCTTCAAAAGCTTGTAAGTCAAGGGAGTTCCAACATTCATGGGCCTTTTCAAACAGAAACCTGGCTAAGAACCCTTTGATACCACTTCTAACTTCCCAATGTCCCTTGAGGTCAGATGATTGTAGGTGTAAGGCTTTAGCAATCTCTTCAAGCTTGGGTTCCTTTTCCGTACCATTGTAGGGTAGTTGATCAAGGATAGGGATCTTCAGGAGCTGGGAGAACTCCTCCAATGTAGGTACCAGCTGATAATCCAAGAAAGTGAAACAGTGATGCAGAGGGTCAAAGAACTGGAACAGGACCTTTATCATATCTTCCTCAATGTTGGTATTGACCAAGCTGATGAGTCTTCCATGTCTTTCACTGAATGAAGAGCTCTCGGGAATCCTGGATATAAGCTCCTTAAGCTGAGGAGGGACCCTTACAAGGCTGATTTGAATTGTCTTTCTGCGAACAGTTTCCATGTCCTACAAAACAAGAACAAAGATGAAAATTCGAACCCCTGAAATGGTTAGTCGATGCATATGATGCTGGATGATGTCATGATGCTATGATTAACACACCACAGATATTTACAAAGGCAAACATGTAAGGCACACAAGTCACACAAGACAAGCCCTTAGAGTTTAGGCCAGCATGGGGTCTGGGTATTACCCTCTTGAAGTTGGTGGGTTCAACCTGTCCTATTAGAAGTAACCGGGTTCTAAGGGTCCCAACATCACTGGATTGCTTTCATTGTTCATCGTTTCGATTTAGCCACTAAACTGGAGACCGAAATATTCCAGGAAAGCAACCCTCAATTGAGTGTAGTATCGAGTATCAACCAACCTCGGATTGCACCAAAGTCAGTTATCTCACTACCCTAAAGAGGCCAAGATGGTTCAATTAAGGTTCCTAAGGTCAGTTGATGCTTCACGACACCACGCGGAGGCCCCGTACTCTCCTTGACTAAACTCAAGGGTTACCGGTACACACCAAAGTGCCACATCAACGTAGCAGACTGTTTCAACCATGTCGGTATACCCCGCACAGTTCCCTCACAGCCTTGTTGCTACTTTCTAAGAAGGTATCCCCAGATCCGGGTTAGGATCTATAGAACTCCCAAGACAGTCCCACAATTTAAAGCAAACAAGTCAAAGCAATTGAAAACACAGTGATCTTAGTCCTAAGGTACACCTCACTTTAAGTTAAATCCCCAGCAGAGTCGCCAGTTCTGTGATCGGTGGATCTGGAACTGACTGTTTAACGCTGGTTCGCGAAATGTCGCGGTAAGCAAGAGTCGCCACCGTCTTTTATTTTCTCCAAATGGAAAGGACAAAAGCACAGAAAAATTCCTTATTGAGATTAGTTCTCGGTTCGGGAGGTAGATTTATAGAAAGGGAAGGTGTTAGCACCCTTTCTATCCATGGTTATCCATGGGCTCTTAGATACTTGCTCACTTGTGTTTTCAAAAATGGTTTGTTTTCTTTTCAATTGTGGGTTTGAAAAAGTTTCTTTGAAAATTCCAGTTCGACTCTTGTATCGGTCCTCAAGAGTGTTTGAAAAATTGCTTTCGAAAGCTTTTTGAAAAGGTGTCGGTGTGAAAAGTATTTTTTGATTTGTTTTTGAGATTAGAGCAAGTATCTAGAGTCGTCTACCTACCCTTAGGAATTCGTCTGTGTAAATGTCCTTTAAAGTAGTGCCATCCCACCATTGAGAGGTAGGTAGCACCACCGTTGGAGGTGTTCGGGTCAATTCGAGGTTCGGGACATGGTGATCACCAGAGCAATAGGAAGATACCTTAGAAGCTACCCTCATGCCAGGTTCCCGGATCATGAGGACTTACTAAGACATCCTCTACTCGACGATCACCTTTCGAGAGGCAAGGCAACAGTGAGGCGTACCCTAGGGGTGGTGTGTGAATTGTGTGTCGTTTTCAGATATTTCATCTTGTTCATGTCACGGGTGATCTACGCTTTAGTTTTTATTTTAACATTCATCCTTGCATGCAATTTATTAGCAGTTAAAAAAGATGCGGAAATTAAAGTTCCTAAACTATTACAAAGGCGCGGGTCCACATCGCCAAATTAAATCCAGGACCCGATTTGACATAAAATAAAGTAAAGTGCGAGAAATATAAATATCAAGTTTACATGGCTTTGGGAGAATTACATAAAAAGAGAAAATAAAATAAACGCGCGAATTGGAATTACTATCGAATGCGAGGGCGTTGGACCCTTTTTAATGAAATTAAATTACGATTAACCAATTAATTAAATTTAAATAAAAGGAAATATTTTTGGAGTTTTTTGTATTTATGAATTTTTAATGAGAATTAAATGAAATTAAAATATTAATTAACCCTAATTCTAGTTATTTTTATTTATTAAGAAAGCATTGAAATTTAATCTAAAATTAACCTAATTAATTAATACGATTTTATTAAAAAATAAATAATTAATTATTAATAATGAGAAAAGAAAAGGATAAAAGTCTTTGAAAACGCTAATTCTACAAATTTTTAGTTTATGAAAAAAATGTTAAAATTACCCTAGAATTGAAAACTAAATTAATTAATGAAATTTATTTACAAAAAAAATATTAAATCAAGTATATTTATTTTTTGTCTTTTCTGATTTTTTACTATTTTTATGTTTTATGAAAATAAATTAATTTAAAGAATTACATTAAAACTAATTATAGCAAATAAAATAGAAAAATATGAAAAAAGAATGAAAAGCAAACCCATAGGGGGGTTCTGTCCCCAAACTGGAGGTCAAATTGTAGCAATCAGGCCCAATGTTCCAAGGCCTCTTTTGACTTTCCTGGTCACGTGTGCTTGCATTGACTGATGCCTATTATGTTCTTCAAATCTGGACCTTTGGATTGGGATCATGGGGTGCGTGGCATGCCTGGATTGTGAGCTTATGGTGGACGCTGAGGCTTGAACTGCATAGGATTAAATTGTAACAAAATACATGAATAAAGTGAGGGGACCGGGAATCGAACCCAGGTCCCAAAGCTTGCCAGCGCCTCTTTCCACCATCTGAACCATCAATGCACGTTATACATATAATAATGAATAAATAACAAAAGAGAAAATTGATTAGTGGCCTAAAAACAACAAAAACGCGCGCCAGTTTCAAATTGCCCTATCATGTCCTGCCACATAATCATCTTCTTCAAGGGCTTTTTGTATCTGAAACAAAAACAAATTGAATAGCGGGGGTTTTAAACCCCCACTAAATGATGAACAGAAAAATAGCGAATAGGCCATCGTGCTTCATAAATTAGGCGCGAGGTGTGGAATCGATTGGCCATGATCTTCTGGTTCTAATGGCATGGGTCTCATGTCTCAATTTTGCCATAACCAAGAAACCCCAAATTTGCAGTTTTGTAACCCTAACAATCTTCCATGGTGAAATCGCGTATGGGCAAGCAAAACTTAATTGAACAATATAGTTAGCTTCAGAATGATAAGATTAACACAAAACGAGCATTAGAATTCAAAATCATGGCATGAATGATGAAATATGATTATGCAAAAACGATGATACAGTCTGACTTCTAGTTACCAATTTTGGGCGTTAGAGTTGATGATTTTGATTCAGACACGTTTCTTGAAGCCTCAGGAACGCAATAGGATGGTTTTCTTGTCTTAAAAAGCCTTGGAATCACGTTTTTAGTTTTAGAATTTTTGACAAAAAACACAAACTTTGTTCTTGTTTTCTGGCGCAGCTTGGAGGTCTCTAGCACTAGGGTTTGCTTCTGGCTTATGTATGGAATGATTAGGGTAAAGATTTGGATCCAAAAAACCTTTGCATTGATGGAAAGATATTTGATTTTCATGGCATAATTTTTCCAATCTTTTTCACATGTTTTTGATGCCAATCATGTCCAATCAACTTGATTCTTTCCATATAATATAATGCACGAAATCTTGAAGATATTTCATGCATAAAAAGATTTGAAAAGCTTGCTTTGGTATTTTTTCCATATTTTAATTAATTAAATGAATTATTAGCAATTAAAAATTCAAATAAATAAATAAAAATGATGAATAAATTCCCTTTGGGCCAAATGGTCGTGCACATGCTTTGGATGATGAATCTTGGAAGAAAATGTAGCCCATTAGCAATTTTAAGGCATTTGAAGCAAAGTTGACTTTTCAAAATACCCAAAAATTTCCCAACTTCTACAAGGCATATCTTGCTCAATTTTTAAGCTTTGATCATGTTCTTGGACATTTTGGAAAGGTCTTGAAGTCCTATAACCAATGCCTTTGGTCCCATGTCATTTTGATTTACCAATCTCAAGTTATGGCCTTTGACTTAAAGTCCCTTTTTGTTGACTTTTGAAAATGACCTATAATGTTGAAATTGATAACTTTTTGTGAGAGCATTTCTTGGACTTGAAGTGTGAAGAGGAGTTGTAGGAAATGTCTTTATCTTCAAAATGAGCTTTGGCTGGAATTTTTCTAATAATCCATGTGGAAGTTATGCCTTGGTCAAGTTACAGTTGACTTTTTCAACTATCCAAATATGGAAACTTTTGCATCTTGAGACTTTTTGAGCCAAGATTTGAGAATCATGATCAAGAATTGATCAAATGATGTTTGTGGCTTCAAAATGAGATGTTGACCAAAAATTTGAACCTTTTGACTGTCAAATGACCATTTTGCCCCTGCAGTTGACTGTAGGGCAATTAGGGTTTTTGACTGTGCAATTTTGTGCTGTAAGTCTTGAAACTTGGTATGAGGATACTTGACCATGTTTATAAGCATGTGGGACTTGATTGGACCCTTGGAAACTTCATTTTCTTTGTCAGAACCAAAACCCTAATTTTTGACTGTTAGGAGGCCCTTGAACTGTGCAACCCTTGGGGAGATTTTGAAGCATGCTCTTTGCAACTCTTGAAGAATATGGGAGGGAAAATTTTGGGGTACAACAGTGGGTGCACTATTTGGGGCCAACTCCCAGATATCCCATACAAATCTGACAACTTTGGTTTGGGTTTCACTTCAGGAGCCCAGAAAGTTGTACGTCGTGCTCGTGCTGGAGGACCACCCTTAAAGATCAGCAACCATAGAGTCAACGCAGTGGAGGATGACGAAGAGAGCTATAACCTGGAGGATTGGATTTTCCCAACTTTCAATGGAGGGCTCGGCAACTGGGAAGCTAGAGATTTTTTCCCGATCACTTTTATCCAACAGCAATTTGTCTTTAAATTTTGCCGGACCTATAATATTAAACAATTCAGACTCTTAAAACCTTATGTCTTACCCGAGGCACAATGGTCCATTTGTAAGGGTTATTATCTCATTTCCATATGACATCAATGAATCATGGACGTTTTTGCATACAAACTTTGTGCTCATTGTTTTTTTTTTACATTTTCATTTCTTTCAAAGATAGTTATACTCTTACACACACTCACATTCAAAATGCAGATCTACATCCATTCAGGATCCCATGGGTAACGATTCTGCTATGGCCTTCTGTGAATCTGAAAATCTAACCTACAAAGCCGAAGACAAAGGTGAGGAAGATTGTGAAGTTCCAGGGGAACTCGCCAGGTTACTACAGCAAGAAGAGAGGACCATTCATCCCCACGAATAACTAGTGGACACAATTAACCTGGGTACCGAAGAAGACAAGAGAGAAGTCAAGGTGGGTGCCAATCTAGAACCCAGTGTCAAAGAGCGTCTGATTCAGTTTCTACTTGATTATGTTGAGGTCTTTGCCTGGTTGTACGAAGACATGCCAGGACTGGATGCAGATATCATTGTACATCGTCTACCAACAAAAGAAGACTGCCCACCGGTAAAACAAAAGGTACGTCGCATGCGACCATACATGTTAGAGAAGATCAAGGCGGAAGTCATGAAACAATTCAACGCCGGATTCCTGGTCGTCACCTCTTATCCATAATGGGTTGCCAATGTTGTTCCCGTGCCCAAAAAGGACGGAAAAGTACGAATGTGCGTAGACTATAGACATTTGAATAGGGCGAGCCCTAAGGATGATTTCCCACTTCCTCACATCGATATTTTGGTTGACAATATAGCACAGCATAAGGTGTTTTCCTTCATGGATGGTTTCTCAGGTTACAACCAAATCAAAATGGTGCCGGAGGACATGGAGAAAATAACCTTTGTCACACAGTGGGGCATATTCTGTTACAAGGTTATGCCGTTCGGGCTGAAGAACACTGGGGCAACCTATCAGCGTGCCATGGTAGCTCTATTTCACGACATGATACATCACGAAATAGAGGTCTATATGGATGACATGATAGCCAGATCTCAAACAGAAGAAGAACATCTGGGTCATTTATAGAAATTATTTAAGAGGCTAAAAAAATACAAGTTGAGGTTGAACCCAAACAAATGCACGTTTGGAGTGAGGTCCGGTAAACTCTTAGGCTTTGTCGTCAGCGGTAGAGGTATTGAAGTAGATCCTTCCAAGGTGAAAGCAATACAAGAAATTCCTGCTCCTTGTACCGAGAAGGAAGTCAGAGGATTCTTAGAATGGTTAAACTACATTTCCAGATTCATTTCTCACCTGACAGCTACTTGTGAACCAATCTTCAAATTACTGAAGAAAGATCAAGTAGTCAAATAGAATGATGAGTTCCAAACTGCCTTCGACAAGATCAAAGAATACTTACAAGAGCCTCTTGTTTTGATGCCACCAGTTGAGGGAAGACCATTGATCATGTATCTAACCGTTTTGGAAAATTCAATGGGGTGTGTGCTGGGGCAGCATGACGAGCCTGGCCAAAAAGAGGATGTTATTTATTACCTGAGCAAAAAGTTTACCGAATGTGAAACAAGATATTCACTGCTCGAGAAAACTTACTGCGCTCTGTCATGGGCTGCTCGCCGGCTAAGACAGTATATGCTGACCCATACTACCTTATTGATATCTAAAATGGATCCAATAAAATACATCTTCGAGAAACCTTCCCTCTCTGGGAGAATAGCGAGGTGGCAGATGATCCTGGCAGAATATGACATATAATATACTACCCAGAAAGCAATAAAAGGCAGTGTACTAGCTGATCACCTTGCTCGTCAAGTTGTGGATGACTACCAGTCCATGAAGTTCGAATTCCCAGATGAAGACATCATGATAACTGTGAAGAATTCAGACCATATGAAGGACCTGAACAAGGATCCCGATGGATCCTGGTTTTTGATGGGGCGTCCAACGCACTCGGCAATGGTATAGGTGTTATACTCATATCTCATGAAGGATGTCATACTCCATTTACTGCAAGACTCTACTTCAATTGTACAAATAACATGGCAGAATACGAATCGTGCATTTTTTGTCTCAAAGCCTCCATAGATTTGGGGATCAAATCCTTAAGTGCATTCGGAGATTTAGCCTTGGTCATCATCTAGATAAAAGGAGAACGGGACACTAAGCACCCAAACCTGATCCCCTATAAAGAACATGCGTTGACATTAATCCCATATTTTGAGAAGATTACCTTCGAGCATTTCCCGCGGGAAGAAAATCAACTAACGGACGCACTAGCCACAATGTCATCCATGTTTAAACTCAAATGGGATAACGAGGCTCCCTAGATCACCATTGAACGGATGAACGAACCAGCACACTGTCACGAGATCAATACTGAAGAAGTAGTGGACCAGCCTTGGTTCTACAAGGTCAAGAGGTATTTCGAGGCTCAAGAATATTCGGAAGGAGCTTCAGTCAATGATAAGAAGTTCTTAAGGAGATTCTTTGCTAAGTTCTTCCTTAGTAATGGCATTATTTACAAATGCAACCAGGATTCTGTATTACTCTGGTGCGTAGACAAGGTTGAAGCAGAAAAGATCATGGTTGAGTTACATGAAGGCACTTTCTACACCCATTCCAGTGGGCATATGATGGCAAAGAAGATCCTACGGGCAGATTATTATTGGTCTACTATGGAAGCAAATTGCTATCAACACTCTCGAACCTGCCATAAGTGTCATATCTATGCTGACAAGGTGCACGTGCCTCCGGTTCCTTTAAATGTCTTGACGGATCCTTGGCCTTTTTCTATGTGGGGCATCGATATGATTGGGGAAATCAAACCAACAGCCTCTAATGGACACCACTCCATCTTAGTGGCCATTGACTATTTCACAAAATGGGTTGATGCAGACTCTTTCGCTTTCGTTACCAAGAATATTGCAGCCTGGTTCATTAAACATAATCTCAGCTGTCGGTATGGTATCTCGGAGAGAATCATCACAGACAATGGTACGAATCTAAACAATACTATGATCACCGCACTGTGCGTGCAATTCAAGATCCAACACCATAATTCTTCCCCTTACCGGCCAAAGATGAATGGTGTTGTCGAAGCCGCAAACAAGAACATCAAGAAGATCATACAGAAAATGACTGTCACATACAAAGACTGGCATGAGATGCTACCATTCGCTCTCCACAGTTATCGTACCACGGCGCGCACATCAACCGGGGCAACACCTTACTCTCTGGTATATGGCATGGAAGTTGTCTTGCCTATTGAGGTCCAGATCCCTTCTCTGAGAAAAGTCTTACTACTGTCTGTCATGGTCAAATGTATCAAAAACAAATGATCAAGGCTTTCAACAAAAAGGTCAGACGCCAAGTGTATCAATTCGGGGATTTAGTGATCAAGCGCATCATACTGCCACAAGGTGATCCCAGGGGAAAATGGACTCCTACATACGAAGGACCATTTGTAATCAAAAGCATATTCTCTGGAGGAGCCATGATCTTAACCACTATGGACGGTGACGACTTGCTACATCCTGTGAAGGCAGACATAGTCAAAAGATACTACGCATAAGAGACCTGCTAGGTTGACACGCCTAGGCAAAACAAGGGCATCCCGGCGAACCAAAAAGGTTCGGTCAAAAATTAGGGTAAAACAAAAAATTTATACACCCGGCAAGCTGAAAACCCGAAAGGGAGGCTTGGGCAAAAAAGGGTATCCCAGTGGGCTGAAAACCCGAAAGGGCGGTCCAGGCAAAAGTTAGGGAATTAAAGCGTATGACTATGTCTCGTTGGATCACCTTACGGACAACCTGCAAACTCAACGGTTCTGATCAATTCAATCAGCTTAGAACAAGGCAGCAAATAGATAAGAAGCTCAGAGACATGAAGGCTATAGCAGAATGGGAACCCCATGAGATTATTTCACATAGCTATCTTTTCTTTGTATCAAATTTTCATTCTTTTTGAGATGACATTCTCTTACTAGAATGTTTGTCTCATTGTACAAAAGTATTTACTCGAGTCAATACAAAGATATCCCTTTGACAGTACAAAACTATCTGTTTTTCTTTACTCTTATGTTTTGTTTACAAAAATGTCCAGTGATTTATTTTTGAGCATATGCATTTGAACGTAACTACTATTTACAAGTGAACAAAAATAAAGACAATCACTAATGGCTTTAAGAAGTATGGAAATATTTCTAAGCTATTCCATAAAATCCCCCACAGAGTACAGTTTAATCCCTAACGGAACAAAACTTCCAGTTATCACTCCCCGGTAGAAGTCGCCAAATTTTTCGGGATTCCCCAACAGGTCTACAAACAATGCACAGCGTTCCCCTTTCACGACAGAGTTTATTTCTCTAGGTGGAAACTCATCAACACTTCAACTTCACAACATGAAGACTTACACTCTACATTCCCAGCAGCAGTTAGAGATTTATTTTCCCTAATCCAACAACATTAAGCAGATTAGCTCACATACGCATAAATCGCGTCCATATATCATAAACATCGGTGACAAAAATGCATATATCACAATCTCATTGTACCATGCATTTCATACATCATGACATTGCATACAGCGAATGTTCTACCCTTTGCAGGATAAGGTTAATCAATGACTATCATCAACAAATCAGAGATTAATACCTGAAATGGGCCGAGGATAATTGGCTACACGACCAGCTGAACTTTCAGATACAGTTCAGATACGCTCCAGATGCGGATGCCATCCTAATACTCATTCAGATTCAGCTTTCAGATACAGTTCATATATACTCCAGATATGAATGCCATTTTGATACTCATTCAGATTCAGCTTTCAGATACAGTTCAGATACGCTCCAGATGTGAATGCCATTCTGATACTCATTCAGATTCAGATTTCAGATACAGTTCAGATACGCTCCAGATACGGATGCCATCCTGATGCTCATTCAGATTTAGCTTTCAGATACAGTTCATATACGCTCCAGATACGGATGCCATCCTGATACTCATTCAGATTCAGCTTTCAGATACAGTTCAGATACGCTCCAGATATAGATGTCATCCTGATACTCATTCAGATTCACCTTTCAGATACAGTTCAAATATGCTCCAGATACGGATGCCATCCTGATACTCATTCAAATCCAGGCTTTCATTTCGAGGTAACCCTACTATCCAGGTTCCTTCTTATAGCCCTACTACCCAGGATTTCCTTTCGAAGCAACCCTACTATCCAAGTTCCTTTTGCCTTATTTCCAGACAACAGTTTACAACCCTATAAGACCTGGACCCGACTAGATACGGTCGATTTCATATTTCCCCAATTGAAGTCAAAATTAGACTTGGTCTGATTTCTGTCAACAATCACCTACAAATGGCATCTTTAAGCCCATTTCCAACAACTTTTTGTCATCTCTCCAAATGGCATCTTTAAGCCAATTCCCTACACAATCAACAAACACATCACCGAGTGCAAATTTATGGGCACTCTAGTGTTCAATCATCTTCCACTTTCAAGCTACAAACGACAAACATACCGATCTCACTTTTCAAGTTTAAGAAGATTGAACAGGGGCCGTTGTTGTACCCCAAAATTTTCCCTCTCATTTTTTATTCAAGATACTATCCTAGGTCTTCTCGAATACTCAATTTGGCTCAGAGGTTTGATCAAACAGATTCTCTTCCTAGGCAGTAGGTCAACGATTAGGGTTTGACGTTTCTCAAAGAAAATTGATTCTTCAAGGTTTCAAATGGTCTTCATAGATCTTCATGTATCCTCAAGGATGTTCATGCCGAGTTTCGAACCTCGCGTCACAAGTTTGCCCAGTCAATGGTTTAGACGACTGAAAATGACTCCATTAACCCAAAAGCCAACCTTTTACGAGACCAAGTTCAAGTGACTGTAACTTCTTCATTATTAAATATTTTTGAGCGGTTCTTTTTGCGTATGACTCTCCTCATTGTCATCTCCAATTTCTCTTCACAAATCAAGAGCTGATTACGTGTAAAAGATCACCAAAATTCGAATACATTAGAAGTCGCATCATGGAATTTGACCTAATTTTAAGTAATTGTGATTTCCTCAAGTTACAAGATCGTGCGACGATTATTTCCGCATATGGTCACAAGTGATATCGCTCACGAGTTTATCTTCAAAGATCGAAAGAAAATTGTGTTTGGAAGACTTTGAAAGTTATTGAATCGTCGCAAGTCATTTGTTTGATTTCAAGTGTTCTTAATCACAATTATTTTTGAAATTTGTTAACTCTATAAGGTTGATGATTGTTCTCAAAGCATGTTTTTTTGGCAATGAAGTTCCATTTTAATCGAGCATGGCGCGCGAGTTTGTTTTGAATGCAAATTTGTTTTGGACGAGAGTTAAAGATTAAGACTGTCATTTAGATGACCATGGCTTTGGGTTTGAGTTAACCAAGTTGGAATTAAATTCTTAAACATTTACTTTGTTTATAAATTTGATTGGAGTACAAGGCGCATTGGTTTATTTGATCACTTTGTGATTTCTTAAAGTTCAAGCTACCAAACTAAGATGTTTTATTCAAAGCATTCAATTGAGAATTGTAAAGTTTAAATAAATAAAAACTCAAAGTTTTGTACAACAAATTTTATCATTCATAAATATTCTCAAGGTTTTGTGTTCATTACATTACAATTGAAAATAAATTACAAATTTTTTGTTTTGTTTACAAAGGATTACAAATCTATTGTTTACAAAGGAAGAAATTTTGTTCTTTTTTTAAAATTTTTGTTGCTTCATCTTCAAGTAATCAATCCAATCCTCGCTTGCCATCCATGCCTCATGTTCATGAAACAAAAAAAAAAGGAAGTTAGCAAGCATCGTAAAAATTCAAGCAAGAATTGATGGTTAAAGAAAGTTTTTATCTCATCATTATGGTTTGCATTTTGGAATCAGAAATTAACAGGTTTGTTATTTTTAATCATAATCCATCTCCTCCTATTTTTCAAATCACAAAACCTGGATTTCGGTTCACAAAGGGAAAAGAGGGTTGCCAATGTTTTCGTACTGCAAAAACAAGCAAAGACACAAATAGCGTAGCAAGCCAAGCAACACTACAAAACAGCAGACATGCAGCACAAAAAGAACAAGGCAACAGCAAGCTGTTATACAAGCAGCATAAACAAAATAGCAATACAGCAGAACAAGCAGCAGTAGGCTGCAATGATGCAGCACAAGCTGCCAAACAGAACAATGCAAAATAGCATGTAAAGCGCAAGCAGACAAAAAAAACAACAAAGCATTATTCATAAAAACAGCAAGCTAGTTAGCTCACATAGCCCTATATCATCATTTTATTAAATATACAAACCCTTCAGAGATTATTGAGTAAAAATCAAGTTTGCTTTGTATCATAGGAAGATGAAAAGGGGAAGAAAAAGTCAGAAAGATATCACCTACACTGTTGCCCCAAATCTGCCAAAACCTGTTGCATAAACAACTAAACATTACAGTTCAAAATTCTGCACCCAAAGGCCACAAGGTCAGTTAACCAAAAGTGTTCAAAATTATCTGATTTCCTCCCAAAATGCAATTGGACTGTATATAAAAAAAGATAGCCAGCATAAGCAGAACAGAGGACAATATAACAAAACCAGGGCAAGCATACCAAGGGATCAGAACAAAAAATACAAACCATAGTCAACAAACCAAGAGTCAGAAAACCAAAAAAAGATATCAGAACCAGCGAAAAAACCACTTCTACCATCACAGCCATAAACTCCTCTCACTGTAAATCAAACACAACACCAGCCGTAACCCACTGTAACAAAATCTTCATCTTCAATCCAACATCACAGAAAAACAGCAATATCCAAACAAAACGAGAGCAAGGATACACAAAAAACCAGAAAAAATACCAAACCAAGATAACATAACCAGCGAGAGATAACCAAAACCATAACATTCACTTCAGCCAGAATTTGTTACAACTCTCAACCATTATCCACAAACCTGTAGCAACCTCATTGTAATACTTCCTCTGCTCAAACAACCTTAAAACCTTCATACCTCTACACTATCATTTTGTAACATCACTTCACTCAGCAAGTCAATCTCAGTAACAAACATAATCAGAGCATAGTCAATTGAGTAAAAACATACTTGAGTTGATTAGTCCAAATTTCTGACTCCATTGACAGTGATCACGAAGAACTACCGGTAAGATTCAAACCTCTTTTTATCTTGGTCTTCACTCGTAATTTCTTTTTGCTTTATTATTGAAAAGCTTCTGCAAGTTTAAACCCTAAGATTTTGTAACTCCAACATGTGCCAAACATACATTAGATCCTACTTTTTCTTCACTATTTTAAACAAATTAAGGGAAGAAAGTGAGAAGAGCTTACCGAGTTTGAAATAGCTGAAGCAAAAATCCCAAACAGACTCGAGTCGACTATGAAACCCGAAACCCCATACCAAAATCCGATTTTCAAGCTAAGAACAAAAGTTGACACAAAAGTAAGTGTCTGGTTGTTGAGGTTGTTACCGCAAAATTAGAAGCTCCCATCAATAGTTAAGTGCGGAATCGTGAGAAGAAGAGAATGATAAGCGAGTGTGAGAGCAGAGGAAGGGCATATTGATTGGTACAAAATTGTGAGAGGCCTAAGAGTTTTTTTTAGTGGCTGCCCCTTCTTCGTTTAGGGTTTCGCAACCCTCCCTCTACCTTTTCCATTGGATCCGGGTTATGGGCTTGGCTTTAAAGCCCAACCCAATCATCCTTATACCTTTTCATTTCACTTGGAAAGGGAACAAACAGAAGGATTGGTGTAGTGTTAGTGGTAATGCAGTCTCGTTACAACCTTGGGGTTCTGATGGGCTTTTACTGTATAGTCTAAATTATAACTGCAAGTGCACAGCCTATCGAAGTAATATATAAGATTATCGAACCACATAGACCAATTGTCAATCTATCGACTCTATTGTTAAGGTGTTTATCTAAGGCAGATCAGTAAGGGATTGAGTTCAGTACAGGGAAATAAAAGCGAATAAAATTAAAGAGATAAAACAAACGGGATCGAATGTAAATCACGAGATCAGACAGTGTCCTCGCATGCATGTATAGTATTTACTTTTGGGCAATATTTCCCATTTATAGCAAAGAACTGTTTAACAGGAACTTGTAGCTTTCGCTTACTAAGAACCGAGTTTACTCTTTAAATTAAATTCCTTTATTGTCACTTATAAAGGGTGCCTAACGCGTTAAAGAAGTAAACCTATTTTTAAGAAACAAGTTATTTTGACTTAGTGAAAAAGTGTTTCAATTTGGAAAACTTAACTTAAAGAGATCCTTGGCTTTTGACCAAGAATCAGATTTTAATGCCACAAACGCGTCCACAAATAGTTTCAAAATCGTTTTCTAAAATTATATCAAGTAATCCTACTTAACCAAACGAACTGCTTTCACTCTTTTCGTTTGGTCAAGAACTAATCTGGCTTAATCTCAAGTATGGACGACTTTCGATCTTACCCATAAACTTTTAAACACATTTAAACCAGTATTAAAAACTAAAACATCCCAAAGGTATTTCTATTGGCATGGCATGCAGAACATCGTTATGATTCGATCCTTACATTTTAACCCTAATAAATTTAGCTAGACATGGTAAGCATTTAAAGTCTATAAAACATGTAGACTATGGTAAGAGCGTTTAGAGTCTATAAAACGTGTAGACTATGGTAAGAGCATTTAGAGTCTATAAAACGTGTAGACTATGGTAAGAGCATTTAGAGTCTATAAAACGTGTAGACTATGGTAAGAGTATTTAGAGTCTATAAAACGTGTAGACTATGGTAAGAGCATTTAGAGTCTATAAAACGTGTAGACTATGGTAAGAGCATAAAATAAATGAAAGCAATTAAATTAGAACCTTGCTCTAATCGGAGGCTTGAATCTGATACAAGTCGTGGAAATGTAAAAGATAGTATGATAAACTTCAACCAAAGTGCTCTGAACTTGAATACAAACTTGCACACTCAAGTGTGATAACTTCCCGATGTGAGAAGATTATCACTTTACAAAGTAGTAATATATGCCTAAGCAGTAACTTGACTGGATCTAAGTTTGGACCTAAGTTTGGATGAAAATGAAAATGAAATGAACTTGCTATTTATAGAAGATCCTGAAACTCTGTAAAGACGAGCATGCCCCTCAACTCCTTCTGAGCGGGAAATGGTTTGTGAAGGCCGCGGGCGCGGCCACCCTCCCCGTGGGCGCGGTGAGTGAAAATGGAGAGATCGTGGAAACATGGCAGTTGGCCCCTGGGTGAAAGTGCGCCAAGTCAGTGCGTTCCCTGTAGCCGGTGCGGAGCTGGACGCCATGTGTGTATTTTCTTGGAAAAACCCTGTTTTTCTGGCGTTTTCGCTCGTTTCTTCTCTGAAGGCTCTGAAAGGACATGTGACCTGAAAACAAAGGAAACAAGGGCATAATACTAGAAAAACAATAATAAAACTAAGGAAAACATGTGATATTCAAGTCAGAAACATAGTGCGATTCGGTGTTATCAGGTTCTGAGTTCGACCCCTACTAGGACCTTTCTCTATTTTTCTTGATTTCATTATTTGATGGCAAAGCTAGTTTAAGTTTTAATTATTGAGAGTTCAAATAAAAATACATATATTTATTTAGTTTAGGCTTTGTGAATAATTAACCTTTAGTTAACATTTTTTGAAATTGTTTTATTCATAATAAACTAAAATTCCAAAAAATATAGAATAAGATTTTATTTTCTTTTTATATTTTCTCGCAAACATAAAATACCAAAAAATATTATTTTTGCCAATTATTTTACTTTAATAGTTTGTTTAGTTTAATTAATTATTTATTTTTAATTCAATTGGGTTGTATTGATTGTTATTTAGACTTTTAATCGCATTGTCGATTCGCTCCATCCCCATTTGTAAATTTGTACTCCCCATTCTCAAAAAGCTATGTAATAGCGTAGATTTTTAAATTCCCGCAATTTACCGTCTTTCTTATACTGTATAGTAATTAGGCGTGCATGGCAAGATTCGAAATCAATCGCTAGATAACCTAATTTAAAAAATAATAACTTGAAACGAACACACTTTTTCACACGCGCACCTCTAGGGTAACCTCGCTCGTTGCCTCGGAAATACAGTCATGTCCCTCTAATATGGGATGCTTTAGCAAAGACCCTTCAATAAAAAAGATCGTAGTCCCTCGATGTACCTCGATGTTGCCCTCAGTAAAATGATCTAGTCCCTTACGAAAAATTGCTAAAGCGTCTCATAAGTTGCCTTCTATGACTATACAAACGTCCCGCGCCTGTCCCTTCACATCCAATGATGGGGCTTCTTACCAAATCAATGGTAAGATAGCAACATCTAAAGGAGGAAAAGAACATTTAAGACCTTTTGAGTAGGTAGATTCGCTCTTAGTTGCTCGCTTGCTCACAACCAAACATTTTACACCAACACTTTCACATTAAAACCTTTTTCAAAAGACAAAAGCTTTTTGTATACGTTCTTATAGAGACGAGAACCATTACAAAAACATCTTTCCAAGAACACTTTCAAAAACACATCCCACAAACACCTATTTGAACTATTTTCCGAAACAACACTTTGTACGCGTTCTTATAGAGAGGAGAACCATTACAAAGACATTTTCAAAATACTTTCAAGACCCACACCACAAGCACATTCAAAACAAAAGCAAGTGATCTAGCAAGTAACTAAGAGCCCATGGAAAACCATGGATGAAAGGGGTGCTAACACCTTCCCTTTTCATAATCTACCCCCCGAACTCAAGAAAACATCTCTAAAGGTCTTTCCTGTTCTTTTCAGCCTTTCTTTTTGGATAAAAGAAAAGTCAGTGGTGACTCTTGCTAACCGCACAATTGCGATCAAACGCAAACACCCAAGTCAGTTCTCCCACCGCATCACACATTCTAACACAAATTCATCCTGAAGCAGCCCTACACAGGCTCTTTCTAATACATTTTCAGGTAACGGTTAATTCCATTATCCCCAGGAAGTTACTGTGAAGCCTGGATTTCAACCAGAAAGCAGCAAACTCTCATCTCTCCAGTACAGAGATAACTCCTCAGTAGAGGCTTGGACAACTGAAGCTCTTGGACTCTATTCCCCACAGAGTTTTCCTCAAGCAGGAGAACAACAGAAACCCATATTCCCCAGCAGAGTCATCCTCAGACAGCAGGAGCAAGAATTCCCCACAAAGGAACCATTTATGAAATCAGCATCTACTTTGGATGGCATCTTTAAACCCATCCTCGATGACTCTCATTCATCTTCTCCAAATGGCACCTGTAAGGCCATTCCCTCCATCATCAACTATCAGTGTTACTTCTTGTGAGTGCAAATTTTTGGGCACTCTAGTGTTCAATCATCTTCCACCTTCAGATCACGAAAGGCAGACAAGCCAATCTAAATCCTCAAGTTTAAGAAGATTGAACAGGGGCAGCTGTTGTACCCCAAAATTTGCCCTCTCGTGTTTTCCAAGGTTTTCTCTTATATGGGTGATTATAAACACTTGCTTAAAGAAAATAATAATTTTGAAGTTAAACAAGGTGTCTTCGATTGGCATTGAAGCAAGGTGTCTTCGATTGACATTGAAACAAGGTGTCTTCGATTGACATTGAAATAAAGTATCTTTGATTGGCATTGGGACAAGGTGTTTTCGATTGGCATTGAAGCAGGGTGTCTTTTATTGGCATTAAAACAAGGTATCTTCGATTGGCATTGGGACAAGGTGTCTTCGATTGACATCTGAGCAGGTTGTCCTTCAATTGGCATCTGGACAAGGAGCTTCGATCGGATGTCCAAAATCCTTCGACACAAGCTGGGTTCACAAGACTTTGTTTCTTTTTCTAACACTTGTACTGCAGATCAAGCCTGAGTAGACCAACACGCACAAGATCGAACGACCTGGGTTCGACACCCAGGTCCTGCATCTTTATTTTTCTAATGTTTGTCTTACAGATATGGATCAAAAAGCAGCTTGTCCCCTGGATCGAAAGACAATCACCATTCATTGGATCGAAAACTGCCTCTTCATTGGATCGAAAGACAATCACCATTCATTGGATCGAAAACTGCCTCTTCATTGGATCGAAAGCTACCTTTTCCTCTGGATCGAAAGACTTGTTTTCTTGCATTTCTATTTTTTGTGTTACTTACTCCTTTCTTAATTTATTTTTTAAATTAACAATAAACAAAATCACAAAAAAAAACATTAGGCTAGTGTCTTATTAACCAAATTAATTTTGTTAATTAATTAATAAATTATTTTAGTATTTTTTTTAATTAAAATTAAATAGACTTAGGCTTTGCTTTCTTTTATAAATAAAAACAAACAAAAAGATTTCCTTTTCCTTAAGATTTTTAGACGTTCTTTTTTTCAATTCACGCGCATTTATTTATTTTCGCATTTTTCATATTATTGTAATTGATCATGGGTTGTAATAGAATAATTAGGACATTTACTGCTTTTATCTCTTCATTTTTTGACATGTAATTAATCCCTAAAGCCATGTAATAGCGTAGGATTTACGTTTCCGCACTTTACATTCCTGTACATATATTAAATGTTAGATGTATGGTAATAGGATTGCATGACAAAATTAATAATCAAACGTTAGCAAACCTAACAAAAAAGACAAAAATAACTGAACATAACACACCTTGCACATATACACCTCTAGGGTACTCCCACTTCGGTTGCCTTCGGAAAATAAAACAGTCATGTCCCTCAAAAGTAGGGACGCTTTAGCAAAGAACCTCAAATCAAAAGATCATAGTCTCTCGATGACCCTACAGTATTGCCTTTCGGTAAATGATCTAGTCTCTTAAACAAAATTGTTAAAGCGTCTCTATATGTTGCTTTTGCGACTGTACGTCCCTTCGATTGTCCCTCATACATCCAACGATAGGACTACCTACTCATTAATAGTAGAATAGCACTGCCTAAAGGATGGAAGGAAAAGAACAAACTTTTTCGAGTATAAGTAGATAGTTCATAGATGCTTGCTCAAAGACAAAACTTTCACACTTACACAAAACTTCTTTCAAAAACACTTTCAAAAAAACGCTTTATCAACTCTTGAGGACTGATACAAGAGTTATCATAAAACGAATCGCCGCACTAAGGCATTTTCAAACCACTTTTTTTCAAAACACACAAAAGCACAAGGTATTTTTCAACTGAGCTAACCATCTAAGAGCCCGTAGAAAACTACGGATGGAAAGGATACTAACATCTTCCCTTTCCATAATCTACCCCCCTTACTCAAAAAAGTCTTTTTCGGTTCTTTTCACCCTTTCCTTTGTTGGATAAAAGAAAAATCGGTGGAGACTCTTGTTTACCGCAACATTTGCGAACACAAACGCAAAACTAGTATAAACAGTCGGTGACACCGTATCACAATTTATTTTTCAAAAAACATATTTGTGGTATCCTACATGTATTGTTTCTTCACCAAAACATCTAGTACACCCTCCAAATTGTTTGGCAAATGCATTATATCAAAAAGAACAACAAAACCAGTATAAACAGTTGGTGACACCGTATCACAATTTATTTTTCAAAAAACATATTTGTGGTGTCCTACATGTATTATTTCTTCACCAAAACATCTAGTACACCCTCCAAATTGTTTGGCAAATGCATTCTATCAAAAAGAACAACAAATATAACAAGAGAGAAGGGAGAATTGTGGATAATAGATGTATGGGTGAGAACCTTCAATCTTGCCTCCAAGATGAATTCTTCAAATCCATGCTTAAAAAATGCTCCTAAAATCAATTCTCTGGTTTAAATTTGAACCCTTGTAATGATTTTTTCATTAACTGAGATTTTTCCTCCATGCGTTAAACATGGATTGAGTCATTAATATTAATCGTCCAAATTCAATTAATTGAGCAGATTTTCTGCTACTCGGTCATGGATCTCATTGGTCTCTCCTTAACATCATATTTAATGGTGTCATCGGTAATTTTATTTGTAAGTTTGGATTCACAAAAACAGAAAACAAATACTAAAATAATTGTTTGAAAATACAGTATGACAGCTATAGCTAGTACTAGTATACTCTAGTTGAACGTTGCACATTATGTTACCTTTGTACATTTTTTAATAACATAATGTATTTTTTAAATGAAAATATTAGAGACAAAAACATATTTAAAATATGATAGATTGATTCACTTTTTGACATAAGGATAATAACATAGCATTGGTATGCAAGAAACTACTGAGAAAGAAACACAGCAACATTTTAAGTAAAAAATGCTTTAAACCCTATTACATCATCAGTTACAATTTAGTCATGCAGAATCTGAGCAATAACAATGGCCTAATCCCATAAACACTAGTGATAAGAATAGGACAGAGATATATAAAAATAAAGAGAATTTTTACCATCACAAAAGTTTGATTAGTTCACTTTAAAGACTTCATGATTAACTTATTCACAAGCCAGCTTGGTGTCAAAGCTGCTCAGGCATATTGCAAAAGCTTGGAATGCAGATAACGGATATCGATAATCCATGGTGAACATATCTTTCCCGACTTTGCCAAATTGTAGAATAATCTTATCATGTTCCGGTGGAGCTGGTTGAGATGGTGTCGGCGCACCAGCAGGTGGTTGAGTAGAAGCAATCAGCTGAAAGTTTTTAACAGACGCGACAGTTACTCGTCCCCGGAAATTCAGGCACCAGCACTGTAACTGTTCGTGCCATCTTGGAGGCTTGTTTTTCAGAATCAACGGTCTCGTCTTGCCGTCACCATCCTCGTTGCATGATCCTCCAATCTCGGAAAACCGTGAACTGCTGAACTCAATGGAATGGTCTAGGGACTTTGAAAATGAGATGCTACGGAATGAGTCCTCCAGGGAACGGGGAATGAGCTCTGGCTGTCCGGGAACAGATCCGCCAGCATCAAGTGCTGAATTTGGTATTGAATGCATAATGCAGTGCATCTTCCTTGGGCCACGAGTCCCGAGAACATTCAGTTCATATGTTACCTGAGCTATGTTGTAACTCCCGGATGGGACCTTAGGAGATACCTTTTTAGAAAATCTCCGGCTCGTCTTCCCAATTCCTGGAGGACATATATGGGCAGAAGTGTGGGGAGGCTGCGTATCATATATAATGAATTTTGTTCCAAGAAAGTTTGATCTGGTAATACCAAAAAAATAATATAAAATATTGCAAGTAAGATAACAGAAATAAAAAATAGAACAGAAAAAACTCGGTAAATGGTTTTTAAGATATGAATAGAAAAATGAGAAATGAGAATATATATGTGTCACCTTATGTAATATATTAAAGTTACAACTTATTTTTAAATAATTATAATTATGTGCACTCACATATAAAGTTAGAAAAGCTTAATCCTTCAACTGAAATTCATTGCAACTAGGCAAAGATCGTATGCAGTTTGATAATCTGAACCTTAAACGATAGTAGTTTTTAACAGTATATTTTTATAGACACAAAACCAAGTTTTTAACATAGTCGGTGATAGAATAAACCGATAAGGACAAACATTTGCAAGCAGAAAACTTACCTCAGCTTTCCAATGTATGTATTACTTGATCTAGAGATGTTGTCAGCATCCATGGAAATAACATACTCAGTGTAGGTTGTTCTCCTTGTCCTCTTAGCAGAGAGGAGGAATTTTCCATTTTCGACTAACAAAGCTGCATAAGACAGAAAATAAATTTGAAACGGGAACAAAAATTTAATGAGTTCAACAGAAAATATCAGACTCTGATTTCGACAGACTCCCATTTCTTAAGTCATGTGGACAGATTTAAGTGTTTCAACGGCAGCAATTAATGGAATATGAAATGGGTTGTAAAATATAAAATAATGCAACTTATTTACTTTGTTGGACAGATGAGGATTATATCTTTGTTGACTACATTACACGAAACCTCCATAGCATTAAAACTTTAGAAGGAATGTTGCTAAAATAATTGATATAAATTTAACCATCTAATACTAGTAACAGCTTAGACACAAATTACACAATTACAAGTGTCATCCGGTCCCGTGTCAGTGTTGTCGGTGGCGGTCCATGGCAGAGAGCCAAAATCCCGCCATATCGGCCGCTTTGCGGCGCCATTATAGCGGGAATTATGGCGGAAAATACCGCAATATCGGCCGCTATTTACCATTGCGGCGAGCCCAAAAACCGCCATGTATATCCGCCATAGCGGAGAACCCAAAAACCTCCATGTAAATCCCGCCATTTCGGCCACTTTGCGGCGCCGTTATAGCGGATTATGGCGGAAAAGGCCGCAATATCAGCCGGCGTTCACCATTGCGGTGAGCCCAAAAGCCACCATGCATATCCGCCATAGCGGTGATTTCAAAAATCGGCCTGTATATCCACCATGCATGCAAGTGTTCAGAGACATGCAGCCACAAACAACAAATGCATAAATATTCATATTACCAGTAGCATAAAAATCCTAAACTGTTGGAATTTTGAAACATTTCATCATAACAAATCTAAATGATCACACCAGAAGCAACCGAATGTAAAACCATATGAACTAGAGAGGTCACTTAAGAGAAGAGCATTTACCAGGGCTCAGACAAAGGAATAGGTGGTATGTTAAGTTAGATTTATCTCTTTTGATAAAGCATTGAATGATTCCGTCCCGTGGCCCGGGCTGAAAAGTGAAACAAACAAAAATGTCAGCAAGTTGCAACCATATCAACTTTCATCATTATGTCAACATAAATGTAATGTGTTGTTTAGAAGAAAAAAACATGAGATAATCAGCAAGAAAAAAGGTAATGCGATCAACCTGCTTCAGGGACACGGGGAATGTAAGTTTGCCACAGAACTCAGGGCTCTTAACAATGTCCTTGCACATATTCCTCCAAGACTGACAAACAGAAGCACAAGCAACTACATGCTTCCGCGAAGGCCACGTATTCTCACTCTCCTCTAGCCGTCGAATGACATCAAATAGTAATTCTGGGGGTAAGCTCGCCCAGCAACTATTTTGAATTACAAGAGGCTGATCATGCAAATCCTGTACCGAACCATGAGATTTCCCTCTATGATGATGACCAGTAAGTTTGACATCAAAACTACGCCTAGATAAGCTCCCAAAACTATCACGAACGTCACGAACTATGCTGCGGAATGACATTCTGCAGGAGGATCCCAAGAATGACTATATTATTATAGCTCTTCTGTGAGCTTCTGATGGACTATATACAACCAACCCCTGTGACAGCATATGTCTGCCATCAAAGAAGAGTTTCAGCTCAACAGTCACATCAAATTCTATCATCATTGTTGGAAATCAGCTATTATTGTTCAATTTCCAACCAAAACACAAACTCTACAAATCTTCATTGGATTTAATATGGTAATGAAACACCTTATTAAGGAAATAAATTATTACAACAAATATGGCAAATTTATCTCACATTTACCAACAAATTTAGCAGACATCAAAAGGGAAGAAAAAAAAAACACTAACAACTATCTTTCAAAAATCATTGTTAAAACATGGAAGAAGCAAATGTAAGGGATTCAGGAAGAGAAACTACCTCTAATCTCTTTTGATCAAAACTTCTAAGCTAGATCACAACCCACCAAAATCTGCAAAGCATGAACAAATATCAGAAAACAAACAAGTAATCAAATAATCTACAAATTCCAAATCCTACAACCTACTTCAAGCTTTCATCTTACAAAATGTTGAACTAAATTTGACTCATTACTATACCATTTTCATTCCACAAACATAAAAGAGAGATTTTTACAAGCTTGAAAAAAAATTGAACTTTTTCTCAGTAATTTCAACAGAAATCAAGTTGACCAAAAGCTTCAAGATTTGAAACCATAAAAAAAAACATCATAGAAAATATCAAAAAAAAAAAAATTGGATTAAGAAAACAAAGTTACCCAGAATGTTTAGATCTAAAGTAGAATCAGAAGTAGAAGAGTTGAATTGAATGAAGCTGAAATGAAAGATGCAAACTTGCAACAAAGTAGAAAGATATAAGCTTTAGGTCAGAAAATGCTAACATCCTCCGTTTCTTACACCTCCCTCATATCTCTCTCTCTCTCTCTCTCTCTCTCTCTCTCTCTCTCTCTCTCTCTCTCTCTCTCTCTCTTACTCTCACTCTTGCATCCGGACTCCAAAATTTCATTCAATCTAGTTCATGAAACTTAGTGAAAAAGTATAGACAAAGTTTTATTATTTTTTATGATATAAAAATGTTTTAAATAAATCACAACTTGTTAAATAGTAGTATTATTAAATAATTGTTGAAAAATTAAAAATATTTGACTTTTTTAATAATTTATGTAAAATTATGTTTTTGAATAATTGCAATATGTTGATAAAGTATTTGAATGAGATAGTAAGAGATTTTTTTCACTTTATTTAGAGATTATGGATTTGATTCTAACATTGAATATGTAACAACATTAAATCTTACAATAAAAATTTTATGTAATCTTTATTTAATTTAAAGGATTAATCTTTGAAGTTATGCATAAAGAATATCTAATTTTTTAAAAAATATTTTTTTAATTTATATTATATATACCAATTATCATTTTTATGCAATTGCATTATTCATGAAATTAGAGAGAATCGTAATAAATAATAATAAAAAATTTAAAAAAATTTATGCTTCTTTTTTTTATATAATTTTATCTCAGAAAAATTAAGTCAATATAGAAATAGAAACAAATAAATTTTTTATATATAAAATTCAATTCATTTAAAAAATTTTGGTTAATTAAACTATTTTTTATATTTTATATATATTATTTTAGAGTCAAATAAATTTAATAATTTAATAATGGTAATTTATTTCTAGTAGAAAATAATAGTTATTTTAAAAGTCTAATATATTCAATAATTTAATGATTATGAAAGAACAAAAGAAAACCAAACATCAAGTTACCATATACATATTAAATGTTTTTATTTTTAATATATACTTTCATGTACATGTAATTGCATACATTAATCTATTAAATTGGAGGGAATCATAATAAACAACAAAATTTTCTTTTAAAACATTTAGTATGGATTAGATTTATTATTAATTACTATTTTATATTATATTGTATATGTAGATTATATTTTTTTTGACACATATGTAGATTATACTTAGAGTCAAATGAATTTAATAATCTAGTAACGCTAATTAATTTAGTGTGAAATATTATTTTTAAAGTCAAACCTATAGAATAGTTTAATGATTGTGAATGAATGGAAGAAAACCAAACATCAAGTTACCATATAGTAAGTGTAGTACATAAATTAAATATAATTAATGTAATCTTGACGTAGAGAAGTTTAGTTTAGGAATATATAATGATAATGATAATAATAATAATAATAATAAAAAGTTTAAGTAACGTATCCACCTGTTATCCACCACCAAACCAAAATGGTGTCGAAAAGGTTGCGGCGATCTATAAGGAATGTAATGTCATGCAACTTGTTTATTATCTTGTTATCTTTTTTATTTATTTTAAGACAATTTTCTAAACACATGGTTAACTATTTTTTTTAATTTTTGGGTGTTTTGTGTGGATTTTGTATTATTTGTGTTACTTATTTTCCGTTCTATATAGTCAACAAAACTTTACCAAATGACAAAATGACTTTTCATTTAAGTTTTTTTTTCAAAGTTTTCTTTTATAGTTTGCTATTTTAAAAATAAAATAGAAAATAGTTAATTATTAATTAAATTGCATTGGAAATTATTCTATAGCTATTTCAAATGGAATTTTATCTTCATTGTATGGTTTTTTTTCTTTCAATTTTCATCACATAATTAAACTCTTATTACTGAAAAGACATTATCATAATAATTACGCATTAAACAAATTAAGTTAATTGAACTTTTAAGAGTAAATTTGTCAATTATTTTATTTATTTGTTTGGTATCTTAACTATAAAAATATAATAGTCTGAATTATTATATACTCCATCTATCAAATTAATCTTTAAATTTAAATTATGAGTTTTTCATATTTTAAAAATTATTAGAGGATCAATTTAATTGAATAAAGAATAAATTATTAATTTAATTTTGGAGAAAATTTTAGGATTCAATTTAATTTTTTAAAATTAAAAAATAATTATTAGTTTTACTTTAAACAAATATTTACGCTTTTATTCTATCATGGTGGTTCTAGTTATTTGTGAGATTGTGTGTTTTTACACTTTAAAGGAGGTGGATGGTGGATTTGATAATATCGAATTTATTTTCTTTTTCCATGTTTCATGATGAAATGAGTGAGAAAAGTTCTCTAAACTTAACTTTTGCAATAAAAGGTGAAGAGTTTTTTAGATAGCCGAGAAACTGTTATAGATTATATTAGAAGTGGGAGAGGAAAAGTCATTAAAATATATGATTTTAAAGGAAAGGGAGTTCTGAATGCCGTTTTTGTATTTCGAAAAAGTGGTTGTCGCTCATATAGGTTTGAAACTTTCTAAGTTGCATCCTAATTATTTGTCAAACCTTAGAGCCTTCGAGTTGTCGAGCACGCATCTAAATATTATCCATATTATCTTTATTCTTTCGCATATTTAATGTTGGGGGTTATTGACCATCTCGATAGATATAAAAGAGTTTTTTTAAAGTAACCTTGAAATATATTTGAGGTCTTTGTAGAGTCTCTTTATAGTTTAAAGACAAACTCTAATGGATATTTCCTAGTTCTCTTGTTGCGGTCAAAACTCTAGTTGAGTATAAATGTGTTAATAATGATAACAGGAATCCAGTAAACAGTAAGGATGAAATCATGGTTGTTAGAGATGTTCCTCAGTTCTCCTTATTCTAGTCAAAAGACCATTTTGTAAAGAAAACCAAGGAATTAATCTTTTTCTCTAAAACGACTATTAGCTCATGAGAGATGAGATCTTTTCAAGTATAGGTTATTTATCAACAACTTTACATCTTATGTCAGTATAGAGAAGTCAAGGAACATCATTATGGATTAAGGTTTGAGCTATAATGGAACCTCAATTCAATGACATCAAAGCCTCAGTTATATGTTGTATGCATTAGAGGTCGTGTTGAGAAACAAGTGTGAGTTGTATAAGTCTCACATTGCTAAAAAAAGTAGAGATTGAATATTTATAAGTGAGAGGACTCATACACATATCGCCTTAAAGTTTTATGTGAATATGTGGTGTCTCTCTCACTTGTTTGGGTGAATTTTTGACCTTTAGGTAAGTGTTTGATCCAATGTAGATGTTTCCCCCCAAGATGATCGGACAGTAGTATCAGAGTCTGATTCGACTAAGGAATTGACTCCTTATATCGAAAGTCTTTCTGACATGGTGGTGATCAGACGTCATGTCCCATTAAATTGCAAGTGATGTGGAAAGGGTGTTTGTTGATGGAGGTACAACTATGTAGATGAAAGAGCTTCCACTTGATGGAGTGGTGGATGGACTTACACTTGAGAGAAAAATTATCGAGAAATAAGTGTGAGTTGTGTAAGTCTCACATTGCTTGAAAATATGGAGGTTGAGCACTTTATAAGTGAGAGGACTCATACACCTATCATCCTAAGATTTTGGATGAATATGTGGTGTCTCACTCACTTATTTAGGTGAGTATTTGATCTTTAGGTGAGTGTTTGGTCCAAGGTAAATATTTTTGCCTCATGATGACCCTATTGAGGCGAAACCCCAATCACAAGATTTAATGATTAATGAAGTAATAATGGGGAGAGTGGAGGATTAGAGAGAAATAGGGTGGAAAATAGTGGTATTTCATTAATAACCCAACAGGGGATACTTATACAACAATACACATCATTGTAGCTAACCAAATAAAGTGAAAAATAAATTGTTCAACCATGCAATCGGCTATAACAAACCTCTAACCGATTACAGAAAGTAACTTCTTAAAAATACTGAAAACTAGGGAGTGGTAACTAATTACACCAAACATGTAATCAAATACATGTTGCTTCTATTTGATTCTTTTGTTGTTGGAAAGGGTGGTAACTAGATACATCTCTGTTATAACCAGTTTGTAGCGGTAGAAATGTTTAAGACTAAGTCATTGGATTGACTAGACTTATACAGATCAAAATAAAAATCGTCACTGCACTTTATTGTTTCCAAAAGAATGGGAAAAGAGTGAATAACCCAAAATAGGGGGAAAGATTCAAGGTAAGGCGATTGGTTATGCAAAGGGAAGGTATTAGCACTAGGGGTGTTCGTGGTCCGGTTTGGATCGGTTTTGAGACAAAATATCATTCGATCCAAAAATATATAAAGCATACGGTTTGGTTCAGTTTTTGGATGACAACAAGAAAAATCCAATCCAATCCAATTTATACGGTTTACTATGGTTCGGTTGAATCGGTTTTATTCGGTTTTTAAACCAACACTATTTAGAAATTTAAAAAGAATATATTTCAATACCAGTTACAATTACCAATTCCAAAAATAGGACCAGTTTGACTCATTCCTGTAAAAATAGATCAAACTTAAAATTAGAACAAAGTATAAACAACTAGTTGTAGAAAAAGCTAATAAAAATATATTATGAAAAAATTATGAAACAAAATATGAAAAACTAACAAAGAACAGACCTTGAAGAAATTATGAAAAACTAACTAAAATTTGTTACTGTTATAACCAAGTAACCAACATGAAACGATTTCACATAAGAAAACTAATGAAAATAATTTTTAGTAAGCTACTGTTATAAAATTGAGAACATAAGTAAATTAATTTTACATAAGCTTTCAACAACACAAATTAGAACAGCTTTACAAAAGGCTAAAAATTTGAATAGCTTTAGAAAATTTGATCGAACAAAACTATAAAGTACAAAAAAGATAAAATCAAACAAATTAAGAAGCTTGCTTACTGATAGTATAATTCAGAAAACTAATTGAGATGAATGTCTATTTAGCATTATTGAATTTCTTGCTTGCGATATTGAATTTCTTGCGGTTACAACAATGAATAGCATTCATTGTATTTAATTTTAAGATAATTTAGAATCTGAATAGGGAAATTATAGGAATGATTGAGATTCTCTAGAGAAATTAGTGATGGCTAACATAATTAATTTGGGAGGATGGCTATAAATGATTCGATATTAATTTATTTTAAATAATAAATGGCAAGTAAATGGAAGTAATACCGGTTCGGTTTGGACCAGTTCGGTTCTCATGAAGCCAACCGTAAACTGAACCGAACCGGTCGGTTATGCTACATGGTGATCCAAATACATAAAAAAAAAATCGGTTTTTTTTGGATTTCGGTTTTTTCGGTTCGGTTTTTGGATTTTTTTTGGATCGGATTGGATCTGAACACCCCTAATTAGCACCCTAAACATCTACGGTACTCTGCAGGAACCTCTTTGTAAAATTTGTATATTTTGGCTATAAAATGTTGTATAAAAATAGATGGTGGAGGTGAGAAAAGATATTTTTTTATAATTTTTGCATCTGCCACGGTTGCGAACCTTTAGTGTCTACGTACCACCTTTCGTGCAATAGGAGATCAGGGTACACGTAGTTCCTCTTTTAAAGATTTTCAAACACAAGTGTGTTGGTTAATTTTATGAGATAAGACATCATCGTCATTGTCTGTGTGGAAAACATACTTACTATCCACAATCATAAGAAAAGAGAATTTGCATCATCTCAAAGTGGAGGATATGGCTTGGATTTTAAAATCAACAATGTCTCACTCAACACCCAAGTGTAAAATATCTCACTTCACTATATATTATAGAAGTATAATTGTTTGCATCACTACAAGGATTGACAAGAGTCCAATCTTTTGAGAAAGGTTTTAAAGTAAAAAGCCAAAGTGGCAAAATGGTTTGTAATGAGATTGATTGACTTTTAGTCTTCTTAAAAAAATGTCAATGTATTATTAAGTTGATTAGAGTTTGTTTAGAAAAATGTTTTGAAAATGCATGGACCTAAGTCCAAGTTTATTATGAAAATGGTTCAAGTTTAAAAACAAGAAGAATTTTCAAAGGGAGGGAGAATATTTTTGAAATTAAAGAAGATGGGAGGAGAAGAAGAGACTATCCTAAAGCATAAGGTAAAAGCTAGGGATAAGAACCATCTAACCAACAAGAAGTCAATACTTGACATTATGAGTCAAGATATTATTTCCATTCTTTGGATTGAAACCAAACAAGCAAAGATACTAGACCTCTTGAGAGAACCAAACTTCAAGTATATTAAGTCTTCATAAAAATTAGACAGAGTAACGGTTGTATACGAGTGAATTCCAGATTACAAACACAGAATGTAATCACAATAACTTGCACATAAAACAAACAAGCAACCCGATGTCTTAAGGTAAACCTCGAGAACTACAGATAAAATATCAATTAAGATCACAAGGTCTCCAACATAGGCCAAGGTTTCTAATCTTAAGTCCAAAAAGTCCAATACTCCATAATGCCAAGGATAATAACCAAATAGTCCAAGTATCATTAAAGGGTTTTTTATGGTTCATGTTGATTATTAGGTGTCTTAGAAGAGAAAAGAAAAAGCTCAAGTGAACAAAATAAAAATGACATGAAATGTAATGCTTAAAGTAAATGGTACATAAAGCATAAAAAATAAAAGGGCATAAAGTAAAAACAATTTAAGAATTAGTGGTTAGTTGAATGACCATCTTGAAACTTGCATTTGGAACTCATTAGAGGATTGGTAGAACCAAAGCCTCCACACAATAAGTTGCATTTGTTTTTTGTCAAGTATATCATCCATTTAGAATCCTCAAAAGTACCATTTAATGATCAACGATATTTAAGTGATTCGCGTTGACCAAAAGTGTTGTAGATCCATTAGAGGATTGGTAGAACCAAAGCCTCCACACAATGAATCTCAAGGTTATTGGATCAAAGAGATCAAATTAATATGCTTGGGCTTGCAAACATAGGTTTGGGCCACGAATGATCATTTATTCGAATCTGGACAAAATTTAGCGCTATGTTAAGAAATCGTAAGTGGAATTATGTAGAAGTCGCACCTATTTTGAGGCCGGTCAATAGCAATCTATGTACTTCATGCTTGGATAAATGATATAGAGATCATCATCCCTTAACATGTAGCACAATCAAAAAAGAGAAAGGGATAAGATGAAGAGGGGTGGGAAAAAATATACAAACCACATTTGAATTAAAATTTAATCAAACTATTATTAAAATCATTCATCCATTTTTATGGAGTTAGACTCAACACCATGGATCCAATGATGTTAACAAAGTTCATGATAAAAAATTCAACCCAAGATTATCCAGAAAATCATCACAAAATAATATTGCACTTAATATATACATTAAAAAGGTTTTTTAAAATGTTTTAAAATAGAAATAAAAGAGAAAAATATCAACTAGGTTCAAATTAATCTAGAAATAAAAGATAAGACCATAGAAAAATCAGAAACAAACTAAAATAATTCTATAAAAATTTTGGTAATTTTTTAAAGTCAGAAACTATTTTTAAAATTAAAAGAAATGAGTAAAATAAACCAAAAATGATTAAAAAAAATAGCAAAGTCAAAAATAAAAAATAAATGAGGTCACCAATATTTGTCAAAATATCATTGGATCATTCCATAATTTTTTTCAGTATTAAAAAATGCATAAAAGTATTTTTAAACATTTAAAACAAATCAAATAAAGTGAAAATTTATAAAAAATATTAAAATACAAAATAAAATTGTGAAAAAGTAAAAGTCAGAAAGAGAAGATTCAAAAATATTTTTCATAATTTTTTCAGATTTTTTTGACTATAAATGAATTTTCTATGATTTTTTGAAATTTAAAACAGTTAAATTTAAAAATCAGAATAGAAAAATAAAGTCAAAAATATATGGACCATTGGATGAGAGTAAAAACGCGTTAGTAATTAAATCCAAGGGATCTGGCGCGCTGTGCATATCATGGTCATTACTAAATATCACACCGAATCCAACACTTTTAAAATAAAACAACTTAAAATGTGGCGCGTTGGATAGAGTCTGACTCACAAAAGTAATCAGATCCAAGGGCTCCTTAGGCACGCACATGGTATGGCAGGTATATTGTATCCATTTCAAAAAAATAACGTGGCCTCATATCATTGGTTGAAGACGAACATGTCATCGTCTTCAACCTCCAGCCATCCCCAAATTGAATCTTTCAAACTATAAAATTAGCAAACCAGACCGGTACCATTAGATTCGTCTCTTCAAGATGATTCTAATGGTACCATCGCGCCAAATTTATATAAATTGTGCAAGGCTGTGTTTGATAAAAATCAAAAAAAATAGCGAGCACGAAAATCTGGGATATCTCACTCAATTCTCAATGAAATTGCAAACTATAAAGAGCACGAAAATCAGAAGAACACAAGGAGTGGATTAGTCTTTCATTTGAATCAATTTGGCCAAGAAATCTACCTGAACGAAGTAGTTAGAAGTTGCTCTGAAACTGGACTTCTACAGATCAATATAGGTCATAATTCTTGAAAGTAACCGTATGGTTAGCTTCATAGAAGTTCAATGAAGCTAATTGAATGGAGCTTTTGGTGTTTGAAGGTGAGAATGTAAGAAATCAGAATTTCAAATTCATAGTTCGTATGGGATCTGAACATGGGTTAATTGGCTATCAAAAGCTTGCCCAAATGAGGGAGGGATGATCCTTATTTATAGATGATCATGATGCAAGGCTCAAGCGTGTGAATTGGAGGCAAAATCAATGAAATCGTATGGACCTACTAAGTGTGAAAAGTGTGACTTCACATGGCTCAAATTGCAGCAAAATGAATGGTTTAAGGGTCGTTTCTTGTTATGGCAAGTTCCTAAACATGATTAGATACGAAATTGATCTTTAAACAGGCTTGTAATTGGATTTAAACCAACTTTCAAATCTTACTGAACTTGTAATTTCCATTTTATAATGCTACTTTCATAACCATGGTGCCAACAATGTAGGGCACCATATGATGTGATTTTTGAAGCATTTGAAAGATGAAGTCACAAGTTTTACAATGTGCAAGGAGAGAGATCAATTGGATGTTTGAGCAAGAAGTTGTGTTGAGTCAAAGTTGGAAGAAAAGGGTTGACTTTCCACACTTAGAAATATTTCAAGTTTTTCTTCAAAAGTGACCTATAATGTTTTGCATCCAAACATGGCCTTCCACTTGTAATTTGCTCTTGACCTAAAAAGATGGCATGAAATAAACCTCTTGAATGACATTTTGAAACTTGAACCATTCAAAATCTCCAAAAATTGAGAGAGTTATGAATTGTTGAAGTTGGCAAAAAATCATGAAATGACCTATAATATTTTGTATCCTTATGGCATCTCCCATCCATTTCCTCACTTTGCATATAAAAGAAGGGATAAATTTCATATCCTTAAGATCATTATTGAAAAAGAGTTGGCTCAAGGTGATAAAAATTGACCAAGTTATGATCATTTGAAGTCACACATGAGAAATTGGGGGGGTTCATCTGGAGAACTTGTAATCTTTCTTGATCATCAAGTTTCTTCCACATGAAAAATCCTTGAAACTTTTGAAGTGATTTGTTAATAACCATTTGAAGGGAAGGATGTCTTTGGAATCACTCAAAAATACCAAAATATGAGTAAGATATACTTCTTTGAAGTTCAAAACCCTAGCTCCTAGATCAAGAAAATGCTTTGAGGAACCTGTTGGCTGAAGATTTTGATGATACAGTTCGAAATGAAGCAGTATGGATGTTTCGTTGGAATAAAGCAAAATGTTACAGTTCGGAATGGTAGAAGCAGTTCTTCGAACGAACGTGTCAAAGCTCGGAGCTTCAAGTGACAGTGGTGAAGATATATTTAAAAGAAGCCTCGAAGTGGTAACGAGACTGTGTCTGAGAAATGAGTTCGAAGCGAAGATTGCCAAAGCGTTTGAAATTCAAACACGAGCGGGATGTTGGAATTCAAATATATATGCGCTGGAGCGTTCGAAGACGCGTGGAAGCTAGAGAGGAGCAGTGCTCTGCATGTTCCGAACGTGGCAGAATCTTATAAGCAAGACCGTTATGGTCGAAGTAGTATAAATAGAAGTCTTAGTATTAGGATTTCGTGTGTCATATCTATTGTACAAAATTCAGTAAACATTCAAAATACCACATGGATAGGGAAACAAATGCTCGAACAATGTACGTATGATAACACCAAACATTTATAATTCAGTAAAACTCTTTATCTTTTCCAGTTTATCTTCCATTTTCATGTCAATGTCATTCAAATACCTTTGCATTTAAAGTCATTTACTTATTTCTTGCATTTAAACATTTTCTTCTATTCGAATCCTTTACATTTCAGAAACTCTTTTACATTTCATGCTTTTATATTCATGCTTTTTACATTAAAGTCTTTACATTCAAAGTCATTTACTTATTTCTGCATGTAAACATTTCTTTGCAATCGAATCTTTATTCATACAATTCAGTTTCGTATTTCTTTACTTGATCATGTCATTAGATTCTTTTAACATGGTAATCGAGGTGAATTGAACGTCTATAAAACATTCTAAATACAAATCCTAACTATGAATATCAGTTTTGCAATTAGATTTATCCAAACGACCAATACCCCATAGGATCAATCTAGTCGATCCTGCAAGTTACCAGAGAGATTAAATAACAGTCATTAAGATTATTTGATAGTTTGGAGGACTAGCGGTTGTTTACCAGAAATCACTGTAAACAAATTGGCACGCCCAGTGGGACTGTCATTGGTTGTTACGAAATTTAAAACGAAGTAAAGATTGTTAGGATATAATCATTGTAAAAGTTCTTTCTGAGTGATAAGTTCGTTGTTATATGAACCTTAGAAGTGGTAGAATAACCAATAGCAACCAACCCTTACCCAGAAGAAAACGTAATAACAAGATGTCTAATCCAAACAATCAACAAGGGGAACAAAATTCCCCACATGGAACATGCACTAATATGTCTGCTTCGACGGGAACGTATAATGCGATCCCTTCGAGCGCACAGTCTGTTGCATCCTCTACCAGTAGTGTAGCCACGAATGGAACAAGTGGCATATCGACTAACAGTTCGATCCTAGGAAATACAGGAACCACTGGTTATCCTGGGGGATTCGCCCCACCATCAGGGACACAAACCCATTTCGCCACCCCACTAACTAGACCACCCGGTTTCGATGGTAACAGACACAGAAATCCCTCTTATGGGATGCCAACATCTTTTATGGCGGGTCTGCACACTTCGACATCGAATACGTCACCATAATTAGGGTCTGGATCTGGGGCTAATCAATTTATGACAAATAAACAAGGGTCGGTAGGTTATAGTGCATTGCCTATCTTAACCACAGAAAATCAGATGGCTTTTAGGCAATTAATGGATGATAGTAACCATAATATGATAGGAGTGTTAGCACAAACTATGCAAGAGATCTTTGCCCCAATAGTACAAAATGTGACTGTGACAAACAGAGAAAACGCAGATAACATGAGTCGAATAGCATATTTTTTCGCTCCGCCAGAAAGGCGTAGGCAGAATCAGGTGGGGATTCGAGCGAACATACCTATCATAGAACAAATTGCTGATGACCCACCCTATAGACCAACCAGAGAGGGGGTTAACTTGGGGGGCAAGGGCACAAAGGTTAGAAGCCCCAGTGATTCAAGACCCACAAAGGGGAATTATAGAACCAGGGGCAAGGGTCGAAAGGTTAGAAGTCCCAGAGTTTCGAGAAGAACAACCTAGAGGAGTTGTCATGGTGGGACGACACCAAGATGCTGATGAAGTCGTTCATAGAATTCGAAATGACAACATCTTGGCAGAAAATAATTTAACCACCATGATAGAAAGGATTATGGCTCAAAACGGTCTCAATACAGGTATTAGAAGGCCAAACTATTCCTCTCCCATAATAGATTATGTGATGCACACTGATTTACCAAGGGGATATAAAGTCCCTAAATTTACAAAGTTCGCTGGAGACACCAATGAATCAACAGTCGAACACATAGCTAGGTATCTAACCGAAGCAGGAGATATAGCAAATAATGAAGACCTTAGGATTAAATATTTCCCAAGTTCCCTAACTAAGAACGCTTTTACATGGTTCACCACTTTGCCTCCTGGGTCCATAGATACTTGGGATCTGTTGGAGAGGTTATTTCATGAACAATTCTACATGGGGCAATCTAAAATAAGCCTGAAAGAGTTAGCCAGTGTCAAGAGGAAGTTTACTGAACCCATATATGATTATCTGAATAGGTTCAGACTCTTGAAATCTAGATGTTTCACAGTAGTTCCTGAACATGAGTTAGTCGAAATAGCTGTTGGTGGCCTAGATTACTCCATTCGAAAGAAATTAGATACACAACACTTGAGGGATATGGCCCAACTAGCATACCGGGTTCGACAAGTGGAAAGACTAAAAGCCGAGAAGGCCAGAGTTTTTAAAAACAACAAGAAAGAAAGGGTCTCCTATGTTGGAACTGAGGAAGCAGAAGATTACCCTGAATTCAAAGAGGTCGAAATTGATCTCGCTGAATTGAAACAGGCTCCCCCTTATTCCTGTAAATTACTAGTTCCCACAAAAGGGAAAGAAATTATTGAAAATGAGAAAAGTGACAAATTCCCAAAGAAGGTGTATACTTTTGATGTGATAAAGTGTGACGATATTTTTGATTTGCTTGTCAAAGATGGCCAACTAATTGTGCCATCGAATGTCAAAATACCTCCTTTAGATCAAAGAAAGAAAAGAGGATTTTGTAAGTATCACAGTTTCCTAGGCCACAAAACCTCACAGTGTTTTCTTTTCAGGGATCTGATTCAAAATGCAATTAAGGATGGCAGATTGAAATTCGCTGACAAACCAAAAATGAAAGTAGATGAAGACCCTTTGGATGTTACAGACACCAATTACTCCGAGCCTGCATGCATTGGAGAAATCAATATGGTGGAAGCAGATCAATATGACACTCCATTAGGAGAAAAAAGCACTGAGAATAAAAACTGGGTGTTAGTCGAAGTCAACAAGGGGGTCACTGAGGACGTCCACAAGCAACTAGAGGCTTCGATCGAAGCAGTACCTTTGGCTGTTTCGAAAGAGATCCAGGCTACTGAAGGCCAGGAGAACCAAAAGCAAGAGTTGACACAGGTTACTGAAGGCCTGAGGCTAAAATTGGAGAAAGTCCAGATCACAAAGCCAGCCTCCCCTCAGAAAGAAATATGGGATACTTTGGGAGAGCCCAGTGGAAAGTTTGACTACTTGGTGAAGTATTCCGCCCCAGAAAGTTCAAAAATCCAAATCGAAGATGTCAAACCTACAGGATGGGGAGATGATGACATAAAGGGGGAGGATGTAGATGTCAACATGGTGGATATGGAGAGACCTCGTTCTGAAATGGAGGAGATGGAGAGATACTTAGAAAAATAAAAATACAAAATGGAGGATATTTATGCTAGGGATTCCAGTTTTAAAGACTACCTCATGTTGTGCCACAAAGGAGATGCCGAAATGATACTATGCCCTAGATGCAGCATCATCTGCAACCAGAGAATTGCTGCAAACTTCGAGAGGAAACAAAGGGCACGAATTGGCATCAACTGGCACCAGGATAACCAGTTATTCAGATGTTACCCTAAAGCTGGAGAAAGTTTGTTGGAGTTTTTGGTTCGCTGTCACAAAGGGGCAACCAAATGCCTAGTATGCCCAAGGTGTTCTGCAGTGTACGATCAAAATATGGTCGGAGCCTTCGAAACAATCCCTTTCGCCCCATGCTGGAACCACAAAGAGACTGGTCAGATGAGCCAATGTTTCGAGAGCAACTACACTCAATGAAGGCCTGATAGTCCTCATCCCAAAGGCGCTCGAAGGGTAACGTTAAAAATCCCTGCTGAAATACCAACAAACAAATGGCTTCAAGTCAGAACTGACAAGGGCAAAGACAAATGGAGAAACAATGAACGAAACGCACGCCACACCATGACATATAGAAGGCAGTTCAATATGGCGAAGAGGGAAGAAGTGAGGTTAGAAAACTACAAAGGAAGAAACCCTATGTCAAGATCACAATGGCGAAGGCAACAGAGAATTCGAAAGGCTGAAAGGGAAGCTATGGCAGATAAAGGAGCGACTTCGATCAAAAACCAAGGAGAATCAAGCACCAACAAACCTACACCAAATAATCAACCTGAGGACAAATCCCCAGTTAGTAGGAGACTCTTCTCTGAAACACAACCAAATGAATCGAAGGAGTACACACCGGGTCCAGAAGAAGACGAGGATATGCTAACGGACAACTTCAAATCAGAGGGGGAGTCTTCACTCAATATCAATTGCAACGTGGTATCTGTACTACCTTGTGAGTTTGGACAGGAAACTGAAATCGAAGAGTATGAGGAGGATGATACAATAGATCTGATGAAGCATAGGCCAGTGTGTTACTACGTAATGGATAACGGAGTTGTCGAGGAGTAGAATGCTTTCTTCGAGCGCCCAGAGCCAGCTATGAAAAATCATCTGAAGCCATTATTCATTCGAGCAAAGGTTGGTACCCATGGCGTAAATAAGGTCTTAGTGGATGGAGGCGCTGCAGTTAACTTAATACCCCATTTCATGCTGAAAAAGTTAGGAATACACGAGGGTGACATCAAACCACACAACATGGTCCTATCCAACTATGAAGGGAAAGTAGGTCAAACATTGGGGGTAGTTCAACTGGACTTGACGGTAGGATCGAGCTGCAGGCCCACCATGTTCATGGTGATTGAAGCCAAAGCCAACTACAACTTGTTGTTGGGAAGAGAGTGGATCCATGGCGTAGGAGCAGTTCCTTCGTCAATGCATCAGAGGTTGGTTTTATGGAGAGAAGATGGGATTGTGGAGAACATCGAAGTGGACCAGAGTTACTTCATGACAGCAGTCAACTTAGTTGACAAGAGGAATTATGACAAACACTTGGCCAAGATTGCTCCTTGTGCCCCTAACGATGAAATCAACGAAACCAGGAACGCACACTATTATATGACCCTTCGACATGATGGCATGTATTGGGATAGAAGAATAGTCAGTGAAGATGAAGGAGTCGAAGGTACTATGCAAAGACGGCCAGCAGGCTGGGAGTTTGACAACCTTGCTCATGATTGAGTCCTCCTTCTTCGAAAGGATCTCGGCCTATGTGGCTGAGAACGAATGGAAAGCGGCCTTAGAGGCTGAAGTAGATAAATTGGCTGTAGAAGTGAACGAAATAAATGGGGATGGTTCGAATGGCTCACCCTTTGAAGAGCACAGAATAGATCAAAGGCTAGATGCCATCTATGATAAAGAACCCTTAGGCTTCGAGAAGGACCCCTCAGACTCAGGTTCCAAAATGTTGGCGCAGGATCCGCTCGAAGAAGTGAATTTGGGAGATGAGAACACGAAAAGAATAACCTACATAAGCGCAAAACTTAATCCAGGCCTCAAGCAGGAAGTGATCGAAGTCCTCAAGAGAAACAAAGATTGCTTCGCGTGGGACTATGATGAAATGCCTGGTTTAAAGAGGGAGTTAGTGGAGCACAGACTTCCAATCAAGGATGGCAAGAAGCCCATCAAGCAAACTCCTAGAAGATTCGCACCAGCGATTCTCACAAAGATCAAAGCTGAGATCGAAAGGTTGTTGCGCTGCAGATTCATCAGAACCACAAAGTATGTCGAATGGTTAGCAAATATAGTGCCTATTATTAAGAAAAATGGCTCTCTGAGAATTTGCATAGATTTTAGGGATTTAAATACTGCAACCCCTAAAGATGAGTACTCCATGCCTGTGGCAGAAATGTTAATAGATTCTGCTGCAGGATTCGAATATTTAAGTATGTTAGATGGATACGCTGGGTACAATCAGATTTTTATTGCTGAAGAAGATGTTGCCAAGACAACATTTTGTTGCCCAGGAGCCTTAGGCACCTACGAATGGGTAGTGATGCCTTTTGGTTTAAAAAATGCTGGGGCAACTTATCAAAGGGCAATGAATTCGATTTTCCATGATTTCATTGAAACCTTTATGCAGGTGTATATTGATGATATAGTCATCAAATCTATATCTGCAGAAACCCATTTGCATCATTTGAGCCAATCATTCGAACGAATGAGAAAACATGGCTTAAAAATGAACCCCCTTAAATGTGCATTTTTTGTGCAGGCTGGAGATTTCCTTGGCTTTGTGGTTCATAAAAAAGGAATCGAGATCAACCAAAATAAGACCAAAGCCATAATGGAGACGAAAGCACCTACATCAAAAAGGGAGATGCAATCTTTGCTAGGGAAGATTAACTTTTTGAGAAGGTTCATTTCGAATCTAAGTGGAAGAACCCAAACTTTCTCTCTGTTGCTTCGTTTGAAGCAAGGCCAAGCCTTCGAATGGCATGAAGCCTATCAGGAGGCATTTGACAAGATAAAAAGATATCTCTCTCAGCATCCCATCTTGTCTCCACCTTCATGGGGAAAGCCCATGAGATTGTACATATCCGCCTCTGAAGTTAGTATAGGTAGTATGTTAGCACAAGAAGATAGCAATGGCATCGAAAGATCCATATACTATTTAAGTAGGGTATTGAATGATGCAGAGACTAGATATAGCAATATAGAAAAGCTATGTCTCTGTTTGTACTTTTCTTGTATGAAACTTAAGTATTATATAAAGCCTGTTGATGTTTATGTTTCATCTCATTTCGATGTTATCAAACACATGCTTTCGAAACCAATAATGCATAGCAGAGTTGGTAAATGGGCTTTAGCCTTAACAGAATATTCTTTGACTTTCATGCCTTTAAGAGCTGTGAAAGGTCAAGTAATTTTTGATTTCATTTTGGACCATTCACTGGTCGAAAAGACTGTCATGGGTTACGTTGAAATGAAACCTTGGAAATTATACTTTGATGGTTCGACCCATAGGGATGGTAGTGGTGTTAGAGTTATTATAATTTCTCCTGAAGGAATTCCAACAAAATTCAAGTATAAGTTAGATGGTCCTCGTTGCTCGAACAACGAAGCTGAGTACGAAGCGCTTATTGTTGGACTTGAAGCTTTGTTGGAATTGGGGGCAACTAGAGTCGAAATTAAAGGAGACTCAGAGTTAGTGGTCAAGCAAATAACAAAGGAGTACAGATGCATAAAGAAAAATCTGATGACATACTTCGTCATAGTTAACAGGCTACTTAAAAAATTCGAATACATGGATATTCAACATATACCAAGAATAGAAAACCAAGAAGCAAATGACTTAGCACAGTTGGCTTCAGGTTATAAAGTTTCTACCAAAAACTTTGAGGATTTGGTCGAATTAAGAGGTAGGGTTATGGCTACTAGACTCATACCATCAGATCTAGAGAATATAAAATTAGGTTGTGCTGATAAACAGGGATTCGAAGTACTAGCCATAGACACCTTATCAGATGCGGATTGGCGAAGTCCACTTGTGAGTTATTTAACAAATCCAACATTGAATGTTGATAGGAAGATAAAATATAGAGCATTATCATATGTCCTCATGGGAAATGAATTGTTCAAAAAGACCCAGGAAGGCGTATTACTGAAATGCCTAGGAGAAAGTGAGGCATACTTAGCATTGTCAGAAGTCCACAATGGGGCATGTGGGGCACATCAAGCAGGTCATAAAATGAAATGGTTGCTATTTCGATATGGCATGTATTGGCCCAGCATGCTCAAAGATTGTATAGACTTTGCTAAAGGGTGTGAAGAATGCCAGAAACATGCAGGAATTCAACATGCTCCTGCAAGTGAGTTACATTCGATCATTAAACCATGGCCCTTTAGAGGATGGGCATTAGATTTAATAGGAGAAATTAATCCTGCTTCGTCTAAAGGACAGAAATATATCTTGGTAGGAATAGATTATTTTACCAAGTGGATCAAAGCAATACCATTAATAGCTGCTGATCAAGAGGCTATTATTGAGTTCATACAGAAACAAATTATCTATAGGTTCGGATTGCCAGAGAGCATAACCACAGACCAAGGTTCTGTGTTTACTGGTAGGAAGATGCAAGAATTTTCTCAAGAGATGGGGTTTAGATTACTAACATCAACACCATATTATGCTCAAGCAAATGGTCAGGTCGAAGCAGCCAATAAAGTGATAATAAGGTTAATAAAGAAACATGTTGGTAAAAAGCCAAGGAACTGGCACAAGACTTTGGACCAAATACTATGGGCCTGTAGAACATCTCCTAAAGAAGCTACTAACACCACGCCTTTCCAACTAACATTTGGTCATGATGCAGTTCTACCAGTAGAAATTTATTTACAATCAGTTCGAATTCAAAGACAAAACGAGATCCCATCTGCATTATATTGGGAGATGATGATGAATGAGTTAGTTGAGTTAGATGAAGTTAGATTGCATGCATTGGAAATTCTAATGAGACAAAAGGAAAGGGTAGCCAGGGCATATAACAAAAGGGTGAAAGGAAAAGCATTCACTATTAATGACTTAGTCTGGAAAGTCATATTGCCCATGGACAAGAAAAATAAAACATTAGGTAAATGGTCACCTCATTGGGAAGGACCCTTTCGAATAGTAAAGATATTTTCAAACAATGCATATGAAATCGAAGAGTTGGCTGATGATAAGTGAATCCTAAAGGTTAATGGGAAATATTTAAAGAAATATAAGCCACGCCTGCAGGAGATTCGAATAATAACAACATAATCGAAACATCATAAAGGAATGCCAAAATGGTAATATAGATTGCCAAAATGGCGTTGTTTGGATATTACAGACCAAACTTCAACCAAGATTCAAAACTAATTAAATAAACAGAGATTTACAAATAGGCATTGTTCCTCAATCTATTAAAAGTACTCCGAAAGGACTCAAGCCTTTGTTGAGTGAAACGCCTTGCTCCTTCCAGGGTAGCTACTTCTCTTTTAAGTTGCTCTGCTGCTTCCATTTCTGCAAGTCCTTTGTTGAGGAGTTCTTCGAACTGATTGCCAGCAATATTGGTTTCATATGCCAATTGTTGTTGTTGAGCCTCCTTAACCTTTTGTTGGAGCTCTTGAATTTGCTTTTCCCAGAGAAGAATAGACTGAGCTCGAGCTTCATAATCAGTTTTGGCTTGCTTTATATGCATGGCTTGGTCTTCGGCTTATTTAGAGAGCTTCGAAGCATGCTCATAAGCAGCGTCCATGGCAGTTCGTTTCTCCTTGACCTTTTTAGTAGCAAATTCGTCTTTAAGAAGACACCCAGTCACGTTATCTAACAAAGCTTTAAGATCGAATAATATGGTGCTGACTGGCAAAGAGCAGGTGGCGAGGTTAACTTGCGTAAGTAGCTCCTTCATGGTATAGCAAGTTGTACTATCCTTCTTAAGCACTTCGAACAAGTCCACTTCAAGGATTGTTCTCCTAATTTTGCTAAGGATTACAACTCTATCATCTGAGGGCAATGGATTGTTAGTCGAACTAGTACCAGCCCTAGCAAGAGGAGTGTCCCTTTGAGCTAGTTTAGCCTTCATATACCCAATTGGGTCATTTCGTCTTAGGAGAGCTAACTCCTCTTCAGTCATTTGAGATTGAGATGATTGAGGAAGTTCCATACGCAAGGGAGTCACATCCATCTCGACTTCCATAGGCTCATTGGTCTGGTCACCATCACCTTCACTTTTTTCTTGCTCATTGCCTTCTTCATTATCAACCAGATCCACCACTTCGATATCATTGTTCTCACTGCTACTGAAATCTGACTCTGCTCCATTAGTCGAACCATTATGGGCATCTTCTTCCTTGGATCCTTCCTCTGTAGATTCTTCGTTCTCTTGATCAGAATCAGCCTTTTCCTCTTCAGTATGAATGTCCTTTGGGCTCTCTTGAAGGGTTTCGAGAGGAGACTTTGGAAGAGAAGTTTCTAGTAAAATCTCTACAGATTCATGAAGCGTTGCTTCGTTCGTTTATTTCAAAGGAGGAGAAGTGCTTTGGTCATCTTGTTGCTCTGAAGCCCCAGTCGGAACCGCCATGTTGGAGGATCCTTTGTTTTGCACCAGGTTACTGGAGTCCCTATGAGGAGAAGAGTTGATGGGAGCAGCAATCTTTGATGGAGAAGTCGAAGTAATAGGAGTTGGGTTCTAAATGTCCTACAGAGACAAAGAATATTAAGAGAATGCACCAAGGTAATGAATAACTATTTTTGTTAAAGATTCGAGTTCAATTTACCTGTGGATTCTCAGAGGAAAGGTTACTATCTATATGTTCCAACATTACGTTGGAGGTCGAAGGTGGATTTTTGGATTTTGTTGAGGGAGCAGCATCTCTAGAATCGAGTCCAGAAATGCCAGTTGGTTCAACGCCTTTGGAAACTTCTTTCTTCTGCTTCTTCTTCGAAGTGGTTGGTGAATTCCCTCCAGCATTGGGATTCTTCCCAGTAGTGCTTGTTTTCCTTTTCTTCGGAGTGGTTGGTGGGAGTTTGTTAGTCTGAAAAGATTTGGACATGAGTTAGATCTAAATCATGAATTTCAGTTTATTCGAAACATCAAGGCTAATTGATTACCTGTGGAGTTGGAACAGTTGTTATTGTTGGTGTTGTTGTTGTTGCAGTAGTTGTTGTTGGTATGGCTAAGGGCACATCATCAGTAGTTTCGACAGTTTGTTGGGAGGTACTTCCTTGTTTAGACTTCGAAGCAACGGACTTTATCCTGATGGATGAAAATCGAAACAATTAAGGTAAATGTTAAAAATGAAGAAAGTAAGAAACATTTGGGATTTTCCCAAGCATTCGCACCTGCGCCTTGATTAGATATAATCGACATGGCAGAAAGGTCATAGCAAAGATGTCCTGGGAAATCATGGAGCCAATGACGAGCCCATGTCACAGTCTCAGATGGATTTGGTTTCTTTTGAAGGTATTTGAACATTTCTTTGCAAGTGAACCACCAAGGGTATGGAGGAAACCAAGCCAGAGCCAGTTCTGAGGTAGGCAACCTAGGGAATTTAGGTGGATGCATTTCGAGTGCCAACCTATACCTATCCTCAGGTGACAACCCTGAAGGAAGTTTGAGATTAGAAATTTTTTCTTTAAATTTTTCCTTCAAGGTCTCAGCCGCTTGATGCACAGTGGTTTCCAAGTGTGTGGGATCATAAGTGGTTTCGAAATAATTTTGAAAAGCCCTAATCTCTTTGGCGTGAGTGAACATACCTTTCTTGGAGTGTACCTGCACATCAAACGCATCAGTTAGTTTCTGTTGAATGGAGAGGGTATCTAACATATAAGATTGGTAGAACTTAGTCCACCATTCCAGAAAACCCTTCTTTGTGAAGTGTGTGGATTCAAAAGGTAGTAGTTCGAATTGAGCGAAGTCTTGATATTGTTCTTGTTGCAGTTTGGCTTCTCTTACTTTAAAGGTTCGACCAGAAGTGATGGCACTCTCTGTTTGGAACAGAGGTTCAGGGATTAGTTGGCACAGGCCTAATTGTCTGGAAACAAAGTTAGGTTAATAGGCAAAGAGGAAGATTTGATTCTTGGAAGGAGTGATTCGTGAGGAAATTAATCTAGGAAGCAAAAAGGCTTTCCAAATATCTTGAATTTCTTTACTTTTAACTGCTTCTGAAAGGGATATGGTGAACCATGATGGTCCATGAGTCCTTGAAGCAAAGGGTGCCATGGTCTCTTCAAATTTGTGTCTTTTGGAAAAAATCATGATGTAGTTTGAGAAAAGGACCTTGAAGTCATCTTTATCATCATTCGGGGTGAGTTTTCGCAGCCTTGTACCTTCAATAATTTTATCCGCTATCTCCGGATCTTGTTCAACAACGGTGTCAGCAGTTGATAATGAGGGTTCAAACATGGCATTAAGCCATACTTGGAGTAACCAGAAGGGGCCAGCTAGAAGGATGTTTTTGGGAGTATGGGATTTCAAACTCGAAACGACTGATCTTAAGCTTTCGTAAAGATCAACAAGTAACAGTTCTCTCAAACATACCCTCCTATTCTCATGTAAGTCTCTAGCTAGAGGGATGAACCTGCTTGCTACCTGTAAGGACCTGCTATAGAATATGTATCTTGATAACCATAAAGTGAGAAAAGCAATATGTTCCACATCTGACACACTATCTCCTTCAGTGTGGTAATGGCTAATGAATTTGGAAAAACTGGCTAATTTGACATCGAAGTCAATAATGCTGGAGTGTTCTTAATTATCAGGGATGTAGGTTTCTCCTACTGGTGACAAACCAGTGATGGCTGCTATATCGAAAAACGTGGGTGTTATCATTCCCCCAGGGAGATGAAAGGTGTTATAGGTGCTGTCCCAGAAATATAAGGATGCAAACAACAGTGGATGACTATAGGTGAAGCCTGGTTTCGATAACTTAATCAGATTATAGATTCCTAATTCCTCCCATTGCTGGGATTTCTTGGCTTCTACTTTGGTGAGCCAGTTTTGGTAAGCTATGTCAGAGGTAGGGCAGGATCGAAATGGTTTAAAGTTGCTCTTCACGTAGTCTAACATAAAGGGATCTTTTGGGGGAACGGTTGGAGTTTCTATGGTTTTCGAATCAGAAGACTCGCCTATCATAGGGATATCCATCTTATTAAACAAGGGTTTAAAGTTGTAATAGACAGGGAAGATTTTTCTAGTATCTTTCAAGATTTCAAAAACTGTAAGAGGACCCATTAGAGCAAACCTCTTTCCAGCAGCGTTAGTTGGAATCAATACCTGAGAGGCGTAGAGCATTTCCTTTTCCTTGGAGATCATTTGAGGGATAAGCACAGATTGACCTTGATAAGTGCCGACCTTGCTTTCCATAATTGTTCCTGTGTTCTTGCTTTTCTTCTTGGAAGTTTTCTTCAGTTGGGATGATGTTGTTGAAGATTGTTGGAAGTTTTAGGGTTTTAGTAAGAGGAGAGGAAGAAAAAGTTTCAAAATATGGAAAAAGAATAAAAGACTAAGTTGATTAGTTCTTATAGTGTGGAAGCTTAAACATCCACTAAGTGAGACTAGGATACGTGGGAGTCGTGGGTTGGATTGAGGAGGAGGTGGCGTAAAGGCTGATATTGGTAATAAGCGTGATTAATAATAATCATTGTTTTATAACTGCACCACATTGTGAAATACTGATTCAAGACGGTTAAGAAATCCAAGAGGCGTCGTGATTGACGTGATTGAAGTCATACACAGTAAATGTTATGATTACTCAAAAGTCACATCAAAATCTTGCAAATATATTTAAAATAAGTGTTTCTCAAAGGATCGAAATACATATTTTAAAGGGGCATTTTGTTGGCTGAAGATTTTGATGATAGAGTTCAAAATGAAGCAATATGGATGTTTCGTTGGAATAAAGCAAAATGTTACAGTTCGGAATGGTAGAAGCGGTTCTTCGAACGGACATGTCAAAGCTCGGAGCTTCGAGTGACAGTGGTGAAGATATATTTAAAAGAAGCCTCGAAGTGGAAACGAGACTGTGTCTGAGAAATGAGTTCGAAGAGAAGATTGTCAAAGCGTTTGAAATTCAAACGCGAGCGGGATGTTGGAATTCAAATATATATGCGCTGGAGCGTTCGAAGACGCGTGGAAGCTAGAGAGGAGCAGTGCTCTGCATGTTCCGAACGTAGAAGAATCTTATAAGCAAGACCGTTATGGTCGAAGTAGTATAAATAGAAGTCTTAGTATTAGGATTTCGTGTGTCATATCTATTGTACAAAATTCAGTAAACATTCAAAATACCACATGGATAGGGAAACGAATGCTCGAACAATGTACGTATGATAACACCAAACATTTATAATTCAGTAAAACTCTTTATCTTTTCTAGTTTATCTTCCATTTTCATGTCAATGTCATTCAAATACCTTTGCATTTAAAGTCATTTACTTATTTCTTGCATTTAAACGTTTTCTTCTATTCGAATCCTTTACATTTCAGAAACTCTTTTACATTTCATGCTTTTATATTCATGCTTTTTACATTAAAGTCTTTACATTCAAAGTCATTTACTTATTTCTGCATGTAAACATTTCTTTGCAATCGAATCTTTATTCATACAATTCAGTTTCGTATTTCTTTACTTGATCATGTCATTAGATTCTTTTAACATGGTAATCGAGGTGAATTGAACGTCTATAAAACATTCTAAATACAAATCCTAACTATGAATATCAGTTTTGCAATTAGATTTATCCAAACGACTAATACCCCATAGGATCAATCTAGTCGATCCTGCAAGTTACCAGAGAGATTAAATAACAGTCATTAAGATTATTTGATAGTTTGGAGGACTAGCGGTTGTTTACCAGAAATCACTGTAAACAGAACCCTGACAAATTTGAATCACCTTCTTGTACCAACACTCTTGCTTTGTAAATAGAAGTTATTGAGGATAAAAATGAGAATTCATAGCCACCAAAACCACTTCCATATCTCGAGGATTTAGAGAAATATGCACTTGTGATCAATGGGAATAAGACCTTGTCCGACCATGACAACTTCTTCAATCAATCCCTTGCACTTTTGAATCAATCTTGATATCTTGGAAATTTAGTGAACCAAAATAACCTTGCCATGACATCCCTTCCAAAACAACTTCAATGGTGAGGTTTGTACTTCTCAAGCTTTATTGACTAGGGCATGGAAATAAACTCATGAACCCATGGAGCAACTTGATAAACCCCATTGCCTTTACCTACATTAGTAACAAGTAAGACAAACCAACATTGCATTTTATTAATTAAAAGGAAAATTCAAGACAAAATATTCATGATCACAAAAGAAAACAAGTCAAAGTGCTTGGTGATTCCTCAAAGATTAAAGCTAAAGATAGGGAGGAGAACCAAGAACCCTAATGTGATCTTGTTGTGATTGAATCAATATGGTATGATGAAGGGATCTTAAGGGTAAAAATTGGGGTACAACAGCTGCCCTTATTTAAGTTTCTTCTATCTGGAAATGTGAAGGTTAAAAATCTTCGTGTCGACGCGATCGAAGATACTTAAATATAAAACAAACCCTGTTTTTGGCCCTAAGATGCCATGCAATGCTTATGAGCATGAATGCGTATGAACAAAATCAAAGAGACACAAAACACCACTGGGGATGTAACAAAGGAAATAAAGAAACAAAAGAGAAACCAGACCAGGAAAATAAATCACTGGTGAATCGAAAGACCCGACTTATAGAGGATGATAAAAAGTCAAAGGATACACCAACCTCCACTGAAGGCGAAACTACCAATGTTTACTGAAGAGGAAAGAAATAATAACATCGATGTTTACTAACAGTGAGCTACCACTGAAGGTAGAGAGAAGAAATCATCGACGTTTACTGACGATGAACTACCGGCTTTCAATGAAGGTAGAGAGAAAATAAAATATCATAACACTGTCGTTCACTGACAGTGAACTACCAACGTTCACTGAAGGTAGCAAAAAGATGACAATCACCAACTTTCACTGAAGGTGACCTACCAACTTTCATTGAAGGTAGAAATAGAAATTATATCATAGCACCATCATTCACTAATGATGAACTACCAACGTTTACTGAAGGTAGCAAAAAGATAACAAGCACTAACTTTTACTGAAGGTGACCTACCAACTTTCGTTGAAGGTAGAAAGAGAAAAGAAAGTATCATAACACTGTGTCGTTCACTAACAGTGAACTACCAACATTCACTGAAGGTAGCAAAAGGATGACAATCACCAACTTTCACTGAAGGTGACCTACCAACTTTCACTAAAGGTAGAAAGAGAAAATATATCATAACACCGCTGTTCACTAACGATGAACTACCAACATTCACTGAAGGTAGAAAAAAGATAACAATCACCAACTTTTACTGAATGTGACCTACCAACTTTCACTGAAGGTAGAAAGAGAAAATATCGTAGCACCGCCGTTCACTGACGATGAACTACCAACATTCACTGAAGGTAGCAAAAAGATAACAAACACCAACTTTTACTGAAGGTGACCTACCAACTTTCACTGAAGGTAGAAAGAGAAAATATATCATAGCACCACCATTCACTGACGATGAACTACCAACGTTCACTGAAGGTAGCAAAAACATAACAAGCACCAACTTTTACTGAAGGTGACCTACCAACTTTCACTGAAGGTAGAAAGAGAAAATATATCATAGCACCGTCGTTCACTGATGATGAACTACCACCGTTTACTAAAGGTAGCAAAAAGATAATAAGTTTTCCTTAAAATTCTTGCATTTCACCTAGAACGGGTCTCAACTTCTTCTTTAACCAAGACATTCTGCCTGGAAAGGGTAATATATAAGCCATCTCAAATAAAGAAATTACCAAATATTGTTCAAATGAGTGAGGGATGATCCTTATTTATAGATGATCATGATGCAAGGCTCAAGCGTGTGAATTGGAGGCAAAATCAATGAAATCGTGTGGACCTACTAAGTGTGAAAAGTGTGACTTCACATGGCTCAAAATGCAGCAAAATGAATGGTTTAAGGGTCTTTTCTTGTTATGGCAAGTTCCTAAACATGATTAGATATGAAATTGATCTTTAAACAGGCTTGTAATTGGATTTAAACCAACTTTCAAATCTGACTGAACTTGTAATTTCCATTTTATAATGCTACTTTCATAACCATGGTGCCAACAATGTAGGGCACCATATGATGTGATTTTTGAAGCATTTGAACGATGAAATCACAAGTTTTACAATGTGCAAGGAGTGAGATCAATTGGATGTTTAAGAAAGAAGTTGTGTTGAGTCAAAGTTGGAAGAAAAGGGTTGACTTTCCACACTTAGAAATATTTCAAGTTTTTCTTCAAAAGTGACCTAGAATGTTTTGCATCCAAACATGGCCTTCCACTTGGAATTTGATCTTGACCTAAAAGGATGGCATGAAATAAACCTCTTGACTGACATTTTGAAACTTGAACCATTCAAAATCGCCAAAAATTGAGAGAGTTATGAATTGTTGAAGTTGGCAAAAAATCATGAAATGACCTATAATCTTTTGTATCCTTAGGGCATCTCCCATCCATTTCTTCACTTTGCATATAAAATAAGGGATAAAGTTCACATACTCAAGATCATTATTGAAAAAGAGTTGGCTCAAGGTGATAAAAATTGACCATTGAAGTCACACATGAGAAATTGGGGGGGTTCATCTGGAGGACTTGTAATCTTTCTTTATCACCAAGTTTCTTCCACATTAAAACTCCTTGAAAATTTTGAAGTGATTTGTTAATAACCCTTTGAAGGGAAGGATGTCTTTGGAATCACTCAAAAATACCAAAATATGAGTAAGATATACTTCTTTGGAGTTCAAAACCCTAGCTCCTAGATCAAGAAAATGCTTTGAGGAACCTTGACAAATTTGAATCACCTTCTTGTACCAACACTCTTGCTTTGTAAATAGAAGTTATTGAGGATAAAAATGAGAATTCATAGCAACCAAAACCACTTCCATATCTTGAGGATTTAGAGAAATATGCACTTGTGATCAATGGGAACAAGACCTTGTCCGACCATGACAACTTCTTCAATCAATCCCTAGCACTTTTGAATCAATCTTGATATCTTGGAAATGTAGTGAACCAAAATAACCTTGCCATGCCATACCTTAAAAAATAACTTCAATGGTGAGGTTTGGACTTCTCAAGCTTTATTGACTAGGGCATGGAAATAAGCTCATGAACCCATGGAGAAACTTGCTAAACCCCATTGCCTTTACCTACATTAGTAACAAGTAAGACAAAGCAACATCGCATTTTATTAATTAAAAGGAAAAATCAAGACAAAATATTCATGATCACAAAAGAAAACAAGTCAAAGTGCTTGGTGATTCCTCAAAGAGCAAAGCTAAAGATAGGGAGGAGAACCAAGAACCCTAATGTGATCTTGTTGTGATTGAATCAATATGGTATGATGAAGGGATCTTAGGGGCAAAAATTGGGGTACAACACGATTATACCAAATTGAATTAAATTTTCTCACAACACACTAACTTAATTCAATTTCTTCAAGTCTTATATACTCATGTGATTCTTCAACCTCTTAAACAGTTCAATAGTCACTCCTTAGGTTAGTAAGTTGGTCACTTTATTTTCACTTTTGCAAAACCACGACTTCAATTTTCCTTCACTCAAAAGCTCTCTCAAGTAGTGAAATCCCATCTTTATATACTTGCGTCTCCCATGTGCAATGGGGTTCTTGGTAAGGTATATAGTGGAAACATTGTTTATCATTAAAGTCACGACTTCATTCTCTTTGTTGCACAACTCCTTCATCAAATTCATCAACCACGCAACTTAACACTCACATATAGATGTTTCAATGTACTCGGCCTTGCAAGAAGAGAGCGCCACAATTGGTTCCTTTTTAGAACACCAAGAGATTTGTGTTTCTCCATACATAAAGATGCATCAAGAAATGGATTTTTTTTTCAACTTTATCTCCTCACCTGTTTGTGTCAGTATAATCAACAATTTGCAACTTCTACCTTTATTTGTTGTAGGAAGCATAATTCTACAACTAATCGAACCTTTGATGTATCTCATAATTATCTTGACTATTTCTAGGTGTGATACATCTGGCTTCCCTATAAATCTGCTCATTATGCAAACATTAGATGATAAGTTTGAACTCGTATTGAACAAATACTAAATGATCCAATCAACCTCAAATACTAAATTGGATTAATATCATGCACATTCATTCTTTGATAGTTGTAGTTTTGGTTCTGCAGTGGTAGTGGCCATATTATAATGCTCCAGTTCAAACTTCTTCATTATCTCAAGAGAATGCCTCCTTTGATGCATGAGCAATCCCTTTTCGAACTTATAAAACTCGACGCCGAGGAAATATGTCACGGGACCAAGGTCGGTCATCTAAAACTCCTTCATTAAATCACCCTTGAAATCTGTAATGTAACCTTCATTTCTGCCCTTGATCAGTAAATCATAGATGTAGAGACATATGATAATCACTCATTTGCTCGTGTCTTTCTTCACACATACACCATGTCAAATACGCATTTATCAAATCCTATCTCCTTTAGAAACCCATCAATTATTTTATTTCGAGCTCTTAGTGTTTGTTCCATCCCATACAATGCCTTCCTCAATCTATAAAACTTGGATTCCTAATTTTTGACAATAAAATAAGGTGGTTGTGCCACATACACCTCTTCTTCCAGTAGACCATACAAAATGCATATTTGACATCCATTTGGTAGATGCACCAATTACTGTTATTTACAATACAGACAACTAACCTAATGGTTTCAATCCTATCCACTCGTGCAAATACTTCTTCAAAGTATATGCCTTCTCTTTGTAAAACTCCTTTTGTAACTAATTGAGCCTTATGCTTAATTATTTCACCTTTGGGATTTTCCTTTACTTGATATACCTATCTTAAACTAATTGGTTTCTTTATTTGAGGTAGATAAACTAGTTATTTTTTTTAATTGACTCCAGATCCTCATTCATTGCTCATATCCACTTTGGATCACTCAAGGTCTCATCTATTTTTACTGGTCCAGATTCAACCATAAGTATAACTGGACAAGACCACCATTATTGTTTACTTCATTATTCGGGAATAGCTCACAATCTTGTAAACTAGGCATGCCTTTTTCCTTGTTGATCTTCTCATAATTTATTCAACTTGGACATCACTAATTATAGTTTATCTGCTTTCAAATATTGCCGGAATAGTTCCAACATTGTTGTAACTCTTAGATTCATTAGTTACAACATTCTTCCAAACCCTTAATTCATCAAAAATCATGTCCCCACTGATTATAATTCTATTGTTAAATGTGTCTTAGAGTTTGTAGCCACCAGGAGATTTATACCTAACAAGTATCATTTGCTCTCCCTTGTCATCTAGCTTCTTTCTAAGTTGATTCGAAACATACACACACATACATACTTATATATATATATATATATATATATATATATATATATATATATATATATATATATATATATATATATATATATATATATATATATATATATATATATATATATATATATATATATATATATATATATATATATATATATATATATATATATATATATATATATTATATATATATATATATATATATATATATATATATATATATATATATATATATATATATATATATATATATATATATATATATATATATATATATATATATATATGCAACCGAACCAAATACCTTCAGGTGACTCATATTTGGCTTGAATCTAGACCATTATTCTTCGAGTGTAATATTTTTCAGCTTCTTTGTTGGACACCTATTCAACAAATATGCAGTTGTGGACTCTGTTTATCCCCATAATTCTCTTGGCAAGTTCTTCCCTTTCAACATGTTTCTCATTATGCTCGTAATTGTTAGATTCTTCCTCTCGAAAACTCTATTTTTGTTGAGGTGTATAAGATGGAACTACCTCATGCACAGTTCCCTCTTGATCACAAAATTTCTCAAAATCATTTGAGATATATTCACATCTATGGATTTTCTTGGTGCTATTTAGGCAGTTTTGAAGCTAAAAAATCATTTGCACCACAAGAGAAAAAATGTGTGGTTTGGTTTGGCTCAATTGGCTTTTAGAAATAAAATCAAACCAAACCAAACAAAATCAATGTGGTCTGATCTGGTTCGGTTGGTTTGATATTTTACAATTTTTTATTGAGCCATACATACACATATAGAGAATAACATAACTTTGTATTTAGTCATTCACACATTACCAAATAACAAAAAAAACTCATCATATTTAGACAACAACTTCACATTTAATATATAAAAATCATATTAGACAAAAGTGCAATAATAAATGTAAAATAATAGCATAAAACAATATCAGATACATTATAAAGAAACAAAAAATGGAGGAGATAAGATATTAGTGAAGATGAAAAAGAAAGAACAGAAGATAGGAGAGATTAGAGAAGAAAAGGTGCGATAAAAACAAACCTGGAAGAGAGAACATTATCATAAAAATGAGAAAATGAAAAAGAAATAATATAATATAGGAGAGATTAGAGAAGAAGCAGCGAGATATACCTAGTGAAGAAGGTGTGATACTGCTATGAGATATTTGAGAAGGCTAAAGCCAAAACCCTAAGTGTGAGGAAGAGAAAATCATTCGTAATCGTAAAGGTAAGGTATAATAGGTTTGGTGTTGGTTGGATGTGGGTTAAGTGAAGTTTGAGTTGTAACATAATGCAGTTTGATTCGATTTGGTTCTTTAAAAAATACAAACTACAAACCAAACTGAATCGCGTGGTTTTGTTAAAAAATGGCCCAAACACATCTGAACCTAATTCGGTTTTTTGTAGTTTTTTGTTTGGTTCTGTTCGGTTTACAATTTTCTATTGGACTGGCTCAGTTTTGTACACCCAATTCACATCTACCATGAAATTGAACTTCTTGAACACTTCAAGCACCTCATATTTTATTTTTATCAAGTAAGTCCACGACTTTCTACTAAAATCATCAATGAAAGTGACAAAGTACATATTGCCTCTGATTGAGTCAACTTGCTTCGGTCCAAAAATGTATAAATACACCCACCTTAAGATGAAAATTGGTTATGAATCTTGCATATTTGATAAATCTTCCTCAATGTTGATTGACCTGCACACACTCTTCACATAATTCAGTTGGCATATTTTTGCATAACATTGAGATTCTTGAAATTCAAATGTCCAAGCCAATAGTGGCATATCCATTCTTACTTACAAGCAGTAGTTGTAAGACACTTATGATTCATTAATTTTAATTCAACTTTGAAAGTTATGTTTTGAGCCACATGGGCCTTTAGGATCCAACTTCCATATGCATCCATAACTTTCATCCCTTTGATTTCCATGTGAATCTTGTAATTTATTTCAAGCAATTGATCAATGCTTCAAATATTATACTTGATTCTCATAATATACTACATCTTTAATCAAATAA